>CM059266.1:26138523-26241023 GCA_030347295.1 Setipinna tenuifilis | reverse complement strand
GTCCCCACACACTGGCCTTGCACGGCGCACAGTGAATAGCATATTCATTTCCATGGATAAGATCTAAACTTTTATTGAGCAACGCCGACAAAAAACTCCCTCTAGGGGCTCGGGGCTTGTATTGAGAACAATGTAATATAAACTCCCAGAATACCCGCAGTAAATGGTGCTGTACTATGTGAAAGCCGGTCTACAGAGGCCTTAAATCAACCAGCTAAGGGCCTCTTAAAACATGTCCAGATAATCATGGAGTTTTTGTAGTCACTTTGCCTCCGAGGTGGGATTATGAGTGGGTGTATTATCTGTGTAAAGATGAAGAGGCTCTGTCAACGCAGACCGTTTTTTGTAGGCTAGGCTTGCTGAATATTCGAACAGGATATCGTCCTCTTCTCCCAAATAAAATGTTCCAGTTTTGTACTCAGATACCTTGGGTCATACTTTGAATACCTTAGCTATGGGGCATTTTGATGGTGACCAGTTCAGACACTTGAAAAACAAACAGCTTTCATCTCTTACACTCACACGTCTAGGAGAAAGAGAAACTGCTCACCAAGTGTCTCACTGCTGTGAAAGGTTTTTCAGACACTTTGTCTGCTCTCATGCGTTCTAATGCATTAATCATCACCCCAACTCCGGTGATCATAGTTCTATTCTGTGGGTTTTCAGCATTTAACAGGATTGCTAACTGATATCGGCAGAGTTGCAGAGTACACTTCCAAACACCCAAACACTGGTACATCTCTGGCTTTGGGAAATCTGTGCAACCTATTTTTAATTACAACGACAATGGCAGTGTCTACCATTTCTTATTATTTGTGCTTAACCCCCCTCCCCCCGCCTTATTATTCACATTAATACATTTCTATTACAAATGAAATTAGAATATACTCTTAATATCACACAATGTGGCTTTTTTAACAAAATGTGTCAGTGTTTAGTGTGAAAACTGCTGTAAGTTACACTCTAATTTGAAGTGAAGAAATAGGTTACTGAGCGTCATTTCAATTTTCCATGTAACCGACACTTTAAAAAAGCTCATTAATAAAAAAGACCTCCAGCACATATAAACAAAGTCAGAAATCATGTGCTCACGTGCTCCAGGTCTTTTTTTAAGGAAAACATATTTTAATAGCACACCCACTCTTTGTCTGAAGTAATTGTTTTTTTAATAACAGGAATGACAAAGTGATGCTCAGTAATTGGGGGTCTTTGATGGTTGTGGGTTTATCTCTCTGCACCTGCCTCTGACACTGGACAGGTGGCATAAATAACTGGCATAAATAATTTTTTAAAAAGGTAGCACTTTCTACTAACTACTTCCTAATAAGCATTTATTTTGCATTTGTTAACTTATTTAACACTTTGTTCATCATTTGATAACCATTGCTTTACACTATTTCTCATCAGTAAATCATTTATAAACATACTGACACATACCTGTCTGGATGTTGATTGGCTATCTGTCTGTATGTCTTACTGCTTGTCTTTATGCTATCTGCTATCTATCTCTCAGCCTGCTGCCTTTCTGTCTGTATGCCTGTCACCTTCTCTAATTCCTTTAACATTTGTAGATATGTTTATAAATGATTTATTGATGAGAGATAGGCCTAGTGTAAATGCAATGCAATGGTTACCAAATCATGAACTTGAAGTGTCAAACAAGAGTTAACTTATGCAACATACATGCTTATTAGGAAGCAGTTTATTATAAAGTGCCACCAAAAGAAATGTCACTGATGAAGTAAAGCATGTGGCGAGTGGCCATTAAGGATCCCGTGGCTCAAGCTGAGGTTGTAGTTGTCGGTCGGTCATATTAGTGTGAGAAGGCATCAGGCATTTGCATGCGGAGAGATGCGTGGAGAATCTAAATGAGATTTGAACCACTGACTTTACAGTCTTTTTTTTTGGCGGAGGGGCTTTTGGTTATGAGTGATACTAATCTGAGAGAGAGAGAAGATCAGAGAGAGAGAGAGAGAGTGAGAGAGAAAGAAAAAGACGATGGAAAGAGTAAATGAGAGAGAGGGAGATTGCTCTAATAGCTTTAAGCTCTCATTTTAACCATGACCAAAGATGGGCAGATGAACACAAAAACCAAAAAAATTAAAAGGCTTCATTCCTCCCAGCGCTGTAAGCTGATGGAGACAGAGGCGAGGGGTAGGGGGGGGAAGGGAAGGGGGGAGAGGGGAAGAGGGGTGAGGAGGATATTAGCTGAGTGCATGTATCCCTTTATCTGTGTGTGTGTTTGGTGTGTGTGTGTGTGCGTCTGTGTGTGGTGTGTGTGCACATGCGTGCACTTGGGTGTGGGCATGTGTGTGTGTGTGTGCACACTTGTAAATGCAAATGTGTGTCTCTGTAAGGATGTGAACAGGAGTGTATGTGTGTGTATCACCACGTGCAACAAAGAGGATGTGTGTGTCTCTTACCATGCGTGCGTGTGTGTGAGTGTATTGAGTGTGTGTGTGTGTTTGAGTGTGAGTGTGTGTGAAAGAGAGGATGTATGGATTCCCCACTGTCTCCATTTCACCCCAATCATTCTACCCATCCCCCTCTCCCTCTCTCTCTCTCTTCCCGCACACACACAGTCAGCTCCCTCCCTCTTTTCAGTGCTCATATATCCCCCAATCCCCTCCGTATTAAACCCTCTCCTATTAATGCACACACACACACACACACACACACACACACAGTCACACAGCACCCCAAAAATTTGTGCGCACCCACACACCTCGTCTCCCCCTGCTCTGACCCAGTTTTGGGGGATAAGGGGTAAGTGGGGACCATTGTGTGTGTCGGTCTCTTTCTCTCTCTCCCTCTCTCTCTCTCTCTCTCTCTCTCTCTCTCTCTCTCGTTCCCTCCCTCTTACACACACACACACACCCACACCCACATTCACACAGACACCTTCTCAGGGATAGCTGATGGAGGATATGTGACCATGTGCACACACGTGTGTGTATGTGTGTATGTGTGTATGTGTTCTTAGCTCTATTTCTAAGTAGCTGATTTGTTTTTAGCAAGGGGGGTTTGTTATGCTCACAAAGGTGAAGTTGTTTTTGGAAGGAGACCGGAGAGAGAAGAAAGGAAAGAGGAGGAAGAGAAGAAAGGAAAAAGGAGGAAGAGAAGGATAAAGACCCAGACACAAAGCATGGGGAGACACAGACAGAAAGACAGCTCCTCTGAGTGTGTGTGTGAGTAAAATACAAAGTGCCAAAGCAGGTGTGTGTGTGTGTGTGTGTGTGTGTGTGTGTGTGTGTGTGTGTGTGTGTGTGTGTGTGTGTGTGTGAACACGCACACGCCCATGTGCATGCGCACGTGTGTTTCTGCATGTGTGTGTGAGCATATCTGTGTGTAACGAGGTAAAATAAGGATCCAAACTGTGCTGTTTTGTTGACAGCGGGTTGTCGTTTATGCTAGGCTCCCAATTTCAGCTTCGTTGACATCTAATGTTTTTCATACGATAGGTTCCCAACTGCACTGTTTGGTGACAGCTAATATTTTTGATATGCTAGGTTCCCCATTGTACTCTTTTTGTTGACAGCTAATGTTTTTGATATGTTTGTTTCACTGTCTGTTCTTGTAGAGGTGTTTACATGTGTTGGTTGCGAAGATGTCAGACAATGTGCATTCACACAGTGAGACATGCTGTCATTTTGCTATACACCAGGTAAGAGACCAAATGTGTTGTGCAGACATATTTGGTGGTTGGGACAATAACCAGAAAGGCTCTTCCCAAAGGTTGATGCGAGCAGAAATGGTGATTTCACATATTGAATTCCTTTCTCCATTTCTCCAGCTCTTATCTCTCTCTCTCTCTCTCTCTCTTTCTTTCTCTTTTCTCTCTTTCTTTCTTTCTTTCTTTTTCTTTTTCTCTCTCTCTTTTTTTCTGTTTCTCATTCTCTCTCACTGTCTCTCTCTCTAAACCCAGCTCTTCTCTCTCTCTCGCGTTCTCTCTCCTTTTCTCTCTGTTTCTGTGTGTGTGTGTGTCTCACACTCATTCTCTCACTGTCTCTGCCAATAAACACATCTACTGAAACTGTACAATCTACAGTGCTAACATGCTGTTCAGATTTGCTAGAGTGGTGTTTTCGTTTACCCTGTAAAAAGGTCAGGAGTTTCACACCCTATTTATAGATGGCTTTTTCCCAAACAAACGGATATTTCCTATGCATGGCCTCTAGCTCTCTCAAAAGAGCCACTGAGGCTTGGTCAGTGTGTGTGTGTGTGTGTGTGTGTGTGTGTGTGTGTGTGTGTGTGTGTGTGTGTGTGTGTGTGTGTGTTTGTGTGCGCAAGTGTGTGTAGGCATAGTTTATATGCTTTGTGCATCATTAGTGAAGCCTATTCAGCAGAGGGAGAGAGGGAGAGAGAGGGAGAGAGTGAGGGAGAATGCATGTGGGTAAGACAAGGGAAAGGACAGAAAAGAAATGGAGTGAGAATTATGAGGAGAAAGAAAAGAGAAAAGGAAGAGAGAGCATGATTGAGAGAGGTAGGAGTAAGATAAAGGACGAGGAGGAAGAAAGACAAAGAAAGAGAGAGACAGAGACAAAGCGAGTGAGAGAGCATGATCTAGAGAGGAACGAGTAGAATAAAGGGATAAGGAGGAAGAGAGAGCTAAAGAAAGAGAAACACCAACAAGGAGAGTCATGGAGGGACGCAGGGCATAAGACAGACAGAGAGCAGAGAAGAAAGGGGGAGGGGGAGGGGGAGAGGGAGCAGATCAGAGCAGGTTGGCTTTGACACTGACACAAGGACGTTGGACTAAGCCTGTGCCCCCAACTGCCATCTTCCACTGCCCGCGAGGCAAATACAGTGTGTGTGTCTGTGTGTGTGTGTCTGTCTGCCCATCTCCCTCTCCTCCTCTCTCTTTCTCTCTGTGTCTGTGTGTATATTTGTCTGCCCATCTTTCTCTCTCTATCTTTTTCTCTGGCTGTCTCTCTCTTTCTCTCTGTCTCTCTCTCTGTTTGTGTATGCATTCCAGTGTGTATATATCCATCTTTACATCTGTGTGTGTTTGTATTCCAGCATGTATACATGTGTCTGTGGCTATCTGTGTATATGATTAGAGTTGTTTATGTGTTTATGATGGGTTTCTGAAAGTTGTTTTGGTGTGAAATCATGTGATTAGAGACCTCATCTTCATTTCTAATCTGTTATACACACAAACACACACAGAGGCCACGGGCCACAGCCTGATGACGATAAACCATACCATAATGTCTCCATGTGTGTATGTGTATGTGTATGTGTATGTGTGTGTTTGTGTGTGAGGGTGTGTTTGTGTGTGTGGGTAAGTGTGTGTGTTTATTTGTGTGCCTGTGTGGCAGATGGAAAGTTGGGAGAAAACAAATCCTATTTCCTCTTGGGTACAGCAGAGTGAAAAAATTAACAAGAGTGTGTGTATACGTAGTGTGTTTGTGTGTGTGTGTGTGTGTGTGTGAGTGTGTGTGTGTGTGTATGTGTATGTGTCCGTATCCGCACTATGTAGAGCAGTTTATTACTTCCTGTTTCTTGTGCCTTCAAGTCTGCATGTTAGATCATATGCATGTATTCACCTGTACTGTGCATGACTGTTTGGAAACACAATTTGCAAATGTATCAGATGGCAGCTAGCGCCGTTTGGTGTTAGAACGTTAGTAAACCTCCCTCCCGACACCTCAAAAGGATACGCTACTGACTTTACCTCACTCGGTAGCAGCACATATGTCTCCCAAACAGGAGCTGCTGTGAGGTTGTGGGTATGAGCCTGGAGCTGAGCTCCCTCCCTACTGACACATTAAAAGGATACACTACAGGCCTATAGCCCTGCTTTCAGCTCACCTGCTAGCACATCTGTCTCCCAAACAGGAGTTGCTTTGGGGTTGTGCTTCAAGCCTGGGGCAGGACCGCACAGGAAGACACCGGTTACACATACGTCACCCAGCATCTCATCTATCATCGAAATAGAGATCTCACATAGACACTGTTATGCATGCACGCACGCACAGATGCATGCACAAACTTAAACACAGACACACACACACACAAACACACACTGACACTTTTCTATTTGGACTTCCTGTCTCCTAATGCATTAAGTTGTGCAGTACTTCCACCTATGTGTATCCACTCTCTCTATTGATGCTAGCATCCCAATTTCCCTGAAGGGACCTTCCCAAGGGATTAATAAAGTTAATTTCTACTCTTTTTTACTCTATTATATTATATCTAGGCTATTCCATCTATTTTATTCTATTGCTTATATTCTATGATATTCTATTCTATTACATCTATTCCATTCTATTCTGTTCTATCTATTCTGTTTAATTCTATTCTATTTTATTCTATATATTCTGTTCTGCTCTATATATTCTATTCAGTTCTATTGTGTCAGTATGTGTTTGTGTGTGTGTGTGTGTGTACATTAGAATAGAACAGAATAGAATTGAATAGAATATATAGAGCAAACAAGAATATATAAAAGGAATAGAATAAATGGAATAAAATGGAATAGAATATATAGAGTAGAACAGATGGACTAGAATCGAATGGAATATATGGAGTAGAACATAATAGATATATTCTATTCAATTCTATTCCATCTGTTCTACTCCACATATTCTATTCAATTCTATTCCATTTATTCTACTCCATATATTCTATTTAATTCTGTTCTATTTATTCTATTCAATTCTATTCCATATATCCTATCCAATTCTATTCCATATATTCTATTCAATTCTATTTCATATATATTCTATTCAATTCTACTCTATTCTAATGTACACACACAGACACTTTTCTATTTGGACTTTCTGTCTCCTAATGTATTAAGCTGTGCAATACTTCCACCTATCTATTCTATTCAATCTATTCTATTATATTCTATTATAGTCTATCTATTCTATTCCATGTATTGTATTCTACTCCATCTATTGTATTCTATCTATTCTATTCTATCTATTCTATTCCATCTGTTCTATTCTATTCTACTCTATGTAAGCTCTGCACTGCACATACTTCAGCTGACTGTCACAGTGAGGCCCAAGCCTGTGTCTGTTGCAGCAGCCTGAGAGAGGGAGCGACTGCTGGTCGGCATCCTGTCGGGGGTCTCGCTGGCCGCTCAGTGACAGTGACAGTGACGTGCTCCGCCCTGACATCTGATGACTCATAGGCATCAGTGTCATTAACAAGGCTGATGAACATTCTAATAGGTCCTTGGGTGTTGGCCATGCAGCACTGTTTGCGTCGGTGTGTGTGTGGGTGTGGGTGTGTGTGGGTGTGTGTGTGCAAGACACTTTGTGTGATACATATGTGCGGTTTCAAGGGTTTGCCTGAAGGTGGCTTTTGACCTCAAAGGGTATCCTGACTTCTCTATTGGCTAAGAAGATGTAATGAGTTGATGTAAGGTGAGAATAAATCAGAATATGTATGGATGTGTGTATGTGTGTGTGTGTGTGTGTGTGTTATAGAGAAATTGTGTGTGTGTGCGTGCGTGCATGTGTGCGTGCGTGCATGTGTGCGTGTGTGTGTGTGTTCACTCACGCGCACGCATGTGTATGCACTTGTATGTGTATGTGTGTGTTGGTCAGTGCGTGCGTGCACGGCATGACTCACTTTGTAGGTCCCTTCCCCCCGGCCCATTCCCCAGTGGCGCACACAAACACAGATTGGATTGGAAGGGCGCCCAGGGTGACGTGCTCGTGTGGTTAAAAGCCGTGATGGAGGGACCTCTGCCGCAGCTTTGCCCTGACCAGAGGTCCTCTCCTGGGCAGGTTGTGTTCGGAAAGCTCCCTGCTTTGGCCGGGCCTGTGTGGGAGAGTGCACAAAGCTGGCCGCTAGGCAGCTAGAAAGGGGAAGGTTAGACTGGGGACTTAGCTCACTGTAACACTTACCAACAGACCCTGACACATACTCGCATAAAAGTCAAGCACTAATATGCCTGGACAGTCTGTTTTTGTCTTTGTCTGTGTGTGTTATTTCAAGTGTGGCAGTTGAGTATATTTGCTGTAATGGTGATGTTTATGTGGTGAGTCACTGAAATACACACAAACACACACAAACACACACGTACACACGTACACACACACACACACACACACACACACACACACACACACACACACACATTCCTAGTGTTCCTATGGCTCCGTCATGACCTTATATGGTCAAAGCAATCAATACCGCACATGTTTTATGGAGCAGTCCAAACATCCAGGCAACACCGAAACCCTCAGACAAAGACCAGAGAAGAGAACATAAGTACACACTGATACACACACACACACACACACACACACACACACATCAGTTTTCCAACGCTTAAGAATATGATTTTTTTGCAGGAAACAAAGGCATTCACACACTGCGATACAACACAGTTCCTGCACAAAAAGCATCAAGTGCTCACTTACACATTTAAACACTAGCATTTAAACAATGGGGTGTTAAATCCTTTTAAAGACCCTGGTATTTTGCGTCCTTTCTCTGTCTTTCTTCTATCCCTGTGTATACTGTATGTGTGTGTGTGTGTGTGTGTGTGTGTGTGTGTGTGTGCATCCTCGCACGTGTGTTTTTGTGTGTGTGCGTGTGGGAGAGAGTGTGTGTGTGTGTCTGTGTGTGCATGCACACACGTGCTTTTGTGTCTGTGTGTGTGTGTGTGTGTGTGTGTGTGGGGGGGGGGGGGGTGTACTCTTGCATCTTTGTGATAAAACTCTGCAACTTTCTTATCGGCTTTTTATGATAAGACGTAGCCCCTTTTTGGGGCTTTCATTTTTTCCCAGTGAAGGAGACTCCTACACACTCTTGAGTTCTTTCTGATTTCCCGCGCCCACACTCGCCCTCTTTCAGCACACGTCCCTCTTCTCCCACTTCTCCTTTGCCCTCTCTTTCCTTTCCCTTCTCCTTTCCCCATCCCTCTCTCTCTCTCTGCATTCTTCCCTCTTATCTTTCTTTCTTCCTTTCTCATTTAATTTCTGTCTCTCCCTTTCATCTTTCTTTTTGTCTCTATTTCTCATTTTCTTTTTCTTTCCTTCTTGCTTTGTCTCTCTTTTTTCTCTCTCTCCCTCATAACGACATTGACAAGAAATGTTCCTGAACCCTTTGGCCTGTGGTTAAATGCCTTCCCGACTAAACATTCTTGATCTCCAAAAATGTTGATCTCCAAGGTACAGGTTAAGACAAAAGGGAGATTAAGTAACATAACAGAAGATGGAAAAGAAACTGAAGATGGCATGTTCCAAGTTTTTAAGTAGGCTATCTAAAAATCATATTAGACAATGGCACATTCACATCTTAAATGTAATTACCGACAATGTGCACATTATGTAAGCACAGTCTTCTAAATAACATTTTGAGAAGCCATTGTTAAAAGACACATTACCAAATTGAATATCATACAGTTCTAAACCTATTGCAATCACAGGTTATGAACACAAAATATTTAAAATGGAACATAATGTCATCCATCATTTCTATTCATCAACATCAAACATATTTAAAGCAACACTATGTAGGATTTGCTCACCGGGTCCCCCTACAGTCGAGAAACCGTATTGTCTGTAGCAACTGTCGTGAAATCTGTATCGTGCATTTATTCCATTCGGACAAGACTGATTCACGTTCAACTATATGTCAGCGTTTAACCATGTCTTCAACCATGTCTGGTGAGGTAAACAAAGCTAACAGGGAACGTTACAAAAACTTTAAATAATAATTTTAAGAAATTGGCAAGTAGGCTGTCCTTATAGCATTTTTAATACAAACACTGATTTTGCAATATCAGAAACGACAAAAAAACCCCGATACAATTGTAATCTACAATAGTTATTAGAAGGCAAAGAATTTATACTTGTCCAACAGTATCCCTCCTTCTCTTTCACCTCACTCCAACGAGTGACAGCAGGGCTAATATTCACGCTAGTCCTTTACTTATCACTCTCTCACTTTCTTTTCTTCTGAATACACACTTAGCCGCTTCGGTTTTCTTGGTGCTTTAGCCACAACAACTGCCCGTTCTTGTTTCTTTTTAATGTCTATGGTCCTAACTCCGTTCACCTACCTCGTCCTTTGAAATGAGAGGGATGTGACATGCCACAAAGCAGTCAGATTTTGTAGTTTTTATGCTGACTTGGTTCCTACCCGAGTTCAGAAGTTGCATAGTGCCAGTGTAGACGATACAGCCCATCAACCCATTTTGAGTTTAGCAATGTAAGTCTACAGGTATTGTTAGATGTGCATTAGGTATGATGTACGATTATAAAGTTTCTTAAAAGTATTTCCGGTCCATTCTCTCCATCTATGTACATGAGATATCTAGCCTTTGCAGTAAACATGCCAAACTCCTCTCTCTCTCTCTCTCTCTCCATCTCCCTCTCTCTCTGCTTTTTTCTATCTCTCTCTCTCTCTCTCTCTCTCCCTCTGTCTCCCCCCCTGTAGAGTCTGTGATACCGGCCCTCTGAGACACTGTCTGCCCCGTTGTCCTCTGACATCATGAGCTGGAGCTTCCTGACGCGCCTGCTGGAGGAGATCCAGAACCACTCCACCTTCGTGGGGAAGCTGTGGCTCACCGTGCTCATCGTCTTCCGCATCGTGCTGACGGCGGTGGGCGGCGAGAGCATCTACTACGACGAGCAGAGCAAGTTCGTGTGCAACTCGGGCCAGCCGGGCTGCGAGAACGTCTGCTACGACGCCTTCGCGCCGCTCTCGCACGTGCGCTTTTGGGTCTTCCAGATCATCCTGTCGGCCATGCCCTCACTCATGTACATGGGCTACGCCGCCAACAAGATCGCCAAGTCGGAGGACACGAGAGGCGGTGGTGGGGCGGGAGCGGGCGGCAGCGGTGGGGGAGGTGGCGGTGGAGGAGGAGGGGGAGGAGGCGGAGGGGGTGGAGGTGGGGGCTACACGCACCGGCGGCCCAGGAAGATGTACTTCGGGGCGCGGCAGCACCGCGGAGGGCTGGAGGAGGGCGAGGAGGAGCAGGAGGACGACCCCATGATCTACGAGGTGCCCGAGCCCGACACCTCGCGCCGAGACCTCCTCCCGCCGCGGCCCAAGCCCAAGGTGCGTCACGACGGGCGCCGGCGAATCCGCGACGACGGCCTGATGCGCATCTACGTGCTGCAGCTGGTGACGCGCACGGTGCTGGAGGCCTGCTTCCTGGCCGGACAGTACTTCCTGTACGGCTTCAGCGTCACCGACGTCTTCGTGTGCTCGGGCAAGCCCTGCCCGCACAACGTGGACTGCTTCGTGTCGCGGCCCACCGAGAAGACCATCTTCCTGCGCATCATGTACGGTGTCACCTGCCTCTGCCTCACGCTCAACGTCTGGGAGATGCTGCACCTGGGCATCGGCACCATCACCGACATCATACGCCGGCGACGGGCCGCTCCGCCCGACGACGAGTACCAGCTGGGGCTGCTGGGGCCTGCCGGCGTGTCTGTCGGGGTGGGGGGCGCCGGAGGGCCGCTGAGCGAGGGGGAGGGCACGTTGGGGGGCGGCGTCGGGGGAGCCAGCGGGGCGGACTACGTGGGCTACCCGTTCTCCTGGAACACGCCGTCGGCGCCGCCGGGCTACAACATCGTGGTGAAGCCCGAGGCCATGCCCTACACGGACCTGAGCAACGCTAAGATGGCCTGCAAGCAGAACCGCGAGAACATCGCCCAGGAGCAGCAGCAGTTCGGCTCCAACGAGGACAACTTCCCCACGGGCAGCGAGCCCCGCGCGCCGCCCCTCAACAAGGACGTCATGCAGCACGCGCAGGAGCAGCTGGAGGCGGCCATACAGGCGTACAGCCAGCAGCACCACGGCAACCATCACCCCGGCAATGACGACGACCCTCTCCGCGGCAACGCGGATGATGATGACGACGACAACGACGACAAGCCGCAGAGCAACATCACGCCGGCGCAGAAGGAGCGCAAGCAACACCACCACCACCACCGGGCCAAAGCCGGCAGGGGCGGGGGCGGAGGCAGCGCCGGCAGCGGGGGAGGGAGCAGCAGCAGCAGCAAATCGGGAGAGGGCAAGCCATCCGTATGGATCTGACAGGCATTACACTAGCCAATCAAAAGAGGGCAAGCCATCTGTATGGATCTGACAGGCATTACACTAGCCAATCAAAAAGAGGGCAAGCCATCCATGTGGATCTGACAGGCATTACACTAGCGAATCAGAAGAGGCCAAACCATTCATTGTGTGGCATTACACTAGCAAACAGTATAGCGATAACTACATTGTTCAACACCCAATTTTATATATGCATGATTACACACACAGACACACACACACACACACACATACACACACTACACGGACACACCCTCTTAGTGCCTTCGGAGTTCCCTCACCCCTGCTGGAGAGAGAAAAAGAGCGAGAGAGAGGGAGAGGGGGGGATTTCTGGGAGATTTCATCATTCTGAGTGCTTCCTTTCATTTTTTCCCTGCTCTATAAAGAACTGACTGGCACATGCCAAAAAAGCTGGCAGGCATGCCATCTGTTGGTCTCTATGCCATAATGATGGCGAAAAAAAACTCGTGAGAAATTAATGCACCTTTTGTCTTCCATCGGGGGGAGTTCTCCAGAACATCCTTTATTTAACGCTCTCATCGTGGGAGAACTCTCCGGAAAACGCTCATTCCAGTACTGACACCGTGCAGTGCCAGTGGCTCTTCCAAGACTTTCCAATCTCCAGTACCAGATGATCGACTGATTGACCGCCCGACGGCCCCCCCTATGCAGCACATCAAAGCCTCCTGTTTGAATGTGGGGTTATGTGCATAGTCCATAGCAAATCGCATCTTTAAGACTCAGCAGTCAATGTCAGTCTGGACCTGGTTAGACACTGTGTTCCTATGATGATGAGTGCTATTCGATTACCGGTGCAATGCTGTCTGTCTGTCTGTCTGTCTGTCTGTCTCTCTGTCTGTCTGTCTGTCCTTCCTTGAAAGCCCTCTGGCGTGGCGCAGAAGCACAATCTGATGTTAAAGTTTGCTGGAGGTCCTGAGGTGCCTCCATGTTAGAAGGTTTATGTGACAGGGAAGGTTTTGCTTGTTACGTGGACCCACCAGGACAGATATGACATGGTGACAGATATGACAGACCCAGAGCCATATGAAAGCCCACATGAGCTTTTAGTAGGATAGAATGTGGTCAGATGTAGTCTCAAGGTTTTATGATACTATAGACCTTAGGGTATTTTTACATTGTGGGTAGTTATCTAATATCAGTCAATGATAAAAAAAAATGACAGAGTATGTATGAATCCTCTTTGACAGGATGTGTTTGTGTGTGTGTGTGTGTGTGTGTGTGTGTGTGTGTGTGTGTGTGTGTGTGTGTGCGCGCGCGCATGTTTGTGTCAGGGTTCCCACGGTCATGGAAATCCTGGAAAAATCATGGAAATCAAAAAAGTCATTTTCCAGGCCTGGAAAAGTCATGGAATTCTGTAAATTCAATTAAAGTTTTGGAAAAGTCATGGAATTTTAATAGGTCATGCACGCAATGACATTGTTCTGTCAAGATATAATTTATTATTTCATGAAATATGTGCTAGGCGACCTCTAGTAATTTGATTGGATACAAAAGTACTGCGCTGTCCGTCTTTGGTCACTGAGAGTGAGGGGGGAGGGGAGGGTTGCAACAAAACGAATAGCCTAGGCTGTGAAATAAATATTTATCAGCTACTGAAGGCTTAACATTTCATCTTTAGCCGTAAAAGCATGAAAACATTTTACATACATAGGGTGCCGTGAAGTCGTGGAAAAACACTTCAGGTCAAAAAAAAAGGTCATGGAAAAGTTTTGAAATTTTGTCAGTGAAAAAGAGTGGGAACCCTGTTGTGTGCATGTTTGTGTGGGTATGAGTGTATGTATAAGATCACCAGCACTTAAACTAAGACAATGTTAAACCCAACCAGTGTTTTGTGAGATTAAGATCCTGTTTTTCAGATAAGATCCTGTTCCATTCCATCTAATCCAGGTATATTTCCAATAAGAGTTTAATGCTCCTGCTCTTCTCTCGTTGTCTTCCCAAGACACAGTGCTGAGTCTGTGTCTCTTAGGTAGCGAATATCGCCTGTGCCATGTGTCTGATTATGAGACAGGTGAAACAGGTAAGCCTTTCTGTTTCATGTAAGTGTGCATTAACAAAATTCGTGGGAGACCGTGCACTGTTCTGGGAGCCATGGTTACCCTACTTAGAGCCATATGTCCTGGCAGTGCAGCAATTGAATTCTAATGCCATAAGACAAGCTGACAGGAGAGAGAGCACGGGTTTGTGGATACAATCCCTTTATGCATCTTGAAAAATGTTTTGTTTTTGTTGTTTTTTTGTTTTCTACACAGAAAAGCCAGTGGCTAAAGAGACAAACGGGATTTGCCTAATCGCTCATATTCTGTCAAGTTTAGCATTCTTTTCTATCATCTTTTTTACAGCAAAAAGGTACATTAGAGACATATCAGTTGTTTCTTTGGATGAAATCTTTAATATATTTTTCTTTCTTTCATTGCCAAATTGTAAGAATTGCTATTTTTCTATTAGGTTGTGCATAATGGCATATTACAGTAGACAAATCTTCTCAGACTTCATGTAGGTGTAACTGAACTACAGTATATATACAGTATTGTGCCAGTAGTAAACCCATTAGTTGGTTAAAATGACTGTTTTTTTAATAATTCCTTGTTTAAATCATCGTTCTGTTTGCCGAAGGGAGAACTGTCTAGCATTTTCAGCAAGCCTTTTAAACTGCAATGAACTTCGTGCTTAATTATACTTATTTAGACTGAAGGGGAGGCAGTGTGTGTGGTGTGTGTGTGTGTGTGTGTGTGTGTGGTGTGTGTGTGTGTGTGTGTGTGTGTGTGTGTGTGTGTACTGTACAAATGTCCAAGTGTGTGGATGTTGGTGTTTACACACTAGTGGGGGAGAGAGAGAGAACCAGGGCCTTTATAAAAAACTGCAAATGTGTGTGTATCAAAGATATGCTATATGTTGTTTGTATGCTTCCAAAAAAAATGGTCATCTGTTGTCTGTGTGCCAGAAAGGGCAAGAAAATGTACGGCTGATTCTTAGAGAGGAGAGTAAAGGTGTTTGTGAATGACTTCAAAACCTCAGCATTAACATGTTGCTTATCAAACACTTCTCTCACTCAGCAGGGCTTCTGGCATATATTGCCATTCGCCTGTGTGTGTGTGTGTGTGTGTGTGTGTGAGAGAGAGAGAGAGAGAGAGAGAGAGAGAGAGAGAGTCTGTGTGTGTGTTATTTGAGACAATTGTTGCCCCATGCCTGTGCAAATCATTGTGTTATGTGTTCGTGTGAATGTGAAATTTGTAATAACACTTTCTGAACATTGTCTTTTTTTTAATGTGAAAAAGCTGGAGTCACCAGCAGTGTAAAATATTTCCATTTTTGGAAAGAACTTTTTTCGATTAAGTATTCCTAAATGCATGTTTAAGACTTATTTTGTTAAGACATTTAAATAAACGACCATGGAAACAAGTGTCACTGTCGCTGTATGTCATTAAACCTGTCTGCTTGAGTGTAGGTCAACGTGAGGACGTTGTGGGTGTTCCACCTTGTCAGACTAGACTAGCATTCGGCTGATTTTGATGAGCTTTGAAGAAAAGGAAATTCGTCGGTCAATCTCTATCAGTACGGCGGTGACGGTTGATTTTAGTGTCACATGTCACACACCGGGGGGGGGGGGGGGGGGGGGGGGGGCACACTGGGACTGTCGCTCCTGCTTTTGTCATATGCCAGTTGTCAATCTGCCTTCTGCACAAAATGTCTCAGACAAAATGTCTCAGCACTGGTCTGTAAGCCTGTAAAACTTATAGTTGCATTGAACATGCCTGAAAAAAATAATTTCTAAACAGTTTCATTTCTAAAATTTGGTATTTAAACTTATTACAGTATTTGGTGGGACAATCAATGAGTCGCAAGATACGTTTTGAAAATGTTAGACATTTCAATCCCAGTATAACGGCGATGTCCCTTTCTCTCACTGTCTCAACAGGAATGTATATACACTATATGGACAAAAGTATTTGGATGCCTGACCAACAAGGACTGTGATTTTAAATACATAAGATACTTTAAATAAAGAATGGGGCTTTTAATATAGAATTGAGCTTCCACTCTTCTTGAAAGGCTTACCACAAGATTTTGGAGTGTTTTTATGGAATTTGAGCACATTTATTCTCGAGAACATTTATGAGGTCAAGTACTGAGAATGGACAAGAAGGCCTGGCTTGCAGGTCTTTTATTTGCATCAAACTCATCAAACTATGACTTTATAGTGCTCGCGACAAAAAGAGTCTTTCAAATCTGTATTTTAAAACTACTAAATAGCAGTCTAATTTGCAGGCTAATTTGGAAAACTGATGTCTAAGGGTGCATTGCAAGCCCAGGAGGCTAAATCCACATGTAATGGATGGTCCTTCCTAAATTTTACTAACTGCCTTTGTCATTTCTGCACCTAATCATCAGGTTGTGTTCTGTGGGGCCTGACAAATTCTGTAATGGGAACACCAGTGAGTGTTTATTATGTAGTCAGGAACATTTAGAACACACTGCTGCCATCTAGTGTGCAGTTTGTCACCAGTAATTAATGAGCTTTTTTAAATGTGGTGGAGTTAAAGGGTGTGTGAAATGTACTAGTACACATTTACTGTTTAAAATAAGACAGTCAAACATTTTACAACTAAAGTAATGGGGTGGGGTCATCAATTTTTTTCCAAGATCCATAATTGCCAAATTCAAAATTCAGGTTAGTCTCACATCTGCATAAGGTCACACCTATACTGCTTTCAGCCAGATCAGAGAGATGTTTTAAGTGGGTGTTGAAAACGCGCTTAGGAACTCAAGGGGTTCAGTCTGACTGCCTGGGTAAAGACACTCTTCCCCATTTTGTAGGTGCAGGCAGTGTCGGTGACATCATCTTAATGTGTCTTCCTACCCTTGAAAAGCAAAAGCAGAAAAAGGAAATGCTTCCCGGGGCCAAAATTTGTAAATTGAGTAAAAAAAAGGGTGCTCATCAAAAAAGACCCCTTCAAAACACAGATGCTGAAACAAGAAAGTTTTTTAAAATTTTGGTAACAGGAGTGTCTCAATGTTTTCTATTTTTGCATCTTCCTACATGTTCCGTGTGTTGTGTCTACTTAATCCCTAATTTGTCAGGGATGGGATGTGGGAGTAGCAGTGCCATTGATCTGCGTAACTTCAGGCATTGCCTGTGATCTCTGTCTGTTCGCCGAACACCAGGCTTGGTCCTCCCACTTCCAAGAGCATAGTTTTGTTTTTCATTCCATATTCCCACATAGCAAAGGCCAGTGAAGCACAGATCCACTGGTGATAGCAGGCCTCTCTGACTGCGCTATTTTACACATTTTTTTATTTACTACCTGATTTACTTTCTGATGTCTTTAGTCATTAACATTAGTCAGGCCTCAATATTTTTAAAACATGTTTCCAGTTGCCAAGGAGGACATTTTATGTGTTACGGAATACATTTTTCTGGGGAAAGTATCACCTGATATTGGTCTGATGCTGTGCCTATGTTAAATCCTATGTTCTGGTTTTAACAACCTCTTAGGCTGTGGATTCATAGACTGAAGGAGCTGGGGGTATGTTACGTAGGCTGAATGGTTTAGGGACCACAAACTTGGGTATGTCAATGCAGAGTTAGGTAATATACGTCCCAAAACAGTAATGCTGTGGCTTCATTCTATGTATTCCAGCAAAACAAAGATACTAGACCCTTGCATTAAGAGGTTTACCCTTTTCGCTTCCTTGCAGTTCATGTTCAGATTTGCTTGGGCCCCCAACAGTCTCTAGAATTACACCTGTCCTCCACAAATGTACGACGTTCAATGAATAACTTTAAAGGAAAAGTATGCACAGATAAACTACCAGAAAGTTTTAGAAATCATACACTGGAAAAATCCCATTGCCTCTTTCCTTCTGAGTGGAGATATGCAGCCCGTATCATGAAGCAGGAAAGTTTGGGATAGGCAGGTAGGCCATCTAGTGATTTTTTGTGGTTGGACAGCCAATTTTGGCCATTTTGGGAAGCTAGACAATCTGCATTTTGGTGTTGCTGGGTTAGATGAAAAAAAAATGTTGACACAATGTGTCATGTTTGATAAAATTTGAACTTTTACACTACCCAATATTATACATTGGTATCTCAATTACAAGCCAGCAGGTGTGCACTGTTGGTGTACAGCTCCTTAATTCAACTTTTGTTTAATTATGATACCAGTACGCCATCATGACTAAGTTTGGCAGAAGAAATAATTTGACAAGATAACTCATGTAAAAGTATGAAAAACAACACACATTTATTCACAGAAACAGTTTATATTCTCAAGCAAAATAAGCTCATCAAAAATCTCTTTCCCCGAGAAGTTAAAAAGTGCATTAGATCAATTTTCATTTAAGTGAGTGGAAAAGTTATCAGTTGGGTTTTTGATATGTAAAAACCAAACAAACAAACTCTGTGGCAAATGTGTAGACTACAGTAGATGTGACCATGCCATGCATGGCTTACCCTTTGCTAGGTGGGCACTGCCCGAGGTGAACCCTGAGAACGCCCTGCTTGTGCAGCCGCAGCAAGAGGTCAAACTCAGCAGGCATGGCGTGGACGTTCTTCTTGGCTTTTACATCGTCGTAGTAGTGGTTGGTGAGGGGCTGGCAGCTATGCGGATGCACGCTGAACGGCCAGAAACCGTAGAGGTGGACGTTGGTGCACAGCTCCAGCGCCAGGCTGGCCACGATGAGGCCTGTGCTGAGGCGGGCGGCGGGCAGGCCCTGGGAGCGCCAGAAGCGGGCCAGGCTGGTCAGGTAGTCCGGGCTGAGGAAGACTGGCCGAGCGGGGCTCTTGAACTCCTCCAGGGTGTAGGTGGCGCGCAGCGACACCGGCGTGTTTTGGCCGTAAGAGAAGGCGGGCAAAAAGAGCAGAGCGTCACCATAGGTAAGGAGGCTCTCCACAAAGGGCTGCCGGCGCTCCGTGAGATCCGTGAACCTGACGGGGAAGGAAAGATGGAGATGTTGACAAACTGCCCCAGAATATCAAGCATCCCACTGACTGGCATCCATTGAGGAGAGGGATGAAGGACATTTAGCTCAAAGCAGTGGCACAGTCAGAGAGGGGTACCAACAATTTAACTCACTGTCACTGGCAGTTGGACATGGGTTGTTATCTGAGCTCAACTCTTGTTGAAAGCTGGTTTTCAAATAGAAGATAAGGAACAGACTTTCATATCTCGGGAGTTATGCAAACTATCTCTGCCCTGGAGTAAAATCAAATAAAAATGTTTAAGTTTTAGTTGGGTTTCCTGAAGAAGTCCTAATCACTGGGTATTGGTAAGATGGCATTATTGTACAGTAATGTGCAGCTAGCTTCCTTACTATCATTAGGTAATAAGAAGTCACCACTGAAATTTATGCTAACCAACAACTGAAAACGCTACACACCGTTCCTTTAAGTTAGGAGCTCTGCAATGGTTTGTCAGAGTCTCCTCATCCTCTTGCCTTCTGGTAGAAGGTACATCAGGATACTAAACTGTCATCACCTCAACACACACAGTGTTGCCTCATCCCCAAACTACTTTTACATTTGACAAAATTGACACAAATTTCAGTCATCACACTGTAGACTTTTAATTACTATGACCAATCAAAGAATTTTAAACTCTTTATGAAAAGACTGAATTTTACAACAATGTAAGTTTTTAAAATTCCACTTTCTATTCTATGTACCAAAACATTCTTTAGAACTTTTATCCCCCCAAACACTTAAAGGTTAAGCGCAAACAGACTACTCTATTCTTTTCTCCCTTCACTCACTTTTCATGGAGAATGCTGGGATTAGCTGTTACCATGTCGGTCTTGTTGCCCACATGCTTTTTATAGCTGTTTTCCAGTGGTGGGAGGTTACACCTGTATAAGAGCGGAACTTATTGGATGGTGAAAAGAGACAGTGGCAGCGGCTTGCTTTGTACATATATCAGTAGCATAACGGCATCAAAGAACACCCATTCCCTCACTCATACATGATGTTGGGTCAGTGTAGTCCTTATAAGCTTACTAAAAGAAACTTCCAAACTTTGAAATGTGAACTGAAATGTAATGTTAATCAAATTTAAGTGCCACTGAAATTAAACGACTTTACCAAAGTGGTAGGAATTTTTAGAGGTAGAAGGATACCAAGGCACTCATCTTCTTAATGCCTTTATTTTAATGGGCAAGTCATAATTTAAAACACTCCTTTGACGCGTTTCGGCATGAAGCCTTCGTCGGGAAGTGAGCAGTCTCTGGTAGGAAGTGGTAGAAATGTTGCCAGTAGGGGCCGATGAGATTACTTTTCCTCCCTATAGATTGTGAGATAAGCAGTGCGCTGCAATTTGTCAAGGCCAGTGTACGGAGCCCTAAATCGTCTTATTCTATATAATAGTGATGGTGGTGGGTTACTTTGTGCATTTTGAAGACCAAATGAAATGAAATGGAGTTTTTTGCTTGATGTACATACCTAATAACAAATTGGGCAGAATCAATTCTCTGTCCACAGCTACTATTCAGTAGAATAGCCCCATTTCCAATAACAGAGCATGTATTCCATGTTCTATTTTCAAAGGGTGACTCCTAAACACATGCACACACAAAAACACACACACACACACACACACACACACACACACACACACACACAAACACAGATGACTTGTGGCAGACACAACCTTGGCCTAGGATATTTAAATTAATTGAATTGAATTGAATTGAATTGAATTTATTTCTTTTTCTTCACAACCATATAACATCAAACATGAGAAAGTATACATTGTAACAGTCAGTACTGAATGCAGTCGTGCATGCTTAGAAGGTCATTGTAGTGGAAATGTTAAGTTGTTGTAGGTATATGTTTATTAAAAAGGCTCTGCACTCTAAAAAGTAATGTGTCAGAAATGACACAAATTGTGTTGAATTTCAACACATGCCGTGTGTGTGCTCACCACATTTTGTGTCAATTTTAACCCAACACATTATCTGTGTCATCTATATTTATTATTGACACAGAAATGTGTCATTCTGACACACTTTTTGTAACCAATGTGTAATAGTTTTAAACACATAAATGTGTATTTTCTGCTCATTAAATTATTTATTTATTTATGCTTTTTACATCACCATTATCAAACTGGTGTTCATTATTAAAAACATTTAAGTTGAGGGGGGAAACATATTTTACAAAGTCCATTGTATATTTTTTATTAATGCACTGTAACTTTTTTTAATCATCATATACAGTACAAAACTATTTTGAGTTGTTATCAAGCTACATTCATAGTTTTTGATGAATAAATGCTAGTATATTTGACTAAAAAGTCTCTAAAAAGTAATGTGTCAGAAATGACACAAATTGTGTTGAATTTCAACACATGCCGTGTGTGTGCTCACCACATTTTGTGTCATTTTTAACCCAACACATTATCTGTGTCATCTATATTTATTATTGACACATAAATGTGTCATTCTGACACACTTTGTGTAACCAATGTGTAATAGTTTTAAACACATACATGTGTATTTTCTGCTCATTAAATTATTTATTTATTTATGCTTTTTACATCACCATTATCAAACTGGTGTTCATTATTAAAAACATTTAAGTTGAGGGGGGAAACATATTTTACAAAGTCCATATTTTTTATTAATACACTGTAATTTTTTTTAATCATCATATACAGTACAAAACTATTTTGAGTTGTTATCAAGCTACATTCATAGTTTTTGATGAATAAATGCTAGTATATTTGACTACTTTGTATGTTTAAAATAGATTTAAAACAAGAACAAGCAATGTGTAATTTAACACAAAATGTGTCAGATACTTTAACTGAATAATACACATGTTGTGTCATATTCTACTCATAATGTGTTAAAACTGTCTTAACACAATGAATGTGTCAGAAAAATGACACATTCCTTCATAGAGTGTGGTAACATGACTAAATATAAGCTCTTTACTGTTAAACCTTATCAGTGTGGCTGAAAAAAAGCCAAGAGTGTAAAAATGCAGTCATCAGCAAAATTGGGCTGCCAGGAAGGCCTTGAAATAAAAACACAGTTAATATTGTGTACACTTTCTTGCTTGCTGCACAACAACCACAAGTGTTATGTAATACTTTTGAGTTTTCAGTTTTGTTCTACAATGTAGAAATGATCAGAACGAGAAAGACCAATAAAAGAGTAGGTGTGTCTGTACTTATGACAAGTAATGTATGTCCTGTGTATGGCCTTGGTGTCTATGCTCAGTGCCCACTTGCCCATCTCCATTCAAACCCAAATGGTGTGCCTTTACCTTTGGAAAGACACTGAACAGTGCAGGGGTCACTTGCAATGGCTTCCTCTTCTCACCGTCGTAAACAACCTTTGACCCAAGAGGGGTATTGGCTTGCGTGACAACTGCTTTAGTGGCACCATGGCACTTGCTGCTCAGCAACGCCCTATCAAATCATCACAAACACAGAACAAAACATCGGCCATCATAACCTACCTAGACACCTATCTAAATTGATTAATAAGGTTAATGCTGCTATGGTTGTCAGTTTTATAAACAATTCAGTTGCTTTTCAAAGCCTCGCTGTGTAAGAGGATGTAAGGTTTAGGGTAACAAGTTAGACTCAACTGCAGATCAGGAGAGGAGAATTTGCTCAGATTTTATTTTCCATTCAGCAGACAAAGACACAGGGTGAAAAGGTAGCAAACAGGGAAACAGTTTTCAGAGTACAAAACAGGCTCACATGTGTCCTAATACATTGTCATTGTTTTGTTGGCAATGGACCAATATGGAAAAATCTAGTTTGAAGCCTTAGTCTTAACACAGAGGTATCTCGTAGACTACAAACATTGCTGCAGGGCACTGAATACATCAGCTGTGAAACCATATTTCATATTTTCACGTAGGAATGTCAGTCTCTCTCCTGCTCACTCTCTCTGTGAGTTTGTGTGTAATGGTTTAAGTCTTACCTAAACTTTTGATAATTGCTTTCGTTTCTATTCCAGTTTTGTGAGTAACTTTCCATCACCTTGTCAACAACACTGTCCCTGAAAAAGGAAACAGTGCAGGATTTTAGAGAGCAGCACCTTTATATCAGAAGCCAGGGATGTTTTGTGAACCTATGGGCTAATGTATAGAACTAATATTAAACTAAAGGGCAATGAAGGTTCTGGTGTTCTTGTGATTACGCAGGCAGGTGGATTTCGGAGCAATTAAAGTTTATGGACATATTTTTGAGAAAGACCAAAGAGACGGTAGTAATCAAGAGAAGAGGTGGAGAGTAGGTGGAGGTTATCAGACTGGGTTATGCCAGTAGTGGTACTCATATAAATGTATCATCTTAATAATCACAGAATTTACCAAAAATCTTCTTGGTCATGTTCTAATGGTTTGGTGTGTGTGTGTGTGTGTGTGTGTGTGTGTGTGTGTTTGTGTTTGTGTTTGCATAGAAACAGTACAGTACCTGTGCTGTGTGTGTATGCATTTGTGTACGTGTGTGAGCATGCAGGTCTGTCTGTGTATGTTGTTCGTGTGCATATGTGTGTGTTTGTGTATGCATGTGTGTGAGTGTGTGTTTTTTTGTCTTACCCACAGCCGACATGGGGTGTTGAGTCCATACTCTTCTGGCTTTGCAATGGGGTATGAAGAGTAGTGTTACTGCAACAGAGTAGTGAGAGAAATAAGAACAGGAGAGAATGGATGTGTGTGTGTGTCTGTGTGTGTGTGTGTCCACTTTTTCAGACCAAAGACAGAACTGAAAGTTGATGAAGGCTTTCATGTGTCACATAACCCTAACCCTAACCCTAATCCTAGAATTTACAAATGCCTTCATCCACTCTTTGTTCCGTTGTGGTCTGAAAAAGTGGATTCTTACAGTTGGTGACCCCAACGTGATGCACATGATGTGACCTGATTTTATGAAGTGGTGAGTAGATCTAAACCTCTTGTAAGCATATTGAGAAGACGTTGAGACCTCACAAAAGTACTCAGAAACTTCAGCTCTCTGTCCTGTGTAAAATGGATTGGGATAGTAATAATTATGACCGCCACTAGCGAAGCTAGCGAAAGCGGTCATTATAGTGTTGCCGAGACTTTTTTCCCTTTTTTTTTCACCGATTTTTCATCAACGATTGCCAGGACACTGGAACTCTGGGGGACATGAATCTTTGTAGGCATGTAGACCTAGAAGTTTTTGAGCGAATAGAAGCTTTTGGCCGCCAAGGGCCACCCCCCCCCGCTGTGCCAGTGTCCATCAAAGAGGGGGAGACGCCGAAAAGTCTTTGCTGAATAACTCAATGAAAGTTTCACCGAACAACATGAATTTTTTGTGATATGTCGGTGTTACAACCCTGCCCATAAACACTCACTTAAAGTGTAGCGCCACCTAGTGACTGAGAAGGTGGGAACTGCACAAAATATGTCATGCATGATCAGCACAAAGACTTCTAAAAGCACAGCACATGCCATAAAATGCCATAAAATTTGGCCCATAGGGGGCGCTGTAATTATACAAAATGTCATTTTGCCTATTATCTACAGAACGGTATTTTTGTTGTGAAATCTGTTGACCCTCCCACATTGACAACACTGATTAATGGCCACTTCCAATGAAAATAATTTCCAGGAATTTTTAAAATGGTGAAAGTGAAAGTAAATGAACTCGTCATAGGCCGTTCATGTGAATCTCACCAAATTTGGTACATGTCATCTACAGACAATGCAGACAAAAAGTTACCAAAGGATTTATCTTGAGATGGACTGTTTCAAAGTTACATGTCAATCAAAATTCAAAACATAGCTTAAAATTCTTCAAAAGTCCATATCTCGGCTTCTAATTGCTCATATTTGGTCAAAGTTGACATGACAACTTTGAACAGCTTTCTTTTCATGTGCACCAAATTTTGTGACATTTCGTCACAGGGTGCAATGTTTCCCGTCAAAGCTAGGTGTACAAAAACAGTTTTTGTTAAATAACTCATCAAAAATTTGCACAAGACAATGATTTTGTGTTAGTATGCCGGTGTTAAAGAGGCGCATCGACCCATCCCATAAATACTCATTTCAAGCATAGCACCACCTAGTGATATAGTTAAATGCAAAAATTGTGATTTTGCTTTGCCAACATCTTGGACCAAGAAGGAACTACACAAAATATACACAAACACACAGAATGTCATTCATTCAAAACCCACATTCATGCCCACTTCCAGCAAATCATTTCCACAAAAACTCTCACCTCACAACACTGACCTACCACAAACTCATCATACCTGCAGTTCCCACACTTTAATACACTGTGGCGGTCATACCATGTGACGCTATGCGGTACATCTAGTTGGAATATAGGTCCGAGTATGTGTATCTACTTAGTAGATTGCTGTGTGGCATTTTACATTGATGTTATAACATGATGGAAATACACAAGTGAACATGAAAAAAAGAATGTTGTTACAAAGTCTGTTTTGACACATGTGGGAGCTGTGGTCTGACACTTGTAACTTGTAACTTCCTGTGAAATGCTAAGTGAGAAAATGTGTATTGTGCCTTTGTGGCACCCTGTTAAACCACTCTGAAAAAAACTGTTTCACACTTTCTGTCGATCCCGACATCTAGTTTGTGTATGCTTGCAGATACAAGAGAGTGTCTAAAGAGACACTCTAAAGACCTTTTTTTTCCTGCTTGTTTTGGTATCAAAGATAAATTCAATCTAGGAAAACTTGTGCTACGTGAGAAAGACACTGTGCTAGCACATTTTTTTCCAGTCTATTAATTTTTTTCTGGTGTCACTGACACTTACAGTTGTGGTCAAAAGTTTACATACACTTGTAAAGAACATATTGTCATGGCCCTCTTGAGTTTCCAGTTATGTCAACAACTGTGATTTTTCTCTGATAGAGTAATTAGAACAGATACTTCCTTGTCACAAAAAACATTCCTGAAGTTTGGTTCTTTTATGACTTTATCATGGGTTAACAGAAAAAGTGACCAAATCTGCTGGGTCAAAAATATACATACAGCAACATGAATTAATATTTTTGGTGATTTAGAAAGTTGTGTCAATGAAATGAGCTTCATATCATGGTCTTTTAACTTCTTGTGAGTGAGTATGAGTGACTATAGCTGGTGACTTTTCTGAGGCCATTTAAATAGGGCTTATTGGATACAGACACCCACAAACACTACACTGGGAAAGTCAAAGGAGCTCAGCACAGATCTGAAAAAGAGAATCATTGACTTGAACAAGTCAGGAAAGTCACTTGGAGCCATTTCAAAGCAGCTGTAGGTCCCAAGAGCAACAGTGCAAACAATTGTTTGTAAGTATAAAATGCATGACACTGTTGTGTCACTGCCACGATCAGGAAGAAAATGCAAGCCATTACCTGCTGCTGAGAGAAAATTGGTCAGGAGGGTGAAGAGAACCAGGAACCTCCAAAAAGCAGATCTGCAAAGAATAACAAGCTGCTGGGACACAGGTGTCAGTGTCCACAGTCAAGCGTGTTTTGCATCACCATGGTCTGAGAGGGTGCCGTGCAAGAAGGAAGCCCTGGCTCCAAAAGCAGCACCTTAAGGCTCGACTGAAGTTTGCTGCTGATCACATGGACAAAGATAAGACCTTCTGGAGAAAAATTCTGTGGTCAGACGAAAGAAAAATCGAGCTGTTTGGCCACAATGCCCAGCAATATGTTTGGAGGAGAAAAGGTGAGGCCTTTAACCCCAAGAACACCATGCCTACCGTCAAGCAAAGTGGTGGTAGTATCATGCTGTGGGGCTGTTTTGCTGCCAATATAACTGGTGCTTTGCACAGAGTAAATGAGATAATGAAGAAGGAGGATTACCTTCAAATTCTTCATGATAACCTAAAATCATCAGCCCAAAGGTTGGGTCCTGGGCGCAGTTGGGTGCTCCAACAGGACAATGACCCCAAACACACATCAAAAGTGGTAATGGAATGGCTAAATCAGTCTAAAGTTAAGGTTTTAGAATGGCCTTTCCAAAGTCCTAACTTGAGCATTGTCCACATGTTCTCAATGAGGTTTAAGAAACAAGTACATGTCAGACACCCAACAAATTGAACTGAACTGCACCAATTCTATCAAAAGGAATGGTCAAAGATTCAACCAGAAGCTTGTGGATGGCTACCAAAAGTGTCTACTTGAAGTAAAAATGGACTAGGGACATGTAACCAAATATTAGCATTGCTGTATGTATATTTTTGACCCAGCAGATTTGGTCACTTTTTCTGTTAACCCATAATAAAGTCATAAAAGAACCAAACTTTAGGAATGTTTTTTGTGACAAGGAAGTATCTGTTCCAACCACTCTATCAGAGAAAAATCACAGTTGTAGACATAACTGGAAACTCAAGAGGGACATGATATTATGTTCTTTACACTGGCTCTGCTCTCTCCTGGTTTCATTCCTACCTCTCCGATAGGACACAATATATCACCATCAAGGACTCCAACTCAACCCCCGCTCCAGTCAACCACGGCATGCCGCAAGGTTCAGTGCTTGGCCCCCTGTTGTTCACCATCTACATGCTTCCTCTCGGTCAGATCATCCGTCAACATGGTCTCAGTTTCCACTGCTATGCTGACGATACTCAACTATACATCAGTACCAAGCCAACTGCACACCTCCCTCCTCTATCACTCGTCCACTGCTTGGATGACATATAGACCTGGATGGCCACTAATTTTCTCAAGCTCAACAACAATAAAACAGAGCTCATGGTAGTGTCCCTCCCATCACTGTCTGTTACTCCTCTCAAGTAGAAATCACGAAACCAAGTCGTTCTTTTCTGTTTACTGGCTTTTAATCACACGAGTGTGTAATAGTGTGCCGTGAGAACTGGACATACAAAACAGAAATACATCACAAAACATATAATTACTTCCTTTATAAAGATCAAATACATAACGTAAATTTATGGCTATGTGAGCCGACAGAACTTCGGCAGAAGTCACGTTGATTTTAACATCTACCAACACAATAGCAAAATAGCAACTGTACCTCATTGGCCGCTTCACTTGAGAGAAATAAAAAACAAGGATTCTTCACTTCTTATAAACACAAATTATTCACTCAAAAAGGTGTCGAATAAATCAAAACAACTTTGCACATTGGTGCTCTTGAACTGAGGTTAGCTGCATCAGTAACGACATCATTAGTAATACCAACACTTCAAAAAGGTCCTGTCTCCGCCTGCAACGGCAGAACTTTGGTTCCGACCTGAACCTGACCTAACTCCTAAGCACAAATAAACATCAAAGAATAGTTTTTAACATTAAATTATTCGTATTTCTTAATATGTATTTCTTATTATTGTATATGTATTCATGAACTTATTAAATTATATTCATATATTTATTAGCCTATTTATTTATTTATCTATTTATTTATTCTGACTTCGATGGCAGCTACACTCCCACCAAATCACTTGTGAT
Organism: Setipinna tenuifilis; assembly: GCA_030347295.1. Lineage (NCBI taxonomy): Eukaryota > Metazoa > Chordata > Actinopteri > Clupeiformes > Engraulidae > Setipinna > Setipinna tenuifilis. Next base: position 26,212,553 of record CM059266.1, on the reverse strand, counting down.
TTCACTAAAGTTAAATGGCACTGGATGATAAGACCCCTTGCAAGAAAAATACCTTTAAGCTGCATCACTCAGCTTCAAGCAAGGTGACTGTCTTATGAATGGGCCTGTCCAGGTAGACTGGCTTTCCAATACGCCTTCCTTGTTGATCCAATGTCGAGTCACCAATCAGTAGCTGCAGTTTCCTCACACATCCGTCTTCACCAGGATAGATTTGTGTAACCCTTGCTAACTTCCATTCTGTTCTTGGTGCAGTGTCTTCTTGCACAATCACTATATCATTGATTTTCGCATTTCTGTGTTTCCTTTGCCACTTCTGTCGCTGTTGCAGGTTCAGCAGATACTCTTTCTTCCATCTGGACCAAAATTCGTTCGTTAAGTATTGTACCTTGCGCCATCGTTTGCGAAGGTAAAGGTCTTCCTTTACAAATTCTCCAGGTGGTGGAAGAATGATGGAGGATTTCATTGTTAGGATGTGATTGGGTGAAAGAGGCTGTGGCCCCATGGGGTCATTTAGTAAGTGAGCTGTCAATGGTCGGCTGTTTATGATTGCCATTACCTCATAGAAGTAAGTCCGTAAGGACGAACTATCAAGTCTATGGGAAGACTGATCCAGAATGGATGTTAGAACACTTCTTATTGTCCGAATTTGCCTTTCCCAGGCTCCGCCCATGTGGCTTGCAGACGGCGGATTCATGACAAACTCACAGCCTAGCACTTTTAGGCGTTCTTGGTCCATCTCCTTTAAAGCCTCTACAAACTCACGTTTTGCACCAACAAAATTGGTGCCTTGGTCACAACGGAGTTGTCTGACATTGCCACGTAGAGCTATGAAGGCACGGAGAGCGATAATGAAAAAGTCAGTGGTCATCTCTTCAAGAAGTTCTATGTGAACAGCACGGGAGCATAGGCATGTGAACAGCAGCCCATAGCGCTTTGACTCCTTCCTTCCGTCTTTAACATGGAACGGCCCGAAGCAATCCATTCCACAGTATGAAAATGGGGGTGTTTCTTCTATGCGTTCACGAGGCAAGTCTGCCATTTGTTGATGCTCAGTAGACCTTCTACATTTTCTGCACTGGACACACTTATAAATGTAAGATGACACAGTATGACTGCATCCGAGTATCCAAAATCCATTGGCTCGTAACTCGTTGACTGTTATGCCACGTCCTTGATGTTGCACTTTGTGATGATAATGCTGTATTAGCAGTCTTGTTACGTGACCTTTGGCAGGTAAAACAGCTGGATGCTTAATGTGATGGTGCAAGTCCGCATTCTTAAGCCGACCTCCCACCCTGAGGATTCCCTGTTCATCTAGGAAAGGATTCAATCTGTGTAGCCTGCTGGTCTTGGCATGTCTTGTGAGTTCCTTCCCATGTCGGAGACTTTGGATTTCTTCAGAGAAAGCTGCCCTTTGAACAAGAGCAATGATGGTAGCTTCGGCATTGCTTCGCTCCATTAGACTTGTGGCTTCATTAGTTCTTGGTACTGAACCCTTCAGCTCTTTAGCAAGCCGCACGAGTCGAGCAATGGCCTTGACTAATCTTGTCCAACAAGAAAACTTAAGGAAGCGATCCAGCAGTGAAACTTCTGTGGCTGAGGTCTTGTGTATGAAGATGTTACGTATTTCAGGGTCTTCCACTGCTATACCTCCCACCTCAACATTTCCACAGGGAAGTTCTTCATGCCAGAGAAAATCAGGACCAGAAAACCAGTTGGAAGCAATGAGCTCCTTTGCCCTTAGGCCTCTGGACGCGTGATCGGCAGGATTGTTTTCAGAGCTCACATGTCTCCACTGATCTGGTCTGGTGCTGTCTTTAATCCGCTGGATGCGGTTTGCCACGTATACGTGGAATCTTCTCGCGTCATTGTTAACATATCCTAGGACAACTCTTGAGTCTGTATAGAAGACTTCTTCAGCATCTATTTCCAACTCCTTTCTGAGCATATCACTCATACGCACGGCTACGACTGCTGCCGATAGCTCGAGTCTTGGCACAGTGGTAACTTTACTGGGGGCCACTCTGGCCTTGCCCATCACTAGAGAACAGTGAATTTGTCCTGTTTCGCTAACTGCCCTCAAGTAAGTACATTCTCCATAACCTATGACGCTTGCATCAGAGAAGTAATGGAGCTCATACCTTTGAACTTTCTTGAACTCTGCTGGGAGATAACATCGCTGAATTTTGACATTCGCTAGGTTCTTCAAGTCGAAAAGCCAGGACTCCCACCGTGGTCTTAAATCATCCGGTAGTGGATCATCCCAACCGACTTTATCACGACACATTTGCTGAAGTATCTGCTTTCCAATCAGGATAAAGGGTGCAACAAAGCCTAATGGGTCAAAGATGGAGGCCACTGTTGACAAGACTCCTCTTCTTGAAAGTGGGCGTTCATTCACCACTACTCTGAAGCTGAATTGATCTGACGTGACGCACCATTTAACACCTAGTGCTCTCTCCATCTGGGGTTCGCACAAAGCCAAATCTGGACTTCTTGAGGCATCTGCACACTCTTCTTTCGGAATGGACGCAAGCACTTCTTGGCAGTTGGAAATGAACTTGTGGATGTGCAGCTTTCCAGAACTGCAGAGCTGTCTGGCTTCACTGACCAACTGTATGGCCTCTTCAATCGTCGAGACGCTTATCAGGCCATCATCCACATAAAAATTCCTTTCAATGAAGCGGACAGATGTTTCACTGAATTGACCTCGTCCTTGTGCAGCTACGTGCTTGAGGCCATAGTTTGCACAGCCAGGTGACGAGGCTGCACCGAATAGGTGCACTTTCATTCGGTACACTGATGGCTCTGACTCAATGTCCCCATTGTCCCACCACAGGAACCTTAAGTAGTCCTGATCTTCTGTTCTTACACGAAACTGGTGAAACATACGCTCAATATCGCACATCACAGCTACTGAACCTTTACGAAATCGACAGAGGACACCCACTAAGGTGTTTGTTAACTCTGGTCCAGTGAGTAGATGGTCGTTTAGTGACACACCTCCGAACTTCGCTGAACAATCAAACACCACACGAATCCTCCCCGGTTTCTGATGGTGGTAGACACCGTGGTGAGGAATGTACCAGCAGGGGCCCCTTTGGACTTCACATTCTGGGACCTTCTCGGCATCACCACAGGATATGATGTCACTCATGAATGCAACATAGTCCTTGTGGTATTGCTTGTCCTTCTCAAATCTTCTTTTTAAACATCTGAGTCGATGTTCTGCACACTTCCAGTTGTTGGGCAGACACGGCTTGTTTTCTTTAAATGGCAGTGGCATTTCACGGTGTCCATCTGCCTGTACCTTTATACCCTCCTCCATTATTGAAATGAAGTGAAGGTCATCCTGAGAGAAATGAGCATCTTCCACATTCCTTTCACTAAAATCTGACTCAAGGGCTTTCAGCACATCTGCAGGAACGATGACTTCCTTGACTTGGGTTCTGCATATGTACTGGACTTGACTTGTCAGGTTAACAGGTGACTGTAAACTAGGGTTAACCTGTCTCACAACGATTCTATGGCTGCTTCCAATGGCATCGCCATAATCAACACTGGGATTGACGCAGCCTACTATGCTCCAACCGAGATCAGTTCTTACTGCAAATGGCTCATCATCTTTGCCTGATACAATTTCTCTTGGCAACAGGGCTTGAGAACAGTTGTACCCTATGAGCAAACCAACGTCACAATCTATTAAAGGAGCAATTTCCTCGGCCAGGTGCTCTAGGTGAGACCATGCTCTTGCTGTTTTGGGTGTAGGAATGTGACTTAGACTGGCAGGAATAAACTCTCGGGAATAGGTCACTGGAAGAGGGATTACCTTGGAAGAATAAAAGCCTCTGACCTGCAGCCCAATTAACTTGTGACTTGAAATGACAGTTTGTTTTGATGAAAGTGTGGAAAGCTTTAACTGCACAGACTCCATTTGTGTATCAAGAGTCTCTGCCCTTTCTTGTAGGATGAAGGTGCTATCGCTCTGACTGTCCAGAAGAGCATATACAAGAACTTCAGCCTCTGGGTTACTTGTTGTTGACAGCCAAACTGGTACTATTGTGGATGCATATGTGCTATTCCTGTTTTGAGTCACTTGATTAGACGTAGCCATGTTTATTACTTCACTACTCTCTTTAGACTCTGTCAATTCCTTCGACCTTTCTTTCTCTTTTAGGGGTTTTCCACTCTCTCTTTGTCCATTAACTTGACACTTCCCGTCCGCCTTGGTGCGGTCTTCATGTAAACATGTGGGATGTTTCCCCTTGCACACGTTACACACACTTCTCCTTTCACAGTTCTTTGAATGGTGTCCTGGTTTTAAACATCCAAAACACAATCTCTTCGTTTGCACATACTTCACTCGTTCTTTGACAGGTTTCTCCATTAACTTACGACATGTCTGGATGCCATGATTTGCCTTCTCACAAAACATGCACACCTTTGCATCTCCCCTTTGTCCTCCAGTGTCTGGTTTCTCTTCAGATGCACTTGCCAGCACCTTTGCACCGACACTTCGGACCTTGGATGGCTTTGCCTTTTCACCATCACTAGACTTTAGAGCATGCAGAGAGGTCATGGGATTACACGCTATCTTGGCTTCTCTAGCTACAAACTCAACAAAATTGCTGAAGCTTGGAAAGGTGTTTGTGGCTTCTTCAAGGTCAATGACCTTTCTGTTCCATCTGGCGGTTAACCAGTCAGGAAGCTTGCTGAGCATTTTCTGATTTTCACTGCAGTCGTTCAGGACTTCGAGACTCTTAATATGAGACATTGCTGCTTGACAACCTCTAAGGAAGTCTGCGAATTCTCTTAGTTCAACACTGTCTTTGGGTCCTATCTTTGTCCACGAATTCAGTTTGTCCCGGAAAGCTTTAGCGACCACAAAGGGGTTGCCATATCTTTCTTCTAATATTTCCCATGCTGACTCATAGGCTTTGTCAGTACCTAACAGGAAATAACTTTCAATTGCTTTCTTAGCAGGACCTGTGACATATTTGCGGAGGTAGTAAATCTTTTCATTTACAGGAATGTTTTTCCGGCCTATCAGGGTTTGAAATGACATCTTCCAGTCCTTGTACCTTATTGGGTCTCCATTAAAGATAGGTGGCTCTGGCACTGGGAGACGGCTTACATTTATGGACTCTGCTATTGCTTCGGCAAGCATTGTTGTGCTACTGTCTTGATTGGTGGGCTGAGCAACTTCATGGCTTATGGTGTGGTGTCTTCTTATGGCAGGCTGTAAAGGAATGTTGTTATTTAGAAGGGTCTCGGGTTTAGGTGAATGCCCTAACAGGTTATGGTTATGCAGAAGCTCTGATATCTCTTCATCTGAGCCTACACCTTGTTCATAAACTTGTAGTCTTGCCTTTGCAGCATTCATCCTTTTAGTTGTTTCTAAACGTTCTAACTGCCTGCGCTTCTCTTCTAACAACTTCAGTCTTTCAGCATTTTCTGCCTCTTGTTGTGCCAGCCTTTTCCTGTTCTCAGCTTCAAGCATTTCGAGCTCCCTTTCTTCATGTTCCATCTCTTCCAAGACCCTCAAAGCAGCTCGGGTTGCGGCTAACTCTGCTGCTGCTTCCTGTTTCCTTGTGGAGGACAGGCTTGAGCGTCTTGATCCTTTACTTGAAACATGTCCAGAGCTTGAGTGGTTCGAAATGGATTCTATAGATGAAAACACTGAGCCAGTGTTAGTCCATGGCGCTTGCTTTGTAGGTAAATCTTGATTTATATTTTCATCCAGGAGACTACATAGTCTTTCAATGATCTGCCTTGATACAGCGTCACAAGTGTCTACCCGACGGCGGGTGTCTCCATCAGGAAGGCTGTGTTGACGAATATCCTCATAGCGTTGCTTTACCTCAATGTCAGCAGAATGAATTTCAACCTTGTGCTGGTGTAGAACATCACTTGAGGAGGGTAGGTTGAGTGCCCTTCTGGCCTCCTTAGCAAGAACCTTCCATCTCTCATATGTTTTATTAAAATGATGTTGAAGTTTTTTCAGTTTGTCATTATGGAGTCCCTGACCCTTTTCAGTAAGTTTCCTTTTTCTTTGAGATTTTTCTAATTCCTTTCCTGCAGCAACACTGGTCTCCATATTCACTTCAATTTCCTCTAAAGGCCTTGGTTCTAATGGCTCATTGGCCTTCTCTTCTTCAGTGTCAGTCCTAATGTCTGGGTCTTGAATTTTAGTTGCAAGGTCAATATCATCCATTTTTAGTATGCTAATCTGAATTAAACTCTAAGTTTAAGAAGTTTAAGTAACCTACTTTACTTGTAACCTAAATTGAGTTTCACCTGTTAATAGTTTGTCTTAACTAACTTAACTTGTTAGCTTATCCAACTGAGTTCAAAATGTAATAACAGAAATATTATATCAAACTAACTAACTATGCCCTCCATGTCAGAAGAGACTTATTTCACTCAAATATTAAACAAGAGCACTTTCTTAAAACTTGTAATCACTTTGAAAGTAGGCTATATATAACGCTAGTGTATAATGCTCTGTTATACACCCTTAAACTAAATCTACATTCCAAGAATGGATTAATGGCAAATAATAAAGATAAAATGGTCAATAGCTTAACCTTATACACAATCAAAACATCAAGGAGAACACATGTATATAGACAGAAAATGTGTCACGCTAAAACTTATTTACACTTTAAAGATGCTAAGCAAAAATCCTTAATAAAATATGCATTCAATTAAACTTAAAATTATTAAGCTATGTGCACTCAGACCGATTGAATCTTGGAGCTTAAAGAGTCATTTTAGCAATTGTTGAGGCTGTTCCACTTCTCCGCGTTTAACTTGGTTTAAACGTGCTTCTCGTTGGCTTAACCACACAATGCTCTTAGGTTACCGGTAGGCCACATGCAGTCTTCAACAGGTGGGCTACCGCGAAACCTCGACAAACTTCCATGCAGCTCCGTCGACAGCGGGCGAAGATCACCATCCCATCTCGCGTCGCACTGGCTGAGTTCTCACTGTTACTCCTCTCAAGTAGAAATCACGAAACCAAGTCGTTCTTTTCTGTTTACTGGCTTTTAATCACACGAGTGTGTAATAGTGTGCCGTGAGAACTGGACATACAAAACAGAAATACATCACAAAACATATAATTACTTCCTTTATAAAGATCAAATACATAACGTAAATTTATGGCTATGTGAGCCGACAGAACTTCGGCAGAAGTCACGTTGATTTTAACATCTACCAACACAATAGCAAAATAGCAACTGTACCTCATTGGCCGCTTCACTTGAGAGAAATAAAAAACAAGGATTCTTCACTTCTTATAAACACAAATTATTCACTCAAAAAGGTGTCGAATAAATCAAAACAACTTTGCACATTGGTGCTCTTGAACTGAGGTTAGCTGCATCAGTAACGACATCATTAGTAATACCAACACTTCAAAAAGGTCCTGTCTCCGCCTGCAACGGCAGAACTTTGGTTCCGACCTGAACCTGACCTAACTCCTAAGCACAAATAAACATCAAAGAATAGTTTTTAACATTAAATTATTCGTATTTCTTAATATGTATTTCTTATTATTGTATATGTATTCATGAACTTATTAAATTATATTCATATATTTATTAGCCTATTTATTTATTTATCTATTTATTTATTCTGACTTCGATGGCAGCTACACTGTCCAAGGAAGTTGGTGATATCCTGTTGAATGTGGATGGCTGTACCATCAGGCCCTCTAAAGAAGTGCGCAACCTGGGTGTCACCCTGGACTGTACACTTTCACTCCAGGCCCACATCAACAACACCACCAAATCCGCCTACTTCCACCTCAAAAACATCTGCAGACTCCGTCCCTCATTGCCACTGACAGTGGCAGAGACACTGATCCATGCCTTCATCACCTCACGCCTGGACTACTGCAATGGTGTCCTTTATGGACTGCCCTCCAAAGCCCTGGACCGACTACAGCGTGTTCAAAACTCTGCTGCCAGGGCTCTCACACACACAAAGCAGTGGCAACATATTACCCCCACACTCAAGCAGCTTCACTGGCTCCCAGTGAAGTCCCGCATTTCATACAAAATCCTACTGCTCACATACAAATCACTCCATAACCTTGCCCCCCAGTACCTCTCAGATCTTCTCCAGCCCTACTCTCAATCTAGGTCCCTGAGGTCCTCTGGCAAAAATCAGCTTGTCATCCCCCGGTCCAAGTTACGGATTTTTGGTGATAGAGCCTTCTGTACTGCTGCCCCCACTCTCTGGAACAGTCTACCCCTCCACATCCGCTAAGCCCCCACTCTGGCTACGTTCAAAAAGCACCTCAAGTCCCACCTTTTCACTGAGGCCTATGGTCCTTAACCCCTCCCTCCTCCCCTCTCCCCTTTCCTTTGCCCCATCTAGCTCTGTAAAGTGACCTTGGGTTTCATGAAAGGCGCTATATAAATCCAAGTTATTATTATTATTATTATTATTATTATTACAAGTGTATGTAAACTTTTGACCACGACTGTATACTGTAATCCTCCATCTTGTTTGCACCTCGCATTGGAATACCCAGCTTATTGTTGCTCAGTTTTGCCTCTACCATCCGCCCTTGTCTGACTTAACCTGGGTTAAATGTTTTGATAACCTTTGATGAAATCACTTTTTTTGTGTTTTTATCTGTCAGGACTAGGAGACAGACAAAAAGGAGCGGACCCAATAGCCTAGCATAACCAAGGATATCTTTATTAAAGTTCTGGGAAACACAGGGAGTGAGGCAGGAAGCTCCGGGGGCAGGGAAGTAGAGCGTAGTCAGGAGAAGAGCAGGGTCAAGAGCCAGGACAGAGGAGCCGAGCAGAGTCAGGGGATGAGCCGAGTCGGGGCACCAGGGTTGGAGAGCCAAGCGTAGTCAGGAGACGAGCCCGAGTCAAGAACCAGGGTAGGAGAGCCAAGCGTAGTCAGGAGACGAGCCGAGTCAAGAACTAGGGTTGGAGAGCCAAGCGTAGTCAGGAGACGAGCCGAGTCAAGAACTAGGGTAGGAGAGCCAAGCGTAGTCAGGTTTATCCTGAATAGAACAGCGTTACTGTTGTGATAATTTTGCATGTTTTTGACAGTGCATAGCTCCTCAAAAAATGTGGCACTCTGTACTTCTCTGTACACAGTTTAATGATATTTGTTGACAGTGTGATCTAGACGAAGATGGAGTGCGCTGGGTCATATAAGTGCTTCAGGAGCACAGCATCTTTTTACCAGTGTGTGCTGAACGCAGGTTAGGGCATACTCACACTATGCCATTCGTACTGTACCCGAGTACACTTGACCCCCAAAAGCCCAGTTCGTTTGACCAGTGTGATTGCTTCATTTCGTACGCGAGTACAAATGGAAGAAGTGGACTCTAATCTGGTTCAGTTGGGCTTGGGGATGGCACACATGTAGTGTAATCGCAAATGTGCCTGAGCACAGTTAGGAGTTCCATTTAACAATCAAACAGATTGTAAAGAATTCTGTTGTTATGGTAATAAAACATTCGCCTATGCAAAGATTAAAAAAACACAGCAGCTCAACCATGCTAAGGGACAGTGTGAATGCAGACCAGGGACAGAGACAACTGTACTCCAGTATGGTACGGGTACCTTGAGTACTCGCTTACAGGCAATCCCTGTTTCATCCATTTGCATACGAGGCAAGGCAAGGTGTGGCCGCAGCAGAGGATGCCATCATGCCCTCGGAAGCCATCGCCTTCATCACTAACAGAGCATTCATTACTGTTTGTGTGGTAGACGTGCTGCAGAATCCTTCCTTCCATGCTTCTTTCTTTGAATCTGCCACACATGGTCTGAATGGCATAGACCAAAAGCACAGAAGGTGCTACAGGGGCGTGTAGCGAGGTTAACTTTCTTTTTAACAAGCAGCTGGGCTAGGTAGAGCTGTAAACTTAACCCCCCACCCCCTTTCACCCGCAACTGGCCCCAACGCAGTTTAAGCTTAATCAGACAAGCGAAACAGAGAAGGATTTAGCTGTACCAAGCATTGAGGAAGTGCTGCCTAATATACACTGTTATAAAGGCTGCAGCACAGCCATGTCATGTAGGAGCATGTGTAAGATATACAGTGAGTTGGTTGCACAATGTTAAGAGGCCCAAAGACCAATATTCCACAAGGCGACATAGAGTAAGGTGGTCATATGCAGTCTTAGGTCTGCAAATTGGAGAACAACCATGTATGGTTAGACCAAGCCATGAAAGGAGAACTCCAGTGCACATACAGTATGTCACAAAAGTGAGTACACCCCTAACATTTTTGTACTTTTTTTTATTATATCTTTCCATGGGAAATGTCTAAAGATATAATACTTTTCTCCAACTTTAATTGTAGTGTAACGTGATGGGAGGAATACGACGGAGCATTAGGGTACAACGGAGCATTAGGGCCATTCATGAAGGAGAAGATATTTTTTGATATGACGAGATTAATCAAAAAAATATCTTCTCCTTCATGAATGACCCTAATGCTCCGTCGTACAATGGCCATTCCAATTGATGACTATAAAAGTAACGTGATCTTAAACCTGCTATTAAAACAAGTACCCACTCCCATCAGCAACTCTGCCCTACCACTGAACCCACACAAAACAGACATTATCCCCATAAGCTGGCCCTGGACAAACTTTTGCTTTGATACTTGCAGTATCACTTGTTCTTATGGATTGTAGTAATTAAACCAAAAGACCAGTAATGTTTTCCTCTTATTCTTGCATCATGTCAAAAACGTTCTTGCATAATGGTGATACATATATATGTGTACTTTTATGCTGAATATTTTTCATAGTTTCTTTTTTTTCTGACTTCTTTCTGACTGTGACACTATTCTATGGAACTCCAAATGTCTAGGCTCACAACTTACAACACACTTCAACACCCTTCACTGGTACCTACAACATACCTCGAGCTTTTAACTGCATTTCCTTTTAACTCTAGTCTATAAATTATGCTACGCTACATACTGTCCCACACAAATGCATGTCAACTAAGCATTCACAGCTGTGCTAAGGCATGACGCCATCCTTGTCATCCTTGTAATCCTTGTCATGGTTCAATGCTTTGAGGTCTTACCTGCATCCATAACAGTCTTTTGAGTCCCTGGTTTTCTTGGTTTGCAAGAGGCTAGGAGGCATGGTATGTCTATGGGAGAGTGAGGGAGACAGGTAAGACAGAGGGAGAGAGATGGGGGCTAGGATAAACACAGTTGCCCATGGGGACCGACAAATCTGATTGTGGATGCCCTATTCCACCCATCTTACCCCATTATAGTTGGGATACATTGTTTTTTTTTTACTAAGGTTGCACTATTAATAAATTTGGGTCTAAAGCACAACTTCATTGACTGCAATTAGCTAATGAAGCTGCATTTATTTGCAAATGTGTATACTTGCTTAGATTACTGATTTAGATTACTGTCACACCACTACAGAGAGAGAGAGAGAGAGAGTGTGTGTGTGTGTGTGTGTGTGTGCTGAGTGTGTGTGTTTGTAAATGAGTAAAATAGTAAAGTAATGCATTTATCTTCAGGTAATCCCAATTCCCCAATACATCACATTTAACTTTAAATTAGTAAATGAATACTAAAAAGCTTTGCAACTTAAAGTGCAACTTAATTACTAAAAGCATAGTATCAATTTCAATTCACCCACAAACAGTCCATTACAGAAAAAAGATCACTACACAAGTATATATATATATATATTAATGGTACTATTTTATAAGGAAAACTTGTACAAATTAAAGTATGTGTATGTTCTGTTAAAAATATTTTTAAAAATATGTATGGGTGACATACACTTTTACATACACACACACACATGCACGCATGAACAGACTCACCTGTCTATGTAAACAATCCAAAGGCAGAATAATCCCAGAAAGAACATGAGCCAGAACAGTTTTTTGGTCAAAAACATTCCTTCTGCGTGTGCACACACGTACACACTCATACATCAAACATCAATTACATACACCTGCTATTTCTCCACAAACAGAATAAGTTTCTCTTTCCTTCTATCAGTTTGATCTGCTGTTTTTTCTCCTCTTCAGTGTTCTCCCACCTCCCACAGTCACTTCACATTTGCTTCGGCTCACCTCAGGTTTCCTGTTCTCAGTGGTTAAACTGGCTTTTGCAAGGAGGGGGAGCCCTTCTATACTCACAGTGGTCAATATCTCACTCTATTGTATTACTATAAATACTGTAGTAGAGAAAGCTCTGCTCCAGCTGGCTGTATTGCCGAGGTGAGGAGGCAGAGCTGAGCTCTGGAGGGTTTGGGCCCAATTTAAACTCTGCCCCTTCTTACTTTGGGTCTTTGCACAGACTTAGGACACAGATGTCAGTTAAATAGAAGAGTTGATTTGACTGAATCTTAACCAAAAAAAAGAAAAACAAAAAACTTAGGACAGCCCAGAAGGCTGTAGCCTATACAGAGAAGATAACAGGCAAGCCCAGAGGATTATCAGGCGTTGCCACGTTCAGCGGCGCCTGGGCAGGCCAGATGAGCAGACTGCAACCCCGGTGCAGGATAGCGCTGATTATTCACTCCCTCTCCCCCACCCACATTTTCCTTACTGGTATGGAAACCTGCGATCCTCAGATCCCAAGACCAACTTCCTAACCATTAGGCCACAGCTGCCCACTTCACTTGATTTCATACAGAGGGTCTGGCTGTGGTTTTATTGACATGGTTGTCTCAGGCAGCATGTTGTGCACCAATCAGTGAACAGTTTCTACCTGGAGGTGTACTTTTCTGAAGTTTAAAACGATTGGATCTGCCTTTACCCAATCGCTAAAGTCTGGTTGACTCCCTCTGTTCGCTGATTGGTCAGGCAAGATACTGCCCGAGACAACTATGTCAATGAAACCACAACAAGACTCTCTGAATGAAATTAAGTGAAGTACGAGGGGCTGGTTTACCAGGCTAGAGTGTACCTGAGTATAATGTGCGTATTGTTGAACTACATGAGATGGAGTGTGTAGTGAGGTGTAGGGGTGTATGATATGTAGCTGGGTAGCTGTGGCCTAATGGTTAGGACGTTGGTCTTAGGATCTGAGGATCGCAGGTTTGATTTCCATACCAGTAGGAAAATGTGGGGGAGAGGGAATGAATAACCAGTGCTACCCTGAACCCTTGTGCAAGGCATCTCCCCCCTCAATGTCCCTGTACCTAGTTTGCTGTAAATTGCTCTAGGTGCTTTAGCTAAATGCAATGTAATGTCCCCTAGTGGCATGGTTCTGGCTGCCCCCGTTGGAGATGGGCTGTTTCTACCTTTATATCTATGCTATAATAATGCCAGATTTCATCTTCATTTGTGTGCAATAACACTTTGTTGCATTTGAACCTGTTAAACCAAAATTTACATTGGTAGTAATTCTCAGATACGGTTGAAGCACTGGGAAGTACATAACGGCAGGTAGTTTTTATGCTATTTCTTACTCTCGACAGGAATGGATATCTAGCCTTAACACAGGCCTAACTATACTGCCGGACTGATCTCAGGCAATTAGCTACATTATATTACTCATCACTTACATGATGCTCACATTGGTAGGTCATAATTATAGCCCCAGCTGAAATTCCCCCCCGGGACTGGTCAGGCCCATGACAATATAGCTAGGTGTATCATAGGAGGTGTGCTGTACCTTGCTTAGTCTATGGGTATTCATACATTTGGAGGAAACTGCTGCCACCTAGTGTGACCTGCGTTCATCACCAGTAGTTGCTGTGTAGGTGAGTTGCCATGACACAGTGTTTCGCAAGTGAGTTATTTTACACCAAGATTTACAGAGGAAATGTCAGTTTATTTATAGCTTACGTCTCCATTGTTAAAAGTACAACAGTCAAACATTATTAGGACTGACAAAAAAATGTTTTTCTAAATGGTGGCTCATATGGACTCATGCACCATATTGCATTTGCTCTTCCTTTCCTTTGCCTTTTTCTTAGCCGGCAAGTAGCCTAAGATTGCCATGGATAGTGCAGGAGAGTATAAATAGCCGCAGCTGTGTCGCACACTCATTTTCAGCCTATGACCTCTGACATTACAGGAAGTGCTTGGGGCTCAGGGGGTTTTAAAGATAAGCCAACATGGCTAAACGGGCAAAATGGGAACTACGGATCACCCAGACTTTAGACATCAACCGGTTTTAGGCCACTAGGGTTACATAGCTGTTCATCCTTTTCCGTAGACACAGTTTTTTGTTTGTTTTGTAAAAACATTTACCTGGAAGATCGAGGGGTATAAGCCTAATCGTGTGAAAGACAATGGGGAATTTTGTTTTGATCTGCTGAAGTTCTCATCATTGTGGTGAAATGTCACTTTACTGAACACGAGACAGTACCCTCCAATTCCAAGACAGCAGGGTACTGTTCTTGCTTCACAGTCTCACATAGGAAAGGCCAGGAGAGCACTGTTGGACCTCTGGTTAGAGCAAACAGTCCTCCAGTTTTCTCGTTTTTTGGTGCTCATGTGGCCCACATGTGATATAGCAGAGTTCCAGACAAAAGAACTTCCATTTTACATACATTCATTATTTGTTTGTCTCAACCTTTCTAAAACATGTCACCATAAAAATGTAGACTGCAAAGTTGTGAAAGACGTTATTTGACCTTGTACCCTCTAGAAGCATAACATTCTTCCTGTTTTACCTCAGTTCTCAGACATTACATCTAACAGCGGTCTGAGAGCTGCCCCGTGACATCCAGCAGGATGCTGTCTGTACTCCATATTGTCCTGCCATATGGGGTGTCCTCATTTTGCTCCGCAGACGCCTTCATTGATGAGCTTCAGCATACCGAGGGGGCCTTCATCTGTGCAGCTCCCTCAGACTCCAGGTTGCACCTGCTGTGTCTGAGGTCTTGTTGCCCAGCATCCTGAAGGAGCTGAGAACATTTAGTAGGCTAAATAAACTCAGAGACGATCATTTACAATGGCCAGTGTCATATGACCAGAGTTGACACTTTTAAAGACACAGAAACAAAATAACTGGTGTGACCAGCACTCATTCAAGCTGTTGTATTACAGCAGCACTTAAGAAGGCGTTTCACAGTTAGTTATAATAACCTCACAACAGTACTCGCCAATTAGTGACTATAGCCCCTGCATGGCTGAAGAAACAGGAGACAATCATTTACACTGAAAATAAATGAATAAAACATGACCTCAAAAGGTCCCTTCACATTAAACATTTCACATTCTTCAATAAAGGCCACTTGTGTAGAACACCTTTATTGTATTATTGTACCATAGAATTCTATTATTATAGTTTGGTCTGTGTTCTGATTTTTTGTCTGTTGGTTCACATGATTATACCAAATTTATTTCAAATGAAATTTAGTGGAAATGTGAAACATACCACATAGAGGAAACAATTTGATTTGTATTATATTTTGGACTATGGGCTAGACCCTTGAATTCAGTTTCACTTTCCCTAATGTTCAACAGACATGCCGTTGGACAAAGTGGGGGTGGGGGTAGGGATTCTCAAGGCGCAGTATTGAGAGGGTATACCGATCATACACCAACAGGGCCCTTTGAGGTAAGTATTAATACCATTGCTAATAAAAAGGGGCTGCAATATGTTGTTCTTTCACAGGGGCCAAACTGTGTAGCAACACCCCTGGTGGTAGTGTATGCTTTCTGAGTGCCCCTCTAGGTGTAGAGTGATTTCAAGTGGCTAGCATGCTTTAAGCAGTCTTACTGTCCCACTTGTTTAAATAAATGTTCACTAGCATGTCAATTACAGTACAATATGCAATATGCATGCATGCTTGAAAACATGCTTCATTTGCAGATATATATATATCATATATCTATATCATGTATCTATATATGTATATTATATATCATTTAGTGGTAGCCTGCAACTACAAAATAGCTGTATATTATTTAATGGTAAAAATACAGGGCTGGTTAAACTATTTGGTTGATTTTGGTAGTTTGTGAATTGCATGAAGAGCTTGGCTTACATATGACCGCCGTATGAGAATGAATCCATCAGAACTTTTACAATAAATTCAGTTTATCAGTTAAATAGCAATTTTTACCGACTTTCTAATCCTGTGAAATGGAATGCAATAGCGATTATATTTTTCTTCATGGCCCTTTTCAGTGGTTCATTTAAGCAAATAGTCCTTCTAAGTGCTTTATGAGATAATGTCCCCGGTAACTGTGTGTACATTCTGAATTTTATGTTTGCCAGCATCATTTATCGTAACGGTACATCATACAATTACTTGTTCTAGTGTGGGCTTCAGATTAAAGAATGTCTTGAGCTTGGCTCAATATTCAGTGCTTCCTGAAAATGGCATGGTTTACTTCTTCACCCTTTCAGAGATTCTTTCTCTCTCTCTGTGTTTAGAAAATATTTACACAATGTTTAGAATTATAACTATATAGTAATTATTCTATGCTATTTCTGAATATCCATTAAAAAGTTTCTAAAATGGCCTAAGAATTGCCATTGCTAAATACATGAGGCTGAGGCACTCATAAAAAGAACAGCTTGTGATTTGCATCTAGCTAGTTATATAATTAACTGTAGCTAGTTATGTCACTGAAAGAACACATTGGGTCAATTACATTGCAACAGCTGAGTGTCGAGTACCTTTATTGCTAGATAAACTAGGTTTGATTAGCTGCCTAGCTCTACCAGCTCGTAGATCATTTGCTAAAGTCGGGGTGGGGTTGAATTTACAGAGGTAGGTTTGTTTTAGCTTCTGATCTCAGCATAACGAAAGGTGTTACAACAACTGCTTAAAGTCACAGTTTTACCCACACTGAAGTGGCTTCAACATGAATGCAACATACAGAACATATCTGAGATAACCTTTATCCTTTTATGAAATAACACTGCTCTGATCAGAGGCCAAAACTATATGAAGTTAAATCCTATGGCATCAGAGCTCTAACAGTGTCAGCAAGTCTATGCAACCTCAGTTGTTTCAACACTAGTGCTCCATGTAGTAAAATACATAGTAGAACTAAAAGCCTAATAACCAATTGCACATGGCTTTCAGATTAGTCACACTAGTGTCCCACCAGTCTTTGTCATGCAGTTCTAAAATGTTCTGTTTCCCAACAGACTGTTACTGTGGCATACAGAGATGAGGTCTACATCTAAAACTGCCTTGACGGCAAAAGAACAAAAGCAGCCTGTTAAATGCTAAGGGGCTTGTTTGGTGAAAAATGAACATATTATTTCAGTGTACTAGCAAGGGATTCAACTAAAAATGCTAGTGAATGAAATTCCCCATGGCATGCTTTAAACAGAAATGGTTTTAAGGTCATGGAGTAATCCAAATGATTAGTTATCTGAACAAAAGTCCAGTCTGCACAGCAGACATGTTTTTCAGCCGCCCACACAACCCCGTGGACTACAACTCCCAGCTTGCCCTTTTCTCACAACAATAAAACCGAGGAGTCAAGCGATAACACTTTTCACTGAGTGTTGCTGCCATGCAGTAGAGTCGAGCACTGATGGGGGTGAGGGGCGGGTGGGCTCCCATGACAAAAGCATGCCCAACACCAGATGTGACCATGCCATGCATGGCTTACCCATCGCTAGGTGGGCACTGCCCGAGGTGAACCCTGAGAACGCCCTGCTTGTGCAGCCGCAGCAGGTGGTCAAACTCAGCAGGCATGGCGTGAATCTTCTTCTTGCTCTCCCTGTCGTCGTAGTAGTGGTTGGTGAGGGGCTGGTGGCCGTGTGGATGCACGCTGAACGGCCAGAAACCGTAGAGGTGGACGTTGGTGCACAGCTCGAGCGCCAGGCTGGCCACGATCAGGCCTGTGCTGAGGCGGGCGGCGGGCAGGCCCTGGGAGCGCCAGAAGCGGGCCAGGCTGGTCAGGTAGTCCGGGCTGAGGAAGACTGGCCGAGCGGGGCTCTGGAAGTCCTCCAGGGTGTAGGTGGCGCGCAGCGACACCGGCGTGTTGTGGCCGTACGAGAAGGCGGGAAGGAGGATCAGAGCGTTGCCGTAGGGACGGAGGCCCTCCACGAAGGGCCGCCGGCGCTCCATAAGCCCTGCGAACCTGCCGGAGGAAAAAAAAACATGAAGACGATCATAACATTTCCCAAAACACAGCAGCATACAGATTGATATTACTTAGAGGGGGTTGAAGGGAAGTTATAAGTTCAGTTACGTAAGTTGAGTTACTTTCGGGGCATTTTCTTATTTAATGTGGCAGGACCGTAGAGAGACAGACAGGAAATGAGTGGGAGAGAGAAAGATGGGGTGGGATCAGGAAATGACTTCAGATCAGAGTCGAAGCCAAGTCCCCACATATGTGGTATGGGTGCCTTTGCCAACGGTAGCTACACAGCATAGGGGAGACTTAGGCTATGCCCAAAATGTGAAGCCAGTGACTTGCTGTCTTGCTGCCTTCACTGCCTAACAAGTCACGCACCTTAAGCAGGCATCAAGGTTACAATTAAAACCTTTGTTTTGGACGGCCTACATAGACAACAAAGAACGCTGTTGCCATAACACCAACAGCTGACTTCATCATTCGATAGAATGTTGGATGTTGAAGGCAGTATGAAAGAAGCATCTATGGTTCCTTCAGAATTGGGCAAAACAAAGCTACTTTCGAAGGCAGCATTTTATTCATTTATTCGATTCGGACAGCCTTCATGCCTTGCTGTAACCGACTGCTCTCTTCGAAGGCAGCATTTGTTTTTGTCTGGGACGCAGCCTTAGCTTAAAGAATGGCACACAGTACAAATAGGGAACCTTGCCTGCTGACGCATGGTGACTCAAACAGTCAAAAAACAAACAAAGCCTTGAAGAGGCCTGTGCTTTTTCTGTCTTACATTAAACAAAGAGATGGAATACCAAAGCACAATATGTTTCTGTGCCCAGACAAAACCAGCCAACATTTTTTACCAAAATAAATTTCTTGTTTTTTTTTTTTTTTTTCAGGGAAAAACCTCAGCGAAATATCTAAATTGCAATTCTGTATCCAAATGTCACGAGACACCAGAGAACAATGCAAACCGAGCCCCCAAAACAGAACACAGGAGTTGCGCTCCCCAATGACAGGGCAGTGCAAGCTGCAGTCTACAGTCCCTTGGAGTGAGCCAATGTAAATGAGTGACAATTGATTGATAATGCAGATCTATTTACAAATATAGGACATACAGTATATTGCTGATGATGAAAAGAATATCTGTAAAAAAACTGCTGTCAAAAAAACATTTGAACTTTAGACCCTTTAGAAACAATGTACTGGCAACAGGTAATCTGAGTTAAATCTCTGATGTGCAAAAAGAATAATTTAAGTAAAGATTGAATATAATGGGTTTAACTATTATTTAATTACATTATTATTATGATTATTTTTATTATTATTATTAGTAGTAGTATTGTTGTCATTATAATAATCATTATTATTATTTAGTAGTAGTAACTTGGATTATTATTCCATTTGCATGCTGAACCACAAGAACAAACTGAAAACTGTTGCCAACACCTGCTTCCACTAAAAGAAATGATTTTGTCAGCTCTTTCAATATCCTTTCCGCTCTGAATACCCAGGACACACACTAGGCAAAAGGAAAGCAGCTGGATCACTTTATGTCTTGAGACACATACTTTACACACAGATGCACACAAAAATACACACACACACACACACACGTACACACATGCACGCATGTGCACACACACACAGACAGAGCACAGCACAGCACAAGTACTGTACATTTAAGTACATACACAAATGCAAGTAGTCACATTCCTTAGCTAATGCATAGCAGATACTCTCCCCTCTTCTCTCCCTTCACTCACTTCTCATGGAGAATGCTGGGATTGGCTGTTACCAGGTCAGTCTTATTGCCCACATCCTTTGCGTAGCCACCCTCCACTGGTGGAAGGTTACATCTGTGAGAGAGGGGTGTATCAGACCAGAACAAGACAGACAACAACAGTGGCTGGGGGAAAGGGATTTCTGTGTTTGTTTCATATACATACCTGATAACAAACTGGGCAGAGTCAATTCTCTGTCCACAGGTACTGTTGGCCAGAATACCTCCATTTCCAACAACAGAGCATGTGTCCCATGTTTTGTTTCCAAAAGGTGACTCCTAAATTCATGTGCCCATGCGTGTATGTGCACACACACACACACACACACAAGAAAACGCAAGAAAAAAAATAAGAAAAATATGTATTAAGTGTGAATTAAACCTTTGTGTCCATTATCCCATCACCTGAAGCACATGTGGTGTGCCTTTACCTTTGGAAAGACACTGAACAGTGCAGGGGTCACTTGCAATGGCTTCCTCTTCTCACCGTCGTAAACAACCTTTGACCCAAGAGGGGTATTGGCTTGCGTGACAACTGCTTTAGTGGCACCATGGCACTTGCTGCTCAGCAACGCCCTATAAAACCATCACAAACACAGAACAACACATGCCACTGGTTATTTTAACAATGCAATAATAATAACACCTAATACAAATCTCACAGAGTACTTCATAAAAAACAGTTTCATTTCATCTGCATGTAGTTTAGGGCAATATTTGAAATTATTAGAATTTCACGGAATATTTAAATGTTAATGCAAACTTTATTATGATTAAAGTGATGATGAGTTATTAGTGATTAAACCATACATTGATGAGTTTAATAAATCTTTGGACCGGAGTTTTCGGGCTGTTCATAGACACACTGTCCAAGAGGAACTAAACAACAAATTTATTAAAAACCAGTGCATAGGGAAAGAGAGAATCATTTTGCAAATAAGAGGTTGGGAGGTTAGGCAGTTGAATTAGGTGAGGTATTCTCTCCTGGCATTCCTTCTGCATACTACAGAACTGGAGAGTAGGAAGGTGTCATGCACTGCATTCTCTGTAACAGCAGCCCATCTGGTCACAGGCATCCCAGGTGGCCTCCATGGTGCTCATATGGTTTGGTATTAGAACAGGGGATTGGGGTTACTAAACCTTAACGAACCTTTCTGCTTGGGCCAGGTTCATTACGACATCAGCAGACCAAGAGGCTGCATCAGAATACGCTGGCTTCGACATAGTGCAGTGCACTTCCATTGCAAAATTCAGCAAAATTCAGTTAGTTTAGATTCCACTGGTTTTTTTTTAATGGCACACACCAGCATTGAACTCTGCTGCCGTTGCCTGGCCGATTACTATTCTGGTCATGTGTGGTCGGTGTACAGTGGTGAAAGAAACTGTCGAATTCGCAAATGCGTCGCAATAGCATGAAAGCTGCTGTATGGAGCCATTCAGTTTCACAACCCTACATCACATAGCACCTGCTTGTTATTGTTACAATGCACACTGGATTTTTTCCTGCTGATCCGATACATTTGTATTGCACAGCTGAAATAGCGGTCTTTCCATAAGGTATAAAATAAGCCAAAATGAAGTTGCTGCTGTAAAAGCTAATCTCATTATAAATGGGAAAGAATGATTTCTAGAAGGCATGCTCAATCTTTTACATAGTACTGTATCTGCTCAATATCATTTAAAAAAAAAAAATACAATTATTTACCAGTTATAGTGGACGCATCCCCAGGCCTATATATTTTAATCGCAGCCAAACACAGTCATGTCGGAAATCCGGCGTGGTGGCGGAACACTACCAGCCTTGCTCTGTGCCCTACATGTAAATAAGACCTATATGGGTAGCCTTTATTGTTTCAGCTGAGGCCAGTTCCCACTAGTGTCTGCTGAATATGTGTTGTCTCCACCCTGTCTCGATGGTAAAATAGATAACTGCGATGCTATGAGGGATGGGTGAGGAGGAAGGGGATGCACTGCTTGCCAAGGACATTCCTGGGCCCCTGTGCTGCCTCAACCTCCAGTAGACTCCCCAGAACAACAACCCAGGTCACATCCCAGGACCTAGGCCAGGGAGAAGGGGAGACTTAAGGTCAAACTGTCCCCCCTTGCGCTCTCTTACTGTCACAGGCACCATGTGCAGGCTTTATTACATTCCAACCACCCCCACCCCACCCCACCCCACCCTTGTTTTGCTAAGGAAAGGATCAGGTGATGGGAGTGGAGGGGTCAAAGAGAGGAAGGAGAAAGGTGAAGTTTGTAGAAAGGCCAGACAGCTTTCAAAAACAAACTATTCAGGGTTGACAAAAAGCAGAACTTTTTTAAAATGAATATATCTCCTTGATCTTTGAGGCTACCACAATTTTCATGCAAATTTTCAACACTTTCACAGTGATATCATGGTTTATGACAATGCAAGCAAGAGATGACCACCATTGAAAAAATAGGCTACCCATAAAACTTACTTACTTACTTACTTTTTCACAGTTGCATTTAAATTCTGTCAGTTTTCCTAAAGTGACTTTCAGTTCAGATACTGTTTTAAGCAACATCTTCATCAGGAAGCAAGGGGGAGGTGAGTTGTTTAAAAATCTTAGTCACATGCAACCCAAATGTCAACATGAAAGGTAAAGATTAAGGGGAAAAAAAATACAGGCAGCCTCAGTTAGCCGGCTGTTTACTTTTTGTTTTGTCACCCCATCCTAAACTTTGTGGGAAAAAATTAACCACTTTTGCCTTTTTACTAATCTTCAGTTATGTGGTGAGTTTGAAAACTAGGAAAAACATCACGTTGTGAAGCTTAAAGCAATTACAACCTTTTTTATAGCTAGGTGTTTTTGTCAAATGACTTTGGTGGTCAACCCTTTGCTTGCATGGTCACAATTAATATTATAACAAGGAAAAAAAGATCTTTTCGATGTGCATGGCTTCTATTCTAATTGTGGTAGCCTCCATTAATAAGGAAATATATAATCATTTAAAAAAGAGCCAGGTTTTCTTCCACCCTGTATATCCTGATATTACTGTATTTAATAGTTTTACTGTATGTAACTAGATATTGTAATCCTTACTCTCACAAGGGTAATCACATGATCATCTCATCTGCATTGAGGTCAACACTGCTTAAAGTATTCTGGAATTTCTCGAGTTGTCTAATAAGAAGTTTATATATTTTTTTTACAAGTACTACCTCATTAGTTAGTAGTCAGACAATTAGACAGCTTCGCCTTTTCAGTTTTTACGTTCAATGGCAGAACCTAGGCGCAAATGTATAAAGTGATGACAGCTTGCGAGAAACGATGGATGGTTTTGAAAATCCTTCAAGATAGATGATCGTTCATATTATTGAATGTATGATAAGCAGGGTCTATTGCCAAGAAAACGGAAAAGAGAAAAAAACAGAGAACGAAACCGGCGACACTCCAGACCAGAACACGAGAACAGCGGGAATGTCCAACGAGACGGCGAGGTTGCCTGCTTTCTTCTCGACAGGTAATTCAAACAAACTAAATCGAAAGTGTTTAGCTTAGTAAGCATGTTGGGCCGATATAGTGCTGTGTATGGTGTAACGTTCACCGATGTCATAAGATAGCAGTCCTGCAAACTGGTAGGAAAAGTGCAGAAAGGCTGAAGTTATGTCTTTTTTTGTCATTGCCTGCTGTCAGCGTTACAAAACAAGCAAAACCTAATGGGATGCTATCTGATTTTTTTTCAAGGTTGCATTCCCTTTATGTCGATTATATATATCCATGATGAGAAAATAATAATAATTTTACCGTCTTGCATTATGGGCTATAATCTTTCAGTGTCGTATAGTGCCTTGTAACCCAGACATGACATCTAGATTACATTTCTCCATGTCATGTATGTTCTGCTCTCGGCTACCGTAGAAGGAAATCAGCACTGGGAAAAGGTGCGGGCTAAAGAATAATAGGCTATTCAGCTGTTTGCAGTATACCACCTCACTGCTAGATGGCAGACATTCTAAATAGACGTCTTGTAAAAATTACACAGAGGGGCTTTATTAACGCCCCAACAACAATCAGTAATGGTGGGATAAGGCAGATTACTACAGCATCAATCAGTGTGTTGCATTAGCGATACAGTTTAGTGCAGAATAAGTTTCGACAAATAAACAATTTGTCTGTCTAAATTCTGATGGCCAAAGACCACATGGGCCTTCTTGTGGTCTTTGGCCACTATACAAAATAATTTCATGATGCTTAAAATGTTATCGAATTAAGATTGTTTCTTTGTAGCAGGCCCAAGCCCAGTCCAAGCCCAGTGGTCGGCAGTAAGGTACTGTGGTGAGCACGGTCTTAAAAAAAATGGATGCAAAACCTTTTTTAAAATATTTTTGCTGCCCAAATAACTATCGTCAGCACTGTCTCATGACCACCCATGTGGTTTGATTTCCTGTTTCCTCTGAAAAATGTTCCAGTGGGAGACGCAGGGGGAGATGGGGGGGAGGGCTCCTCCAATACTGACTCACCCATTGACTCCCACACATGTTGAACCAATGACTCCCAGAAAACACACACACACATGTACTCTCACGTAGACGCACACACACACACACACACACACATACACACACTGCAATGAGTCAGCTGTAAAATCATATTGCATATTTCCGCAGGGCCATGACAGAGAAAGCAGCTCTTTCACAGGAGACACAGCAGATGGGCAGAAGAGTGTGGGAGAACACGCATGCAAGCAACAGAAATGTTGGTGTGTTTTAAGCAGCGTCATGAGAATTAAGAGGAATGGGATGAGGAGGGGAAAAATATGATTTCACATTGCTGGCAAATTCCCTGGGAACACCCCCCCCCCTCTGTCTGCATGTTTGTGTGTGTGTGTGTGTGTGTGAGTGTGTGTGTGTGTATGTGTGTTTGATCTTACCTGAACTTTGTATAATTGCTCTCTTGTCTCCTCCAGCTTTGCGAGTACCGTTCTATGGCTTTCTCAATAATTCTGTCCCTGGAGAAAAGAAAGAGTGCAGGATTTTATAGAGCAGCAGAAGAACGCATGTCTATAATAATACTGGAATGTAATTAACAATTCTATTGCTCCAGTTAAAGGTTTCTGTTAAAACAGTCTGTGAAGATTTGTTTTGTTCTTGTTTGTTATTTAACTAACTAACCCAGTAAGTGCATCACATTCATCATTTTAATCACCATAATTCACTACTAAAAGCTTTTGGGCCATGCTGTCCAGTCTCGTCCATTTGTATCTGTGCTCTGTGCTTAATACGGCCAGATAAAAAAAAGGATTAAAGGCGCAAAAGACAGCAGTAATGCAGTTTGTGTGAGGCGCCGATCACACTAGACACACTTTGCAGGTTGAAAAACTCAAGGCACAGCATACTGCCCTTTTTTAACCCTGATTACACGGAATGCTGTTTTGTCCGTTTTCTTAACGCAGATCATAAATAAGTGTATGACAGCCAAAAGTTGTGTTTAAAACATGTCAAGTGAACAGCACTTGCTCTTGTACTGATTGTGGGTGAGTGGCTGTGTGTCAAAAAGGGGGACACAAAACATCCTGACCAGTGATATCATCAGACAGACGTTTAGCATTTCATAGTATTTTATACTGACAATAAAAAAAATGTGTGACATCAAGTGCTTTTTCCACTTAGGTTTGAGCTTTTTTTCAACTCAAAGCATTCAAAGTGCAGCAGCTGGTTAAAAAGTGAAGCAACCAAGGCACATAAAGACTGCTCAAAATGTCTTCTGCCATTTGAAAAAAAAAAAGACTGAGACTGCCGCCTCAGTCTCTTACAAGCTTGTCTAGTCTAATTAGGGCCGATGCCTTTAAAGCAGTCCTCTACTAACGTCCATGGCAAGTTGCTTTTGTCCTGTGTTGCTGTGTCTGAACCCGTTTCCTGGGAGCAGTTTGTTGCCTGTTGTCTGTCATGTTTTCATGGCTCAGCGACTTGTGTTCTCACCTGCAGCTGATGCACTCTGTAGAGTCTGCACTCCCCCTCTTCTGGCTTTGTAGAGGGCCACGAGGTGTGGTGTCACTGTAAGAGTTAGTCACACAGGTGAGAAAAACTAAATAAATTGCGTGTGTGTGTAAGTGTGTGTGTGAGTGAGTAAGTGAGTGTGTATGTCTCTAAAGGTAAATGGACAAAAGTGTCATGCCATATGACTGGAAAAAAACTACTGTTCATCATTATTCACCACCATATGTCAGAGTTCCTGCCCTTTTCCACTACATGGACCACTAATAATATCGTGTAAATTTATTATGGGGAGGTCAAAGAGAGAACTTGAGTAGTGTTTGCGCAAAAAACAGAATCCTGTGTCCATACAAATCTATAACCATGCAGGCTTAGGGCTGTGTGTCAATGGACCATTGCATACCTCTATCCTGTGTTTGGACATAAACACAACCCCTCCATGTTGCAAAAACAGTCTGTCAGCACGAATATGTGCTTATGCGTGTATGTGTCAGTCTGTGTGTGCCTGTAGTTGTGTTTTGTGTGTGTGTGTGTGTGTATAAAGAAACCATGCGTTTGAAGAGAAGTCTGAATGGTGAAACACCGTTTTAAAAGAATACTATTAAAATTACCACTTTCAAAGAGAGATGGGATGCTGAAAACTTTTGAAAGCAACTCTTTCAATAAAAAAAAATATAATTTCACACCAGAAGCAGTCTATGTCTTGCAAGGTCTAGTCAAAACATGTATAGACACACACACACACACACACCTGAGCGGACTCACCTGTCTGAGTAAACAATCCACAGGAGCAGCGTGAAGAAGGAGCCGAGGACCCCCAGGACGAGCGTGAGAGAGAGCAGCTTGTGGATCACAATCTTCATTCTTCCTGCACACACCACACACACACACACACATACTCACTCACACTCACTGTTGCACACACCTGCCATTTCCACAAAGACATAGCCCAGTGCTCTCTCTCGCCCTCTTTCTCCACTCCTTCTCCTCTTTGGCGTTCCCCCTCTTTCCTTCTCCTCTTTCGTGCCCCGATTGCTTCAGTGAGCCTCAGGTTTCCCCGCCTGGCTTGGGACTCCTTGCTCTAGTGTTTACTCCTCTGGTGGCATTTTGTCCGGACCCCGTCTCTCGTTTTATTTCTCTCTTTCTCTCTCTCCCTCCTTCCTTCTCTTCCTCTAACTCTCCCTTCCTCTTTGTATTTCTTCTGAGCCCCTTTTTTTTCTTTTACCCTTTCCCTCTGCCGAGCCAAGTAGTTAATCTCCTTGTCTGTCTCTTGCAAGCCTTACTTCTTCGCTCTAACTTTCTCTCTCTGCCTCTCTCTTTCTCTGCCTCTCTCCTTCCCCCTCTCTCTCACATACACACACACACGGTCTGTTTCTCCGCACCGACACGCCTCTGTTGCTCCCCTGTTATCAGGCTGACATCGCTATCGTCCTCGACATTTCTTGTTTCTCTCTCTCTCTCTCTCTCTTTCTTAATCTTGATCTCTCTTGCCAGCTCTGCCGTGCTCGCTGCTGGAAAAAAAAGGAAGGGGGTGGGGTGGGGGGGAATAGTTGTAGAAGAGGGGGTGTCCTGTCCCCCTAATGTTGTTCTCACGGTGTCTCACTTGGACCTTGTCTCTTTTTTCATTTCCATGACTCGCATTCCCTCCCTCCCTCCTTCCTTCCCTCTCTCTCTCTCTCCCTCTCTGTGTCTGCCTCTCTCTCTTATCGTGGCAGTCCTGTGCTGTGTTGAGGTCCCGTGTCCCTACTCTCGTTCTGCTTCTCGCTAGCTGTTGCTGTTGCGCCTTCTACATTCTCCACCCCCCACTATCCCCCAAAGTCCTGGCATGCTTACCCCCTCCTTCCCTCTTTACTCCCTCCCCTCTCCCTCTCCCTCTCTTACCAATTCTCCCTAATGCATTTGTCTCTCTCTGTCTCCCTTTCTCTTTATCAGTGATAAACATGTGGAGTTATAATATGAGTGCCTCATGCAGAATAGTATTCTTATTGTGCGCCTCTTAACTGTGTATTTCTGTGTGTGAGAGTAGGTCTGTGTGAGTGTGTGTGTGTGTGTGAGTGTATTTGGGGGGGTGTGAGTGTGAGTGAGTGTGTGAGGAGAGTGAGCTTTTTTTATCACACCATCCAATCAGGGTCAGTGGCTACTTGGGGCAGGGGCTATCAGCCAATCAGATCTTCTGGTGCGAGTTCTCCCCTCAATAACCCCACTTCTCCCTCAGCCAAGTTTCTGTTAAAGCAGAAACTAAAATACTGGGGGGGGCGAGGGGGAGGTAGCAAGACCAGAAAATGCCTGAAGTGCTAGTAAAAACCACTAAAGAGGTTGCTATTCATTCCTGATATGGGTGGTTAAAAGGGTCCTGTGTGCGCCCCTGGCTGTGGGCTCGTTCAGACTCTGTATTACGATCCAAAATATGGGATCCAACTGAGCCAATTGCGACACACCTGTCATTTGTGGATGTATATAAAAAGCATGCAACCTACTGACCGGAGTCATGAATAAGAATACAACTCACCGTCCCGACCGACCGTTGCCAGAGAACATGACAATGACCACTAGCATCTACTGTTTGTTGAGGTTTCCTTTTCAATGGATTTTTAAAAGGCCCTCATTTTAACACATTATGGAATTGCTTATTTATAACAGAAATCCACGTAAAATAAATCCAATTACTTTTATTAATCTGCCCCAATTTAAAAGTAGCTAAAAGGCATCCTTGTTGATAACTGCACTGCTGCCTATATTTTAGCTAGCATAGCCTGTCATATGCTCTTGAGTTAATTTCAATATTGATCATTTTATCGCATAACGTCCGAGAAGGATAAGTTACGGTTGTTTTAATAGTTTAGTAACATGGTGTGGTGTAATGATGCAACACTATATTATACAAAGTATACCAAACACTCCTCAAAGGTTTACAAATACAGCTTGGCTACTCACCGAATTGGCGCCACTGGAAGTTAAGTAGCCTACACCTTGTTTTATAAGTGGTGTGAATCATCTTTTGAGAGGTATTGGAAGCGCCCGCACTTTTCTATGCACTTAAATTCGTTATTATTATTATTATTATTTTGTATAGCTACCGTAGTCTATGTATTCTATTTTAGACATTGGTGAAGTTGCAGAACTGATGCTTCGCTTTACCACGCCCCCCTTTACTTTGCATGCAAGCGTTACTAAGGCATGTCACTCATGGCGATTTAACATGTTTTCACTTGTATTCGTCCCTAAAGCACTAAAATAAATTATATGCAGTTTCTGAAAAAAACAGTGGAATTATATCAGGGAAACAGCCATACAGAACATACATTACCCTATACGCCTACACTGGTCATTTGTCAAGGATATGGTAAAAGAATGAATTGAAAATAGAGGAAACAAGTACAAGCAGCAGGCACTATATACTTTCGGAATTTATTGTCAAGTCATGACTCCCATACAGGAACAACACTATTCTTGAGCAGCAGGGTAGGCGATATTTTATGACACATCCCATGGAATACACATGGACTACAAAGACTGCTGGAGTCTTGGAGTAACCTTAATCAAGTGAAAGCTATGCAGAAGTTAAACATTACTGGTAGAGCAGCATCCGGAGGAGTGCATTGTATGTACAATGTAGGCTGTCCATTAACAAAATGCTACAATTTTGTAAATCATGTCAGAATGGGTCTTTCAGTTGTCTTGCTTGGTATTAACAGACAGCAGCATAATGCTGGGTGAGACTGTCACCTTAGTTAACTGTTAGCTTCTCACCTAAAAACAAACAATCTGTTCTTAGGCTACTGATTTTGCTGATGTTAAGTGTAAAACTACAATGTATTTCATATATGTGATTAAATTTTGTTTTTACAACTTGTCATTTAATTCATTTAATTCCCCTGACCTCCCCTATAAGTTGCCACTGTACTCTGGTCAGGCACAATAGGCCTACATCAGCAAGAAATATATATATATATATATAGCCTATATATATATATATATATATATATATATATATATATATATATATATATATATATATAAAATAAAGCTAACTGGCCACTCACAATCAAACTGTAGGGCATGCTGTGTTTGCGGTTACACTACATGAGCACCATGTCTGAGTCAAACTGAACCAGACTTGAATCCACCTATTCCAGACATACTAGCGTACTGTGGCCTCGTACAGAATGGAGCCATTGATCAAACAACCAGACTTTGGGAGTCAAGTGGACTTGGATACAGTACAAAGGCACAGAGTACACCCTTAAGTGACTGATTGGCCTGTAGTCTTTGGATTTACAAACTTTAACAATGCTGTAATTCACCAATTACCAGAGAGCCTGTAGCTTTCCTTACATGAAATATTAGGTTAAAAATTCAAACAACATGTAATTCAAGGCTAATGTTGACTGGGACTAGAAAGCAATCATTTTCTGCCCCTTTACTCCTATTCAAGAGGCAGTTGAAAAACAGGGCAGCCTCCACTGTTCCGTTGGGGGTATGTGGGGGGTGGGGGCAGTTGCTGTGCAACGGATGAAGGAGTGTGGTGTGGTGTGGTGTGGGTATATTTGCGTGTGAAACAAAGACAAGTCCATTTCTTGAAACCTCTTTTGTACCATCAGTAATATAATGAGTGCTGCATCAATTACGCAACAGGCCTTCACAAGCAATTACATTTCCTGCTTGTTATTACATTACTCAAGTCAGGCACTCGCACTTCTTTGCTTTGGCAACAATGGGTTGTGCACAAACAACCCCAGTGATGCAGGGATGTTAGGGATCTGTGGATGTGAAAGAAAGAGGGAGGGGTGAAGGAATGAGAGAGGACAGTGTAAGCACTGAGGATGACAGATAAAGTCATGAGACAGAGATAGGAATGCGCAGAGACAGAGAGTTGGTTAGAAAAGTGTCTGTGTGCCAGCACAATCAGTATTATTAGTGCAAATATAGACGACGACACACGGTCTGCTGCCTAGACTGCCCGCTGCAGGGCAATGTGTGCCTGAGGGGAAAGCACAATATCTTCGTTTGTTTGCCCTGGCTGTCTGATGTCACATGCATGCAGCAAGAAAGTGACCCAGTTCTCCTGAGACAAATACATACACACACACACACACACACACACACACCCCTTCTCTCTCTCTCTCTCTCAACACACACACATAAACATATATTCTCTCTTTCTTTCTCTCGGACACATGCACACACACATAATGACACAAGATGGGCTGGTGTTTTATTTACCTAACAAACTATTTTCAAACCCTCACACACTTAATTTTAATCGGCTTTCTGTGTGTGTGTGTGTGTGTGTGTGTGTGTGTGTGTGTGTAAGAGAGAGAAAGGGAAAGACTGGACTGATCTCTCTAATGGTTTTCTGGGCAGCTGACTTGATTTGGAGTTAGCAGATATTCACTTTGATCCAACGATGGAGAATAGCCGAGCCTGTCCTTTTGTGCAGAATTTATGTGAGCTGCCTGTGTGTGTGTGTGTGTGTGTTAGAGAGAGAAAACAGAATTCGTATTCAGGAAAGAAATATTTTCGCAGTCTGTGAAGAAATGTGAAGCATGCATCTTAGATAACAATGAACCAGTAAGACAGGAAACTGCAGTGTGTCTTTTATGTGCACACTTGTGAGCTGTGATACAAGGATCTGCAGATGTGCTCATATATACACAGACTTTACATAACAAATGCACACTTCTCAGTTCTTAGATTGGATGTGCGTCATTTGATGCACCATGTTGCAACAATAGTTGATCTTTATCATCAAAAAATCCTGATGCAACTCTATTTATGTGTGGCTTTGAACACACAAGCAAACACACACACATACACCAAACACACACACACAAACACACACACACACACACACAGACACAGTGCCCCCCTCTTCATCACTGCCTGCTTTAAGTGCACTTTTGGATGCCTAACTGCAATTTCTGCTAATGAATGACTCTGTAGACTTTAATTACAGTAATACACTTGGCATTCACTTTCATTGACTCCACAGTAGATCACTAGAGCATAGAGAGATGCCTCATGCAGCCTGCCACGGCCTCTTGTACAGCACTGACTTATAGGGTATTCCAAAAAGCAGGTTTAGTTTCTTCCCTGAGTATGTTAACTCAGAGTATGTGGTAAACCTCCTAATAGACTCCTCCAGTAAAATGAAGACCTGTGGCTCCTCTTTTAGCGTTTTTACCACTTACTTTGAGTTAACGTATCTGGTTTAGTTCCTAAACCACTTACTAAGAATACCCCCTCAGGACAAATTGACCAGCTGCTTTGGGGCCTCTGACCCTGGATCAGAGGCTGCACGGCAACCTGGGATAGGCTGCCCCTAACCCCTAAAAAGAAAGAGAGAAGTGGTCACTGCCTTTTGGATAAGTCAAAAAAGTGGAGACAATGTGTAGTAACTACCCACACACACACCTACACACACATCAACAACAAAGACTACTCCTGGTGAACAGAATCAGCTCTGGAATGAAGAAGTAGGGTCCCATGACATTTGCTGAGGGAGATGACTATGTAAAGAAGGTTGACAGCTGTGTGCATGTGCTCGACATTGGCTGTCATATTATTAGTTCCTGCTTTCCCAGTGAGTCACGTTTTGAACAGACTACAGACATTCCAATTCCTGTTATAAAATCTTTGTGTTGGTGTGTCATGCCGCATTGAGTGTCAATGGAATCAACATGTTTTTACATGTGTTAATGGAATTTTATGTCAATTGTGCATTATGTTGTTACAGTAGTTTCTTTCTGATATCACACATTTGACCGAACTGAAGTTATGGAATTACATGGACATTTTTTTTAACATAAAAGATTTAGCCAACTTCTGCCATAAGGCTGTGTTTAAGATTATGGTAGCTGTGTTATTTAGTAGGAACTTCCAAAAGAGGTGACTGACAACATTGCAATAACTGCAGCTAACATATAACAATAAAAGTATAACATCATATTAAATATACAATTATTAGTAATGTTAATGTATTATATCAATAACAAATTACTATGGTTGTTTTTATACAATTTCACTCAAATAAATGAAATTAAGTAAGAAAATAAAGATTGAACTATTTCTAAAACATTTTTAGCGATTCTTGAAGGTACAAAACTTGTCACTGGAATGGACAGCTTTAGGCAGGTCATTCCACCACAGAACTATCACAAACTGTAATCTCTTTCTGCTGAGAGAGGGCAGAAAAAGTAGTCACTAATCTGACAAAGGGAGAGGGCGAGAGGGGAACAGAGCTCAGTCATAACATTTAAATATGGAGCTAATCTAGTAGCTGGTGTTTTGGCAAGAGTGAGGAATTCGGTTTTAATTCTAGCTGCAAAATGCCAATGAAGAGTGACTAGCTGGCTAAGGAGTTACACACATACTGTTGGCTGTTCAAAAACCACATACACAGCAGTGTTTCAATTATCTGCACATGTATTTAAATCTGATGAAACTGCTTTGTGGTTGTTTAGTTTCACAAATGGCAGGGCCTGCACAAGAAGTTGTGTACTATTCTATGTGAGGTAGGCTCTGATCGTCTCAGCATTAAAGACAGAGCACCAAGAAGTCCTCAACACCCCATAACCCAAATGTTGTCAGCTTTATCTGTGGGTCAATGAGGATGAACCACACTGCATTGTAAATTTTTGTAGGATAATAAATCACCATAGTATGCCAGGAGCTCAGTTTTCAAACTGGAATATTACATCCCAAACTGAAATTGTGGTTCCATCTGTTGGCGGGACAAATTGGGTGTCATCTCACTGACGAGAGAAACAGATGATCAATTTCAGATTTCTTGTGTAGAAATCTGAAGTGCACCAAAGGTGATGACATTTTCACACCTTTCCCTGCAAAAACACTGTAATTACTCACACAAACTGTGTTTTCCTTAAGACTACCAGTTTGAACTCTTTGGAGGTAATATTTACTTTTTAGAAATGTGAATGATGGCAGAAATACACACACAAAACCTGTCCCAGCAGATTTCCATATCATTCCGTTTGAAATTTCCCTGGCATCAAGTACTCCTATCAGTACGTGACTCACAAAACTGGTCTACACAACTGTGCAAGTAGACCAGAGATATTCAGAGACTATCTTGAGAAACTACCAGTATTCTCAAGATATTTCCCCTACATAATATGTAGTCTTATGTAGTCATCCGGACTTAATACCAGACTTTTCATTTTCCACATTCTTGGTCAATGAGTGCTCTGATTTTGTATTTTTTTTTGTAACTGACCATGAGGTCATATCTGCCTTGTGATTGAACCATTTTTGGCATACCCCCTCCACCACAGAGACACCAAAATACATGCAAAGAACACAGGACTTTATTTTATTTGAGTATTATTATTACTGGAAACAGAACTTACTCTCACTCACTGTACATTTCAATCTGTCTGTACAATTTAATAACATCATCTCCATATATAAAGAAAGAAAAAACAGGACAGTGATATTTTAGGGAGGGGGGGGGGCAGAAGGAGAGAATTTATCTTGTTTTTTTTATTTTTTGGTTTCCTCCTCCTTGGACAGGGTCTTAATGATCTCCTCCTTCTTAGCCTGTAGACGCTCCTCCCTGCGCTTGCGAGCCTCTCTGGTTTTGGTGCGACGTGCCTCGGCCTGGTCACTGAGGACAGAGGGACAGAAACAGACATTATTTTTTAAAAAAATACTGTATACAGGGGTATTTTTAAATACGACAGATATGATTTTTAATACCATGGCCTCCTACAGGTCACAGTGAGACACTGTAAATGTGTCTGCTGACATTAGAATGGAAGAAAAATGCTCTGACTGATGCTATTCTTTGCATTTATAAACTTAAATTCCAGCCTGCAAATTCTGCTTATGATTTGATTTGAAGTTTGTTACATACCTCTAGGAGGTAAATTTTTTGTAGCATTTTGAATTAGTAGTACCAGTATTAGCCACAGTCCTAGATTTGGCGCCTTTAAACTGGTTTATCAAAGCCATTTACAAATGGTTTCACCAAATCCAGCTGAGGGACACAACCGTGGGACATTATGAACACTGGTGTAATCCAGCTCTGTTGTGGCTGTACAGGATGCTATAGACAATATAGAGGACTCGTAGTGAGGGACTTATGTGAGAACGCTTACGCCAGGAGCTTCTTGCGGGCCTTGTCTGCCTTGAGTTTGTGGATGTGCTCCATGAGAATACGCTTGTTCTTGAAGACGTTTCCTTTGGCTTTCAGATACAAGCTGTGGTACCTACACAGGAAGAGCAGAGGGAGTTAGAGGAAATGAAGAACCATGAGAACACCAAGTCCTTGCGTAACTCAAACTTTCATAAGTCCTGAACTCCACATGACCGTCTCCACTGGACATCTCTTCCCACCCACAGCAAAGAGCACTGTAACTCTGGAGATCTCTTCCCACACACAGCAAGGAGCACAGCTCATAACGGTCAAATCTGCTGCACACACCCCACCTGCTATACAATACAGTTACCACTAGAGGGCAGAGTGGAGTGTAATAGTTTACCACTAGACAGGCATTGGCTTGTGAGGTGGCTTTTGCCCCCATCCCAGCTCTTTGCTTGCCTTGACCAGTGAGTAAGACGGATAGCATATATGAATCTAGCACCAGCTGGAGATTTTACATAAATATTGTCTCATGGTGATTTATAAGTGGCTACAGAGGAATAAATTATACAACATGCAAGCCTTTCCACCGACTCCCAACAGAAATTCAATGCTGTTTTCTAATAATGGACATTCATCAAGGATGATTCAAGTTACACCGGGCCATATAATAAAATGCATATCGCAAGACGTATATGTTTTTTTTCAAATGTTCCATACTTCAAAATGCAACAGGATTTTTTTTTGTATTAATGTAGTTATTGGACTGCCCTCCTTAGGAGAATAACTGAGCAGAGATCAAGCAACTTACATGTGCCTGTCAATCTTCTTGGACTCTCTGTATCGCCGCAGTAACCGGCGCAGGATTCTCATTCGTCTCATCCAGCAGAGCTTCTCAGGCATACGGGCATTGGCCGTACCCTTTCTCTTGCCTGTGCAAACAGCCAATCAGTAACCAGCATCATTGCAACATGCGCTCAAAATCTAAAACCGTGCAACACAGGACAAATGTAACAAATAGTGTAAAGTTACTAACAATGATCCTCAAATGTCTGGTATTGTATATTATATTCATTTATTATACACAGACTGGTGTATTTCAAATGTGTATTTCTTTAATTTTTGATAATTATAACTGACAACTAATGAAAATCCCAAATTCAGTATCTCAGAAAATTAGAATATCACTTAAGACTGATACAAAAAAAAAGATTTCCAGAAATGTTGGCCAACTGAAAACTATGAACATGAAAAGTATGAACATGTACAGCACTCAGCCTTCACCTCTCTATTAATGTGCTTGGACACAGAGCTGTGTGAACAGCCAGTCTCTTTAGCAATGACCTTTGTACAAGGTGTCAATGGGTCAGCAGTCTTCCCCGTGATTGTGTAGCCTACAGAACTAGACTAAGAGACAATTAAAGGCCTTTGCAGGTGATTTGAGTTAATTAGCTGATTACAGTGTAGTACCAGGTGTCTTCAATATTGAACCTTTCCACAACATTCTAATTTTCTGAGATACTCAATTTGGGGTTTTCATTAGTTGTCAGTTATAATCACCTATATTAAAAGAAATAAAGATATGACAGATAAAGACACAGAAATATGTCACTCTGTGTGAAATGAATCTATACATTATCCAAGTTTCATTTTTTGAATGGAATTACTGACATAATTCAACTTTTTGATGATATTCTAATTATATGACCAGCACTTGTACACAGAGATATCTCCAATTTAAAGCCTAACCTAGGGTCAAAATAAAGGCATTACTCTGAGGGAACAAAGCGCTTTCAACACAGCCTTCAGTGAGATTGGTACTTCATACCAGAAATGTGGAAAGCACTTGTTAAGCCCATTCAAAGTGGGGAAACCCACACATAGTAGCACAAGCAGGGTGTAGCCACATACATTCCCTTTTGTTACAGCACAGCCTGATGACAGACATCTGGATGTAGGAGGCAGACTGGATCACTTCCCTTTCTGCATCACTTCCTGTTGTCTGCACATCTTAGGGGGCCCAAGTTTTATATGGCCCCCCAGGGGCTCACAAGTACACTGGAGCTCCCCTAAGGAGGCATATTTTATCCTCCCTTTGCAAAACCTGCTTCTCAATTTATAGATTCATCGGCTTTCATATCAAGCCATCTGGACAACAGCTCCTCTCATACACCCAGGGATCCAACTCATGTCTCATGTTTGGAGATCCTTGAAGATGTGTTGTCTTACACTAACTCTGGATGTGGAGTAACTATATAAAATACTGATAATGTCAATCATTTTAAATCTTTGAGACATTTATGTTGAAGAAAAGACCTCCAGAATTCATTATTTATCTTACAGACAGAATTCTTTAAAAAATTACATATATAATTTTTTTTTATTATTATTTTCTTATTTTTTCCTACTTTCCAAGACCAGGTGTACATTCAGGGTTAGAGCACTGCACTGCACTTTTAATTATTGCATTACTATAGGCATTATCCTGTTTTGAGAATAGCCTTCTGGACATATTTCTAAAGCTACTCCACTGCTTGTAGGGAAAACTGACAAGAGTCAGTGCAAAAGTCAGCTTAGCTTTATAACTGCCTGGCCAGTCTCTCTGATGCAATGATATCTCCACCAGAATAGCTGTGACCCCCCCCCCCCCCCCCCATCCCCCCACCCCCCTTTTCTGACTGCCAACACTACCCAAAGACCTCCAACTGCAGGTATATAGGTTTAAACGTGCCTAAGTCCTCCTTTAACGGTGTCATGTTCCACCACCTGGGCAAAGCCCACATTCTTGTACATGACCATGTGCATCTGCCTGACAGGACTCATGCTGACCTGACACTCTCTCACTGCCACTCACCGATGCCCATGTGACGGCCTTTGCGGCGTGCCAGCGTGTTCTTGCGGCAGCGGGCACGTGAGTGCACCGTCACTGGCTTCCTGATGATCAGGCCATCCTTCACCAGCTTACGGATCTGCTGCCCTGAGGGGGGACGAGAGGGAGAGGGTTAGGATAGATAGGTAAGGCTGTAGGAGAAAGAAAGAGAGAGAAACAGGGGGAGGAAGTTAGGATGGAGGGGTAAGGCTGTAGGAGAAAGAAAGACAAGGAGAAAGAGGGGGAGGGGGTTGGGATAGAGGGGTAAGGCTGTAGGAGAAATAAATGCTGAGGCCATACGTTTGAAAGAAACTTCTACATTTGTGTTTCCTGACATAAAAGGGTTTTTTATGTTGAAGGAATGTTTGAAATTGTGACCGGGACTTAAATAAATCAGAAAGAGCCGTATTGACTGGCTATGCTTTGTCTAGATTTGTCCTTGTTTAGACCTTGTTAGACCTCCTAATAGATGAGCCCTGTGCCTTTGTTTTACTAGAGAAGTAAAGCCATAAGACCCTTCTATTAGGAGGTCTACCACTTGCCCCGAGTTAACATACATTGGTGAGTAACTAAACCCGCTTTCTGGAATACCTACCATGCAATCTAAAATTTCACCGAAAAGTTAGTACTCGTCAGTCAGAAACACAGAACTTCAATGGTGGAAGACCAAGGTCCATATTTGTTGTCCTACCAAAACTCATGCTGGAGATTTATTTTAAATGCAAGTGTTTCAGCCAAATTCAGTCTGTCTCTACTCCTACATCTAAAAATGGAAAGCACATGTCCACTGATTCATTGTTGCTGGAAAACCCCTGATTTTTAATGTACCATAAAAATAAACATGACCTGACCTAAGACATTTCCAAAGGACTTGAAATAGATATTTTGTGCTAACATTATACATAGAGGCATTTCTCAAACACACAGGGCAGGGCAGGTATAACAGAAGAACAGTTATGGATAAAACCAAAAGCAAAGGTGATTCTCTTACGGGAATTTGCATTGGCAATTTCGTTGGTCTCATTAGGATCAAGCCAGACCTTTTTCTTGCCACAGCGCAGGACGCTGGAGGCCAGGCGCTTCTGGAGCCTGAGCATGCTGTAAAAAAAACAGAGTGACAGGCAATAAGACATGATTTGCTTGTTCTTGTAATCGTAGTGACCTACTGCTTGTTTCAGACAACACCCAAAGTCCTATCTATTGTTAGTACAACAGTAAAACAATCTCAATAAATATATGTAATGGTAATAATTCTGGAGAGATGGAAGCAAAAAACTCTCCACCATTAACTACACAACCCCTTATCAACCGTTCTTATATACAGTATGTTATCAACCATCAACATCAGATGCTTAATTTTAAAACTGAAGTGCATGGGGGGGCAAGTGTTACCCATTTGGGGGCATTTAAACCCCTGTAGATAAACCTGCACGTTACTCATAATGGTGACATGACATATTCTATTTTGCTTGTATTCTTCATTGACAAATTATGTGTATAGAGGTAATCTGGCTGCAGGATGTCAGACTGTATGTTTTACATTCCCGGGCATAGTTGAGCTTTTTCCTCCAACATTTAATTTCTATGTAAGTAATGGTGGAAGTTGGGGACTGTTCTTGAGCCCCTAGAGTTGGCTGCTGAAAGGATTTGGTGCACACTAGACTTGATAATAGATCACATCCACTTCACTACTTTAAACGTTCAGACAGCAACAGTGTCTTCAATCGGAGGCTCTTGCAAATCTTGTATAGCAGATCTAGCCCAATATAATTGCAATCCAATATCTTACTATATATTTCTAATTTCTAGAAGCACCCCTACATGCTTAGTTTACACTATGCACGTTTTGCATTTGTACTAAATAGATAGGATTGTCTTACATTTTGTTCTCATTATTTTATTCAGATGGTAAGATAGCATCTCTTAAGATTTGTGATTGTGACTGTAGGCCCATGTCACAAAATCGGCATATTGCTGTTGTCCATCGGTCAACTACAATTTTTTGACTTAACACAGTTAGTATCACCCAGTAGTTATTGATAAAAGTAATATGGCAATAAACGAGACGGTGACATTGTAAAGAAGGCCAGTCTACAGCCTTGATGTAGCTAAATTTGCTTATGTAATCCACATGTAGTCTTCTCTAGTTCCTTAATTTTTAGCCCCTTGGCAAAAGCGTGTAGTACGAGAAATACTAACTACCGCCAGTAATGGTCGGCTTTTCTAGGGATCATAATTCATATCCGTCATTAGTTTCAGTGTCGCATCCATCCCTACCTAACGTTATTCTCATTCATGCAATCCGCACGAATGGTGTTTTCTGTTAAAAACTCGCATTTAACAGTGTTTTTAATTGATTAGGGTGAGTATGTACTCGATATGGAATAACAACTGTACGGCACAGAAAAGCAATCATGATTAGCTACACATACTTGGCTAGCACAAACTGACATATCAGCTAGGCCTGAGCCAAAATCAGCTGCATGCAGATATCCGCATGCATCATCAAAAAATCACGCAGGGAGTGTGTGGACTTGTTGTTCAAACGTCGACACACTTCTAAACTGTCTATTTCTTCTTCGTACATTTTAGTGCAACAGGTCATGTGTAGTCTCATAGCCCTCAATATAATATACTGCCAATGTCCATAACCAAAACCCAACATGGCGTCCATATTCTGGCTAACTTGCTAGCATAGAGCAAAATGTATAAGGGATAATTCTCTTTCCCACTCAGTTGAATCTGTCTGACAACCACATCAAATGGCCCACACAGTCAGCAGCAACTTTGCGGTACTTGATTGAAATTGGAATAGTATATAAATGCTATTTGTAGGTTACTTTCTTACCTCATGGCTAAAACGGTGTGAACACAGTCCAAACACACTGACGAGATGGATAGTCAAAGTAAAACAATGGGGGTGTTGTAGGTGCCAGAGATAGCTGTTTACATTATATTTAGCATTACTTATTTTGTAAAAGGTCCAATATATATATTTTACACTTAAATTGTCCAAGTAATCTGATGATAATATCAATAAAAAAGTATAATGTAATTCAATGTACTAAAGCCAGATGTCTCTCCCCCTGTGTAAAACAGATTGGTACGTCTCAAAACGTTTTACTGATATGGCGTATTTTCTGAATTTCAGTACCCCAAAACACCACGGGTCTGTGCTATTTCAACAGAATCACCATCGTCGTTTTACTGGGATGCTATCCTCACAACTCCACTTTTTAGTGGCTTATGTGAAATTAACACCTGTTGAGTTAGAAGAAGTTGATGTTAATTCTCACTCATAGATGTTTAGTATGAAATATTTTTTGTTTTCAAATTACTTTAGCAGCTGTCGAGTCCTGTACCTAATCAATTGCTTATTGATGGATTTGTTTTAGGAAGCCGATGTTTATGGACTTGTTTATGGACTTGTTGTAAAACAAAGCTATAACCCATGTCAAATACACAAAACTGAGTGTAGTCACTGATTACAAACAGCGTGGTCTAGTCACTCATTTCTTAGCGCCTTGGATAACCTGTACGCAGAATCCCATGACCATCACGTCTCGAGCTCTCTTTACATTTCTGCTACTGTTTTCCACTTTCTTCCCTAGATACAGACCTGCAAATAAGCAACTACACATTTAACTATGTCAATGTATTTATCTATAGGTTACTACAGAGCTAATGGCTGGGGTGTTGGTGATGCACTGATTTGGCGTATTCAGGCATCTTTCAACTCGTCTCTGCTTTAATTGCCTTCTTCCTTGCCCAATCTCGACGGGAAGAGTCCGGAAGCCCCGCCGTGGTCACCAGCGATTGTTCGATTAGCTTTTGGAGGCGGCGCGAGTCTTTGAGGCGTGGTCCTACGCCTAGCAGCTGGAATCACGAGCATACTGTATTGTCTGCGCGAGGTGGATACGGCTGCTACGGGAGGCTGAAGAGCAGCTGTGAGGCGATAAAAACGTCAGAAGAAAAGACAGGGGAAACCCAAGAAAAAGCGACCGTCATTTCATCCAACGATGAGAAGGCTACAGTGATAAATGTAGAATATATATGAAACAGTAATTATCAGAGTCTAAAGGTAAAATCAATGGTCCAGAAAAGTAGTATGTCCAGGACACCTTCCACTTCAACCCAGGAGATTCAAATGGACATGTTCGACCATCACGGTTCGCAGGTAGGATAAAAGAACACCAACACGCATATAAAACCAACATACATAGCCTACATACACACCCAAACACCAGATGTAGCGGGGAAGGTTTAGAAGAGAGGCAAACTGTAACCCTAGCACAGCCTGTTGAATCCTAACATGTCCCTCTGCTGTGGCTGTTTTTGAAAGATAGACGATGCTTTTTGTGTATGGATGTTGTGTTGGAGACGAATGGAAAAGGATGCAGCCTCGCGTAACCAGCTGCTTATACGCCTGAAAAGGCACAGGACTAGCCAACAAAATCGAGTCTTACAAATAATAAACTTCTTTGATATTCTACTGAATATATCGGCGATTGTTTCCGTGAAAACATTAAAAGTGTTGGTTAAAACAACACGCGTAATTCGCGCGTAACTCTTTTAGGACTGTACTTTACCACGGTAACCAGATGTTTTGTTAACGGTTCTTGCGTGTCTTGTAGTGTTAATGTGTTCTCCTCATTCGTAGCTCTGATTATGTAAATGATTCAAGTTTTTGGCCTACTGTATGGCAAACTTATTTACTTAGGATAGCACATCAGCAGTGCTTTGTAGCCTAATCACACTTGGTTTGTAATGGAAGACTTATAGCTGCTGTTCGTCTCTATGTCAAATGGTTTACCGGTAGTAAACATGGCGTCTTCTATAGTTTTGCGAAAGTTTATTGGCTAAATGGTTTTAACTAATGCTGTCATTTTCCTGAGTAAATGTTTCCTAGCATAAACCACGCCCACGTGTGCATATGCCCCCCCTCCCCCCCAACACACACACACATATTACCACTTCTATTGCTGTATTGCTTCATATACTGGTATTATTAACGGTTTACTGATGTGTGGCAATAGTGGGGCTCTGGCATGACGAGGGCATGTTGGATGAGATGGGACTACTGGAGGTTCAAATCTAGTCTGTGATCACTGTCCACACATTCACTTCACATCTGGAAGAGAAAGAGACAAAGAGTGAGTGAGTGAGTGAGTGAGTGAGTGAGTGAGTGAGTGACAGAGAGAGAGTGTGATAAATGCCTCCATCCTTTATCATCAGTCAAAGCTGCAGTTGGTTTGTTTATCCATCCAGTCTTTCCTTCCCTCTGACCCTCAACTCTAAATTTAGCCGTTGCAGAAGTGGTGA
The DNA here is from genome assembly GCA_030347295.1 of Setipinna tenuifilis. Taxonomy (NCBI): domain Eukaryota; kingdom Metazoa; phylum Chordata; class Actinopteri; order Clupeiformes; family Engraulidae; genus Setipinna; species Setipinna tenuifilis. The sequence continues at coordinate 26,169,488 of CM059266.1, read as the reverse complement.
TGGTGGAGATGTTCACAGCGCATTGAGATGCCCATGGTCTAGTTACCTCTGCGCTTTCATTGGTATTTATGTAATGATTTTTATGTAATTCCGTTCAAAGTGATGGAGCGAGTGAGTGAGGCTGACCTGATCTGCGTAGAGTATGATCCTCCCTATAGATAGATGTGAGGGGGTGGATTTGATGCTGATATCACTGCTCATGTGGGTTTTAAGTGCCTTTTTGTTTTGTAGGGGGTGAGAGACAGAGAGAAAAAGAGAGAAAGTGAAAGAGAGAGAGAGATTGTGTGTGTGTGTGTGTGTGTTTGTGTGTGTGTTTGTGTGTGTGTGTGTGTGTGTGTGTGTGTTTCTATGTGTGTGTGTGTGTGTGCGTACATGCTACAGTGCTCTCGCGTGGGTTTCGATTGGTCATTCGATCGAACCAGGAAGGAATGATGATAAAAAAGAAGCGGAGGGAGTTGAGTTGAACAGAACACACCCACGCAGAGACCAGGGCCTTGTTCAAGAAGCGTCAACCTTCTTCGGCACTTCACAACGTGAGTCATCTGACTGTTGCGGCATAGAAAGGGAAGACAGCACGTAGACCCGGTCTCTGATCAGCTTGGGTCGAGCTCTTTGGGTGAACTGGATGACTAAGTGTGTTGGTGACACGTAAAGGTATTTACACTTTCTAGTTTGGGATTAAGATGAAAAGTTATGGTGCACCCTCTCCCTCTCTGTCTCTCTTTTTTTTCTTCCTCTACCTGTCTTTTCTCTCACTCTGTCTCTGTCTCTGTCTCTCACTTTGTCTCTGTCTCTGTCTCTCTCTCTGTCTCTCTCTCTCTCTCTCTCTCCACCTCTCACTCTATGTCTGCTGTCGTCTTTCTCTTTCTGTCTCTCTAATTGGGGGAGGGAGGAAGAGATGGGGTGGGGGTTAGGCAAAGGATGCTTGGGTGATGTGAAGGTTCAAGGAATAGATTTTAAACGTCCTCTTTTCTCTTTCTCTCTGACCCCCCGCCCCCCTCTTGTGAGAACCGCATCATGACTAAGTCCACTCATAGAGTCGCTAAAGGGCAGATCGGGCCCAGACAGTACGCTAGTGGCTGGGGGTGCGGACTGTGGAGGGGTAATGGCAGGAAGAGCTGGCCTCTGTGTGGAGGCTAAAGAAGGGCCACCCACCTCTCCTGGCAGAGCTCACTGAGCACAGCCCTCAGTCATCAGCACCTCCTTGTCGCTCCCATCTTATCTCCTTTGGTTTTCTCTTCTCCTCGTCTCCTCATCTCCTCGTCTTGCTGTCTCACTGTCTCAGGGTCTTACTGACTTGCTGTTTCGCTGTCTCTCTCTTCTTCTACACTCCTGACCTCTCACTGATGCTTTCCCACCTTAAAGTTGCATTATTGTGTGTGTGTGTTGGTGTGTGTGGACCATATGCACGTGTGGTTGTTGTTTGTGGTGGGAAGCATTTACTTACAAGATAATAGCATAAGTTAAAACCCCTCAGCCCACTGCTACTTTCACAAAATTATTGAAGAACCCGTGTGTATAAATTACTCAACATAGACATGAACAGCAACTCTAACACTTCCATTACAAACAAGTGTGATTGGGCTACAATACACTTCTGATGTGCTATCCCGTGTAGATCTGTGTGTGTGTGTGTGTGTGTGTGTGTGTGTGTGTGTGTGTGTGTTTGTTTGTGTGTGTGTGTGCGTGTGCACATGTGTCCTTGTGTGTGTGTGTGTGTGTGTGTCCATGTGTGTTTGTGTGTGTGTGTGTGTCCATGTGTGTTTGTGTGTTGAGGCTGAGCTCGTCAAAGGTTAAATGCTGGGAGTGGTCACAGACAGCTCTGGGCCGTGATTAGTATGTGTGGCGTGGGGTTCTCTCGTTATTGTAACCCACTCCTGAGGATTGGCACAGGCTCAGCCAAGGAGATTGATTTTTTTCTTATTTATGGAATTCAGCAAAAGGTCCTGTATGGATATACGGCTGCCATCACACGTGAGCGCGGCACAGTAATGATTCACGAGCCCCCCCCCCCCACGCCCCCCATCCAACCTCTGGGCCACGTGAGCTAACACTCGATTAGTCTGAAGGAACAAACCCAACAGTGCAACATGTAACACTGTAATAACCACACAAGCACACCCAACCCATATTTTAGGTGGCCACAGGATCTAACAAAAGTGTATAATCTGTCAGAAACGAGTCAGAAACTGGAAAGCACTCAGAGATTGCAAACCTATCTCTACCCTATCTCCTATTAATAAGGAAACCTTTTAAAATATTCCTTGATTCAGATGGTGATCTGGATCACCACAAAAAATCGAATCATTTTCCCACTGGTCTATTTCCAACTGTCCAAGAACATTTCATGCAAATCTGTTAATACATTTTTGCATAAAGTTGCTAACTAACAAACAAACAGTCAAACAAACGCTGGCAAAACCAACCTTTTTGGCGAAGGGAGAGAGCCACACAGCATAGAGCTCCTATTTAGGAGTTAAACAGTAGTGACGTTTCATGCTGTGTGGCTCTAAGACTTTACCCAATGCTACAGAGTTGCCATATGTAATCCACTTAACATGGATCAGCAGTACATTGTCTAGCTTTGTAGCTGTATTTGAGCACACCTTGTGTGGTTGGTTAGTGTATTAAGCATGTATTGACATTGTCATTGTGTGTCCAACAATAGCAGTTGTGCCATTTTTCAGCACCACGGTCAGTTCCATCGTCATGGCGATGGTTGTTGAGTAAGTGAGTGAGTGGTGATGTCCACATCATGGTGATGCAGCTCTCCAAAGGGCCCAATGGTGCGTTCACATGATGGGCGATTTCCTGAACACGGTGACTGTATTAGATTAGCCGGCAGTAACCATACAAATGTGATCTGCACTGGAATACCTTTCATCACCCATAAGCTTGTGTCGTTTATTTAAATTTATGTTTTCAAGAATCAAAATTAGGTTTCGCTTGGAATGAATGACACTACATTTTCCCCTTTACATCAGTGTCTTAGTTCACCAATCTTCTGTCATTCAATTTAAAGGCTTTTTGCGTTGTTAGTTTTGTAATTGTCATCACATGGCATGAGCTGTCTGGTTGACCAATTGTCCAAGGGGCACATAATTAAAAATGCATTTATAGCTGTGAAGAGAGAGCATGAAATACTTTTGCATGTACAGGTAAACAGAAAGGCCATATCTGGTCAGGAGTCCCCTGGCTGCTTGCACCCACTGTTATGAATGGGTGCAAACATGTAAACACATGTGCATTAGTCATGATTCCCTGCGAAGCTAACATACACCAAATAAGTGTGGGGAACACACAGCAAAGCTAATACAGTGCAATGTAGCATTGGGGACACACAGCAAGTATAATATCCTGACACCAAATTGTGTGGTATGGCCACGAAGGATATGTCAGGCGCAATCCAAGGGGCGGCATCAACAGTTGTCTTTTAAACTGCCTCTGCACAGAATAGGATAGCATTACAACCATTTAAAGCAACAAACTTGTTTACCATAGCACTACACCAGTGCATCATCACAGCCCTGTAGTTATCATGTTAAGCTCGCCCAGCGACTCTCTACAAGGATAGACTGATTCGATTGGTCCGACCAGATTTGGGAGAATAGCTAATGAGCTTCAATGCGTCTTTGCTGCATAGAAATCCCCCCCCCCCCCCAAGTAGTAGTACCCCCCAATTGTGAAGGACTAATTCACCTTCTGGCTACAAGGATTACAGCACAATGTCATGTTGAGCACACACTCCAAGGATAGTGGTCTACAAGGAGACACCCAGAGACAGGACAGGTACAGACAGACAGGTGTCTGTGTTTCTCATAGCAGAAGGATTATTCTGTGAACCATTAAAAGTCGTGGCCCATGTTGTTTATCATTGAGCCACTGACTGTTACTGTCTTCAGGTAAATGATGGCCTACACAGAGGGGGTTTCTCTGTTGATAAATCAAGCTGTCTACCGAAAACTTCTCGTCCTTGAACTGGGTTAGCCAGTCAGTCTTATCGTTATGACGACATCCATTTGATTCTACAACAGGACAAAACTCAACTTGACTCAAACTTGGTTAGCCAGTCCCCCATTTGTAACTGACGTGCCTAATGCCTTCTATAGCTGGTATTTTTGGAGAAAGAGGGAAACAGAGAGAGAGAGAAAGAGAGAGAGAGAGAGAGTGGGCAGGCTGTTTTTTAAATGATGATTAAATGATTCAAAAATGATGAGTCATATTTCTAAAACAAAGAGATTTGGCTTAGATTCGTTTAAATGCACCCTGCCTGCATGCTGACAGCACCGTCTAATTAGCTAATTAACTCCAAAGGGTGTTTGTCAACAGGAAGTCTCTTATCGTCATGACAACATCCATTTAGTCTGTGGGCCGATGATCTTCAACAGGACAAAACCCCACTTTTTTAGAATTCCGGGTACACACATTGTTCCGATGTTTTAGATTATGTAAGTTCTACAAAAAATTGAGGATGTGTAAGGGTGTTTGTGTGTGTGAGTGTGTGAGTGTATGTGTGTGTGTGTGTGTGTGTGTGTGTGTGTGTGTGTGTGTGTGTGCTTTCCCGTGTGCGTGAGTCTTTGTGTGTGTGTCTTGTATGTTTGTGCATGTATGTGTTTGTGCATGTATGTATGTGTGCATGTGTGTGTGAGTGTAATTGTCTGTGTGTACAAGTATGTGCGAGTGTGTGTGTGTATCAGTGTGTGTGATATTAAAAGCTGAATCAGTTCCTGATTGTCACCTAACCCAATTAGCTTGGTGCTTGTTTCCATGGTGATTATGCCTGGCGCCCAGTAATGCCCTAGTGGGCCTCACCCATCCCAGAGCACTGGGTCCAGTGGCCAGCACACAGCCCAACCCTTAACATGGTTACAGACCACTCCTTTGGGTCTTACTCATCTTGCCCTGATGTCTGACCTACCAGCTTTGTGTGTGTGTGTGTGTGAGTGAGAGAGAGAGAGAGAGAGAAAGAGAGAGAGAGAAGGAGTGCAAGAGAAAGAGCAAGAGCGAGAGAGAAAAAAAAGAGAGAGTCACTATAATGTGTCTGCAAGTGTTTGTGGTCTTAAGGTCTATATATGCCATGCTCTACACCACTGTGATGTGATTAAATAATTTAATTGATAAAAAAATGTTTTTTTTAAAAATACATTGTGAAATTAAGATGGCTGTTTCTTTGCCCTGACAATCTGTCATTTCATGTTTTTGTGCACATTGAATGAAACCACAAAAACAAGCTTTAAATTGTGACTCCTCGTTAAGTTTTCAAAGTCTAGACCATATTCCCAGTGTTACACAGCCCCCTGAAATACACCATCAGCAGTGGATGGTGTTTTAGAGCCTCTGTAATAGTGAGAAGTTCGCCACATCCAAAGCTATTCTATTCTTACAGGTGCCAGACAGAAACCAACAAGCTAGACACTGTGGTTGGAACATTTTTTTTGTCTTTTGTCTATTAAATAAACTTTTTAAGCGGTGTGCAGAGCTCCTCCGTCATCTTTTTTAGAGTCTCTCTCTCTGACCAGTGTTTTTGTTTTTTTTTTTGTGATAAGTTGGCCTGGCCCAAGCCCTGCCCCTGGACCACATCAGAAACCCAACTGCACCAAGGACAGACAGGATTGATGAATGAATGCTTTATGAATATGAATCTGCTGTTCTGTGCTACATTCAGACTGTATTTTTTTTTTTTTTTTTTTTTTGCGGTGTAGAGCAATTTACTGCACATGCCGCCCACTCAGTCAGATGTTCGACTGGCAGCCATTATGAGCACTGACATTCACCCTTCCCTCACTGCCATCATCACCGAACAGTAGCTTTTATCCCAAGTAACTTAGCAACCAGTCTGAATCCACACAGCTCAGAGTTGCCAAAAGCAATGCAATACAATGGAGGCCTCATAGGAGACGGGAGCTTGCTGGATGTTCTCGGCACAGTGAAAAAGACAAAGAGCATAGGCCACTCAAACCGCTTCAGGTGTGTTAAACAGCTTGCACAGTGTAGCTTGATTTAGGTGAAACAGAAGTATGGAATCTTATCAGAATGCTGGTATCAATGCGCTCAAAAGACAATTGGGCTCTAGCAAAATGGCGCTCGTTAAATTTCTGATTGCAGCCTCTTTTAATAATCTAAACTTTCTCTCTCTCCTTCCTTTTCTCTCTCTCTTTCATTTTCTCCCTATCATTCTTTCTGTCTGTCCTCTCTCTCTCTCTCTGTCTGTGTGTCTTTCCTTCTGTCTATCTCTCTCTCTCTCAGGGGAAGTATGCAAAGAGAAAGAGTCGCTTCAAACGCTCAGATGGCAGCACCTCCTCAGATACCACCTCTAACAGCTTTGTCAGACAGGTGAGAACACAACACACACACACACACACACACACACACACACAGTCACACTCACACACACACAAAGAGATATGTCGAAGAAAAAAATTGCTAATAATCCACACAAGAAGAAGTGGAGCACCATGAGCGAGTGTGTAGGCTCTCTTAAGCGCAGTGCGTGAGTCAGTATCCTTGTCCAGCACAATCAGTTAGCTATCACCAATCAGGAAGCACTCAGTCGCAAAGCACAACGCAGGAGTACCTGATGAAGTATGTATTGTGATGAGCGGAACACTTCACACGCCTGGCGTACCAGCAATGAAACATATTCATTAACATGATTCCAGGAAGCAATTAGATCCAAACAGGGTGATGGTATTGTGCAGGCAGGGAAAATAATGAAATCCCTATTCGCTTTTGTCTCACATCAGTGTCAGCACAACAAGCAGGTGAAAGGGTGTGAATGCTTTCTGACTATATCTTTCTCTCTCTCTCTCTCTCTCTCTCTCTCTCTCTCTCTCTCTCTCTCTCTCTCTCTCTCTCTGTCTCTGTCTCTGTCTGTCTGTCAACACTGCCTTGGGCGAGACAGTAGAGGGGAGAGGGAGGAAAGGCTTTGGGTCGGTAGATGTCATGACAGCCTGCTCCTGTATGACATCACTTCACTAATCAGGAAGTGTTCATCCATAGGCTAAATTCCCAATGGGAGTTGGTTGGCATGGGAACCATGGGAATGGGTGGGGAGGGCACTGAGATGATGATAATAATAATAATAATAATAATAATACTAACAATAATAACAATAATAACAATAATAACAACAATAACAACAATAACAATAATATAAGTATTGTTATATTATTATAACACATTATTTTCGTAGCTTTGAATACCCAAAGACACTTGACAAAATTGTTGAAATGAGGATAGCAACATTAGGAGAAGACAGATACAGATAACAGTACGACATAGGATAAAACATTACACGACACATTTACAAAGAGGAGGACAACACCATAAGGGAGAACACATACAGACAACATCATGACATGGACTGAAACAAAATGGATACATGAGACAAGAAGGCATTAGATGTGTAACACAAGAGGGCGGAGATGCTTCTTGACATGGAAAAGGGTGGAGCCATGAGTGTGGTTGTCTAGTTTACACAGAAAAGGAGGGGCGGGAGTTCCTGTACATTCAGTGCAGTCGGGTGGGATGCCGATAGTCTGCTCCCCAAGTCGAGATTGTCCCCCCACCCCACTCCCAGATGTGTGCCCCTTGTGTTGACGTGACATTTGCAAAAAGGATTCCTGTGCCGCACTAAAACATGTCCTTCCTTCCCACCCTCCTCCCATTCCTCTGCCCCTGCTGCCTGACATTTACCCGCTCCACAACGGGTGTCACGCTTAAATGCCTCCCCCCTCCTTGCGCCTCAGATCACAGGGAGTGTAACCCCTGCGTCAGGCTTTAAAGGTTAGCACCCCTCCTGACAGGTGCTTATGCAGATTAGCCAAAAGGGGCAGCTGCTTTGGGCCCAACCTGGCCACAGGTGTTTCCTGAAGGCTTAGCACCGCAGTTTCCTCTGCTGCTGAGGTGGCAGCACTGTGCTCACACTGCAACAGAGCCAACATGGCTCCCCTCTGCGGCTTTAACCAGTCATCACTGCTTTTTCAGAAATAACACACCAAAATGAAAACACTCGGAGAAAGGGGAGCGCAGACCTCTGCCAAGGCACGCCCTAACTCCGGATCACCACCCCAAAATTGAATTCATTTTTCATTGGCCCATTTCCAACCTTTCCGGAACATTTTATGCAAATCCGTTACGTTGCTAACTAACAAACAGACAGAAAAACAAACCAGCACTGGCAAAAATATAACCTCTTTGGCAGAGGTATTAATGTGTGCTTAAATGAAAAAATGTCCAGATTTATTTTACGTGTATCTAGTTGCAAATTTTGACCATTTACTTTACATGTAATAATAGTGTTTTTCTTGATACTGTACATATTGTAGATTTGTTTTTTCAGTGTGTCTTTGTTTCTGTGTTTTAGCATTGGATTGTATGAGTGGCTTGGTTAATGAGGAATATGGTCATATCTGGGCTTTGCTGTGTTTGTGCAAGAGTGTGCCTACTCAGAGAGCTCAACATCCAACAAGTCTCACACACACCTACGCATGACCATTTAAACACATGCATGCGCGCACACACACATACACACACACGCACTTACACTCACACACAAAAGCATATACCCACATACACATACAGGCATGCACGCACGTCGAGCCAGCTTATTGGCCTGGTTTCCATGGTGACAGGGTCCCTGAACGTTCCCATACCATACTGCACAGGAGGAAAGGGCAAGGTGTGTGTGTGTATGTGTGTATGTGTGTGTGTGTGTGTGTGTGTGCGTTTGTTTGTGTGTGCGCGCACATTTCTGAGAAAGAGAGAGAGACATACACATAGCTAGACAGCTAGAATGGGTGAAATTGCGATGAAAAAATGTGACGTAAGTAGATGAAAAGATGGAAGCTGGAAATGCTGAAATGCTCAGACTTGTTTACTTCTTGGCTCGTGACCTTTCTGGAAGTCCATGTCATTAAATCATGCATGGTAGTGCAGTGTTTTTACACACACGCTTCCTTCACACAGCCACATGAATAGAAACACACACACACACACACACACACATACACACAACAGATGCAATCTCTTACTATCTGTCTCCCACCCTCCTCCAGCACACACACACACACACACACACACACACACGCACATTCAGTAAACTATTATGACTGGTTATTTGTAGCTTAGTTTTGTTTGAGTTACCAGAAAGTGCATAAAAGTATGAGGACATTGAGTTGCTGTAAGCAGTACCACTGACTCCAGCTCCCCAAGTACAACGCTGTGCTTTTTAGATGTTTGTTTACAGTAAGATGAAAAAGCTCCACCTATCTGATAGTGTGTGTTTACGATAAGATTGTAATCCTCCCCTCATTTTGTGCAAATGAATGTGTCTCATGATGCAAAATTATAATCAATTTCAATGTTACTTTGAAAATTATCCCTTGTCCGAAGCAGATTTTCATATATTAAAAATGCTCTGTCTGTACTATGTACGAATTGGCTGTTTTGTATCTCCAACCGTCATTATTATTGCCGTTGGCTAGGTTGGCTTTGTACACATCCCAAGTCTAGGTGCAGGACAAAGAATTTCAAAATTAAATTAATGTAAAAAAAAAGGTTTTGAAGTGTTTGAACCCATCTGTCCTGGACATTTCCCATGTGGATTAATGTTTTAGGTGTAGACGTATCATTGCAAAACTGGCCTTAGTGAACAGTAGTAAGCAGGGCTTCAGAAAAATGCACTGTGCTGCTGCTCCCACACGCTGTTTCTCTTCACTGTGGGTGTTTTGTCAGGACCCACACACTTCACGGGGCTTCATGTGTTGTGTTTGGTGTATGCCACTTTCTCTTTTATCCATTTGAATTCATGCCACCCGCCATCTCACATCCATTCAGACTCCATAGGGCTCCATAGAGTGGCATTTGCCATGTAGAGGCTCGACAGTTACCATGTTTCATTTTTTTTACTTCATTTATCGCTTGTGTGTGTGAGTGTGTGTCCGTGTGTGTCCGTGTGTGTCCGTGTGTGTCCGTGTGTGTCCGTGTGTGTCCGTGTGTGTCCGTGTGTGTGCGTGTGTGTGCGTGTCTGTGCGTGTCTGTGTGTGTCTGTGTGTGTCTGTGTGTCTGTGAGCGTGTTTTTTGTGCATGTGTCTATGCACCTTCATGTGACGATTTATGTGTGTGTATAGGTGTTTATGAAATGCATCTATGTTTTGTCGTTAGAGTATTGTGACTGGTGGAGTGACACTTACACACATATTGACTCATGCAACAGCACGTCAGAGACAATCTGTCTCTCCTGCGAGTGCTAACAAGAGAGAGAGACAGGTCAGATGAAGAGAGAGGAGGAAAGAGGAAAGATGAAGAGAGAGAGAGAGAGAGAATAATAGCTTGGCAGAAATAGAGAGGGTTGGATGTATAGCTAAATATGAAGGGCAATTACAGTTTGGATAAATATGGAGATGGAGAGAGAGGCAGAGAGGAACTGAGAGAAGGACTGAAAGAGAGGGACTGAGAGAGAGAGTGAGTAAGAAAAAGGGACTGAGAAAAAGGAAATAATAGGAAGAGAGGGAGGGAGACAGAAATGCACTGAGAAAGAGGGAAAGATAGGAAGAGAGAGGGAGGGAGACAGAAATGGACTGAGAAAGAGGAAAGATAAGAAGAGAGAGAAATAGAGAGAGATAGAGCGAGAGAGAAGCGGTCGAGAGGGAGGCTGGTGAGAGGATGGGCCCAGGGCTTTGGTTGTCAGGGCAACAGGCCCGTGGGCAGGTGGGAGGTGGCCCTCTGGTGGCAGAGTAGGTGGGTGTTTATGTGTTTAGCGCCTGTGCTGAGGGTGGGGGAGTCCCTGGATCACAGCTGCTGAGCGCATGCAGAAGGGACAGAAAGAGACACTGGAGGTTTACAGGAGACAGTGTGTGTGTAATCAGCTGAGGCAGGCACGTTTGTGTATATGTATGTTTATGTGTGTGTGTGTGTGTGTCTGTGTGTGTGTGTATGCATGTATGGGTGGGTGGGTGGTTGTGTGTGTACGTTTCTGTACGTATGTGTGAATGTATTTGAGCTGAGTTTTACTGTGTGTGTGCGTGCGTATGTGCGTTCCTACGTCTGAGTGTAGAAATGAATGTGTGGGCGGTCCTTTGGGAAATGGCCATCAGAAGGCTTTTGGGAAATGGAGGTTGCTGGGATTCTTGTGCGCTTACCCCGGGGCGGAGTGTCCCTACTGGGCTGACGGCTGCATTCCCCTCTTACCCCCCCACCCCTCTCCACCATAGCCCCAGCCTCCCACCCCCCTTGCCCCAAACTTGCGCGGCTAAATATAAGAGAATGGACGCACAGAAGGGGGGTAGGGTGGTGGGGGTGATGGGAGGGGTGGTGGGGGTAGGGGAGTCGGGGGACAGATCCCTGCCACTGCTAAATTTAACCCTTCGCCCTGCATATGTAGCACAAGTCCTGCAACCCGACCTTAACCACCCCCACCCCACCACCACCACCCCCAACCAACCCCCACCCCTTTTCCCCCCTCTCCTGCCCCCGCCCCCCCCCTCCCCGATTCAGCCCTTCCCTCGCAGTTATCCTGCCCCTGTGCAAGCTTTGGGCTCTTGATGGGTGAATGTTTGTGTGTGTGTGTGTGTGTGTGTGTGTGTGTGTGTGTGTGTGTGTGTGTGTGTGTGTGTGTGTGTGTGTATGACACAGAGGGGCAGGAGTGTGGTTGAGGGTAACAGAGCAAGCGTTCATTCTTACACACTCACAGACACATACACACTTACAGTACAGCCTCTTTCTCTCTCTCTCTTTCTCCCCCCTCCCTCTCTCTCTCTCTCTCTCTTTCTTGCTGTCTTTTTTTCTAGCAGACACACGCACACACACATAGTTGTACACACACTCACATACACACCAGCATACACTCACTGCCTACTAACACACACTTGGACTGTACAGTGACACACACTTACAGAGTGACAGATACATACCCTCTCCTTCTCTCTCTCTCTCTCTCTCTCTCTCTCTCTCTCTCTCGCTCACTCACTCACTCCCTCACACACACACACACAAACACACACACTTTGACTTTGTGTGGACTGCGCTGTCAGCCCCCGGCTTGCGGTGGCGAGGAGTGTGTGTGCCATGGAGACGATTCACAGACCCGTGGTAAGAAAGATCTAGAAAAAAAAAAGACCCATACGGTCGGCTGCATGTTTTGACTGGCTGTGGAGTTTTGCCGTCCCTTTGGCAGTCCTGTGTGTGTATACAGGGAGAGGAGTTATGCCTTTGCTTTTCTTCCTAGGACGTTTACAAAAACTTGAAGTAGCCCTGTTTCCTCTCTCTCTTTCTTTTTTTCCCTTCGCTCTCTGCTACTTCTCTTTTTTCCCTCTCTGCCATCTCTCTCTCTCTCTCTCCTTCAGTACCACTCTCTCTCTCTCCCTCTGCTCTCTCTCTCTCCATTTTGGGCTGGGCAGCTGCCGAGAGCTGTTGAGTTTTAATTAGCCCTCCAGAGTAGCTCAGGGGGCCTGCCACGGCCCTCTCCCCAGGCTCAAAGCTCTCTCTTTGGGCTTGAGTACATCAGAGTACTGCCTGTGCCGCAGGAGGTTATCCTGTGTTTTTTTTTTTTTAATCTTGTGGCCAAAATTAACCATTTGTGTTGTTGTTTCTACTTGGTTTTGTGATCTAAATTGCTATTTGGTAAAAAAAAACAGGTTTTTAGATTCACTTTAAATTTTACGTTTGTGAATTGTCGTGGTTGTCGTGCCGTGTTTAATTGGCATTGGATGTGGAGCTGGCAAGAAGATCAGACATTTGGCACCACTGTCATCCTGTAGTGAAATGAGTGCTATCTGTCCGATAATTACAAAAACTCGAGAGGTTTTGAGTTTGTTTCATACAACACAGCTAAAGACACGCTTCTCTTACAAAACATCAAGCAGTGTGACCCTTTTGCCGAAATGATCATTTTGTGTGGATTTGTGTCTCTTTTTAAAGGACTAAAGGTGAAATGAAGATGTTAGCTGTGAAAATGATCCCCATTTTTCTCTGGTGGAGTTTTCTGTAACACTCAATTCAGTCAATATGTTTTTGCAACCTTACACATATGAAACATCAGGCATTAAGGACATTAAGCCCATACTCTCCTTGCTGTAGCTGAGACTGATGGGTTTCATGCTGTTTTGCCATGTAGCGCTGTGCTTAGTCACATTTCTGAATAGTCTGTGATTGACAGCTGGTCTGTGGTTATGTTGTTGGCTACGAATGAGTGTGTGTTCTGTCCTGCTTTTCGGTTCACAAAGACCCACACAAATAAACACACACACACTTTCTCTCTCTTTCACACACACACACACACACACACAATTATATTGACACCGAGTTTGTGTTTTGGTTTCGGTAGTCACATTTCTGAATAGTCTGTGATTGACAGCTGGTCTGTGGTTCTGGTATTGGCTACGAATGAGTGTGAGTTCTGTCCTGTTTTTCTGTTCACAAAAACCCACACACACACACACACACACACACACAACACACACACACATTACACACTACACACTACACACTACACACAGACACACATTCATATTCACACCGAGTTTGTGTTTTGGTGTGGGTAGGCGTTTGCTCAAGGCATCGTGGCCCACAGTACCTTGGCTAGTGTCAGCACTGCGCTGCACCAAACCGCCTCTAAACTACCTCTGACTCTTGAAAACACAAAACGCCCACCCTATCCCACGCCAGGCTCCTGTGAGGCATATCAACCATGCCTCCAGACACAACCTAACATCACTGACAAGCCAAACCTGTGCCATAAATGTAGAACTTGGGGGTTCTGGTGGGATGGTCGTCGTGCATGGCACTATTTTTTGGGGTATTTCGTCCTGTGACTTCGGCTGTGACCTTAACTTTAGAGTTTTATTCTACAGTTTCCCCAGTCTTGTTAACTTGAGTCTGCCAGCACAATTTCTTGACTTTTTTTACGAGGTCTCTAGCAAGAAGCTCAAAGTCAACAAGGTCTACCGGTTTCCTTCTGAGAGCAGCTGTAGTATAGAGTCTCCGTAGGACAGCCTGAGTAAAGGGACTCATATTCCATTCATTTAGTCTGCTGTATGACCCAGGAGTGGCCAAACTGCATCCGTCCTCAGGCCATTTGTGTCCCATTGCTCACTGTTAAGCCCCCCAGCCATGACGTGTCATTTGTTATATTTATGATGGGCAGACTGACTGTATTATTATATTATATAAGCAGGGGTGGACATCCCAGGTTCAGAAAGTAAAAGTCCTGCCACATATTTGTTCCAGCCAATTCACTGAACCAGCTAGATGAGATAGTTAGTGAAATCACCTGTGTTGAGGGCACAGGCGGAAGGAATACATGGCAGGACTTTTACTTTCTCAATCCAGTTTGTCCACCTCTATATATAACTATATTGTTATAATAGTCTACTGATAAACATGAGCCCCAAACAGTTCAATAGCAAAGAGACAATTTTGGACAGCAGAGCAGGCATTTGTAGTTTAAATACAGTTTTTCTTGTAGAAAAAGAGGAATCCAAAGCATACTTCTTCACAAGCAGAGTGCAAAGTTTTTTTGTGTGATTCCTGAGCGCTTTGGATTTTATCTTACGACAGTTTTTCTTGTAACTAGTCGAAAAACAATGTGCTGGACCTTGGTGTTGTGAAATTTTGTCTGTATGTGACCCACAAGCAGAAGAGTTTGGCCAGCCCCTGGTTTACCCAAACCGCCCTCCCTGTAGGCCCACTCTGTACAGGGGCCCTGGCTATGTAGTTAAGCCAGTCACACACCTTATGCCTGCATGGCCAGTCTTGTGTGGTCCACTCACATTCAGCACAGGGAGGCTGGCCAGAGATGCTACCTCTGTACGCTCAGCAGGTAATTACATTGGACAGCACAAGCACCTGTGCCCAGACAACACACACACACACACACACACACACACACACACAAACGGACACACACACATTATCACCTCTCCTAGCTTCTGTATTGCTTTCTCAAACACACATACAGTATACATAATCAAAACAGAGACCTATACATACACAACCCTAAATATATTATAAATATAATATATAATAATGGATAATATATATTGAAGTCGAAAGAACACAATGCGTGACAAAAACAAGTGTAGAGGGAGCGTTTTTTTTTCATTTTGTAATGAAACACATCTCTTTCGTCTGTCATCACCTATTTTCTTCACTTCATTCTCTCTCTCTCTCTCACTCCCCCTCTCTCTCCCTCTCTCTATATCTGTCTCTCTCTCTCTCTATCTCTGTCGCTTTCTCTGTCTTTCACACTCCCTCTCTTCTGTCTGTCTTCTAGTCTCCGTGGCTTTGCAGGTGTGAACTCATCACTTATCTGATTGAGCTGTAGAGTGGCAATCAGTCACACGGGGGGATAATTATAGAGTCCCACCTCCACACACACACACACACACTCTTACTTATACACAAACACACAGACACAGACACACACACACACACACACACACACACACACTCTTACTTATACACAAACACACACACACACACACACACACACCTTTACTTTTACTTACACACACACACAGACACACACACATACATACACACACACATACACTTCACTCTGCCAGACTCTCACACAAACACACATACACACACACACACACACACACACACACACACACACACACACACACACACACACACACACACACACACAGCAGGTACACGCACAGCAGGTACATATACTTTTGCTTTTTTTTACACAGACGAAAACCTGGGGCGAAGAGCCTTTCATTTCTTTTAATCAAATTTACCATAACAAATACATGAAGTAGCATTAACTCATCTTTTGTGTGTGTGGGGTTGAGTGTGTGCTTACGTGCATGACTCCGCTGTTATGTGTACACACTGTACTCTGACTTTTCTCATCCTTTTGTCTCTTCTCTCCACCACTCCCACACATTTGTTTCACAACCTCTCTTCCCTTTCCATCCTTTTTTCTCCTCCCTCTCTCTTTCTCCTTCTCTCTCTCTCTTTCTCTTTCTCTCTGTCCCTGTCTGTCTCTCTGTTTCTCTCCCTGTTTCTCTCCTCTCTCGCTGTCTGTCTCTGTCTCTCTCTTTCTCTCTCCATCTCTCTATCTCTTTCTGTCTGTCTCTCCCTCTCTCCATCTCACTCTCTCGCTCTCGCTCTCTCTACTTTCTCTTTCTCTCTCTCTCTCTGTCAGTCTGTCTCTCTGTCTCTTTCTCTCCCTTGCTCTCTGTGTCTCTCTTTCTCTCCCTCTCTCTCTCTCTGTCACTCTCTGTCTCTCTCTTTCTCTCTCTTCCCTCCATCTCTTGACGGCAGCAGAAGCTGGCTTTGGTTACTATGGTGCTGGCTGGTGTCTGCCCAAGCAGCAGGGCTAATCTGCCAGAGCGGGGCTTGGCTGAATTATATCATCCGCCTTGTGGGAATTGTGCTTCTTTCGCGAAAGAGCGGCAGAGTGTGCGTTACCGCGGCAACAGGGCGTGTCGGCCATCTTGCTGCTACGCAACTAATGACTCTGATGCAAGTTGGCTGGCCAATAATTGGTTTTAGTTTTTTTTTTTTTTTTGCCCTCCAACCGTAGGTCATTTAAACAGTGCGGAGGAAAATCAAAGTGTTAGCCAGTTCCCTTTTTGGTCAAGAGCCGTCTACCGGTTCGGCCAGCGACAAGCATTTTTTTGGCAATCTTTTTGATATGGTCTTATGTAAACAAGCCATTATTATTATTCCCAGTCTCTCACCGACAGCAATGGTAAATAAGCACGGCTGTTTTTTTTTTTTACGTACACCTCCAGGCTCTTTGTTTCGTTCAGAATCCCAGTACATCTGATCAGCACAGTAGAGGCTATTGAATTCAGAGAATCACATGTCTTTTTCAGACATCTAATCATTTCCTCAGTGATTTAAAAAAAGATGCTTGTTTCATTTTTTGAAAAAAATAATGTGCTGATCAATCTCAGATGTCATTATGGAATATATGTAATATTTATATAAAATATTTTAAAACAACAGGATTGGAAGTTATTAATACTATTTTTATAGATAGAATAGAAAGTCTTCATTGAACTAGAGCGAGAGACAGAGAGAGAGACAGAGAGAGAGAGAGACAGAGAGAGAGACAGAGAGGGACAAAGAGAGAGACCAAACTAGGCACCTAATCTATGATGAGTAGTCTTATCTGAGGAGTGATTGCAGGTTCACAGGATGAGAGGCGAAACACAGTGACAGAGGCCCCAACATGTCGACACATGCAGAAGACTAGCTGTTGATGGTGTTTGTTTAACATAGCAAATCTGTTTGTGTGTACAAGTATGTTTGTTTGTGTGCGAATGTGTTTGTTTGTGTGCGAATGTGTTTGCTTGTGTGCGTGCGTCTGTCTGTGTGTTTGTGTGTGTGTGTCTGTGTCTGTGTGTGTCTGTGTGTGCGCATGGCTGTGTTTCTGTGTGTGTGTGTGTGTGTGTGTGTGTGTGTGTGTTTGTATGTGTTTATGTCCAGAGTGTAAATTAAATATTCACAATATTCGTAATTAAATACCTTTTACATTTTACATTAATTATGTCGTTACTCCCCAACCCTTTTTGTGATTCTTGTGATTGGCCCAGGGATAATCTTCAAACCTAGTATATTCTTACTTTCCCTCAATGCAAAAACATAAATGAGTTAGCATAAACACTAGGGCTGGGTTAAAAAAATGCAATATCGATATTAAAATTTGCGTATCGATACTTTAATAATGGGTCTCTTCCGATATCTGCTGGTGTCATTATTTATATATATATAGCAGATATATATAAACATTGGCTGGTTAAATGTTGGTGAGGAGAAGGTTTCCTTTATAAAGGAAAAAAATGGCAGTGATACTAAGAAATACCAATTAATTAATTAATCACACCGGATCAAGACTTGTATTGTATCATGACCTTGTGTATCGGAATTGTATCGATTCAGGAAATCCGTATGGATGCCCAGCCCTAATAAACACTGCCCTAATGATCTGACTGTCAGCCTTCCGTCCCCACAGAAATCAATCTTGCTTAACACGCTGGCTTCTACTGTCACTCAAATGGACTGACACGCTCAGATAGGGAGAAAGAGACAAGGAACCATCCTGACAAGCTTAGTGCAGATTTAGCTTGCGTGCATATATAGATTTGTTGTTAAAATGTGACACGTCACATGAAGCCTCTCTTTGGTGGCTGATTGGAGGGTGTCATGCATAATATAAGTGGGCATTCCACTGAAATAGCTGAAGCTGTTTCTATAAAAACGTGTGTGTGTGTGTGTATGTGTGTGTGTGTGTGTGTGTGTGTGTGTGTGTGTGTGTCCAGGCATGTGTGTGTGTGTGTGTGTGTGTGTGTGTGTGTGTGTGTGTGTGTGTGTGTGTGTGTGTGTGTGTGTGTGTGTATGTGTGTATGTGTGTATGTGTGTATGTTTGTGTCCGTGCGAGAGCCTTTTTGCAAGTGTTAATTTGACTTTCTCAGTGATTTTTTTTTTTTGCCGTTTTTAACAGTGAATTACACCATGGCTTATTCTCACCTCTATTTTAGATTTGGCTCTAGCACCTTCTCTCTTTCTCTCTCTCTATCTCTCTCTCTCTCTCTCTCTCTCTCTCTCTCTCTCTCTCTCTCTCTCTCTCTCTCTCTCTCTCTCACTGGTCTCATACACATACACACACACACACACATGCACACACACATACCCTCCCCACACAAACACACACTTTCTCTCCTCTCTCTCCTTCTCTCCCTCTCTCTTTCTCTCTTTCTCGCTGGTGACTCATTCTTCCACTCAGCTGTCCTCATGCTTGTCTTCACCTCCCACAGACAAAGAATGTGTCTAACACCTGAAACAGGGGCATATAAACTGCAGGAGAGCACAGAGCACTGTAATGGTTATATAAATGTGGCATATACTCACTCAAACTTTAACAAGTACAACTGTACAGAACACTCATGTTCCAGTTGTTGCTTTATTCATTGCTTTCCTCTTTTTAGCTTGTGTGTGTGTGTGTGTGTGTGTGTGTGTGTGTGTGTCTGTGTGTCTGTGTTTCTTTTCCTCAGCTGTATGTGTGTGTGTGTGTGTGTGTGCGCGTGTGTGTATGTGTGTGTGTGTGTGTGTGTGCATGTGTGTGTGCGTGTGTGTGTGTGCGTATGTGCCTGCGTGTGTGTTTGTGTGTGTGTGCGCGCGTGTGTCTGTGTGTGTATGTGTGTGTGTGTGTGTGTGTGTGTGTGTGTGTGTGTGTGTGTGTGTATGTGAAAGAGTATGCGGGTGAGTTTATTTGATGGCCCTCTGCAGCAGAGGAGTTTATTTAAGGGAGCTGGCCTTCATGCCAGGTGCATTCTACGCACAAACACACACACATGAATAGGCACAGACGCACAGTCCTCTGCTATCAACCACTCAACATAACAAGCTCTGTGCCTGCTGGAAAACTGCAGAAAAATTGTAAGAAAAACTGAAAGATTTTTCTATTGGTAACACTTTTTATGTACCCAGTGTTTATAAAAGTGGCTGTAAACACATTTGTAAAAGGTTGTAAAGTATTCATAAATGTATTGTAATGATTGACAGTATTCACTGAATTCACAACTATTTATACATACTCATGACTGCATTTGTAAGGCATTATAATGCTATGTTATAAGCCTTTTACAACTTTAAGAGACAAAGTGCATTATAAAGCTCCTTTGACCTCTTGATCATGACCGCAATGAAGTGTTTGTTATCAAGCTTTACAACAGATTCCATGCATTCACCAGATGTTCTTTAGATGTGGCATTTATTATCTTGAAGTACTTGGTATTTACTCATAATTACTCAGAAAAATCCATAAGCAACCATTACTGACACTAAGCAAAGTGGTAAGCCTGGTTCCCTAGAAAAATGAATGAATGGTAGTGAATGAAGTACCCACAAAGGTTTACTTTATTGAACACTTTCAATATTGCAAAAATATGTGTTGTTACATTAGTAACATGGGGCATGGTGAGTACAAAACTTTAAAGGGATTTTAATTAAAAAGCACAGAACTGTTACTTTTTTACTAGTACCAGCATGGTTTAACACTACTATTTTAAGGTGTCTAAGGTTATACTTACACTCATTGTAAATGATGGTTCAAGCAAATAAAGTAGGCTACCCATATCATTTTCCTCTGACTTGTATTCTTCTAATTCCAGCGGTCTTGGAATCTGCTGTAAAACTTTATAACAAACACTTCATCATGGTCATTATCAAGAGACCAAAGAAGTGTAATAATGCACTGTGTCACTTAAAGTTGAAAAGGCCTATAACATTGCATTATTATGCCTTACAAGTGCAGTCATGAGTATTATAAATATAGTTGTAAATACATGTCAATCATTATAAAGCTTTATGCATTGTAACCCATTATAAATGTGTTTATAGTGTTCTATAAACACTGGGTTCAAAGAAAGTGTTACTGAACTGCTATTTAAAAGGAGGACATGATAAAAAATGAATGTCCTCAAGAAACTTGGGGATTGGCCTTGATCTCTTCATTCCCCGTTTTCAGGCTTTCAAGCAATGGAAGTTTAATGTGATTCTCACACAGACCCAATTTCCAATTTGTCACTTCACAGTCACACTTGAGCGAGTCTCACATCTTTTTTTTTTTCATCTCACTTTTCCCAAAGTGATATTACTTCTCTCATCCCTCTCCCCTCTGTCTTTTCTCTCCCTCTCTCCCTCTATCTATCTATCTATCTATCTATGTATCCGTCTCCCTCTCTGTCTGCCTGTGCCAGGGTTCTGCCGACTCCTATACCAGTCGTCCGTCGGACTCAGATGTGTCCCTGGAGGAGGACCCAGAGGCCCTGCGGAAGGAGGCCGATAGACAGGCTGTGGCCACCCTAGAGAAGGCCAAGGTGAGGGCCACAGCAGCACTGCACTTCACTACACCTCACAGAAATAGCAAACATTCCCTCTCAGGGTGACCAGCTGTTGCTAACTGATTTATTAAGTCAGGGCACCCAATTGGTTGCCCTTCCGTTGTGTACCCACTAATATATTAGATCTCGTCATCCATGATGAACTCACTCTAACAAAGAAAACACTCTCACTAAATAAAACATAATTTTTTCTGTCTTTTTCCTATTAAAAGTGGTTTGTCAGACCTCTCATCTGTAATCTGCTTTTATTCGCTTTTTGCACTGTTCTCTATTAAGACATACATACGCATGTGCTAATGCAGGTTTTAGACATTTCTAAATGTATCATCTCAAATGATAACACATGCATATGGATAGTGTAGGCAGTATTACAGTGTGTTACAGTGACTTCAGCATTTGCATACTTACTGCTGTGTATTGTGGCAACTATTTCTTTTTTTGCAATCTACTTAGTAAATGTCTCTGCTATGTACTCTGCTGAAGGCCGTTTTTTTGATACCCCTTTTCAGCTCAAGCCTGTGGCGTTTGCCGTGAGAACTAACGTGGGCTACAACCCGGGTCCAAACGATGATGTCCCCGTCCAGGGCATGGCCATTTCATTTGAAGCCAAAGACTTCCTGCACATCAAAGAGGTCCACACTGCTCTGTTAATAGACAGTTTAATGTATTCTTTTTACGTGTCTGTGTCTGTGTAGTTATCGCCGTCTGTGTTTTTGTGTATGTGTGGGTGGGTGCCCGTGTGTGTGTGTGTGTGTGTGTGTGCATGCATGCGTGCGTGTGTGCCTGTGTGTGTGTGCGTGTGTGTGTGTGTGTGTCTGTGTGTCTGTGTGTGTATGCATATGTGTAATTTGTCTGTGTGTGTGCGCGTATGTGCGTGTGTATGTTCTCCCCCAACAGAAGTATAATAATGACTGGTGGATCGGACGTCTGGTGAAGGAGGGCTGTGAGGTGGGCTTCATTCCCAGCCCTGTGAAGCTGGAGAACACGCGTCTGCTCCAGGAACAGAGAATGAGACAGAACCGCCTCAGCTCCAGGTGACAGCCAATCACCACTCCGCACTTCGTCTCTCTCTCTCTCAGTCAAGTAGTGCGCCAGGATTTTTTTTTTCTTTTTTTTGGGTGGTGGTGATTTTTTTCTGTCCCAGACACAGTGTGACATGCACAAGAGTCAAAATAACCCCACTAGCCTAGCATGCCAGCTGGACTGTTGTGGTCTGCACCGCTCCAGACGTCCCACTCGGTGGGATACGTTCCTAATTCAGCACACGACACCGCCACCAAATGTTCCCTTCTGTTCAGAGCCTATGAGATGAGGCTGGTCGCAGTAGCTTGTCGCCATCCAGAAAGCAACCGGGAATTGACCGCAGTGTCCAGCACAGCTTCTGGCTAATGAAATGTGATGAACAGATTACATACTCATGCAGGGAGATTGGATGTGTGAATTATCTTTTTGTCGGTAGTCTATTGCTGCCAACTTTTCCCCCAAGGTCCTAAGCTGGCACTTCATTATTACAGCTAACACTTTCTTTTTCAATCTTACCATTAGGGCTGAGCGATTATGACCTCAAATAAAACTCACGATTAATTAAACGTTTCACCTCGGTGCAAATTATTAAACAATCATATCCATTTTATTAGGGTTTACATCTACATGGGCACTGTTCTCATAGGTAACCAGGTGACCAGGCTCGTACTGTGAGGATGCTCAACTATTTAAGGCACGGGATCTTTGAGTAATTTAAAGGAAAGTACTAGTGCAAACAAGGTTTAATGTGCAGAAGGTAAAGAAAGAGTTCATAAATAAAAAACAAACACAGCAAAGATTAATTGACATGAACAAGTATATGATGCATATATATAAATTGTTCCAACTGTTGGTGTCTATTATTTTTTTAAATAATTGCCCAGGCCTACTTCAGACTGTGGTCTATTGGAATCGTCGACCAAATGTTTACGTTGCGAATCTCTCTGCTGCTTTCAGTAAATCGGGCGGAAGCTCCAGCCTAGATGTTGCCTCAGGAGCCAGGAGGCCCACCCCACCTGGAACAGGTAATGCCACAGAGCCTCAGACACGTCTGCTACCATGGTTACACTGCTGAGCCTGGATGCATTCTGGATTATTGAAATGCCAAGCTGCCCTCAGCTTAGAGATGATTGGGAGTTTGCAAGCGCTCCTGTTTTGTTTACTTTTTGCCGAGAGTCACGCAGGATTCTCAGGAGATGAAAGCAGTGAGAAGTTTTTTGAGTGAGAACCAGCTAAAGATCTTTTTTTGGGGGGAGGGAGGGGCACTGAGCTGTCCCTGATCCTTTACACACACACACACACACACACACATGCACACGCACGCACACACACACACACACACACACACACACACACACACACACACACACGCAACACACACACACGCCACACACACACACA
Organism: Setipinna tenuifilis; assembly: GCA_030347295.1. NCBI lineage: Eukaryota > Metazoa > Chordata > Actinopteri > Clupeiformes > Engraulidae > Setipinna > Setipinna tenuifilis. Next base: position 26,146,197 of record CM059266.1, on the reverse strand, counting down.
CAATTACAGACCCACCATTGAACCAACAGTCCCCCCCTGCCATCACCTTCCACACCCAGTGTCCTTTCTTCCACTCTTTTTACATGCACTTTTCTTGACCTCCAGCTGCCTCTATCGCTCGTCACGAACACACACACGCCCAATCATCTGGCCTTCCTCTCAGCTCCTATGCTTTTATGAGCAAGCCGCCATTACGATTCTTATCTTTGCTTCTTTCATCCTTCAGCTTCCATCTGCTCAGCTGCTTGGTCTCTCCATTTCCTGCCATGTCTCTGAATGACTCAACATCACACCTTTGCTCTTTCTCTCTCCCTTCTTTTCTTTCTTTTTTTTCTTCTCCCTTTTGTCCCCTTTCTTCCCTATCCTTCTGTCCTCTGTTTTGTGCAACATCTTGAGGTTTTTTTCTGTCTCCTTCTCTCTGTCTGTCTGCATCCACATGCACTCTGCTATACACCTTTTTTCTTTTTTCTCTTCTGCTCGCTTTTGCCCTTCTCTCTCTGTCTCTCTCTCTCTATCTCTTCGTCTCTCTCTGTTTTTCTTTCTCTTTCTGTGTCTGTCTCTATCTCTCTGTCTTTGTCTCTTCCTATATCTGTCCTGTCTTTCTCTCTCCCACTTTCTCTCTCTTTGTCTGTCTTTCTCTCTCTCTATCTCTTGATCTCTCTCGCTCCTTGTCTGTCTCTGTCTTCCTGTTTCTCTTGTTCATTTCCTGTTGCCCCTGCCCCCCGGTGACTCCCCCCCCCCCCCCTCCCTCCCAGTAGCTGATTTCTCTGCGGGGCTCTATGATGATGCGTTGGATCTAGAGGCGGATGAGGCGGAGCCTACTGCCGACCACAGGGGCGGGGCCGGGAGCGTCACCTCCCCCCAGGCCAACATCCCCCGCCTGCCCTTCTTTAAGAAGGTAACCACGGCAGCAGCCCCCCCACCCCCTCCCACCACCTCCTCTACCTCAAACCTACCCCCGGCCTTGCTGCCTGCAGGGAGAAAGAGAGAGAGAGAGAGAGAAGGAGCGAGAGAGAGAGAGAAAGAGAGTGCACTACGCCACTGACCGTTCCACGTGTCCAAACTAACCACAACCCCACCCCTTCTCTGCCAACTCCACCCTGCCTAAACCCTCCACACCGTCAGGACTGTGGAGTGTGTGTGTGTAGAGATGCACGCATATTTGTGTGTGTGTGTGTGAGTGTGTGTGTGTCTAGAGGACTAGGAGAGGAGACCAGAGACTGTTATCTGTCACTTTACACCTCTGCAGCTACCTGTTGATGTACTTGATTAACACGGAAAATGACGGTCCGGTATAAATGTGAGTGTTTGTTTACACCAGACGGTGCTCCTCTCCCAGTGTCTCCCCAATGCCACAAGAGTGTGTCAGTAACAGCCTGGTGCTTCTGTGTTCTCTGCTTCTTTTTGTCTCTCTCTCTCTTTCTCTCTCTCTCTCTCTTTTTTCTCTCTCTGTCTCTCTTTCTCTTTCTCTCTCTCTCTCTATTTCTCTATCTATCTCTATCTCTCTGTTTGATTGTCTGTGCAACTCACACTTGGGGGGTGTTTGCCGATATGCTAGGCGGGCCAGCCAAACAGAAACAGAAGTCGGTGAGTCGCTATAGCAATGACCTCTAATCTCTAACCTTGTCATTATGTGTCATTTCGAGCCTGTTCACACTAGTCAGTAAAATGTGTCTTGGGTAAATCTGATTGCAAGTGGTCAGCCAAGACGCATTTCATTGTCAGCCGTAACGCACCAGTGTTGTAATATGTGTCTCAGCTGGTCACTTGCAATTGGATTTACCTGTGGAATGTCCCTTTAGAATTCTATTGGTCAACTACATCATGATCAAAGACGCATCAAAACGCATTGAGCGTTCAGACTACAAAACACATATGAATACAAGCGTCTTAAACCACGCCCATATGTGGTTTGAGCAATCAGATTTGAAAGTGTTTTGGTCATTGTTCACACCTGTGTTTAGAATGAGCCACTTGCAATCAGATTTACCCAAAACACATCTAAATGACTAATGTGAGCAGGCTCCTCCTCTTGCATGCCCCCTTATCCCTCTCTATTATCTGTCTTTTCTTTCCCTGTCAGGGCCCTGCGTCCCACCATCTCTATCACAGACACATCAGATTTGGCATACAAAATAGCAGTGGCATAGGTACAGCACCGCAGCAGTGGTGTTGGTGGGGATTGTAGGAGGACAGTGAAGATGATGTATTTCAGAAATCTGAATAGATCTGGTGAAGGCAGCCATCTTGTGGCATTTGGACTGAGGGTTTAGCTGTGTTTGATGTCATAGTTTTGTTATTCATTCCTGGATGCATTGAGACTTGAGTATTTTGGCCATGCTAAAAGCCACTAATCATCCTTTTTAAATAGTTTTGACTGATAATGACATTGATGCCAGGGGAATGGTGATGTTGTTTGTATGGAAATGACCTATGCTTTTATGATACAGAAGCACAGATGATGGCTTTGATGAAGTCTCTGTGGTGATGTTATATTGTCATCATACATGCTCTGACGGTTGCCATGGAGATGTAAGAGGATGATAAGGTGATTGTCACTGTGGTGGTGGAAACGGTCTTCCTCGTGACTAAGGTGGCATTATTTTGTAGAGGGGCCTAATAATGGCAATAATGAATAAAAAAAATGATTATGGTGGGCTTGGATAGGTTATGACATCATTCCATCATAATTATGTAGTATAGATGGGGGGAATTGTTGCAGTGCTATAGCTGCAGTAATGGTGGTGACACTACAAAAGCAAAATCAGTGCTATTCATTTATTTCTATAAAGGAAAATATAATTTGTATTCCAGTTGCTGTGTTGTGTTCTTCCCCGGCGAGTTCATCCTCTCAGCTCCACACAGTTCACTTGTGCACTCAGAAATGCCTATTGGGTTAGTCAGTCTCTTGCACTCAAGATAACAGTTCTCTAAATTGCCCAAGTATAAACATTTCGAGGACTGTTTTTCCAATGGTGTGTTCTGTACCAGAATTAAAATGTCAGAGAACAATCCAGAGGAATTTAGAAGTTGTATTTGTTGTATATTGTATATATTATATAATGTATATATTTGTTCATTACAAAATGGGGTAAGAAGAAAGGGTGTCTTATTGTTGTTGAGGCATTTCTGTAGGTGTGGTTTTGGCTGAGACAGGGCTGAATGCAGTAGTGTAAGTAGGTCAGGATGGTGATGATACAGATCATAGTTATGGAAGCACATACTGATGCTGTTGATGACCAGAATAGGCTTTGAGCAGCGCTTTTCATGTACGTATCATTGGCACGCATCATCACAGTAAGCCCAAAGTCAGTATAGATACAATCCAACTGGCTTATGCACATATAGAGATACACACACGCACCCACCCACACACACTTACACATACATTCACATACATTAGCAAACATGAAAAGTGAGCAAACATCAAAGCACCGAGCCACTATATGCTTAACCAGCCGAAGGGCATTGGAAGAGAAGCCTTATAGTGAAGCAGATAAAAGACCCTATTTCACATGGAAATGGATATCACTCTCTTGGCCAAGTCTGTCTATCTTTATGTAACACAGGTGAGTGGGAGGGAGCTTTTGCTCTCCCTCTCTCTCTCCCTCTCTTTCTCTCTCTCTCGTTCTCTCTCTGTCTTTCTCTATCTCTCTCCTTCTCTCTCTCTCTTTCTCTCTCTCTGTTTTTTCCTCTCTGTCTGTTCTCTCTTCCTTCTTGTAGGCCTTTTTTAACCTCTTGTTCTCTAATACTTTCTGTGCTGTTCTCGTACCCTTTCTGAGCTGAAGAGCTCTCCAACACTGCAGTAAAAGAGAGGCGAAAAGTATGGAGATCGCACAGATATCAAAGTCCGAATTCGAATCCAAATCTGAATCAGAATCACCCTTATTGGCCAAGTTTGAATATACAAACAAGGAATTTGACTTGGCTTTCCATTTGCTCTTACAGTACAGACATTTAGACTTCAAGTAATAAAAAATACACTTAAGAGACATCAAACATTTAATTAAAAAGGAAAAAAATCTAGACAAGACAACCAAACCCAGAGTTGGACTGTGGCTATGGTTTTTATTTTATCACTGCGTCTCCACCGCAGAAGGCCTGGTACCATACATGTAACACACACCCCACCAGCTGGAAATCTGTCACCCCCCCTCCTTTTCATACACCCACAAAGTGTCAGTCTTTCCATGTCTTGTTTCTGTGTTGTTATGGCGGCAACGTGTGCAATGTGCCCTAACATTGCATACAGTATGCGATACTCGTTCCCTCAAGCCATCAGCAATGCATGTTTGCATGCGTACAGTATGTGTTTGTGTATGTTTGTGTGTGTGTGTGTGTGCGCGTGTATGTATGTGTTGTATGTGTGTGTAATATTTGATGTCGAATGTGGTGTGTTATATTTAATTAGATGGAGCATGTTCCCCCATATGATGTTGTGCCATCCATGAGACCTATAGTCCTCGTCGGGCCATCGCTCAAAGGCTATGAGGTACGTTACAAGAAAAAAAAACCTATCAATTTTCTATTCAATATGTTTTTTTCATTCACTCATGTTGGTGTTTTTTGTTGTGTTTCATGTTCTGTGTTTTGTGATTCACAGGTCACTGATATGATGCAGAAAGCACTATTTGACTTCCTGAAACACAAATTTGAGGGCAGGTAAGTGCTCATTTTTGCAAACAATGTTCCCAGCATTCAAAGTGGCTTAGAAAGGCCGTGTTGGGCTTGAATTTGCAGGAATAGGTAATAGGACATTTTTTTTTGCTTTTCTGGTTACGTAGACCGTGTACACATTAAGCCAGATACTAATAAAAACTCATATTTTTGTAATACGTTTTGGCTTTGCGTCCACACGTAACTGGTGTACTCAGCCAGTAAACACAATGATTTTTTGAATATTTATAAAAACTCTGGCTTCAGTTTAGACATGTAGATTTGGAAAAACTGAGTTCTAACAGAGCTTGTCCGCATAGAAATTCTCTGGTTCTGGTTTTAAAATGTAATATTTTTTGTGACATGGAATGCATTACAGTTTACCATTTTGTATGGAATCTACGTTGACATCATGACTTACGCAGCGACCATGCCGCCCTGTTTTTACGTGTTCTAGAATATCCATCACCCGGGTGACAGCGGACATCTCTCTGGCCAAACGCTCTGTCCTCAACAACCCCAGCAAACACACCATCATAGAACGCTCAAGCACTAGGTCCAGCCTGGGTAAGGAACTTGTGTCAGTTTAACACGCACACACTCTTGCGCACACTTTTCATGCACACACACTCACACACACACACACACACAAACACACACACACGCGCATACACACTTGCATGCATACACACACACACACACACACACACACACGCACACACACAGTCTGCTCAATCTCTCAGCCTCAGTCTTTTAGTCAATGCATTTGCATTATTGTATGTTTCTCATATACATGTGTTCCTCATGGTCAGATGTTGTCATTGGTATGAATGTATGTTTTCTGAGCTCTGTGGTAGTACTGAACAAAAATAAAGAAACAGCTATTTATAAAACAGAAGCAAATCAGAGAATTTAATACCTACAGGCTTTTGGTACATGTATCAAGCCGTTAAAGCAGTTAAAGCAGTTAAACCCCCAACTTTCAATATTTGATTGATATACATTTATGTAGAATCCTTTGATTTGTCAATTACTCAATATGTAAACAAATAATGTACGTTTATGATCTGGAGTTTAATCTGCATACACCTCAGCAGTGAATGCAGTATGGGCCATGGTGACAGATGGACAAGTGAAGGACTAATGATGATCTCAGTTGGTTGCCAGTTAGGGATCGAGTATATATGATTTTCACCAGTTTTGTGTACCTGACTGTGTCTGTTCTTTCCCTCTCTCTTTCTCTCTCTCTTTCTTTCTTTTTCCTCTTTCTCTTTCTCTCTCTCTCACTGTCGCTCTCTGCCTCTCTCTCACGCTCTCTCTTTCTTTTTCTTTTCCTGTCACCCATCCTGTCTTTGCTGTCTCTACACCCACTCTCCTCCCTCACCACCCTCCTCCGCCCCTCGCTTCCACTCTCTCCTCCCCCCACCTCAGACGTACTGGGTACGTATCCTCCCACCCCTGCAGAGCACAACACTCCTTTTTCTCCCACATCTGTCCATCCGTCCATTTGTTTCTCTGCATATCCATCCATCCATCTATCCATCCATTCATCCATTCATCCATAAATCAACCTGCCTTGCCTGTCCTCTTGTCTCTGCTCTAACATTTGGTGTGAGAGTTCTTTGGTGTTGAAACCATGCATGAATAACACCAGGAGAGGATGTGCAAAGAGAAGGGGCATTGGGTGAGGGTGGGGGGGTTTGGTGTTGGGGGTGGGGGTGGGTGGGTTATAGCGTTCCTGTCTGCCCACTGGAGTGTAAAGTGATAGCCTGGCAATGAGTGTGAGGAGGGGGGGGGGGGGGCTCTGAATGTGAACACACAGTCACGCATACACATACACACACACACACACACACACACACACACACACACACACACACACACACACTGGAGAGAATAAGTACACACCCCACTCACTGAACACCAAACTAAATGACACATAGAAATGCACACACCTACTGTATACACACACATACAGTTCACACACGGAGCAGCATTCATATTCACAATCACATAAACCTCCATAAAACCCCCCCCCACACACACACACACACACACACATATTACCCCCCCCCCCCCCCACAACACAATAAACACTGTGACCCAGAAAACTGCTTCCTCTCGCTTTCCATAGCTACACGCTCTACTTGGAAAACTCTGCTATGTCATCGCCGATCAGCACTTTCATTGGCCCCAAGTTTGAGCGTACTCACGGCCAGGATTCCTGCGTACTCCCTCAACTCTGCCTCATTTGTAAAGAGAAGCAGATGCAGTCTTTTACTGACCCTTCGACACGTACCCCCCACACACACACCGCCACATACATATTCAGTGGGAAATAGATTGCTGTAGTGAGTTTAACATCAAAATACAATTTAATGCATTTGTAGAGGTAATTGCACTGCCTTGCAAAGGCAAAAGGCAGTAACTACATATTTTGTCAAAATTGGGTTTAGACTAGAAAGTAACCCCTCATTTATCTTGTGACTGAATCTCATGCTTCTTTTTAATAAGAAAGTACATACAAGCATAACCACTATTATACCTACAACATGTGTAATTGGGCAGTATGACAACTTTGAAGGCCTTTTTTGTCAGTTTCAGTGTTTGTGTAGTTACTGCAGTTAGCCTTTGTAGGGCAGTGCAGTGATGCTTTTTAAAAGGGTTAAAATGCTGCTGCTGCAGGAATTCTTTATTAATATATAACTGCAGTCTGTATTTCATTAGTAGAAACATTAATATCTGTGTAGTCGTTTTCAGTTGTCTCTCTCACTGTATTGGTCTGCCAGAGTACCTAAAAAGGCTCTCAAAGCAGATCATCATCGTTGTACATTCCATGAACGTACGGTACGGTACGATACAATCAGTATGATATGAATATGATGTACTTCATTGTCCCAGAAGAAATTTTCTCTTGGACTGCGTACATAATGCCCCACACATTAGAAACAGAAAATATATACACAATAGAGCACAAAAGTGTAAATAGTGGCAAAAGTGGCAAATACCCTGCCTTTA
>CM059266.1:25943523-26133523 GCA_030347295.1 Setipinna tenuifilis | reverse complement strand
CCCAAACCACTCCCCCTGTATAGTTGAGGCAGTGCATGTGAGTGAGCATGAGCTGTGATTGACAGGCAGCTATTCCTCCCCCCGAAACTGATTGGTGGAACAGAACTGGGAGCGGTGGATTTTTGCCAACCCGATTACAGGTTTAGCCTGGAGCCTTACTTCCAGAATATCATGACAGTTCCACCTAATTTGACAAAAAAAGTTGCCTACTGCAGTTTTAAGAAGCGAATAACTGAATAACGAATAACTGTGAAACTTGTTGTGTTGTTTTGTTTGTGTTTGCTGTGAGTCTAACTCTCACTAACCTGCTGCCCCGCCCCCCCGCTTTGCTTGTCTTGTCTCTGCATGTTGATTGGCCCGCGCGTGGCATGGGCGTGACTCACGGCAGGGACCGTACCTTGTGCACGGAGAGCAGAAGAGGGAGGGGCCCCTGTCGGAGTGCGGGGCCGGCAGCGCCGGCGGTCTCCATGACTACCAGCAGGGCGACAACAACGGTGGCGGTGGTGGTGGTGGCGGTGGCGGGGGCTGCAAGCAGGCGCTCCAGCAGCAAACGTACCTGCGTTCATCACGTGGCCAGGGCCGCGGAGGAGGGGGAGGGGGAGGCAGGTCTCTGTCCCGCCAGGACACCTTCGACTCCGAGACGCAGGGCAGCCGAGACTCGGCCTACACCGAGGCGGGCGACTCCTGCATCGACATGGAGACGGATCCGTACGAGGAGCCCGACCCTTACCGCTCCCGCCTCAACCCCGCCCACCACCACCACCAAACCCCCCGCCAGGCCTCCTGGGAGGACGAGGGCGCCGAGCCAGACCAGGAGAACCTCAACCACGGCCACCAGGGGCCCACCAATCAGCAGCAGCAGCAGCAGCAACACGGGCGAAGCAAGCTGCGGGAGCGATACTGCCAGTCGCCTGCAGAGGGCAGTGCCAACATCGGCCGCAACCAAAATCAGGACGAGTGGAGCAGGGATGTGTACATCCGCTGAACTGGACGAGACAGAGGCAGAAAGGGGGGGGGGGGTAGAGAGGATGGAGAGGGGAGGGGAGAGGAGAGGAGAAGTGAGGGAGGATAGGGTGGGTAAGGTTAGGGGGAGAAAAGGAGAGGAAACTTCAGGGGTTTAGACACCGTGTGTGTGGTATTTTTTTGTTTGTTTGTTTTCTTTCTTTTTTTTTTGTTGTTGTTCAAAGGTTGTGCCAGTCAGAAAGTCTCAAGACACAATCTGTTTACAATCATAGATACACTCACGTTTATTGGCCAGAGCTACAGTGGACAGATGATGCACTTAGTATCTCTTTCTTTCTAACTTGTTCTCTGTTACACTGAAAACAGATAACTGTACAAACCGACACGCACAACCACACACACGCACACACATACAAACAAACACCCACACACACGCACGCACACACACAAATATGCCCCTTTGTACACTTCACTACTTAACTTTGTACATGTTTCATACACTTAACACACATCACATTGTACAGATAGCAGATTTTTCCCCTAGGCATCAGAAGGAACTCTTTGGGTTTATCCACATCTTTTCTTTTGTTTCTTTCCTGCCTTTTTGTTTCATATTTTTTATTTCTGCATGGATATAACAACGCAGCAGGAGAACTAATGCAATTATAGATTGTAGATATAGAATCCAGTGTTGTGAGAGTGCGTTTTTTGTCTTTGTGTCTGACTGCACATGTGTGTGTGTGTGTGTGAGTGAGTGAGTGAAACTGTTATTAGTCTGTCTCTGTCAGTCTTCATTTATGTTTGTGTGAAGGTTTGTCTGTGTGAATGTCCTCTGTAGTCTTAAACTGAGTTTTGTACCTGGCTCAGTTTCTGCACCGATTCTGCTGGTTTTTAGCTCTCACTCCACACGATATGTTTATAGTTGACATGACCATAGTTTATTCCTATTCATTTTAAATTATGTGCATCAAAAAAAACTTATTTATTATATTATCTGTCAACATCAGTGTGATATGATATGATATACGATGTACTTGCTGCTGTGTGCCTCCTGCCAACAGAGGGCGCAATTGAGGGGTGGTCTGCTCCCTGTAGTCCTTCATTGCACTGTATTGTTCTCTTGTTTGCTGTTGCCCGGGCGACCGCTCCGGCCACGATGTCATCACTGCAGTTGTGTGTGACAGCTTTTCTAACGGAGGCCCTCCCGCCTTATCAAAGTGTCAGTCTCTCTCAGCATCACCAATCACAAGTGCCAGAATGTCTCGCAAAAGCCACTCCCACTGTCTTGGTGGGTTTTTCTTAAAATGTATCCCGTATACTGTTGTTGTTGTTTTGATTTCTGTGAATGAGTGAGTGTGTGTGTGTGTATGTGTGTGTGTATGAGAGAGAGAGAGAGAGACTGGTCTGTGAATTTTGCTTGGATTATGTATATCATTTATTTTGTTTTTATTCGGTATGAGTCTGCTCCTTTTTGTAATATTGACATAATTACAAAGATATAAAGGTCACATACAGACAGACACATGTACATAGGCTCATGCATAAACACACACTATGCACGCACATATGCACCCTCACATACTCACACTCATCATCCACATTATGTTCCTGACACACAGTTTTGTCTGTCTTGTGAGCACACACACGCACAAACACACATGCACAAACACACACACTGACATGCAACAACTTAGACACGTACTCTCGAGCACCCACTGCCAAACACTTGAGGATGTTATGTGCTCTCTTCTGCCTTTCGTGCTGTTTCTCCTGTGGACAGTGTCTGTTAGCCCTCCACTGTACGAGGGTGTAAAGTGGTCATGTGGTGCTTGTGTGTGTGTGTGTGTGTGTGTATGTGTGTGTGTGTGTGTGTGTGTGTCTGTTGATGGTGGTGGTAGAGGATGAGATCTGAGAAGGTGACGGGTCCTGCACAGGGTTGGGTGTTGGATGTGAGGACTGTTGTGTGTGTGTGTGTGTGTGTGTGTGTGTGTGTGTGTGTGTGGTAGACCGAGTCAGTGAATGTCTTTTGTGGGCCCCCTGCTGCCCAGCCATTTAATCAGTTGAGAAGAATTATAAAAAAAGAGAACATCATAGATAAATACAGTAAATATTAATAATAAATGAAGTTATTGTTGCAACATCACAATTGTTTAAAAGAGAAAAAGATGACAACTGAACATGTACTCATTGGTGCCTGATTGTAGCTCCATTTTGCTTTCTCTGCCTCTTTGTTTTTAATCTGTGAAAAATTCGTATTTTAATTAAAAACTTTAATCAAAAACCAATGTCAGTGGGTGTGTTTGTGTGTGTGAGAGAGAGAGAGAGAGAGAGAGAGAGAGAGAGAGAGAGAGAGAGCAAGAGAGAGAGAGAGAGGTGCAGAGTACCAAAAAGACATCACCCCCAGTATGAAGGTATGAAGCTAAAAAAAAAAAAACAAGTTTCACTTTTATGCTCCTTCAACCAGGTCAACAACACTCCTTTGTGTTGAGTTGAGACGTTTGACTCAGGTCATGGTGGTGGGTTGAAGTTTCAGTATGGTTAGAAGAAACAAGCCACGGACCACACCAAAGAACTGCGGAGACAGAAAAAGAAAAAGGGGTATATGGAAAACAGTAACATGTAAGGACAACTGTAACAGAGAGGTGTGAAGGTCCAGTGGAGACACCACAGTAATTTACACAGACTGGGCCATATAGCAAAGGAACTCCCACGCTGACTTTTACGGTGCAGTAAAACGAATTCTTTTCATCAATACAGGTACAGACACAGCAATGGAGTGTGAGTGAAGTGTCCGAGTCACATTGTCTTTGTCACATAAACACACTTCAATACACAAATCTCCCTTTGATGCGAGGAGAGCGCTATTGGGGTTTAAAACTGTGGCTTGTAAAACAAATGTACTTGTGGTTCAGTTTGTTAAAGTCAGCCCGCTAATGCGCTGCATGACCCTAATAGTTCACCGTAGATCATTACTGGAGGATGTTTACATACATAGGTTAGGCAATGCATCACTCATGTGTGCGGTTGTGTGGGTGAGTACACCACAGAAATCTTGGTATTCAACTAGGTCATCGTCTTTGTGTGAAAGCGCAAGCAAAGCACACTGACGTGCAAAAAAGTTCGCGTGAGGTTTTGCATGATATAATCTTTGCCCCTCGTGAAGGAGGAAGCCTTTGGTGGTTTCGTTACATGTAGCCTGCGTGTGCAGAAAACCGCCTAGCTTTGCTGATTCAGCGGATAAAAAAAATCCATCCGAGTGTTTGTCATCTGCCTGTCAATGGTGGAAACGTCAGTAAACAAGTTGTTTATATAGAACAGCACACTATAGCAGTGGTTCCCAAAGTTTTAACTGTTTTGTACCCCCTGAGTCCTACCAAGTCCCCATGAGAATTTTCGCATAATAATTGTGCAAATTATATGGTACACATTTTTTTTAGTTCCAATTGGCTTGTAGCCTATAAGGGACAGCTTGAATGTAAGATCTTTTTTCACATATAGGATACCTAATAGGAGCCGAGAACTCATTTATATTTATTTTGTGTACCCCTTAGAGTTGATCCAGGTCTAGGTAGCCTACTCGTACCCCAGTTTGACAATCACTGCTATATAGGATTTGAGCTAGTTATGCCTCGTATTTGCTTTAGACTACACTAACACATAGGTTACCATTGTCCAATTTATCTTGATTGTTTGTCAAATAATGTCCATCTATGGTTATGAAAAGCAACCCACTGTAAAAAAAAAAAAAACAATTGCTTTTCCAGGAAGGGCAATAAAGGCCCTGTGAGAAAGTCCCCGGCATTCCATCGTCTCTTTCACTTTCTGATACAACAATTACTGTAGTTGACAATTTACATGCCATACCTGGCGGACTGATAACAGAACGGGGAATAAAATAAACAAGAAGGGGACAGGACAGGTACATCCAGGTTGGTCTACCAAACATCCATATACAGTGCTGGTTGACGTCAGACTGCGTGGGCGACAGCTAGTTTCACATCCGTCGGATTACGCGTCACTTTTCGCGTCGGGTACAGAACTACACAGAACCGTAGCAAAGAACGCCCCCCTGGTCAATGGAATTCCATAGCCCCGCCCTTGTCCGTGACTCTATCGACGTAAATTATAAGGGTATTCCTCCCATACCTCATTTAGTCATCTTTCCGTGGATTGTGAAAGGCAGATATTGCATTTTAGGGAGCTATGGTAGACTTTAGTTAAACCGAGTCTTCAGGTAGACACATTTATTCTGCGCTTGAATATCGAGGTTTTAAGTTATTTCACATGCCCCAGTAAAAGCGAAAAGCGCATCCTCCTTTAGCTAGCTCACCGACAGCTCTGTGTAGCTGAACGTATAGTCCACAAGGATAGCTAGTAGCTCGATAAATACCCAGCTACGTTACCTCATTCAGCGGTTCACGCTACATTGGCATCCGCTTATAGAGAGCTTTTAAAGCTGCTTATCGACTCTTCTAGTAACTTAGTATTAGGGTAAGGTAACTGATTTTAAGGCAGTCTAGGCACAGTTTGAGAAAATGGGACTGCTTTTCGCGAAGTTGATGACTGTGTTTGGAGACCGAGGTAAGTATGGTGCTCAGTAGTTAGCCAGCTAACTACATCTATTTGTTTGGTTTCGTGGTTTTGTGATGTCCTTAGGCGTAAACGAAAAGTATATGCAGCAAGCCATTGTAAAGAGTTATCAACTCCTTTTTACTGTTTCTTTACATGGGTGTGTTATTGGTATACATCGTCTGATTGTGCTGGTGAAAACAATAGTAACCTCGGCCGAGTAGTCAGTCAGCTAGCGAAATTCTTAGCTAACGGTTTCCCTTTGAGGTCCTTCTCTGTTTGTGGTTTTGGTACACGAATCAATACATTTTGACCTCTGATCCATTTTGTTCGATATAAGACAATATTCATTGCGTGGTAAACACGACATCTTTTAATTCTGAATTCTGAGTGTGTTCCTGTGAACAGACAACTGTTGGTCCTTGAACTAGTGCGGCTGTATTATAAGTGAACAGATGTGAGTTGAGCACAAAGAAACGGCGTAACTACCCCTGTTTTATAGCTGTGTGGGTCAAGAAGCTAACTTCATTGTGTAAATTCAGCACCGTGAGAAAATTAAGTCCTATTATCACAAGTACTACTGCCAGGACTATTGGTAACAGCAACGATTACAATAATAGAACAATAACTGTGGTAGTTGTGGTAGTAGTTTTGATGTTGATGCTCGCTGAACTTGCCCGGTTGAAAAGAGATTTACTTTCAAAGTATATTGTGGTAGTAAGGAGTGAGATTTTGTACAGCCAATAGCTTGTTGCAATAGTTCAATATATCGTCTTAACATTGGTAGTTTTGGTACTTATGAAATATACCCTACTGTGGGAAGGTTTTCGCAATATTGTTAAGTTAAGATTCTGTCCTCGTCTCTATTTTCGTTTGCATCTTCACTTATGAGACGCTTATGTAATGACTCTTGGCAGCCATGACTGGGTCACTGTCAGACTTGCTTTGCCTCCAGATTAAGGGTCAGAGTACGTATATGTTTACAATCTGTGGAACACTATGTTGTCCTCCGTGGTGACCCCTGTACTCAGACTTAACACGAATACATAGCGCCTGATGGTTTGTTTTGATTTTAATCACATCTTTTTCCTTTCCACAGAACATAAAGTGATCATAGTGGGCTTGGATAATGCTGGAAAGACTACAATTCTGTATCAATTGTAAGTTGTTGTTTTTTTGTAGCCATCTTGAGGACAATTTGTCCTTATCTATGTAGAAAATACTTTGCTACATCATACCTGTATGTCTACATTTTAACAGTCTTATCTTTTTCTAAACTAGTTTGACAAAGGAAGCGGTTCAGACAACTCCCACCATTGGCAGTAACGTTGAGGAAATAGCTGTGCGGAAAACACGGTTTCTCGTCTGGGACATCGGTGGGCAGGAGAGCCTGAGGGCCAGCTGGAGTTCCTACTACTGCAACACGGAGGTCAGTCACTGAGGCCAAGTGTCCTCACTGACATATAATAAAATGTATTCAAAAAATGAAAGTGACCCGTGTGTACAACTAAGTACCTGGGTCCAGTGAGATAACATGTACTCAGTTTGTCTTCATTCACTACCTGTGATATGTTATCACTGCCTTGCCAGCTGTCTTGTAGCGTGTATTCGATAAGATGATGCAACTTGTGAAGACTGTGTTTGTGTGCCATGCCAGAAAAAAAAGTATTCTAATGTTGCGCAATTACCCATAGAAACATGTGCTTCTGTTCTAATTCGTGCCTTTTTCACGCCTTGGCTCTTAGATTGTCATTTTGGTGGTGGACAGTACTGACCGTGAGCGGTTGACACTAACCAAAGAGGAGCTGCATCGGATGCTGGCGCACGAGGTATAATTATGTCATTAACACGTGAAGGCCTTTTTTGCTGTTGTTTTTTATTTGGCGTTTAAAAGATAATGGCATACGAAGTTGTATTGGTATTTAACGCGTTACTTCCTGCCGCTGTTTCCCAGGAGCTGCAGAATGCGTCTGTGCTGGTTCTGGCCAACAAGCAGGACATCAAAAACTCCATGTCAGCTGCCGAGATCTCCCAGTGCCTCACTCTCAGCTCCATCACCACTCACTCTTGGCACGTTCAGGCCTGCTGTGCGCTCACCGGGGAAGGGTAGGTCTATCCCTTCTCTATCTGTGTGTATATGTGTTCAAAAAAAAAACTTTTTTGTAAGTAAGCTACTCACTTTGGCACTTTGTACTCGATCTACTGCACTATACCAACCTGCTTTATACTATATATTCTTAATCTCGAACTTTTGGTTAGTTTGAATATGTGTGTGTGTGTATGTCACATTTTATACTGCATGTCTTAATTTCTTACGAGCATCTAATGGACCATTCTCTGGATATGTGTGTGCATATGCTGATGTTTTGTAATGCTGTTGTCTGTTAAGATGAAACTGGCTTCGGTATTACTGTTTGGAGAAGTAAGACTCAGTCCTTTTGTGTTTTTCCACTTGCCCTTTAGGCTCCTGCAGAGTTTGGACTGGATGAGGTCTCGAGTTCTGGCCAGTTAACCCCTCTGGGAGTACAGATGTTCCCATCCTCACTCCATAAAGACATGCCAGCAATCAACATATCTCCCTCTGGCTCAGTGAGCTTTAAGACACAACTGGACCATGCCTACCTATGAGCTTTTCGTAGGAATATAAGAGGAATTATGTGTGCATGCGTGTGTGTGTGTGTTTGTGAGAGAGAGAGAATGAGAGAAAGACAGAGACACAAAGAAATGGACAAAGAGGAAAAGAGAGAAAACTGGGACTTTGTTTACATACTGGTTGTTGTGTGCATGCAGGTATGTGTGGATGTATAGGTGTGAATGAATGTGTGTGTGTGTGTGTGTGTGTGTGTACGTACGTACGTGTGAGACACCGTTCTAGTGGTCCACATTGTTTACATAACAAACCGGGGCTTTTTTATCCCAATGGAAATGACGAGCAGTAAGGACTGGGATGCCACTGCCCTGCAGTCACACTGATTGAAGAGTGCCATTGGGTCAGTGCGCAGGGCCCAGCTGATTGGTCTGTCCGAGGACACTATTATGACATCACAGTTGGATCGACGATCTATGGGGAAATCTACCAGATCTGCCACTGGTGCTGCAATTAAGCTATCAATGAACCATTTTACTTGAAGTATTTATAGGGAGCTAATTTGCATTATATAAATGAGTGTTTGATCATTGTATGCTGGCAAACGGACATTGTTTTTAGCATTAGTTGCTCATGTTTTTTTTTCCTTTTTCTTTTTGGGAAAGAAGTATTATATTTTGTGCAAAAAACATTTTTGTACAAATAAATGTTATCAATGCTACGACTGTTAACTTGTCTCCATTATGATTGACTTATATTAACAGTTGATGTTGAAAACATTTGTACAGATGTTGCAGACTGCACTGTTGCAGTGATGTTTTTTCTGCTGCTGAGATGACAGTGGCTTGTGTGGGTGTGCTGCTGAGGTCTTAGAATTACAGCCTGTCTGAGGTGACCACTGTCTGCTGCTCCATACTTAGAGACATTTTCACTGCCCTTGGCCAGAGGAGTGCAGAAAAACAGGTTACATTCTTTGCTGTTAAGTTGGTTTGTTCCTTTGTCTGGCTTATCTTTTCTACACTTTTTTTTTTTAAACTTTCATTTGTTGCCAGAAGGGGAAGATTTCCTTGCAATGCTGTTTTAAAGCCATTATGCAAACATGCCATCAATGGGGGAGGTGTTCAAAGATGCCATCACTCGTGATTTCCACCTGTAAGAGCACTTTTAACACCTACTTTTTTCTCTGAATGCCAACAATGGGCCATTCGGTCATCATGTCTCAGTCGAGTAAGCCTACTCTTCCTGAAACGACTGTCATTCAAACACCATTTGCATGTTACACCTCATTTGCAGCCAGTCTCACAACTAGGATTTCACCGTTACCTGTTGTAGTAAAAAATCTATATATTCAAGCCTTGTTGGCGTGTTACTTTGTGCTGTTTTCAGATAACATGACACTAGAGTACAGTCAAAGTCTCCCACAGACAGATAAAGACAACAAGGTCATTGCAGGTTTGTATTTGCTGTGTTTTTTTTTACATTTTCATACAGAGTTAACTTCTTTACCACTTCAGATGGAGGAATGGGAAATAACTGCTAAAACATTTGCTATTTTATAAGCCATTTTCTATTTTATATAATAATGCATTCAGACTTTATATGATCATTGCACAAGTTGACTTACATGATGTCATAATTCTGAATGCTCATAATCTTCTCTTACAAATCTGCTACCTCATAAAAGATGAGGTACATATCATAAAACTTTTCAATGATATGATAAAAGGGTAATCAAACTCTCATCTCAGTAGATGGTGACAACTGAGGGAATCTTTTTATAACTCTACTCAAATATAAAAGCACTTGAAATGGTGATGCTGTAGTGCTGTGTTACAGCAACATACTCTTGCTTCTTCAATGCAGTTATGAGAGTCTAATAAAATATTCTTTGTTCCTACTTCGCCAGCAACCTCATTGTTTTGTACCATTGTTCTGCAAAATGTTTCAGTTTTCCACTCCTATGGTTTGCCTGCAATGTTACCAGGAATTTAGTGCAGTGTGGAAAGTGTCACCTGGTGAATTTTCCCACGTTGCAGATAAGAGGTGAATGTTTTTCCACATTCATTTTTCCAAATGACAGAATTTAATACTATGCATCTGAAAGGTAAAGATTGTCATTTTATTCTACAAACAATAAATTGCTGATTTTTATTAGCTATTTATGGTTTGAAAAACGTTCTACACAGATTAATAAAAACTTTAAAAACCTTTTAATACTTGTCATCCATGTCTATATGTGGGTATTTTTTCCCTCAATATTGTTTAACTTCATAAACTAACTTTCACCAGAGGTCTTCCATTCTAAGTGCTCCTGGATTCACTGAACAACATGTTTACAGTTTCAGATAGACATAATAATGGGAATCCCATCTGTTCTGCTGAGGTAATGGGGTTAAACTATGTTTTGAGTTGTGTCAACGGCAGAGGAATTTCATACTAATGCAAAATGTAAATATTAAAGACACAATCTCTTATATTTACTTCAGTTCAGTTTAGTTTCTAGGTTTAAACATTGTTTGGGCATGTTTACTCTGGACTGTATATGAAAATGGCTTTTTTTAGTCCTATGGGGGTAACCTTGCATCACTAACCCTCTACACCCTCTACATACACACAGTTTTATCATTCTTCATTCTGCTTTCATCCTGATACATTTACATGTTCACTCCTCATTTGCAAGGTAATGTGAGATTGTAATGTTTGCACACCTTAAAATTTCAAAGACCAATGGGAAAGAAAATGCTAGCACAGAAAGCAATTTTAGCTTTTTTTTATTTGTAGAATTTGACCCGAAGCACATTGACATAATTAAATTGCAGTTTTTCATAAAATCTCAACCAATATATTTGTATTTATTAAACTCGTAATAGCGATATTAGAATTATTTTTAATTATGGAACTTCACAATAAGATTATATCATTAAAATTAGACCTGTTGGTTAAAAATAAACTCCTAAATCTCATAAATCAGGTATGAAGCCAACCACATGTCTGATTTACACACATCTTCATTATTATGACTTCATATCTTAGAATTATGATGTTAAATTACTAGTATATAACTAGTAATGTAATGTCCTAAGTGCCAAACGTTATGCCACTGTAAGATTATCTTCCATGTAATGTGGTCATAATGGTGACTAAATCCCAATTAATAGACTGTGAACTTGTTGTTTATGCCTATTAAAATGTTTTTAATGGTCTCCTTAAGATATGGAAAGTAGTTTGTCAATTAGGTGGACTTGAAAGAAAATTAGTCTTTACTCTGAAAACAACAATTAAGTAAGCAATGACAACAAAACAAATGGTTTTCTGCTTGGAAAAAGACATCTTCACTGATGAAGAGCTAGGAGGTTGCCCTCTTCTACAAATACATTGGAATAAGAACATGCCTACCATATCTTTGGACATAATAAAATCTGGATGGATTTTATACCTGTAAAAGTTCAGTGACAGCTTTTCCTATGATTTAACACTGACACATGGCATATTTACAGTACAACAAGGTATACAATTAAGGGATATGGCAACTCCTGAAGTTAGTGTTGCACATTTTCTCATCATTATATCATCATTATATAAGTTTTTTACCTAACTCCTGTAGTAAGTGCAGTTACTGTGGTTAGTGGTAACTAACTATGATGACTCTTGTAGTTAGTGTTACACAAGTTGTTATCATCATATCAGTTACTGCTTTTTTCATCTTCAAGGAAGTATGCCATTTCACATAGTGCACATAGTTCTGTAGATGGATTTGTTGACATCGGATCCTCCAATATCCCATGGTATTACAGTTGGTGATGTGTTTTGGAAGCTCATTCCTACTTCAAAAGTAGGGGGCACCCGGATTTGAACCAGGGACCTCTTGATCTGCAGTCAAATGCTCTACCACTGAGCTATACCCCCTTCTCACTGCTACGTTTGTATGACCTTTCACCTCTTTCAACTTTACATTCATGTGACCTGACATACATTGTAATTTTCATGCTGGTCACCTGATCACACTAAATGACTATGGAAATCTATGAAGAGACTAGATTTGAATAGATTACACACAAGAGCACCACTGATAACAAAACATTAGAATGGGTAGTGTGACATGAAAAACTTGACAAAAACATGGGCAGGAGTCCCTGTAATGCTAATGTCTATTGTATACTTCCATTGTATGCTAAACCTGGTGCTGAACATACAAATGGTGTGAACAGAATGAAATCTATCTGCTCACGGTTCATAGAGGTTTAGAGGGATGGCTACATGCTCTGCTTTCACTAACCTATCTGACCCCATTTACTCCCACTCTCTCTTTTACTTTTTCTTTTCAGACAAGACTCAACACAAGAGTCTGGGCCTGATGTTGAAATTACAGTCCCAGACTTTTTCTTAATGATGAGGCTACTTTCCTTGATTGAACTCTCAGCGACCATCTTGGCATTCGCACAGAGCAATCAATCAATTGTTTTGTTCCCCTTTTGTATGGAGGTCTGACATCGCTAGCCATGAAGTGTAAATTAAATGACAACTTATACACACCTCTTGACTTGTCCAAGGACAATGTCGACCTACTGAACAGGACACACGCACAGTGCACACATACACATGTGCACGCACACATGCCACATGCACACACACACACACACACGCACACATATACACACAAACAAACACACACACACTGACATGTTTCTATTTGGACTATCTGTCCTTCATTAACCTGTGCAATACTTTTTATCTTTCTGTATCTACTATGATTTGGTGGTTTGCTGCTGGAATCCTAATTTCCCTAAACGGTCCTCCTGAAGAGGTTAACAAAGTTTTTATTCTATTCTATTCTATTCTATTCTATTCTTTAATAACAGCACATAACACAGAAGCTGAACAAAGAGAAGAGTAGGCTATAGCCAGGCTGGTAGGGACCTGTCTTGACCTTAAACAAGAAAAAGAGCATTGCCAACTATGGCTGAATTTTATATTTTGTGCAGAATGTTTAAAGATGACACCCACATAGTAATTTATAATTTCTGAATTATTTGATTGAGATTAATATAATCGCACTATAGCCAACAAGAACAGTGGTAACGTAGGAAATGTGTTTCTGGAATTGATTTAAGGCCAAAACTGATGCTCTGCAATATATTGCAAATCAATCCTCTCAAATACTGGACTGACGGACATTGGCGCCCCCTGCCGTTAAGAAAACATCAAAGGCACAAAACACTAGTTATTTTCCAAGTGGGCTTTATGCTCAACACAATTGAATATGCCATGTCATAGCTCACTGAAAGTATTCTCAATTACATTGGTGCTAAGAATTATTTTGTAATAATCACCATATTGCATTATAGTTTTCCATAACAGTACATCACTTACACATTTCTTGTATCAGTGGTGGAGAGTATTACCGTATAGACTAGTACACCACATATCTAACTTATGATTTTATTTCTTTCAGTCTTTCAGTAGCTTATTGGCTTGATGTGGTCGATATAAAGTGCAGGACGTCAACAATTGATAAATGAGGGGGCACCCGGATTTGAACCGGGGACCTCTTGATCTGCAGTCAAATGCTCTACCACTGAGCTATACCCCCTATACAAGACTACAAATACATCTTAATGTAGTATCTGCAAAAAATGATGAAATGGGTTACTCTGAATCAGGGGACAGAGAGGATTGATTGATCTCAGCTGTGGGGGCTACCCTGACGACGTTGCCTGAAAATGCTTTTTTCCTGAGTACTGGTGTGTAGGGTAGAGCAATGGTTAACATTTTCACAGAGGGGTACCGCCTCTACCTCAAATGTACAGACTGCATTTTGTCAATGGATGCTTGGAGTCGTATACCAACAAAGGCTCTCTGTATGACTCACATTTCCTTCAACTGCCTTCATGAAAACAATAGCTTCCACCAAAGGATTTGGTCATGGTGCTCAGTGGGATGCTAGCTACCAAAGAACACAGAAAAAATGCACACAGCTGTAGCCTACAATAATGAACTTCCGCATTCCTGTGAATGGGAGCTAGTAAAGTGAAGAGATTCCAAACGAAGACTTCTCAGCCTGAACTTTAACAGACACGTTTATTTTTAACATCCCCGCGTTGGCCAACACGCGATGTTGTTGTGAAAATAATAAGTAGACTTCTTCACTGTTAAAATCCCTTTGCCAGTGGACCGCCCTCGTTTTGCCTCGGTCGTGCGCGCGTCACAAAGCAAAGACGCGCGTGCTCGCGCTTTCCGCGTCTGAAATCCGTGCGCTGACAGCCAGCGGTGGAAGAACATCAACAGCCACCTCAAAGACCGGAAAATTAACTTAAACATCCATACGTGAATCCAGCGAGTTTCACCTGTATTTGCTTTATTTGTAAATATTAAAGGTATTCGTTTTACTCGGGATCTCGGGGACTTCGATTTCAACCATGAATCCGTTGTGTAGCAGATGTAACAAAGTCGTGTACCCCACGGAAAAAGTGAATTGTCTGGACAAGGTAAGCTACTAGCTAGCAACCAAAATACATGCATATGTGCCTCTTGGTATAATGGACGTTCTGGAGGATTTTTAAAATTGCGCAGTAATCAAAACATACAGAGGGTCACACCAGCACATACATCATGAAGCAAATAACGATTCCAAGGTAAAGCATGATGGAAAGAGAGAAATTGTAAGCTGGCAGACCAAGCAGGTTGTTCACCAGGAGAGTCGCTACTATGGAAACTTGTGACTGCTGTGACTATCGACCGTCCATCTTGACCAACAAAATCAGTGTGCTTCTTTGTTTTTTAGCGCGCGGTTCAGCGTACATCTTCGTTCTGTAGCAAGCGTTACCTGTATTTTACACAGCGAGGGAAACTGTGTGTGGCCTGGGTTGCGCTTGAACATGGCGTGGTGATCTGACGTGTCAGAGTCGCATACAATGGGTGGATTCAAAGCAAACCTAATCTTTCCTCGGGGCAGCTAAATTGGTCTGTGGAGTGTAAAATGAAATAGCCGTTTGGACGTTGTACGAATAATCTTGCCGTCAACCCAGAGGAGAATGACTATTCTGTGACAGTCCAAGCCTAACCAGACAACCAGCTATGCCAAAACCCAAACAGGCTAACTGCTAGCGAGGTATAAATGTCGACAGATGTTGACCACGTAGGCTAGTCAAGTCAAGGTGATGCTAAAAAATGTACGTAGCTTTACATTCGTGTGAATTCAATGTCCACAGTGGATAAGGGATTGGTGACCATTTGATTAATCTGAACTATTATTCACCTTTCAGTCAAGCGTGCTGGTGAACTTTTGGTCTTTCCTGCCTGCCTCTGTAGTGCCTGCTTCTCTTCACCTGAATAGCGAGCTGCGTCAAGTGTCCGTACCTAGTTAAGTTTCAAGCACACTGCTAACAAGACATGACCTACTCTGCGAATATGGTGGTACCCTGCCGATGTTGCAAGATGTGCTAAGGCTCTGTTGAGTGTTTCCTCCACACAGTCACCTGTGCGGAGTCACTAGTGGGACAGCGGGTGCGTTCATTCATGTTTTTGAACAAGTCGTTTGACGTTTGCCTGGAGAATGGCATGACGGCAGGTGCTGGTCTGCGATGCCGCCTACTTATGATGTAAACTTGTCTCAGATTCCTCCACAACATGCCAGTGTGGTTAGTGCTGTCATGCAAGCGCGGAGTATGATTAAAGACATGATTTTGCGGAATGGTGAGCTGGATTAATTTCCACAGTCGGTTGCAGGGTGGGGTCTGTCTGTCTATGCTCGGCTAATGTTATTGTGTTAGAGCTTGGATGTGTGTTAGAGCGTGAGATGGAGAAAGAAAGGGGAGGGGGGGCATGCCTGACGAAAGTGATAATGCATTTTATGGCCCTTAAAAGCACGTTAAGGAAATCGATGACCCGGAGACGGCGTGGCTGGGAGATCTTATCTGAAAAAAACAAAACAAACTTATACGAGTGATGCTGTCCAGCTTATTATTTGTGTCATGCAGCTTGACCTATAACAAAAAGGCAGTTTAATATTTGTTTTTGTGCTTTGTTCACACGGATAGCCTTATATGGTTATGATATAAATGAAAAAGGGCTTGTGCTCTTGAGTCACTAGTTGGTTACTTATGTAAAAGAGGTGTGTATGTGTGTGTTTTTTGGAGAACGCCCATTTCAAACAAACTCCATAGTTGAGCGAAGTTACATGCGCACTCAAGCTCCAACATACCCGCTGCCCAGGGGCAGGCGCGCACACACATGTAGAGACACTCACAGCACAGAGATAGGCCTAAATAGGCCTAAGTATACTCTCTCTCTCTTTCTCTGCCTCCCTCTCTCTTTCTCTGCCTCCCTCTCTTGTTCTCTCTGTCTATCCTGCTCTCTCCCTCCTTCTCTTTTCCTCTGCCCTTGAGAGCCAAGGGTGATGGAGGGGGGAGGTTGGGTGAGACCTAAAGAGAGTGACTCAGGAATAGGTGGAGACGTGAGCATTAGATTGGATAAGAAGAGCAGCAATGTAAGATGGAGGGAGGCTGAGAAGGATGGATGATGGATGAAGGGGAAACGGAGAGCTTGTTCAGAAACAGGACATAATAATGATGGAAAAGATAATGATGGAAGAATGGAGAGTAGGTTTGGCATCATTCTTTCATTCCATGTCAGTGCTCCTGTCTGTCAGGTAAACAAGGCCGACAAGAAGATGCACGCACGCACGCACGCACACACGCACGCACACAAACACGCACACACACACATGCACACACACACTCTCCCTCTCTTCCCCTCTCTCTCTCACACACACACATACACACATACACACAAACCCACAAACACATACCCATACACACACACACACACTCTCAATCTCTCCCACACTCACACATACACAAACACATACCCCATCTTTCCCACACACACTCTCCCACCCAGACACACTGAAAGCCAAAGACTCCGTATAGACATTGTTGACAACAGTTAGGGCATTACGCACATCACCCCATGTTTTCTGCATGTAATTGTAATGAACCACCCAGTAGGCCTACAGCTGCCTTTTTTTGCATATAAAGGTGTGTGTATGTGTTCACCAGTGTGTGTGTGTTCACGAGGTACATTCCTATGTAAGCCAAAGTCAGGGCAAAAGTAAACGTGTTATGACAAGACTCAGGCTGTGCTCAGGTGCAGTGGGCCCATAGCCATTCTACATAGTGAAAGTGATGGGGGTGGGGGGTGTCTCCTCATCTCACTAGTTGTTTTTCATTCATTCCCACACCGGTAACAGTGTGTGATGATGATAATATATATCAGCAGTATTTGCACACACACACACACACACACACACACCCTTGCTATCCCTGTTGGGTTTAGCCTCTAGGCTGTTTTGTTTCTTTTAATTCACCCCTACCCATGGTTGTCTGTAATGCCTTGGGTTAGGCAAACCTTTACCTCGATGATTAACATATATTTGGATTTGTGCACACAAACACACCATACACACACACACTAAACACACACACAATCCATATGCATACCTGCACAGAACTCACACAGTTATTCATATACATAGAGTGCACATAGACTCGAATGAACAGATGCTTGTGCATAGACAGACATGGAAGAATGTGGTTATGGCCATACTCGACCATATCAAAGATCCCACTAGAAATGGCTTGGTAGTCTGTAATCTCTGGTTAGACAATGCGTCACTCTGACTGCTGTGGGCCACATGCCACACTTTTGTCACAGTCTTATGAAGCTTACAGCTCCTTAATCTCAGCTATCCTCGCAGGGTTGAAAGTCACAAGCTGTTCACTTCTTTGCTTTAACACTCTTAAGTTTCTGTTTTTTTTTTGTTTTGTTTTTAACCTTCGAATATTTGTGCCCTAAAGTTCTGGAGGGAGGAGACACAGGGGCTTGTTCACATATTGTAGCGGTCTGTATGTGTTTGCTGGAAGAGATGCGTTCTCTTGGTGCTGTGTGTGCGTGTGCGTGTGCGCGCGCACATGAGAACAAAACAGAAGTCACACTTTATTGTTAACCTTGAAGACAGACAAAGGGCTTTGGGGTTGGAATGTAGGGTAGCGGGTCAGGTCGGTACAGTGTAGTGTGTGTCTGCACGTGTGTGTGTGTGTGCCTGTGTGTGTGTGTGTGTGTCTGTGTGGCATTGTTGATTCAGGAGCAAAAAAAGGACCAAAGTCCTCTCCTGTTCACCACATAGTTTGCCTACTAGCTGAGGGAAAAGTTGTGAAAGGCAAGGAGGTGATATGCAAACCTACATTTGCGCACACACACATTTCCACACACGTGTGTACGCACAAGAACGCATGCACAGACACACACAGACACACACACATTGATACTGTGAAGGAGTCCAGTGGCTAATTTGTCTTGTTTTGAATCAGGAAAAAGTGGTATGACTCAACTCAAAGGGCCACTCAACAAAAAGTGGCCTAACATGCTGCCCTGTCAAATGAGTGTGTGTGTTCATTATGCACTGATCTTGTGAAAAAAGGCCTGTGGTCACTGATATCAGACATCTCTTTCTCTCTGTCTTTCAGTACTGGCATAAAGGATGCTTCAGTTGCGAGGTCTGCAAAATGACTCTCAACATGAAGAACTACAAAGGCTTTGAAAAGAAACCCTACTGTAATGCGTAAGTGTCCCTTTGAGTCTGTTTTGCGTGTCTGCCCGAGTGTGAATTGTGTCTGTCATTATTCTGTATTTTGCTCACTTTCTGTCACTCTATTTGTTTTTTTCTCACTTTTATTCTCTGTCATTTTCTGTCTCCCGCTCCTTGAAATACCATCCTCTCATTCTCTCTCTCCTCCTCTTTTCCCTCCCTCTCCCAAATCCACCCTCTCTCCCTCTCCCTCTCCCTCTCTCCCTCTCTCTCTCTCTCTTTCTCTGTCTCTCTCTCTCTCACACACAAACACACGAACACACACACACACATTGTCTGTCTCCCTCTCCCTTTGCGTGCTGTCTCTGTCTCCCTTTATTCGTAATGCTCTCTCTCTGCTCTCCATTGCCGGGTGCTTCTTTGTTTTCCTCTTTGCCTGTGGTGTATTGAAAGCTGCATTGCATGACACAACACATACACACATACACAGACACACACAAACGCACACACCCTCTTTTCTAAGTCTGGTCCTTAAAGGAAGGTCAAGTGGGAAGGGAAATTCCGTGAATTTTTCTGTGATGACACAAAAAGTTGGCAATCACTCTCCCACACCCACCCTAATACAAGTGCACACACACACACACACACACACACACACACACACACACACACACACACGGTTCCTTAGTAGACATTTACTCTGGAATCTCCCTCAACTTCCAGTTCCTGTTGAGGGCTCATTGTTGGCATTTTGCAGTGCACGTGCACATCCATGTTTCTTATCAAACCAAAAGGGCCTTCCACGGATGCCCCCTCACACACCCCATCCAGTCCCAGCTGTGCTGCAGGCCCACCTCCCCCAAGTGCAGTCATGAGTGCCCTAATCGCCCAGTGTGGGTTGGGGGGGGAGGGGCAGACAGAGGCGTGCCTGCCCCTAATGCAGCCGCGTGCCAGATAGGCAGTGTCACTCCCGTGGACTCAAGGCAACCTCGTGGGAGGCTGCCTGCCGTACACACACACAAACACACACACACAAAAATGACACCTTATTTCCCTTGGTGCTGTTTAAAGTGAGTGCCTGTGTGTGAGCACTGCATCTATTACGAACAAGTGCACCTGTGTTTACACTTTAATTAGCGTGTAATGAAGGCTTTGTTTTGAATGGGAGAGGCAGTGCAGTGGGCCTATCGTGGCTGCTCTTCTCTCTCTCTCTCTCTCTCTCTCCAGGCGCAGTGGTGCGGACACAGGATCGCGCCCTCTCCTCCAGCACTTGCAGTCTGGAACATATGTTCCCCATACGCTCTGCCATGTCTTGGATAAGAGAGAAGGGAGCTGTTTGAGCCCTAAAGTGGGTTACTGTGATTTGGAAAGAGGATATTGAGGTCTCTCCATGCCCACAGGCATGCTGGGGGATGTAGTGCCTCAGATGATTTTAGATTGGTCTCATTGTGTTGCTGCCTCCCCAAGGAGACTACAGAAGGGAGAGGAAGTGGGTTAGCATGTGTGTGCGCGCATGTACATCTCTCACACACACACATACACACACACACACACACACACAGTCTTGACTGGAAATATAATTATTGGCCTTCAGATGAAAAATGTCTCGGGACTAATAAGGTGTGTGAGAGTGTATATCTGTATGTGTGTGAGAGAGACAGAGGGGCAGACAGACAGAGAGAGAAAGTGAGAAAAACAGAAAGAGAGGGAGAGAGAGTGAAATGGAGTACCCAGACATTCCCTGGGGGTTTGAAGAGGGCATAGATTCTTGCACCAACCACCCCCCCCACCCCCACCCCCCTTAGGCAGCAATTGTTATGGGGAATTTAGTGTTGCTCCCCTAATGTAGAGCTCTGCAATAAATAACACCCCTTTGTAAACAACCAACCAGTTGCACGGACACTTGCTGACTAGACAGCCCCCTTGGAGCAGCAGTGAATCTGTAATGGATATTATTAGCCACACCTGATGTCTGTCTGCTGCCTCTCTCTCTCACCGTAGACATAAATCTCTTCGCTCTGTGACATTTCATAACACTTATGCTAAAAGCGTCCCGACCTGACACTTTCGCTGGTCACACTTTTACTGAGTGTGAATGATTGTCTTCAGCTTCCTATTTGATCCCAGCTGAGGCTCTTGCTGCAGAACTTGGCCCAAAAAGTCTTTGTTCAGCTGGTTGATTGAATGGTAGGTTTGTGTTGGATAGCACATATTAGCTATTCAGCTGGTTAAGCACAGCAGTGAACGTAAGCTTTCAGACTTAGTCTTAACTCCTGATATTTTGTGGCTTTTTTTCCCCAGAAATTTTATTTTGGAAAGGTAAACCTCCAGAAAAGTTAGCAGGTGGGGTGCTGAAATTCTTTTTGAATTTTTCAATGTCTTGTAAGCACACGTTTCTCCTTGGTGAAGTCCAGCAAAAGTCTGGACTGGATTTGTTTGTGGAGTTAAGGTCTGAAAGCAGTTGACTTAAGAGAAAATTGAGACAACAGTGCCTGTCTGTTGTAGAAGGACCAAGGGCTGTGAAAGCATATTGAAGTGAAGTGTTTTTTTTTGAGACACTGTTTACTAACAAACTGTTAACTTTATCATGTAGTCTGGCGGCATACTCGGTTCCGCATGGACACTGCCCCTATTCAGTGTAGCAGGGCTATTGGCAGGCCCAGAGAGACTCTTTGTTTGCTGTCACCATTGTTGTTGGGGCCTGTGTGGGTGGAGTCCCTGTTCGCACTCAGCCTCTGGTGTGGTGTTCCGATGTTTGTTTATGTTTTTAGCAGACACTTGGGCCTACACACATAGCAATGTACCACAGAAGGCTTCTCTTAGCTGACAAGCTATGGGGTAGGGCCAGGGCAATGGGGGGCCTTCTCCCCTAAAATGTATTTGTGTTGTGTGTGTGTGTGTGCATGTGTGTGTGTGTGTTTAACTATTTCCACTGTTGTTTTTTGTAGACACTACCCCAAGACGTCGTTCACCAGTGTTGCTGATACTCCTGAGAACCTTCGTCTGAAACAACAGAGCAAAATGCAAAGTCAGGTAAAGTGCATGTACACACACACACACACACACACACACACACACACACACACACACACACACATACACACACATACACACACATACATACACATACACACACATACACACACACACACACAAACATGCACGCAGTGATAGTATGCCCTGCCAATGCACACAGATGGGAAGGTGCGCTATTGTATTTATAAACACTCAGTGCTGACGCAAGGTGATCCCAGCCTGCCCTTTTTCTTCTCCTTTTGCCGTCACACCTTCCCTCCCTCCCTCCCTCCCTCCCTCCCGCCTTCCTTTCCTCCTTTCAGCGGCATAGAGCATCCCTCTCTCCCTCCCTTTCAGCAGGCCACAGGCCTTGTTTACATTCCTTCTTTTTTTCCTCTCTTTCCAGGAGCACACTTTTATCTCTTTAATAGCTTTTACTTCACCTCTCTGTTTGCACAGTGCCCTCCACATTCTTCCTCTCCACCTGCCTCCCTTTCTCTCCCTCTTTCTCTTTCTGTCTCTCCCTCCCTTCCTCTCTTCCTTTATTTTTCCCTCTCCCTCTCTCTTTCTCTGTATCTATTTCTTTTTGACATGATCTCTCCATTTCTCTTCCTTTCTTTTCTACCCACATCTGCATCTCTTCTTTTTTTCTTTCTTTCTTTCTTTTTTTCTTTCTTTCTTTTTCTCTTTTTTTCTTTCTCTCTTTCTCTTATCTTTCTCTCTCTCTATCTTTCTTTCTTCCCCCCCCCTCCTCTGATAATGAGCTGTGACAGGCTGTCCCTAGCTAACACAGCAGTGGGGTTTCCGTGGAAACGGCAACACAGCCGCGTTAGTAATGCATACCGTCACCAGAAATATGCAGATCAGATAAACACTCACACACACTCTCACATGTACACACACACACACACACGTACACACACACACACACACACACACACACACACGCACACACGCACGTAAATGCGTATACGCACATGTCCATATGTACATTCAGGCCAACACATATACACACATTTGTTGTTTGTTGATATTTGCTGGACATGAGAAGGTCTCAGGGGTGTGTGAATGATGATTGAATGATGATCACGTTCTTTTTCTGGGTTAATTTACTGAAGGATAAAACCCCATTGCACCACAAACAACATCTGTGTCTTTTGTGCACACTAACACACATTATAAGCCTTCCATGTTTTCACACACACACACACACACACACACACACACACACACACAGGGTATTTTAGTATGAACAAAACATGTTTCTATTTGTGTGTGTGTGTGTGTGGTGACAGTATGGATTAAGAGAATTCCACCGAGCAGTCCAGACTGATGATGATTAACTCATGATAATCCGCCTTTGAGAGCGTGTGAGGAGGATATGTATGTGTGTGTGCCTGCGTGTGTGTGTGCGCGTGTGTGCCTGCGTGTGTGTGTGTGTGTGTGTTTCGAGGAGCAGGCCAACGAGGTCATGTGTGTGTCAGTGTCAGTAGGGTTTCAGTGGTTATGAATGACACTGATTACACTGACTAACAGGGTCGGCTCCATATCCGCTTCCTCCACATCTCCGCAAATCCCCCCCCCCTGTCCTCTACAAACATGGCCGCATGCAGACTGACGGATGCGTTCATGTTTATGTTTGTGGTCTAAGGAGGTAGTATGCAGACCGCTGAATGTGTTTATCACATGTAGTAGTATGCAGACCGATGAATGTCTATTTATATTTGTGGTCACGAGGTAGTATGCAGGTGTTTGTATTTATATTTGTTTCTGTTTGTGGTTACAGGGGATTGTATGCAGACTGCCGAATGTGTTTGTATTTATACTTATATTTATACTTGTTATCACACATAGTAGTATGCAGGCGGCTGAATGTGTATTTATATTTTTTTGGTCACAAGAGGTAGTATGCACATAGCTGAATGTGTATTCATTTGTATTTATATTTGTTTCTGTTTAAGGTCACAGGATGTAGTGTGTGTAGATGACTGAATGCTGTTTTGTTTCTGTTTGTGTGTGTTTGTGGGCGCAGGTGCTGTACAAAGAGGAGTTTGAGAAGAGCAAAGGGAAGGGCTTCAGTGTGGTGGCCGACACACCAGAGCTAATGAGACTCAAGAAAACACAGGACCAGATCAGTAACGTGAGTCTCTCTCTTTCTCTCATACACACACACACACACACACACACACACACACACACACACACACACACAAACTCTCCCATACACAGACTCTGTCACACACACACACACACACTCCCACACCCAGACTCTGTCTCATACACTCTCTCTCTCTCTCTCTCTCTCTCTCTCTCTCTCTCACACACACACACACACACACACTCCCACACTCAGACTCTGTCTCACACACACTCTCTCTCTCACACACTCTCTCTCTCTCTCTCTCTCTCTCTCTCTCACACACACACACACACACACACACACGTACACACACACGTGTATATATACACTGACGGGTACAAATATGGAAGTAAAGCTGGATGCTGTAGAGGCATAGTTTGAGGATATTAACGACCTACACACAAAGGCCCAGAATGAAGTCATATCAGCATCATATTAAGGGGAGGCGGTTACATCATAAAGCTTCTTTATTTAGCATCTGCAGAGGTGTCAATCCCAGCCTCAGGAAGTAAACACCTGACCATATATCAATTGTGCCTGGGCACTTACTGCAGCTGACTTCCCTTATTGGTCAACCTACCTGTCCGATGATTTATGTGTTCATCAGGACCAGCTGATTTAGAAAACGGTTGTATCAAATATGCGGTTGTGGTTTTAACTTTCTTAAGCCGGGATTGACGCCTTTGACCGGCTGCTACAACAAATCTCAGCACAAATGTGTACATTTACAATATCTACGACAAGTTTGTGTTGGAGTGAATACCTGCAGTCTCATTTCTGTTTGAGAGCTTTGTCCTGTGTGACTTTGGGCTAAGGTTAAAGTAGAGCCAGCTCTCTTTGTTTGCATTTCTTAACCTTGTGTTTGTTCCCACATTGCAGTGCGTCAGATATGTTGGTTGGTAAGCAGTGCTAGTCCGAGCATGGTGTGAGTTAGCATGTTTCTCCACAACTTGGTTTGGTAGCATTCAGTACTAACAGGCCCTATGGCCTTGAATTAAAAAAAACATCTCTCTCTCTTGTGTGTGTGAGTGTTTTGGTGTAAAAGAGAGAGAAAAAGAAACGTGAACCATTGGTGCTTCGAGTTCTACATTCTAAACTTAATTCCTTGACACCTTACAGAAGTAACAGCTCACTTTAACCAACTTGTGTTTTTAAAATTGTGCATAAATGTTTGTACAGAGCAACCCATGCATTGGTCTAACAGAATACTGACTATAAAAATACTCTCACCTTCTTGTAATGGATGTAATGCTTTTGTGTGGCAAAGAAGGGGGGTTGTGCGTAGTTTTTGTGCACAGTCTTTCCTGGTGTGTGCATTTGGAGTTCTGATTTGAGAACCACTCAGCATGTCATATATGTCAAGCTCACATTCGCTACCGTGTTGGAACATGTCCGCCCTCCATTCTAGTCATTCTCTCAGTCCGTTTTTCTTTCGTTTTGTCCTTCTTTATCTCACACTTTTGTCATTACTTTTCATAACTTTTCTTCCCCTCTATCTTTTATTATTTCTATCTTTATTTTCCCAAGTGTATCTTGAAAGCATGAGTGAGGTTGTTGGCTGTAAGGAATTTGATGTGTTTACAGAGTGCTTTGATACTGAAAAGAGTTTTCCTGCACAGCAGCATTGCAGACACACACACACACACACACACACACACACACACACACACACACACACACACACACACACTTTCACTCAATCACATGCAAACGCATTCAGACCGCTGCCCATCCTCCAAGATGGTAACTCCTGATTATTAAAGCTGCACACATGTTTTATCTCTGTGCCTTGCATCACCCCTTGCCTCTGTGTGTGGACAGAGGTGCGGTTGCCTAGCAATGGAGAGGTCTTAGAGGCCCCTTTTGCAACATCATTTCCCTTTTAGTATTGTAGTGCTCGTGGCTGGGCTTTCTTTCAGATGGCACACACACACACACACATGTTGTGCCTTGGCCAAGATGGTCCAATGCATGCAGTAAACGTTACACCACAACAAACCACCATGCTATCCTGCATTTGACAGTAATTAATGGCCGTCACAGGAAAATTAAATCATATCCACGAAAAAGTGCTTGTGAATAATTTAATCATAGCAGCAGTATATGGGCATCTGTTTGTGCTGTCTCTTAGCATTTTGTGAATCAAACTGCAGTTGCCATGAGCTCGTTTGAATGGTGATGATACAATTTCTTTTTTGAATAACGTCACACGTCAGCAGTGCTTTCTCATTGGCTGCTCCAGGTGTCTGTCAGCAGCACTCCTCCATTGACAGTGTCCTCCCCCCCCCCTGGCCATGTTTAGTTACAGTGTGGGCCGATCTGCATTCTGACATGCAAAAGCTGGTCGGCTTTTTTAGACAACGCCCCTGGTGGCGTGGCGCAGTGGAGCCACCTGCTGGAGACGAGAGGCACTTTCCCCTGTCTGTCAAGGTGGATTCCAAACTGGTAATTTGCAACGTGCTTCCTGTGTCCTCATTCCTCGGGCCTCTAGAGTGTGGCCCCAGGGAAATATTGAGAAGACCTGGAGGAACAGGAGGTCTCATCTCTCTAATTGCTGTCTGTCTAAGGAGACAGTGAGTGAGACGAGAGGAAGGGGGACACAGGAGCATCTTTTGAGGAAAGGTGTATCTTTAGAGGAAGTCTCTTTTATTGTTGGCACAAGGGTCTGTGGTTTAAAAACCATGATGTGGCCTTTTAGAGGTTCTGGAATGTACACAACGTGTGACCTAGGAATAGTACATGATCAGTCAAACCAAGGCAAGATCTTCAAACTCTTGAATTATCGTCAACTGTCTCAGCCTTACTGAAATTTTTATGATTTTCTTTCTGTATAGATCATCATACTTTAGAAATGATAAGCTACATTTAAAATTGTTATGACAGCTGCAGACTGTTACCTGATTTGGGATCAGTGCGGTTTCATGTATTATATGTATTATTTTGCACTGTAATGCATTGTGTTACAGTAGGTGTACTCTTTTTTTATTTAAGAGTGGAATGTATAAACTCTGAAAAAAGGAAAAAAAAACAGCTTTCAGTGTAGACATGGGCAATAGTGATCTTGGTATAACACACAAACAAAGTAATTATGAATTAAGAAGTTAAATGTAAAGATGTTAGTCCAAGTTATTGCAACAGTGTATGTATAACTGTTAGAAAGAGTGTATGTGTGTCTAGTCTAGCTAGAGGCAATGCTGTCTGTGGCATCAGTAGTTGGCTTCTCCTAAAAGTAAGGTGCGAGTGTCCAAATGCCCCATTACTCCAGCGGGTTTGTCCTTGATCCCTCCATCGTTCCTTCCTTGTTTCCCTCACATACTAAACGGGAGGGGCTGTGACATAATGGGAGGAAGGAAAGGAAAGTAGAGGAGAGGAGGATTTACAATTCCAGGATTTGATGAAAAAAAAACAAAAAAAACAACAAAGAAGCACACTCGACACGCTGTGTTGCCACGACTGGGTGCTTAAACTTTTTTGAAAAATTAAATCAGAGACTTAGAAAAATGAAGCAAGGGCTCGGCAGTTTTAGTTACTCTTTTAATCGCCTCACAAACATTTCAGCCTGGCGCCCTTTTTGATAACCACAACGGATGTAAACAAAAAACGGCCGAGTGCTTGCTTCATTTTTCTAAGGATTTGATAAGAACAAGAACAGGCAGAGGAACAGATGTGAATTCAGCTCTTTGTGATGAGAGGGCTTTTTTTTCCCTCTTGGCCTTTTCCATACTCAAGTGTTATTCAATTTTGCTGCGAAGAGGGCTGGCTTTTCCTACAAACCCCATTCTTCTAAGCACACTGTGGTTTTATTTGAAATATTTAAACGCTTGGCTAAAAGGTTAAGAGTTGTTTTGATCAGCACCTCAAATTCACATCACATTTATCTTTGACTGTAAAACACCCCCTCTAACCTCCACATGGTTATGTTTTGTTTGCAGATGACAAGTTCATCTCTTCTCAAATAACTCAACAGTTGCAGTGTCGTGGATGTATCCAGTTGCATGGATTAATTATTTCTGTCTGTTGTGTGTTTGAACGTGTGTGTGTGTGTGTGTGTGTGTGTGTGTGTGTGTGTGTGTATGTGTGTGTGTGGGGTGTGTGTTATACTCCAGATCAAGTATCATGAAGAGTTTGAGAAGAGCCGAATGGGTGGAGAGGCACCACCCCAGCAACCCCCACCTCAGCAAAACACTACCTCAGGTAGACACACACACAAACACACACACACACACACAGCCTCACACACATACACAGATACACCCTCACACATCCCACACACCTGGCCATGGAGGGCTTCGCTCTGTTACGCATGCACACACACACAACCAGATACAGTACCTATGCCCACTCCAAATGTAGGTCAAAGACCATCTATAGGTAATGTGGCCTTACTTATTGATTCATTCATGGGCTCAGCTCAGTGGCATAGCTGGCCCTTGAGTGTGAAGGCTCAGTCAATAAAATATATTTGATGAAATCAACACAGTGTACATGTTTCAGTTATTGACTGTAAACGCATGTACATGAGCAAATGCATGTACATAAACTTATTTAAATTAATGACAGGCCCTAGCATGCACTGCTGTCAAAAGCAGGTAGCTTTACTGGATGGTTTGATTATGAAGAACAGAAACTACACTTAGAGGCCACAACAACACAACACGTCCACCTCATTTATACTGATGCCAGTAGCTCCTTGGCTGTTTAAAAAATGCCTGCCTAAAACATGACCAGTCAAGATCTCTTTCATCCATACTTCTGAACATTTCTCAAAAGGAGCAGTGCTCACCAGAGATATCCAGAGCAGAAACACCACTGCTGTAAAATAAGCTATTGCCAGCTCATGGAGCTGAGCTTTACTTGAAAAATGACCGCTGAAAGTGATTTTAATGACTTCTGAGCTTGTTCATTTTTTTGAACGTTCATTTTTTGTGAGCAGGTACAACACTGTGAATTTGCCCCTTGGCAGGCATATCCTAATATGAGAGATTGTTTTTGAAGGTGGTTGTAGGTCTACATGGAAATATTTGACTAAAGTACACTGTGGTTAGAGTGTTTGTGGAACAAGGGTTTTGCCATTACAGTAGAAGCACTGTAGACTCCAAGTCCAGACTCCAAGTATTTAATTTGTTTCTGTGTGGCTAGTCTGTGGCTGAGTTACACCCATAGCACATATTGGAGCTTATTTATGGGGTTATCCAACTGACTGATGTGGTTATATGTGAAGCATTGCTAATGTTATCTCTCTCTCTCTTTCTGTTTTTCTCTCTCTCTTTCTCTCCCTCCCTCTCCCTCCCTCTCTCTCCCTCTCTCTCCCTCTCTCTCCCTCTCTCTCCCTCTCTCTCCCTCTCTCCCTCTCTCCCTCTCTCTCTCTCTCTCTCTCTCTCTCTGCCTCTCTGTCTCTCTCTCTCTCTCTCTCTCTCTCTGTCTCTCTGTCTCTCCGTGTCTCTCTGCCTCTCTCTCTCTCCCTCTCCTCTGTTTGTGCTGCTGTGTGTAGCGTACCAGCCTCCCGCCGCCACTCAGAACTACCACTACGAGCCTGAGCCAGTGCGCCCGGCTGCTGCCGCTCCTCCACCTAGCGCCGGGGTAATCACGCTTACACTACGCCCACACACACTTTAATGATACTTACTCACAAAAACACACACACACACACTTTAATAAATACTTTCACTCTCTCTCACTCACTTACACACACAACAGATAATTCCATATACAGTCTGTTTACTAAAAACATACACACAGAAGCTTCCTAGATGGTTATATTACCTTGATGGTAAAGAGGTGCTATAACCTAGAAAGGCATAGACAAAATTCTGTAGTCAAAACTTTCCAATCAGAATGATGGAATATGGAATGCACAGCAACACAGACATACTCTTTATTTATAATTTATTTATATGTATGTGTGTGTGCGTGTGTTTGCAGAAGAGGTACCGGGCCGTGTACGACTACGTGGCAGCCGACACGGACGAGGTGTCCTTTCAGGACGGCGACGTGATCATGGACGTGCAGCAGATCGACGAGGGCTGGATGTACGGTCGCGTGGAGCGCACCGGCCAGGTCGGCATGCTGCCCGCCAACTACGTAGAGGCCATCTGAGGGAACGAGGGATGAATGGATGGAGCGAGAGAGAGAAAGAGAGAGAGAGAGAGTGAGAGAGGAGGGGGTAGAGGGGAGAAACGACAACAACGACGACAAAAAAAAAAAGAGACTGGAAGGAAGGGAGGGCTTGTGTGTGTGTGTGTGTGTGTGTGTGTGTGTGTCTGTGGGTGTGTGTCTGTGGGTGTGTGTATATGTACACACACACACGCATGTGTGTGTGTGTGGACCACACCACGGCCCAGTGCCATCTCATGTTTTAAAAAAAAAAAAAAACGCTTTTGTTAATTTTTTTTTTTTTTGTTCTCCATCATCTCGTACAAACATAGGTGTTGTGTTTGTCGGAAAAAGAAAAAAAAAAACATATACAGACTCATCTCTGTACAGCAAAAACTGCTCATCAAGAACCTGCTTACACAATCACAAAAACAAAACTGTATCTCTAGCAGCTGCCAACCCCCCGCCCCCCTCCCCCCTCTGTTCTCCCTGTGTGTTTTTGATCTTCTCCTGCACTCTTTCGGTGTGTCTCCTCTCTCTAGTCTGTTTGTCTGTCTGTCTATCTGTCTACCTGCCTGGATTTCTTTGTCTGTATTCCTGTCTGGCTGTCTGTCTGTCGGTCTCTCTTTCTGCCTGACGGCATCTGTCTCAGCCCCAGAGGAGGTGCTATCACAAGTGGCACTTAAAGTCTTAACGACACACCTACACTTAACGGATATGTATGTGTACATAAAACACACACACATATTTTACACACCCAGTCCATATCGTAACTGATGCACACACACAGGCAGTTATAGGCTTCAGTCCGTGATTCAGGGGTCACTCATATCAGCACTTAAACAAAACAAGACCCCACCGCCCATCTCTCATCGCCTGCTTCAGCCGTCATAACAGCAAGCGCAAACATATACTCACTCATCTTTTTGTTTGGTTTCTGGATTTTTTTTTTTCCTGAACTCATAATCAGCTGTATATTTTGTCAGTCAATCAGTCAGGCCTAGTGTAAAAAATCTCAGTGGTTAGATGGTGAATGAAGCTTGAATTTTTAGACTTTGTGATCATTCCCTTTTTGTCTTAACGGACAAAGCTCTCAGGCTTGTCCACGGGCATCAGATAGGATTATGGGTGAATCTCGAGACCAGTCAGGGTTACATATCTTAGGCTTTGCAAAACAAGGAGAGGGGGTGGTGGGCATGACAAGTAGGTCCACATTTAAGTATAATATCTGATGCCTGTATATATGCCATAATTGTTTTTTGTTTGTTTGTTTTTTTTTTGCTACATCAACATCTCCAGTGCAAGCATGACCTCATGGATTGTGGGTA
Organism: Setipinna tenuifilis; assembly: GCA_030347295.1. Taxonomy (NCBI): domain Eukaryota; kingdom Metazoa; phylum Chordata; class Actinopteri; order Clupeiformes; family Engraulidae; genus Setipinna; species Setipinna tenuifilis. Next base: position 26,102,243 of record CM059266.1, on the reverse strand, counting down.
TAGTAGTCAAACTGGAATCATATTTTAAGGAACTCCCACTCCAATCCTTGTGGGGTCACTACGGGTTGCATACGAGGAGTGCCGCCAGCATTCTGCAAAGGACAGCTCTGCCCTTCAGTCAGTTTGACCTTTAACTGTCACTGTTTTTGTTCATGTGCTCGTCAAGGATGCCGCCTCTCTGATGATAAGACAGGGACCCGCAAATAAAAAATCAAAAGCATTTATCAAATAAAAAATAAAATAAAGAAATTAAATGAATAACATATAACCTAGTATGTATCAGAGCTGATCAAAAGGTGTGGAAGCATCTCTTGGAAATGCACCTTTTAAAAATAACTTTGGCTCCTTGTCCTGTCATCACTGTCAGAGCATGATGTGTTTCTGTCAAACAACATGCCTGTTGACAAAGAACTGGCTTGCTGTTGGAGCTACAGATGTAGCACATAACCCCTTATAGTGCTAAGGGGAGTGGACTGATCAAGGGTGGTGTCCTTGCCCAGCACTGGGCACAGTGGGGCTGGTGAATGCCAGTCAGGACAAAAAGGTGGCAAAGCACAATGTTTAGTCATTCCTTTGAATTCTCTCTTTTTATTTGTCAGTCTGTTTCATTTCTCTGCTGGGACATTTGTGTGTTATGTTAAACTCTCAGTGATCGAAAAAGCTCTTCTTTATGACACCAGTTTATCATTGTGACTTTTTCTTTTATCATGTTTCCATTGCTTTTTCTTCCATTGCTGTTGTAAGAGACAGTTTAAATGCCAATTTATGGATATCGTTGAAATAAAAAGAAACACTTTTATTTGTATACCAAGGAAGGCCAGTATCTTTTAAAAAAAAGAAAAGAAAAGGTAAACAATGTTTTTTTCTTAGCATAATTACCATAGGGTAGTCCAAGAACTTGGATTAGTAGCAAGCCTGGCTAAGTGGAGTGTGACTGAAACGTACCTTGTGCGAGTGGTTAAGTGGTAAACCTCCAAATGAAAGAGCCCTGAGGTGTCCCTCTCCCTGTAAAACGGACAAAGCTTACTATTAAATGGTTTACCACATAACCGAGTTAATGCTTCTGTTAGATGTTATATTAGCTGGTCAAGCAGATAACTTAAGTTAACCCTTCTATTAGATGGTCTACTAATAAACTTAAGTAAACTCTTTAATTAGGTGGTCTACCTATTAACTTGGCCCAGCTCTCCTAGATGGTCTAACACATAACTTGAGTTAACCCCTCAATTAGATGGTTTATTAGGTGGTCCGCCAGTTAACTTGTGTGAACTTCGTCAGCCTTCCCACTGATCCACTTTCTCTAAATATCCCTTCTGACTCTCCTTTAACAGGCCTACCTACAGCACACCTGTTAAAAAAGAAACCGTGCATTGCATGTCATACCTACTGCATAATTTGACGACTTCAAGGAGACAAAAGCTACCCTCTCCACATCTTCTCCTGTTTTCTCCTGTATGGCATTCACATTTCATGAAACAAACAAAAAATGCCATCATTGACATCCTAATGCTTGACATCAGGATTCTTGTAATGTGGGAGAAAGCAACCATGAGGGGGAAAAAAGGTGTGTCTATCAGTGTGCATGCTAAAGTGTGTGTGTATATTTGTGAGTGTGTGTCTGTGCGAGAATGCAGGTTTGTTTGGTTTCACACTGTACTTGTATATGTTTGTGAGAGTGAGTTGGTTCATAGTACAGTGTTGGCTAAAACATTTAGGTTGTGGTGGAAAATGTTCAGATTCAGAAAAGAAAGGCAGTTCATTTTAATTACAAATCTAGACATAAGCAGTCAGGAGGCGTTCATAAGCCCATTGACATGTAGGTTTGTGCTGTAATGGCACCAACCTCTGTAAGGAGCCCCTCACAATGGAAGAGCTATTTTCCCACAATTATTGTAGTTACCACGCACTGTGCATAAAAAAAATCACTTCAAGTGTCCAAGACTGGTAGCCTACTGCTTTATTTTCGTAAGGAATGTAGGTCTCCTGTATGCCAGTTTTATCAGATGCCTCAACCAAAACATCCAATTTAACACTGGTCTATGTGGATATGTGAGAAGTCTATCCGCAGCCTGTTGCATTATATCTGTATGACATAGGCCTACTTAAGGGCCTTAAGTCTACTGATATATGTCTGCGTCACGGTGTATGTGATTATGTTATGGACTCTTTTTTTTATGAAACCATATCATCACCAAAACAAATGTTAGTCCCAAAATAAATAGTCACAACAGTCCCAACTGGTCCTGTCGGAAGTCCCCTAACCCAAATTATAATTGCATAGGCCTTACCGACATGTCTCCTATAGCAGCAACCACTGTTTCAAATATATCCGTTGTATTCCTTTTAGGCCTACGCATAACTTCTGTTTTGCATTTTTTCACCTGATGGGATATTTTCAGCTTAGTGAATAATACAGGACAGTAGTACCCTATGTACAGCATCGACTAAGTGAAGTGTGCTGCTGTGGGATGTCAGCTCATCTTTCGCTGTGTTATGCACGTGGAATTGTACATTCTGCAGTCAATAAAAAATATTTTTTATCATGTGTTATTTCTGTGTCTACACTTTAATGTCTGACTTCTTCGTGAATTTCAGTGTCATCAGCACGATTTATTTCCATTTGCAAAACCTTCTAGAAGCCACTGTGCGCATCTGGTGGGGAGGAGCGCGCAGCTGCGAAATATATTCCGCTCCGGTGATTCCCGATCCCTTCCGAATGTCATCGGTCATTATAAGGGCCCTGTCCTATCAATACTTACAGGAAGCTGGGATCTCCCCCCGGTCCGTCCGACGAACACCATGTTGGACATCTTGGTTTTGATGTTTTTCGCTATCATCGGGCTTGTTTTCTTGTCGTATATCATCTACATACTGTGATGCAAACCTCCACTTGAACGGTCGATGGGCTACAACATGAGTCTGGTCCACGGTGCTCCTCCTCCACAAAGGTGAGAGAAATGGCTATATAAAAGTCCACAAGATGCTACAACGCCACGCATGCATTGAAACTACTGTTTTGAATAGCATTTTGTATTTCTCTGTTTTTTGTGTGCGGTGGTGTCAGATGTCTCTAGGCTACATCCTTGTTTTTTCTTCACCGCACTGTTTTCCCTTTTTCTATTTATGGTAGAAAAATGTAGTCTATTTTGGAATACGACTTTACTACACTTCCTGTAGACTTAATTTGCTAGCAATTTACATCGATGTATTTACTAACACCGTAACCATCATTTAACCGTAGGAAGGCATCAGGCCGCCGGTACCGTGGGAGGGACCATAATAAGTGTGGCACACTATTGTATAATAGTGTATCTGAGGCCTTGTGCACTGTCTATGTTGTCTGTCTGTCTGTTTGTTTGTTTGTTTGTTTATTCGTTTTAGGATGGAGATGCAGTATTATGGAGTGTGGCTGTGTGCGTCAGTGCGCGCTCAAACAAGACATTGGTGAACACTTGAAGGCACAGTGGGAAGATGAGAGCGTTGATGGCAAACCATCTTATCCCAAAGTGGACATATTCTTGGACGATGGTGACGCTCTGTAGAGACCCCCGTGCCCCTCCTGATTCCGCTTCCAACGGACATCTTGCTGTTCGGCTCCCCACCCCAACTCTAAACTTAGGCCTATCTCTTCACTCTGTTCTCTGGCACAGCAAGAAGGGCGTGTGTGAAGTGGGTTGCTACCCCACACACCACCACTCCAGAAATATGTTTAGTCATGTGTCTTTGAAGCATGAAGCATTTTAATGTTTACGTTGTGATTATATTTCTTAGTTAAATAAACGTATTTATGGACAGCAAGGGTAGCTTCTATTTATTCGTTTTAACATGAATTTTGTGTTCGAGTTAGACCATATAAGGTACTAACTACTACTCCCAGTATTAATCTACTATTAATCCCAGTTTGTCATCATACATACTGTTCAACAATAATAATACCAATGTGATGGTTTCTTGTCAAGGGGGTATAGCTCAGTGGTAGAGCATTTGACTGCAGATCAAGAGGTCCCCGGTTCAAATCCGGGTGCCCCCTCATTTAAACATTGATTTTCAGAGATCTCTGAGAAAGAGCGATATTACCGTCCTGACTGTGTCGTGAGTGGTTTGTATTCCATATGGCGGAACAATGGTTTGTGTTTAACACTCAAACTGGTGTTGCTATTATCAACATTAGAATTGAGAGAAGAACTAGGATTGCGCATGTGTTTGACGCGTGTGTGCGACTGCATTGTGCCACGTAGCATCCGAATGAAAAGCACACAGACCACAGCGTCACCCTGTGGAATAATCCTCACAAATGACCGCATAATATTGGCATAAATTAAAGTGTGGCTGTCAAAAAAAGTCATATCCTCTGGCTATTATAAAGGTATCCCGTTACGTTTGTTGTAGCAGGTGGACAACCCCGCTTCTGAAAGTAGAAATACTATCACATACTTTCATGTTTAACCTACATCAACTGATTCTAATAGGCTCTTTAGCCATATAATATACTGAAATTCTAAAACTAAAATGTCAAAGGCAGAAGCATTTCTCTGAATCTGGGAAGTCCACGCCTGTTATAGGCCTAGCACCATGTAGGTGACTAGCAGAATGTTACGTTTTCGCTCCTCAGTTCTCTTCCGTTACCATGAAATGCCAATATAAAGGTTTTATAATGGGAATTACCAGAAGAGTGTGTCCTTGTCCTGCTTTACCAAATATCTGATATACTATCACTAAAGCGTCAATTAGGCATAAATTATGTGGCGGAAAAACGTATCCAAGCTCGTCGACTAAAAGCCAATGACGGGAGAAATCATTAGCTATTTACAGTGAACTAAAGATCATCAAACGCCCTCCAGAAAATGTATTCCCCAGCGTGGTCTATATGCACACACACACACACACACACACACACACACACACACACACAACATACTTCAGGATGTGAGCTTATTCCTTCCACCAATTTGGACTTCATTAGTCAGACACAACTTCTGTCACTCAAATAGGCCAGGAATTTTCAGACAACACACACACGTTCACGTGGATATGTGTGCGCGGGTGTGCCCGTGAGTGTGTATGTGGGTTTCAGTGACTCAAACTAAGTCAGCCTCAGCTCTCAACCAAGTTCTCCCATTCTCACAATCATAAGACCCACCACATGACCCCGCTGATAAGTGGAAGTTTTACCATTCTCAAAGTCGCTGAAAAGGCATTATTTTAACAAACCTTAGACCTCTGTAACGCTCTAATAATTATAGGCCTCCCTAGCAAGCATCAATTTCCATGTTGTCTGATCAGTACAAAACAAATAATTTAATGAGGGCCTCGATGTCTAATTATGTGGTTGGCCGCTGTAGGCTATTGTGTGTGCCTCTCGTCTGGGCTGTCAGCTAATCTTTAATTCTAACCAGGTCGTAGCTTTACAGAGCACTCTACTTTCATGGATGCAGAGCGACATTAGCAATATTTAACCACACAATATATTAGTTTTAATTAATGTAATTTAACTAATACTTAAGCATTAAGTCACACATTAATTTTTAAGTTTCCGTTAACCCTAGGTTGCTGTCAACCTCCAAGTGCTGATGCTTAAGCTAAGGTGGAATTCACACATCCCTGACAGTCTGCAATGGACTGTGCCATTTTACATCCAGGGGTACACGAACAATACCAACGAGGGATTTCATGAGTGCATGGTTGGTAACATAAAAGCCTATTTTATTAGGGATGTTGATAAGTCATTCATTCAATTGCCTGTGAAGTGCACATATGACGTTCATTTATTTGACGGCAAAGTACACATATCTAATCATAGCTATCTTTGTTGGGATGTATGTGTCATCCCTGAAAAGCAGAAATGGACCGCACGGTGATGACTGGTCATGTGACTCTGTCCGTTTCGCCATTTTCATCCTCTCCACCGGTGATCTGTGCTAGACTGTATCCGCGGCTCTCCCTAATCGTGGTGGCGCAGGCAGTTGTGTTTCTGATATTACGAGTAGTTTGAACAGTTACCACAGCAGAACTATAAAGGTTAATTAGTTCTTTTTGCAAGTCTCGTCGCAACATCAGAAGAATGTCCGCCGAAGGTCCCGAATATTCCCCGTTCTTTGCAGTGATGGGAGCATCAGCCGCAATGGTCTTCAGCGGTAAGTGGTATTTCATTCATTCTCAGCTGACTGCACTGTCAGCGCTTAGAGTTGTATTGCGTGCTTGTTTTATCCGTCGGAGAGTAAGCTGTTTTCTCGTTGGAATTGGAGATGGAGGATGTCACGGCTGGCTGGACGATGATACGTCCCGCGGATATAGGCGATCACCTCGGCGTACCTGCTCGAGGGGGAAGGGATGCGCGAAGGGTTCCATCACGGTAGATGACGTTGCGTTTGACGTAGGCTTTGTAAATTAATTATTTAGTTAGATTATTTTTTACTAGACGTGAGGAAAAAAAATATATTGGTTGCTGTTCATCTAAAAATAAATACGACTTAGCCGGAGTTGTGATTGTTAACTCGTAAATGTTCCAATGACATCAAATGTAGCCTATGATGGCCTAAAATATAAACACTCTACATATATGTCTGAATAATTTAAAATGCCATCTGAAATTTCAGTACGGCTTTTGGTAATTTCGCCCGTGTTTGGTTTGACCTCCCATCCACCATCTAATGTCATTGATTTAGCTTCTGCCGTCAAAGCACTAGCAAATAAACCGAGCAAGGTGCAATTCAGTGATTGCACGCTCCGACGAGGAGGAACGCTTGTTCAATGTATTCTCGCTGCAGTACTTTGTCCCGACCGTATGCAATGACAAATCCTCATATCCCGACCATGAGTCGTTGCCGCCGAATAAATACTAGCCATCCATAACTGAAGTCTGTGTTGGCTAAACGTAAAGGAAAACCCCATGGGCGGCTTCGGCCATTTTCGTATCTAATCGCGTATCGAGACGGGTTGCAAGGGAGACTGGCATCGTCTCCTTCGATTGCGTCAGTGGCTAAGTAGGCCCACGCCAGTGTTTCTTCGTGGTAATAGAGAAATGGTCATTTATAGGAATGCCTTGTTTATAGTATAATGTGACCTTAACAGTTTAGATCCACTCAGTGGTGTAAGAGTGGTCACGGACTTGTTATCCACGGGGTGCTTGTGTCCACCCCCTTAAATATTTCAGGTGTAGGTGTTGGAATGATGTTCATTAGCGAGAATATTTGCGCAGACTTTCTATACCAAAACAAACTTTACCCCCCCCTTCCTCACTCTTACACACTTCATTGTCACACAATTGTCACAAACTACACTATCCTTTCCTTTAGGTCTGGTGCTTTTTTTTTTTTAAAGTGTGATACCCAGTGACCCTCATCCATGTTGAAGCAGTGGCTTGTCACTAATGTACTAAAAGGTTTTCGATCGAACAGAGTTTTGTGTGTGGCCCTTTGTGAATGATCTGTACATTAAGCCTTGTGAGATACGGCCATTGCACTACAGTTTGTGTTAAAACGGAGACTTTTTTCCTCTCTCTCGTCTGTATACAGCCCTGGGTGCTGCCTATGGCACGGCGAAGAGCGGCACAGGTATCGCCGCCATGTCCGTGATGAGGCCGGAGCTGATCATGAAGTCCATCATCCCCGTGGTCATGGCTGGTATCATAGCCATCTACGGGCTGGTGGTGGCCGTGCTCATCGCCAACAACATCTCAGAGAGAGTCCCCCTCTTCAAGTAAGTGTGGCGTGCTAGGTGTGTTTCACATTTCGCATTCAGACACTCGCACACACTCACACACACTCACACACACACTCTCATGTCATATAAATAAGTATGTATCATTGGCGAAATTTACACTGCTCCCTATTCTGGCAACCTGTTGCACACTGCAGAAGTGATGTGAACGCACCAGAAGTCTCTGTCTGTCTCGTGCTTCAGCTCTGTCCATTCTCCCTCTCCCCCCTACCTTGCAGGAGTTTCTTGCACCTGGGTGCTGGCCTGAGTGTGGGCCTGAGCGGCTTGGCGGCCGGCTTTGCGATCGGCATTGTGGGCGACGCTGGCGTCAGGGGCACCGCTCAGCAGCCTCGGCTCTTCGTCGGCATGATCCTCATCCTCATTTTCGCCGAGGTGCTGGGGCTGTACGGCTTGATCGTGGCCCTCATCCTCTCCACTAAGTAAACCATGCAGCAGGAGAACAGCAACGTTCCACAACATGACGCATAGAGAATCACCATGTACACCACACACGCACACATACATACATACACACATTCTACTCACTCAGTCACATGATGACTAACCAAGGTCAGAACCCATACTCAAAAATTACTCATAAATATCAACACTGTAAAACCATCACAACATTCACGACACCAACCCCAACTCCAACTCCCAGTAAGAGCAGAGAGGAGTGTGGTGTGTGGTCATGTTTGAGTAATTGAATGAATTAGTGTGTGTGTGATCTGTTTGCATGTGTGTGTGTGTAATACACACACAAGCTCCTCTTCTCTCCTAGTGTACAGTACACCTGAGTTTAGTCGCTTCTGTAAATGCGCTGTGTAATCTGTGCTTTGTTCTCTGTGTGTGTGTGTGTATGTATGCGTGGGTGTGGGTGTATGTTTAGATAGTGCATCCATTTCCTCTCCCTTGACTCTGCTATGCTCTCCTTGTTTGTGTTTATTTTGTGTTTTTGTGTGTTTTGTCTTTATTTTCCTCATGTATGCAAAACAAACATTTTTTTAAGTATTATTTTGGGACCATTTCTGATTTTCACATGATGTTGAGGACCTATCAAATAATATACAAATTATACTATTTTTTCTCACTGGTTATTTATGAAGAGTTTCAGTTATTCATGAAACTGTTTAACAGGAACAGAAAAATCTTTATTGAATCCCAATGCTCTCTATATAAATAAGTGTATTATATAAATATATATCTGTATAGGTAGGTGAATTGCACTGTGGGTAATTTTGTTCTAAGTGCTTGGAGTTTCACTGGATGTAATCATTGGTTAACATGGAGATAGTTTGTCTGTACTCAGATATTGATGTGGGAGTTAAATAAGTGTGTGAAAGATTATGTACGTCTGCACGCATGTATCTCTGGTTGTGCGTGTGTGTGAGTGTGCGTGTGTGTGTGTGTGTGTTTTAACTCAAAGAAGACATTCTCAAACACTTGTACCGTTTTAATCTGTTGTTCTGCTGTCTCTGGTTGCGCCACTTGGCCCAAAGAGGTCAGTGAAGGCCATACCGTCCAGTTTCCTAAATAAATAAATCTCCTCAACTTCCACCACCTTTCTTAAATTAGTTGTCTTTGATTGCCCTCAAAGTATTGATTTTTTTAATCTGAAACACACTCTCCATCCTGTACTCTGTGCACATTCGAAGTGAGGCGTGCTCGCATTTGCGGCCATCGGGGCGAGGTTTGTGTGAGGTTGGGGATTACCTCCAAGGTTGCCATCTGTTTCTGTGAAAGACATTGTGCTGCGGCTCAACCAAACTAGCTGCAATCCGGCAGGTTTAGCACAACCGAACATTAAATTTGCTGGTGACTGTCTAATATAATCCCCAGTTGGGGTTTTCAAGCTATGAAGCAGAACCTCTAGAGGGGGCACTGGCATGTGTAAAAGGAGTTTGGATTGGATGGGCCAATATAAAATGAGAGGAAAGAACGGTTTTACCTCATTACAAGCAAACAATTCCCCCAATCACCAGTTTATTGAATGTAACCAGTTATTCCTTATGTTTAAGTGATGCATGATAACAGACCTAGGCTATATTTTAGGGGTTACAGTGAAGGCTTAATTATGCCACTGCACTTTATTTGGGAATCATTCATTAAAATAAACAGGTATTTTTTTTTGTTATTTTAAATAAAATAACCACACCACAATAATGCAGGCTAAATAAACAATGTACCCTAGTATTATATAAAATGTAATTAAAAAAAAAAAGAATAGCCTACTTAAACATCTATTTTCTTGGTAGTAATGAGGACTTAACATTCAGTGCTATTGATATTGTAGGCTATTTTAAATAAGGAGGTCAGACATAGTTGGTTGAGGGATTGTTTCGGAGGTAAAGCAGGACTACACATGCAGTAGGCTATTTATTTATTTATTTAGCCCTCTGATCTTCGCCTTTATTGTAGTGTATAAGAGTTTTTTTCCACTAAGCATAAGCCTACCAAATAAAAAGCACAGACCTAAATACAGAAAATGTGAAAAGCAATGGACTAAAGTCTTATATTTTTGGAAATGCATAATACTATGTGTATGCTTTGGATGGCAGCGGTGGACAGCGCGCCAACGGGCAAAATACTTTCCTAAATACCCAGTGGGACAGGTAAGTCCACATGCAACTGCATGCTTCCTTGTTTTAACAGAGCCAAAATGTCCGACTTGCGAGACGCTCTGAACCCCGACAGTTTATGACAGCTCTATTGGCCAATGAATGCAATGTATATATACTATACCCCACCTCTTTAATGTGATATCCAATCAATGGTTAACGAAGGGCGAAGACATGGTAATGTATTGTTTACGTCTGTCGTGAAAGTAGGTCATTCCTGGGACTGTGACAGGTAGCAGGACAACCTTAGCTAAATAGCTAGCGAATATGGTTTGACGGCTATACATAGAAAGCACATCTGCAAATACAGTTTTCCATTATTTGGAAAGTTGATAGAAGACGAGAATATCTACACCTGACAACTTAAGGACTGGTAAGTTTACCGTGGTAGGAGTAGTACTGCTCGGTAGCTAACTTTGCTATCCTACCACTAGCTAAGTTAGCGGACGGTGATTTGGTGGGGTCGCTCCGCTCCACTTCTGCAGCAGGCTAGCTGGCCAAGTAACGTTAGCTAACGCTAGCATTGTTATAAAAAGGCAAAACTGATTTTAGCTACAGTCAATTTTTTAACATTACTGGCACGACATGCACGTGTGCATATATCGAATAACCTGATGCACTTTTTCGGAAGGTAATTTTCACAAGAGCTTAGATTCGCAACCACTGGCCAGCTGGCGCTGGCTATAAGTTATCATAACATTGAAAGCTATTTGACATAGCACTTAGCCAGTTGGTGAAACCGCGGATAAATTCCGATTTTTACACAAACATTTATTATGGACATCCCAGTAGATAGCGTGCACGGTTTTTGGCCATGCATAGTTTTAATGAATCACATGAATCCTAAAGTTTTGTAACTGATGTGTAATTGCTAGCTAGCCACAAGGTTTGCAGGCTGTTGGATTAAAAAAACTCACTTATCTGCAACATTGGTAATCTTGCAACATTGTTGCAGTTTTGGCCGAAAGCCTGTATTTTCTTCTGCTAATAGAGCAGTAACAATGTAATCGTCTCACTTTGTCGTTTTGCGACTGTGCTAGAATGCATTTATAAGCATGTTAGCCTCGTAAAGTTAGCAAATAGGGACAACTAGACCTTTTCACGACAAAACGGGGTTCTTCAGCTAACCAAAGTACAGCACAAACTCCTTTGATTGTCACTTATTTTCACTTCATAAACGCATGGAGGCGAACCAGTGTAAATTAATCATGAAGTTTGTGTACGTGTGTTGAAGCGATAAATACCATGTTGCTTTCTCGAATTTTTGCTGTGCGTTTTGTCCTGTTTTGACATGTTGTCATCAACAGGCTACTCTGCCCTGCCTGGCATGTCAAGAAGAAGCAGGAATAGTCGGGCGTGGCGCTACGTTTGGAGTGGCATCCGGCGAGATGTGGACGCTAGAGCTCTTATCCAAGCCTCGGAAACAGAGGTGTGTCTATATGCAAATATTTTGCTTTCCTAAGATAAAAATAAGCACTTAGACTCCTACATGGGATAATCGTAGATCCTCACAGTGATATGACTTGATTGTCCAGCAATGTCATTGCATGAAAACAAAAGTGACCCATTCTACCTGTTGCCGTGGTTTTGTGTGTTTAAAGTACAGTGACTCGGACTCTGAAGTGGAGTTCCCAGCAGCGGAGCCCCCGGTACCCAGTGCTGTCCCTGTGACCGGAGAGTCCTACTGCAGTTGTGACTCACAGATTGAGGCCAGCTGCAACCCTCGTCTGCGGGGCTTCACACACATACATGACTGCCACTGTGGAGAGGATGACCAGGGTGGGCCTCCTAATCAGCTTCTCCTCTCATGCACTCATCGTCTTTTGCTCTTTGTCCAGTGCCCCTTGGTCCACCACACACATGGAACTCATATAGAGGAATGGTTGACAGACAGACAGATAGACAGATAGATAGATACATGTAGTTTATTGATCCCAAGTTGGGAAATGAAAGTGTAGCAGCATCATGATATACAGGGACACACAGAGACAATAACAACACAATGAAGAAAAGTTCAGAAAAAAAGGTTTGCATCAGTCGTTAAAAAAAAACACGATGACAAGACATAACGGCACGAGACATGACGTAACAGACATACATGCAACATACAGAGTCATTGTCATTTGTCAGGTTTCCATCCACCTTATTCGGATCAGTTATGCACACTCATAGTAATTTGGTTTAACAAGCATCCATCAGTAACCTTTTTAGACCGCAAAGATTAATGCACATTTCAAGTGTTTTGAATTGAGCATTTCTTGTGCGAATACATTTAGAAGTTGGATCAAAGCCCGATTGTCAGGATCATTACTTGAATGTCAGTAGTGTTGCATGACCGGAAAGTCTGTGACGATTTCCTTATAATTATTTTTCAGTATTGTCTGTCCAACAGAAAGAGGTTTAAATGGCTGACTGCCAACCTTGTAAAATGACCAATATAGATTTTTAAATGGTGTATTGATACTTTTTTCCTAGTTCGATTGTTTTTTTAATACAAAAGAGTATTCTCTGTGGGGTGTTTCTGGCATTGTCTTTTGCTGGGTGAATCTTGACCTCTGCTTTCCCCCGTGTGCCAGATTTTGATTGGGTATGGGACGACGACAGTCGATCGGCGGCGACGCTGCTGAGCTGTGAGAACCGCAAGGTGAGCTTCCACTCGGAGTACAGCTGTGGCACAGCCGCCATCAGGGGCTCCAAAGAGCTCACGGACGGACAGCACTTCTGGGAGATCAAGATGACGTCGCCCGTCTATGGAACCGACATGGTGAGCTCAGTTTTACAGTTTTTAGCTAATATAGCTTATTTTCAATCGTGCTTTATTTCGATGGTCTTATAGATCGCTTCAAGCGAGTTCAACTATTAGACTCATAGCTGTTCCCACGGGGTTTGTGTTTTAACATTCCCAACAATGTGAAATGTAGTAGAAGTATTTTGGGTACAAAATAGAATATTCAGGCATTATTTTGTTTTTACAGTGAAAAGGCTTTGGAGATAGCCTCACAGCCTGTCTTCAGATGTGGCTACTACTAATAAACCATCTGTTAATACTGTGTTTTTCTAATTAAGTGTTTGGGGTATGATTCAGGTGATAAGTCAGTAAACATTTATCATGATGGTATTGAATTTCAAACCACCTGTTATGTCTTTGTGGGCAGACTATCCCAATTAAGTGTGACCATGATTTCCAAAGCAACCTTCTTAAGCAACATAGACCACAGGTTACACTATTCACAGAACACTCACAAATTCATGTGTCTAAATAGCACACACTATGCAACACTCAGCAGCCTCACAGAAGTGTCAGAAATGCAGAGTCCTTTTCCCCTTTACTGTGCCTCATATGGTTTGTTATGGCCATAGCAGTGGCACACGTTGACATGGCGATAGAGAGCCTACAGTGCTTAATGATGCAGGTATCTATCACAGCCTGCCACCATGTTCTTCATGCAGTCATCCCATCCTTCTTACCTGCAGTAGTCTATGCTTTAGGAGTTCTATAGACACTTGTAAAGACATTTCACATAGATGATGGCATGATGTGTATTATGTAATACAATTATGTCACAATTGTTTTGTTTTTAAAACTTTCAAACATGGTTTTGACACGCATGCTTAAATAATGGTGAAATTATTTGTCAAGTACTCCTTGAGAATTGTAAATTTTGCTTTTTTATTTTTAATACAGACACTTAAAAAGTACAGAAAGTTGTATTTTCCCTTTTAATGTAAACAGTGCTCAAGTCATAGATAAAACATTAACACGTAACTACACATACACACAATGCACCATGTGTTGCCTCGTTGGTTCTAGAGCTGTTTCACAACTGTAAAGAGCAGCTTGCCCCTTTAGCTGTATACAGATCCTACTGCTTCCCTAGCCACAAGGACTAGGTCTCAGTAATTAAAAATCATAAATGTCAGAACATATATTTGAATATGTGAATGATTTATTCCTGTCTGGACATGCAACAGATGGTGGGGATCGGAACCTCTGATGTGAACCTGGATAAGTACAGACATACTTTCTGCAGCCTGTTGGGCAAGGACGAGGAGAGCTGGGGGTTGTCGTACACAGGTAAGAACATGAACAGCCCTCCGTCAGCCTCCAAGGAGTTGTGAACTAAAATGGTCTTGCACCTGCCTGAAACCCCTTGACTTTTTCTGACAAACAGTTTTTACATTGTGTGTGTGTGTGTGTGTGTGTGTGTGTGTGTGTGTGTGTGTGTGTGTGTGTGTGTGTGTGTGTGTGTGTGTGTGTGTGTGTGTGTGTGTGTGTGTGTGTGTGTGTGTGTGTGTGTGTGTGTGTGTGTGTGTGTGTGTGTGTGCAAAATGTGCATGCATGTGTGTGTAGGTCTGCTTCATCATAAAGGTGATAAAGTGAGCTTTTCGTCGCGCTTTGGCCAAGGCTCCATCATCGGTGTGCACCTGGACACCTGGCACGGCACACTCACATTCTTTAAGAACCGAAAGTGCATAGGTCAGTACAAAATGCTATTGTCTTGGACTTCTGCTTGCGCCCGCCATTTTCAATAGATCACTTCTTGTTCCACTGTAGGAACTGTGCCATCAGGCAGTGATATATTTAGGCTGCAGATGTGGTCAGAGCTTAAAGAAAAAAAATATATTTAGACTGGTTGGATGGCAGTAGAAAAAAACATGCTTCCACTGAATAACAGTAACACATAGTGAATCCCAGTCTCAAACATGTACGACTATGCCCAGAAGATGTCATTACTACAGTGAAGTGTTTCCATAGCAAACATTTCTAAGTCTGTCTTTACCACATAGAAATTGCTGTTTTAAAATGAGAACAGATGCACTACCACCTAACCATCTGTGGTGTGACAGTTGCCGCAGTGTTCTGTGGAGAGACAAATAAGACCATAAAAAATAGCTTAAAGCCTTAAGAGATCACAGTGTGCCAGAAGCACTGTGGCTTGACAAATTTGCAAACTAAGCTGATAATATATAAAGGATGAAATGACATTTTAGAACTAGCTCATGTACAGTTTGTTGTCTACCTGAATATATATTGTATGTCCTAGGACTTATTCTCTTCCATTTTCAATGGTTGAAAGCACTGCTTTTATATTTCACTTTTTATTCTTAATGAATGTGTGTATGTTGTTTTCTCTAGGTGAACATGTTATGTTAGTTAAAAAAAAGATCCAGCATTGAGCATACCATAGTCTTTCAAGACTAGTAAATGGTCTGAGCAGCTAGTAGTGATGCTGTTTGTGTTAACCTCTCTTTCACATAATAGTGCATTATATTATTTAGAAAAAAGATAATGATAACACTGTGTGTTATCTACAAGAATGTAAAAGCATTACAAAAAATATATAATTTGTATGTGCCAAGGTTAATGGCATCATAATATTACACTGAATGCTTGTAGGTAGCAACGTGTGAACGTCTACATGTGCAGTGATTCTATAGGAAACTCCTAGGGTTGGATTTCCAGAATCAATACAATTCTGATACACAAGGTCACGATATGATATGATTCTCGTTCTCATATACTTCGATACAATATCGATATTTAAAAGATAACAATAATAATTTATTTTTATTTCTTAGTATGAATGCATTAGTTTTGCTTGTTTATGAAATCACTGAGTGAAGAGTAACCCTCTGCTCGCCACTGTGTAGCCAGCCAATGTTTATATATATAAAAATAATGACACCAGCACATATCGGTGGAGACCTATTATTATCTGCGAGTTTTAATATCGATCTTTCATTTTTTGAATCTGTATCAATACGCATCGGTAAATTATTTTTTTTTAACCCAGCCCTAGTAACTCCTTACTTTCCCTGTGTGTGTGTGTGTTTTTTGCAGGTGTGGCAGCGACAGAGCTGCAGAACAAGCGCGTGTTCCCCATGGCGTGCAGCACGGCGGCCAAGAGCAGCATGAAGCTCATCCGCTCCGTGTCGGCGCCCACCTCCCTGCAGTACCTGTGCTGCGCACGCCTGCGCAAGCTCCTGCCGTCCGGCACCGACGCCCTGGGGGTGCTGCCCCTCCCGCCGGGCCTCCGCCAGCTGCTCCACTCCAAACTGGGCTGGGTCCTCACGCTGGACCACTCGCAAAACCACACGCAGTCGCACGGCCACACGCACACGCCGCCCGGACCCTCCTCCAGCAGCGACTCAGAGGGCTGCACCTCTGACCCCGAGGCCTGCCAAAGGAAGCGCTGTCGCTGGACCTGATAATATGTATAT
The DNA here is from genome assembly GCA_030347295.1 of Setipinna tenuifilis. Lineage (NCBI taxonomy): Eukaryota > Metazoa > Chordata > Actinopteri > Clupeiformes > Engraulidae > Setipinna > Setipinna tenuifilis. The sequence goes on along the minus strand of CM059266.1, from coordinate 26,085,705 downwards.
ATTATATACACGTGCATACATGTGCACACACATACGTACACACACACATACACACACAAGCCGAACATGCAAAGGTAAGATATGAATACTGTGGGTGCACGAAAGGAAACACTCAAACCTAAGTATTTCTTTTCTAATGCAAAATGGCAGGGGTTCTCAAATCCCTTTTAAGAAAAATGCAATGATTTAATACAAACTGAATGAGATTTTTTTTCCAATAGGCAAAGTAGTTTAATTAACAAAAGCTGGCATTGCCCTTTACAAATCAAGTCTCCAAGTTCATTTTTTTTATTTGGGGGGTGGGGGGGTCAAGCAGGAAGTGCTTTCAGAGGCTGGCTTAAAAAAAAACCCTTCTATAGTCAGACACATCCACGTGCTAAACCCCACACAGACATGTGAGAGCCTTAGGGGGCCAACTGCATTCTACCAAAGCCAGTGACTGTAAACACTGGTGCAGGATATAGCTACAGAGGTTAATAACAGTTCCTTCCATGCATTCCAACGCCACAGAAGTATACTGTGTTAGTTGATGCATTGTAAGCAAGCATTAACTGGATGTCAAAGGTTCTTAACAGTATTTAACCCCTTAAGAGTATTGTCGCAGCAAAATCGTTGGTTCTTTAGACACTTACACTGGACAATTGCACAACAGTACAACTGCATTGTGACCTGTTTCATTTTTACAGTTAAACTGTTACTGACTGCTTCCCGGATGTTGTACCGGAAGTGTTGCTACCTGAAAGAAGGAGATGAAGTGTTACAGTCTCAAGCTGCCCTCTCATACGTGGCCAAAAGCAAACCCCATCACTTGCCACTGTTTTCTTTGGCATGTTAGGAAAGGACCATGTTAGGCTTTTTTGGCAGTTTGGTCATGTTGCTGCTCAGCCAAAATTGCTGGTATCTGAGGTATCTGTAGGATTTTTGAAAAAAAAAAAACAGTCATACTCGAACAGTGCACTGCAGTAAAGGAACATCACTTGTGGCCCCAGTCATACAGGTTTTAAAATCAAACGCACCGTGATGTCTATGTGTTTGTTGTGCTCTCAGACACAGTTGCTGCTTCACGCATTATTTGTTATATTTTTTTTTAAAAACTGGACCTATTACAAAGACATGTGCCCAAATGAGTTCAGATAGTTTCTTCCACATAAGCTCATTGTACAATTTATGTGTACGCTTGAGGAACAATGAACACCCCATCAAAACTAGAAAATTAGTCGACTGTGTAAAGGGGATTGCGGCAAATCTGTAGAATGTGGAACGCTCCTTATTTGTTTGTGTATTTGCAGATGTGTTTACTTGTGTGGATGAGTGAGTGGACATCATAATTTAAGCAAGTTTGTGGTATGAGTGTGTAAGACGGTCAGTTTGCATACTTCAGTCACATGAGGAGTGTTCCAGTGCCTTTGGCCAGCCCTGTCATTCAAACAGTGGCATCCTAGGTGAAAATGCTGTTCAGACACATTCAAGTTTCTTTTTTTCATATCTTCATTTTTCGTATCTTCATTTTTAGACACTTTTATTGTGGGGAAGCTTCTTTATTGTGTCTTTTTTTTCAGTGGGTCTTAATCTAATACATACACTATATATATATATGTTTTATAATTGTCTGTAAAAAGAAAACTTTTGTTATGCATTAAAGCACTTTTGCTTAATTGTATGTATATAAATTTACATATTTCAACTATGCTGTCATCTGTACATAGTGTATGTATAAGCTTAGTCTCTATTTGCATTCTGTATATCTAAAGCATGGCCTTTAACCGACTTATGGTGTTAACATGAAATAAATATGCACAAAGTCTGTCCGCTAAATAAGTTGTTTTTTATGTGTACACGATTAAAAATATTGTCAGGGACATTCATGCAGAACCACTCCCTCAAATGATCCGTGTTCAGATGTCGACATTGAAGGCGGAACACATTGCATCTGATCTGCAGTTTCTTCACGAAATTATTTCAAAGTCGCACCCCTGGTCGGACGTATCCGCTCTGGAGGTCACTTCTCTTGTCTACAGTCAAATACACAGGTTGGTAACGTTATCTATGTGTACTAAGTAAATAACATGTTAAACTGTTTGTCAGATATTTTGTATTATCATGAAATTACTGTTAAAACAGTGCTTTGTGTTTTATATGGTAGCACGTGCATCCTAGCAAGCTCCTTCCATAGGCTCCATCGCTGTTTAGTATGGTGTTCTTAACTAGCCTTTACTAGTTCAAATGGTTAAATAAAAAGTCAGTAATGTGTGGAAATGTTTTATAAAATAATTTGTTTGGTTTTTCAATGGAATGTCACGACCAGCGTCCATATTTTACGATATTCGTATTTGCTGGCTGTAAGGATATGCACTAATGTGGCTGCGCAGGAACCATGTTGGCACACATATTTTTGACGCCTGACAGTAACACCATCATGGACTGCAATGACATTGTATTCAAATACATTACGTTTTTAAAAAAACATATGGTTACTGTTCTTGAACGACTTTCCAAACTGCTGCCCCAAAATTGGAAGCATAGCACTGTCCAAAATGTCTTGGTATGCTAAAACATTTCGCTGTCCTTCTTTAGAGATAAGGGACCCAGCTGAAAAAAAAAACCCTTTTCTATTCCAACATAAGCGTCCTAGTACACAAAGCAGGGGTTATAATGTCATAGTTTAATGTGGAAGAACCTGACTGGACCACACAGAACCCTGACCTAAACCTTTTGAGAACCTTTGACATTAACTGTAACAGATTGCCAGCCAGGCATTCTAATAAAATATTAGTGTTTAACCATATACATGCTGTAAAGATTAGTGGGTACAAATTTCAAATGCTCCAAAACGTATGGAAAGCTTCACACACTATATTAAAGTACCATATGCGTTTCACTACAATGCAATTACAGTAACTTTCGGTGGAATGGGCAGCCGTCTGAATGCTTTTGTCCATTTTAGTGTGTGTGTGGATATACATTATGGTTAAGAAAATGATCCAATAATGCACTGTAACTCACTTAGAAGAATGTATTAGCTGTACAGGGTTCAGTTTCATCATCTATAAGCAAAAGCTAAATGTCTGTATCTTGCTCCTGTCTCAGAACATCAAAATGGTGAAGAAAAGACGTGTCCGCCTGATTGCGGAGATGGCACGAAAGATTCGTGCTTACCGGGAAATGAAGAATCGACCAACAGAGTCCCAGCGGTATGCCCTCGACTATGAAACTATGACTCGTCCGTTCACTGGCAAAAGACTGCCCGTCCTCGCATGGGAAGACGTACGGCGTGAAAGTCGTCTCTTCACTTTACTGGCCAGCATGCGGATGTTTGGTGTTGGAAGGCTTTTCACACGCAAATCGTGGCTTGACGAGCATAATGAACCGTGCTATTGGAAGATCACGAAAGTAAAAGTGGATTACACTGCAGAGGTGTGTATCTGTGTATCTTCAAGTGAAGAAAGAAAGCCTGCTGTAATCTACTATACACTAGAATCATATAAGATGCTTTAAGTACCTAATGAGTGAATTCCCTTGTGTGCACATCATACATACATAACAAGGTGTGTGCTAAATTAAAGTGTGGTGTGTCTTATCCCTGCAGAATATGGATCATGGAAAAGCCTGGGGACTCCTGACATACAAAGGTGAGTGTAAGGATTCATCTGTCCTGTCAGTCATATCAGCTCTATTCCTATTACCTTGATTGGATTACATGAATGGTGTCATGAAGTAGCTCTCACGTTTGAGTTCAGACCCAAAAAATGCTAAATGTTTTGGTGTATGTGCTTACTTTATGCCCAACTATATCTCACCCACATTTTAATCCATAGTTTTCTGATAATTCATTTCCCATAGTCCACATGTTCCATAGATGTGCAGAAGTATGTATGAGATATTTAGTAGGGCGTGCAATCAGGAATGTAGGCTATACCCCTGTGGCCATTGTTTTGGGGCAGCATTGTTCTGCACAGAATTGCCCATGTACTAGCTGCTGGCAGCTGGATGAAGGCAGATGTTATAGGGTAACAGGGGAACATATCAGGGTGACCAAACTGCAGTTAAATAATGTATGTTGAGCTCTCAGCTGTAGACATCAGGGCCTTAAAGTTTATGGAATCAAAAGACACAGTTTAGCAGAATTGTGTTTTAATCTTCACCCCTTGTTTGTTGCCATGGATTAATTTTTGCTTGTCTCTCATAGGAAAACCAGAGGATAAGGAGCGTGAGATTGAAAACGTCATGTACCACGACTGGCGGTTGGTACCTAAACACGAGGAGGCCAAGTTCACATGGTTCGAGCCGGTCCCAGAGCCCCCTGTGCGTTCTGTCATCTACCCACCCCTCCTGCGGGCCATGATCCTGGCCCAGAGGGCCAAAGAGGGGCTCTCAACCACAGAAGAACCCATGCTGCCCTTAAGGCGAGACGTCGTGCTGAACAAGGAGTACTTCCGCAAGCAGGACCTGGAGCGACAGAGACAGGCTGAGGAAGGGACTCCAGTATGAGTCTTTGGCCCGGCAAGCCAATAGTTACAGAGATGAGGGGCCATGGATGTAAGACCAAGCACTCTGGAAGTGAACACGGTTGAAGCCACTCGCTGTGATAGACTGAAATAATAATAATGATGGGCCTTGTCTGGGTAAAAGTTGCCATTGTCTTGACCCACTCACCTCACAAGCCCACTCGCATAACCCCCTTTCCCTTGATGTTGTATTGTAAGATTGTAAATAAACTCAAGTTCTTGTCTAAAATTGCTTGTTAATGCATTATCTTGACGTTGAGTTAATAGGAATTCACAGAAATCGTTGCATAGATTACTTACACAGTTTGGTTCCCAGCAGTATGAGAGGTAACGGTGTTAAGCAGAGAATGCGCGCTCGCCCCCTAAAACACGGTGACGCGCGCATATTAGCCTTCTTTCATTTCCTTAAACTCCTTCGGCTGGGGCGCGTGCAAGGCAGGGCGTCTGGGATGCAACAATGATTTGCCTTTTCTTAACCATCTTCGCAAACATCTTCCAGACAGGTAACGCTCATCGTTTATAAATACGCAGGTGAAACATGAATGCATCGATTAGGTAAAACGTATACCTGTACAGTTCGTGATGGTTAAGCTAACTAGTTAGCCTATTAGCTACAGCTGATTAAAGACCGGGATAGCGTGGCATGTTCCTAGACAGCTAGTCTGACTTGGTTAAGCTAGAGTCAAATACATGCTATCTGAAGATGAATAACAGCTGGCCAGTGGCCAACATTTTGTAATTAACACATGTTGTATCCAGCCAACTAACGGCAGTCTATTTTCGGCCCGGCAGTTGTTAACTTACCCCTCGGTGACGTAATTAACCAAACTTATGCCAGTTACATTGTAACTAAAACCTTACTGGTGGTCTTTGCGTTGGTTGCGGCACCAGCAAAGTTGCACATTAAAAAAGTGTACATGGTTAACAAATGGAGTCAAATTGTGAACGTTATCATGTACGTTGAGTCACGGTTTTATCCTGAATATTTATAGATTTCTAAAACATCATGCAGAAAAAGCTGATTTCACCATTTGGGCAGATACATAATTATGACAAGGAGCTGATTCATATCTTAGCTTGGAACAAGCCAAGGTTATATTAAATGCACTTTCTTATATAAATAATGGTTCTTGCATCAACGTCTTTACTAATATTGTAAATGTTAGTGATCTTTTTATAAGTCAGCCTTTTTTTTTAAGGACGTATAAATAGAAATCGCCTTCTTTGTTTTTCGATTGGCTCCGTGTTGCACTGCAAACTGTTGACGCTTTATGATTGGCTGGCAAACCGACAGCACCTGCCACAGAGAGTGGCAGAGCGTGTGTGGTATGGGTCGCAAACGGTCACGCGCAGACCACCATGGTCATGAAAATGTCCGGCCAAAACAAACACGAACTGAACAACACGGTAGGTGATGTTGTATTTGTTTGTAAGTCAGTGCTGTTCAAGTTTTTGCTTAATTACATGTTTAAAATACTGGGAAGTAAGATGGCTTGGTTTTGGACCTGGACATTTCTTAAATCTCGCTCCATGACCAAGAAGCAGCTCTATTCTTGACTAATTCTAACGCACCTTTCATGACCAATGTGACCTGAAGTTGAATTATAGCATACCTATCTGATTTTACCAATGACAGCCTTCACTCACAGCATCACTTGGCAAGGAAAAATGCATTTTTATTCCGATTTCTGTCAGTGGTGTGGTGAGCTTTGGCCGGGTGTGGCATAATGGTTTCACTTTTAAACTGCTTTCGTTTACCTTATGGGTGGAGACAGAGATACTGTCAATCCCCTCCTGTGAGAAGGAGGTCAGAGTGAAAAGATCAAACATTCGAAAGAACAAACTGTCTCACAGGTATATGGTAGGGCAAGTAAAGGTTACAGACAACGTGCTGTGCCAGCCAGTTGTTTAGATGACACCAACACTGTCCCAGGGTATATCAGAGTGTCCACCTTATCCCTGGATTGGCCTGGTCATGAATGATGCATGTGGCATGTTGTACTACTGCAGGATGGACCGGGGTGAATGAGCGCACATTCATCGCCATCAAACCTGATGGCGTGCAAAGGAAGCTGGTGGGCGAGATCATCCGCCGCTTTGAGAAGAAGGGCTTCAGTCTGGTGGCTCTGAAACTCATACAGGTATGGAGGGAATACCCATACACACACACACACACACACACACATACACTACTACTACTACCACTACTACTACTACTACCACCACTACTACTATTAGTACTAGGCAGTCAAAGAAGGTATTCAACTCTTTTGTCAAACACATTCATACACTATTCTGCATAGTGATGTTTTGGAAAGGTAAGGAGTTAGAGAAGTGAGAAGTTGTCCTTGATCTGCAGGCTTCAGAAGAGCAGCTGAAGGAGCACTACTGGGACCTGAGACACAAGCCCTTCTACAACGGCCTGGTCAAGTATATGAGCTCTGGACCAATCGTAGCTATGGTGAGTAGGAGCTGCAAAATAAAGAAGATGTCTGGGTAACACTTTATGTGGATAATCCACCCACAGAGACTGTACAGGTGGTTTGTTGAGTTTTAGTTTTATTTTGTTTATTATTTACCGAGTTATCATCTTAACCAAACCCAACCCCTAACCCTAACCTTAACAAGACACAGAGTTCCAATAGATGGTTTGTTAATAAGTCTCCGCATTTGTAGATAGTCTTACAGAACCATCTAGTCAACTATCCACAAAGAGTATGAGCAAAATGTGTTCACGTCAAATGCTGCCATTAGGTTCTTCCCATACAGATAGTAGAGACTCTGTATGCATTCTGAAGCGACTGTCTGGCACAATGGTGGAAACATGAGTTTTAAAGAGGTTGTCCCCTTTTTGTGTGTGGGTTACAGGTGTGGCAAGGCCTGGAGGTAGTGAAGACTGCCCGCAAGATGCTGGGAGAAACCAACCCTGCAGACTCCATGCCTGGAACCATCAGAGGAGACTTCTGTGTTGAAGTGGGCAGGTGAGTGCACAGGCAACTGGTCTCATCCATAGCTGCATAAGAAGCTGTTGTACACTGTTACTGTGTGTTCAGACTAAAACTGGCAAGAGCAGTGGAGATGAGTCATTTTTCTATTGAGACAGTGTCTCTAGTGGCATCGGCAAGGCCATTGGCGGAGCGTTTTGTAGTTAAAATTCAGGTAACTTTATAACGGTGTGCTAGTACATGAGGTGACAACATCCAGTCAGAATGTCTTAAGCTAACCAACAACATTGGATGCAAATGTAGGATTGCATGATTAAACGTTCAAGTTTTTCACGTCATTGCCACTTTTACTGCTGTCATTCTGAATGTCCGGTGTTGATGTTTGCACGTCTTCAGCTATTTTGACTCTTACTGGTTTTGGTTGGGACATATAGTTAGAATGGTGTGAGTTAGATAGCTGGAATGATGACATAAACTGTAGTAATAACATGCTGATAGCGAGTTCTATAATGAATGCAAAGAGCTTGCTCAATGCAGAAATAAAGCATGTGTTGCATTTTATGATACTACTTATTTACTACCTGTGCAGAATTGACTGTGTGCAGAAAATACATTAGATGTCCATGCAGTTAAAATCGTCCTCTGTTTAGGTTTGCAAAGCAATCATGATGTTTTTTCCCCACTTCAGGAATGTCATCCATGGCAGTGACTCTGTTGAGAGTGCACAGAGAGAGATTTCCCTCTGGTTTAAGCAGAATGAACTGATGTGCTGGGAGGACAGCAGCAACCATTGGATCTATCAGTAACACACACACGTACACACGTACTGAGTTTCAAACCTGGTAATGAAATATAAACCGGCAGGTACACATGCACGTGTGCACAGGAAAATGTGCAGCACTTTGAAGCGGACACAATCATGGCTAATTTTGCCTTAAGTTTAGTCTGAATTAGGGCTGGGTTAGAAAAAAATGTTTTATCGATGTGTATTGATATGGATTCAAAAAATTTGCAGATCGATACTTAATAATATGTCTCTTCCAGTATATGCTGGTGGCATTATATATATAAATATTGGCTGGCTAAACATTGGCGAGCAGAGGGTTATTCTCCATTTCATAAACAAGCAAAACTGACATTGATACTAAGAAATAAACATAAATGAATTTCCTTTAAAAAAAATGTCGATATTGTATCGAATCATATAGGATCGAGAATGGTGTCGTATTGTCACCTTGTGTATTGGAATCATATTGATTCAGGAAGTCTGTATCAATACCCAGCCCTAGTCTGAATACAGTTATGCTTTGTGTTACCTAGGACATTAAAACAAGCAACAATACAGACGATCCACCAGGAGTTGCACAAACTGTAGTGGTTATTTCCATGCAAACTTGCAAGCTGACATTTATATGCAAGAAAACATTTAAGGCTTCTGTATTTATAGTCATTAGATGCTCATGTGGCACAAGTGCAGTGCCTCTGAAAAACCTCAATCTGTTCAGTGGAAATGTTTTTTTTTTTACGTTATTGCTTTGCTTATGAAGGAAAGTTTTTAAACTTGTGTAAAAGGTGCAATTGCATGACATGCTTGGAGTTTACCATATGGGCCAGGTACTAGACAGGCTGGAAAATGAAAACCTTTCCAAGTGTGTCCGTCCTGCTCCTAATACGATAGAAGGAAAGCACATGTCTGTCAAATATGGCATTCTGGGGAATGCATGAGCTACAGGGTCATACTCCAGCCTGCACTTTATCTCTGCCAGCAACAGACAGCTTGATTCACAGGGATTGATATAATCAGGGCTTATATCTATTTCTAGACACAGTCAGTCAAATCTTTTGTGAATGTGTTACTGTGGAGAATAGGGGTCTTGAATGTATATGCACTACGCCGTACAGAAGAGCAATAATTTATTAAGACTTGAATTCCTGTGTACTCCTTGGAGTAAGTGTACTGTTTAATTCAGGCAGGGTCCTTTGTGTAGCTTACCTCCAGTACGTGAGTTGTGTCTCGCCATCATTGTTCTGACTGACAGCTTTAACATTGACCAAAGTAACAGTTCCCACTTTAAATAAAGGTGTGTGGAAAAATCTCTGTGTAGAATGACATTTTTTTCTCATTCATTGCGTTTGCTGAATACAGTGTGCATACCTAAAAATGACCTTGTTTTTTTCATAAGGAAAAAGTAATATATGTAATTTGCAAGTAGTTTAAGCTATATTTATCACCCAGAAGCCACATTACAGTTGTGGCTGTAATTTATGTTTTATATAAATTATTACATGACCTTAGTACTTTTGTAAGAACAAGCAAGGTCTGCTTAATAATGGGAAGTAACCAGACAGTTTAGTTCCACCAGAGGCCTTTGTTCATAGCACGAATATGTTTAATATTTAATATTTAACCACAATGATAAGAGAACAGAGAGTAATGATGAGTTTACATACAGAGCATCAAGGCAGGGAGATCCATCTGTTTGACAGCTGTCAATCAAAACAGGCAACCATGTGCAGGCCTCAGTCCAGCTGCCACTCTTCAAAGGTCAAGGGAATCTCATTGGACGAGTGCTCTCACAGCTCACTGATGACAATTAAGTCCAATCCCTGATTGGTTGGAGGCAGATGCAGTCCCTCCTAATGTGCTCACATTCACTCACCTACATCAGTTTCTGTCTCTGGTCACTTGCTATATGCCTTCCACTCTATCACGGTCACCACATCTTTCACCTACTATGTGTGTCTGTGTCTGCCTGTCTGTCTTTCTGTCTGTCTGTCTGTCTGCCTGTCTCCCCCTTTGGTCCACTGAGCCCCTCCCCATTATTTAGTGTCTCCATACACAATGGCACCTGTAGTCAGAGACCCGGGTTTGTGTCCGTCCCAAGGTCCTTTCCTGATCCCACCCCACCTCTCTCTCCAAGTCATTTCCTGTCTCTCTCACACTGTCCTATCATTAAACATGGAACATCCCAAAAACATAACTTCCACGTCTGTACCTTCATCTAATTCCGCATCCAAGGGTCACTCAAAGTGCGTTCCATTTGCCTTGGGATCCGAGCATTCCACTAGCCTCTGTGCTGCTCCGAGATATTTGGTGGGGTGGCTGAGGAACAGGTGGGGGCGTGCATTTCGCACTTCTGGCTTCAGTGTTCGGAAAAATAAGCACCAATGGCAAATGAAAATGCACTCTTACACTTACATCGCATTGCCTTGTACTCACTAGTCAGGTACCAGGATGCATTTGCCTGACCAACCAGAGCCTGTCAAACTACTCTTAACCAATCAGCTGCCTGTGTCTGGGGTGATTCAGTGAGCTGTGAGCTGGTCTCCAATGAGCTGTCAAGTCACAGGATGCGGACGATCAGGAGGTCAGTGTGGGTGAGAGGGATTTTTGGACTTGGGGGATGTTTGGCTGTCCTGAAAGGTTATCCACGTCCATATTTGGCTGGTGTCTGGCTATTGGTACGGGCTGTTGTGTAGCAGTAGTAGTCTGCAGTAAAAAGGCTCTGAGAAGGGAATGGTGTTTAGCAGTGCATTTGGGGAACTGGCTTCCAACCAGAATGGATGCATACAAGGTATAGGGCGTTTGTAAATGAAGATAACATTAAAATGTGCTGAGGACTAGATAGATGGCCAGAGGGGTCGTTAACAGCTTACAGTAGGTACAGAATTGAGGGGATAGTTACAGTGCAGTGAGGGGTTGGGGGGGGTGGGGGTACTTACAGGGTAAAGGGGAGTACATACAAGGCATCGGGGAGGTAGTTACAGGAGAAAGGGGCTTTAGTTACAGGGCAGAGGGCCATCATAACATTGTACAGGGGGCGTTACAGGGCATTGTAGGTAGTTACAGGGTGGAGTGGGGGGGGGGGGGGTGTGTGTGGATGGGCAGGGCTTTTGTCACTCGGGGATGTAGGACACCTGCCACACGATAATGTGACTCCTCTCAGCTTTAGACAGCGCAGGCTTCATCTGTGGGGCGCCCCCCTCCCCTTCCTCTGTCTCATCGTCCTCCCCATCACCTGGGCGGGAAAAGAGAGAGGAGATGATGGGTATGAAAACAATGAAGACTATAGGTGATACACTAGGCTAGCGCTGACTAGTGCCTCTGCTCATTTTTTGATTTACCTCCAGCAACTGTGTTAGGGACCTTAAACATAAGTTTCAGTTCGCTCCGTCCCAGAATGTGGACGGGCCATGCGAACAGATGGAGGGCCGAAAACGATGACGTTGAACTAAAGCTTTCAAATTAAGGATTTAAAGCCAGAGCAAGAGCAATACTTGAGGAATTTTAACGAGGGTAAAGACGTTACTTCCTGGTCTACTTCCTACGGGTTTTGGTAAAAGCTTAATGTAACAAGCAGTAGTGATTAAATCGACCGTATAGCAAATGAGTGCCAATGCAGAGGTTTCAGATGCTTTGCATAAAGTGAAACGATGTGAAGGCAGCTGATGCATCAGGCTAACATTAGTCAACCTTTTGAGCAATGTTGCCAGGCAATTTAACCAACAGATGCTGTCTGGGTACCTTATTAAGTCCTCACATTTAGGCTACACATTTTTATCAGAAGAACTTTGATAAGCAGCAGGCAATTTTTTGAGATCATCCCATCTGAAAATGAGGAGCTGATCATGTTGTTGCCTGGCAACATTGCTCAAAATGTTGCCCCATGTATCATCATCACCTTATATCCGATATTTCTGGAGGACATATCCTCAGTTAAACATGCCCTTTCTGAAATTAGCTTCTTTGCCGTTTCCCTATTGACTTGCACTTGGTTTGCGAGTTCACAGGGAGGGTCTAGAACAGGGGTGCTCAATACGTCGATCGCGATCTACCAGTCGATCGCGAGGCCAATAGTGGTAGATCGCATACAACTTTGAAAAAAAAAAAAAAGTTCCCTGTTTATCCTGCACATGCTAGTTAGCTGATGGCCCCTCACGCATCCACCGGCAGACAGCGATCACCCAGCCATTAGCCGGCTATCTCCAAACATTTGGACCCATCAACCTTTGCGCTGGAGCCAGTTGATGGGCCAGGTCTCACTGCAGTTGGACGAATCTATGGACGTGAGTGACACAGCACAGGTGTGCATTTACATTCGTATGGTGTTCCGTGATATGACTGCAAAGGACGAGCTATTGACAGTGATTCCCTTGAAAGAACATGCGCGAGGAGAGGACATTTTTCAGTCGTTTAAAAACTTTAGCGACAAAACTCAGCTCCCACTGTACAAGTTAGTGTCCATCACCACGGATGGAGCGCCCGCAATGGTTGGTCGCGTGAATGGGTTCATTGCCAGGTGCAGACAGGACGATGCTTTTCCAGACTTCGTGAATTACCACTGCATTATCCACCAACAAGCATTATGCGCGAAGATGCTGAACATGAAAGAGATCATGGACGTGGCAACGAAGATCGCCTGCTCAATTAAAGCTGGAGCACTTCAAAGACGGGCACATATTCCGCGCACATATGGAGAAGGCTGACAGCGACCACTCTGAGTTGTTGCTACACACTGACGTGAGGTGGCTTAGTCACGGGAATTCTGTTTTTTCCGTGAAAGTGGACATGCAGAATACAAACAGCTGAATGACGAGCAGTGGCTGCTGGATTTGGCTTTTTAACCGATCTGACAAACATGCTGAATGACCTTAATCAAGAGCTGCAAGGAAAAGACAAAACGGTGATCGACATGATCAGCTCAGTCAATGCCTTCAAACGAAAAATGAAACATCTGTCCTCAAAGCTTCAGCGCCATGACAAATTTCCCGAACCTGCAGTCAGAGTTGGAGACGCAAGGGAAGGCCTGTGCGCAACTACTGTCCTTAAAAACTACTACTACTACTACTACTACTACTCATTATTCTACTCGAATTAAACTCTGAACTAATTATTAATACTATTATTATACATTGTCACTGTATTATTATTATTATTATTATTATTATATGGTAATTACAAAAACATGTTCAGAGCTTATTTTGTTAAAAAAAATTGGCTTGGAATTTTCAATAAATTTTAAAATAACATATGCTTTTATGGGTCGGTAGATCTTTGTGACTTGGTCATTTTAAAAGTAGCTCGCACACTGAAAAAGTGTGAGCACCCCTGGTCTAGAACATTAAGTACCATTTATGAGCAATTAACTTAAGTGCAAATGCCCTGTAAAACCAATGCTGACTTGACAAGGGTGTGTTTCACAAATTGCTGCTCTTAATGGAAGGCACTTCTTGCAAATATGAGTTCTGTGTATCTATCTCATCATTCTCAATCTCTAAATGTCCTCACTATGATAGAAACACTATGAAAAAAACACTGACTAGTTAGGTCATTTTGAAAGACGTCAGTACTTTCAGCAGTGTTTTCCTGGTCATTTTATTGTTATTGAAAGAAGTAAAAGTGCAAAAACATTTTGTTTACTGACAGGTTATGGTTAGGGATTGTTTTGGTCTGGACACAATTAAGCATTCTTTAGTTAGATATGAATGGATGAAGGACCTCACTGTGAATGTAAAACAAAGTGTGTGTGTGTGTGTGTGTGTGTGTGTGTGTGTGTGTGTGTGTGTGTGGTCTCACCGATGCGGAAGTCGATGTAGCCCTCCCCTCCACTGAGCACCAGTACATTCTGAACACTCTGAGCTTCCGTCTCCGCGGGAGCTGAGGACCCCTGAGACTCTGATGGACTATCTAACACACTGCCATTCAGGGTGGCCAAAACATTGCCTGTTGGGGTAATAAAATAAACACAGTACATAAGGAAATACTTCAGTGTGAACTGACAAGGTTTCAATTTGTATAAAGTTTTAAATTCAACACAGAGGAAGTCAACCATGTTTCTTTTTCCTCAAACGGGGTAAAAAACCACCTTTGTTAGTGGTCTATTTTTTGAACGTTTTGATTTATATATTATGGTAGATCTTTTATAGAAATAAATGGTACCAACTATTCATCACAGAACGTATGCACTAACCTGGAACAGACACAAAGAACTTGACGGCATCTCGGTGACCATGGAAACACAGCTGTGCCTGAGCCATGGAGCAGTACGGAATAAAGCTGCCGTTGTTCTTCTCCGCGCTGTCGTCGGCATACACGTGGATCACGCCCCCCGAAGACGTGGGAGACACCTTATTCGCTGCAGACACAGAGTGAAAGCTATTTATGGCCAATTCAGCAGCAAAACACCCGTATATACACTCTGCACTATGTGTTAGGGTACTCAAATCTGAGCAACGACCTGCTCCTGGACCATGGTGGACCATGGACCAGACAAACTGCAGTGCTCAGAACAGCATATTTGTATAAATTTTCAATAAGGCAGTAGAACTGCACATTGAGAAACTGAACCAAGACCAGTTGTTTGTTACTAAGGCTGTGAAGGTGTAAATTATGATGTGAATATGCAAACATCAAAACAAACAAAAACATCTGAGCCAAGTAATATAAACCAAACTAAACCTACTGAAGACGTAAGAGGACATTTCACAACAAAATAATATTCACTCGATACAAGTTCTCTCTTCTGTTTGTGTTATATAATTCTATATAACTAACTTGCATCTTGATAGAAACAAAGACATAAAATAATACAGTACTACTACATTAGACATAATACAACACCAACATGCACCACTGCCCATGCAAAACAAAAAAAGGTCTGTGGACATAAAACCCAAAAGAATCAAATCATATACGACATGACCTGCTAAAATAAAAATGAAAGTTGTGATGTGTTATTAAATGGCTGGAAATGAGATGGATGAAGGGAGAAAGGCCAGGCTCGCAGTGGAGGGAGAGCGTCAGCCACTTACCCCTCAGACCAAGGAGCTGTCCCCGATGAAGGACTACCGCTATGGGGCAGGAGGAGGAGGGGGAAGCAAGGGGTGGATAAAAGTCACAGTCAAAAGACGGACGGGGAGATGACAGAATGACAGAGAAAGACAAACAAACAAACAGGTGCCAGGACAGGGAAGGGGGGAGAGAAAGTAACAGAGAGGTAACCGTACAGAAAAAAAAAGAGAGAAAGAGAAGTAAGAACAGTAAGAACTGTTGCCTACTCGTTTTTTTTTTTGTGTGTGTGTAGGGGTGTGTTTTGAGTTTGTCTTTCTGACCAATGGAAAAGCGCCTAGCTCAGCAATTCTAATGTATCACTTACTCTCAGTCAGTGGGATAGAAATAATCACACCGTTCCCTGTGCCCACCCATAAACGGTTTCCTCCGATCAGTAGCGCTGTGATTCGTACAAAGGAGAAGCCAAGTTTCCCTGTGCCTGTCAATCAAAGAAACACAACAAGATGTAATGAGCATATATTTTTTCTTGACATTTAAGGCAACTTTTAAAGTGGTTTTTTTTTCAGATTATGCTTATGACTGTAGGTCATGTAGGATTTTTTTGTGTTTTCATATTTTAATTGCGGGAATAAAATTTATATCATCTATTAATTATGTATAATCATCAAGGGTTTAATGAAATAAGTTGTGCTTTGTGTAACTTGTGTGTGTTCAAACTGCATAGTTGTACCATGCATAATCTCTGTGCCCTTCATGTTTGGAACATTCTGTGGCCTTGTTGACTAAAGAATTGTAGGAATAGCTGTAGCCTGACTCTCTTGGAGATAAGTGTTTCATATTTTAATGTCTTAAGAATCATTAATTAAGAGCAAACAATCATACATAGTGTTATTTGAAAGGCATGTTAAGACTTTCATTTAGTAGATTACTTTAAACAAGTAGCCCTTAGTGTAGATTCCCATCCTTCAGGTAGCCCTCAGTCTCAGAAAGGTTGGAGACCCCTGTTCTAGTATATTCTGTGCCATAACCAAAGAAAGGCTGCCTGACCGAGCATTTTGCTGACGTAAGGCTCTATGTCGACGTCCTGCAGGTGTTGGTGGGTGATGGCGTGGTAGAGGCGCAGCGTGGAGTCCAGACGGATGGACACCCAAACGCCATCGCCGATCCATGCCAGCTGCCGCACCTGGCTCTCCCTGCGCGGGTGGGCGTCGAAGGATTTCTGAGTAGGGTGAGCAAGAGGGATGCATCAGACCATGGCAGCATGTTTTAAAATAAATGTATACTTAATAATAACTTAATAAAACTTAATAAATTAAAAACGTAATACATTAAAACTACTGATTAATACATTGATTGTATTGCTGTGTATAGGGTGTGCATACATATATGAACAATGTAAGTGCTTTTCTGTTTACATACAATGTGTATTGCATTGCTATTACAGTTGTTACTGAGATACCTTAATGTGCACATGGAATCACATTGCCACATGATAAAACAGGTAAAAAGTCGGAAAATATGTCCAGCAGACTACAAAGGGGATTCTGTATATACAGTACATGCTTGGCAAACTCAGCCATACATCACACTGTGTGTGTGTTCTGCACAATGATTGGTTGAGGTGGATCATGTGACTCACCTCTATTTGCATACTCTTTGGCTGGATGACGTGGATTTTGTTCTTGTAGCCGCACCACACCTTGTCATGCACCACGGCCATGCAGCGGATGGAGTGGTGGGGTCGGCCCAGGTCCATCAGGTGGTAGTTGGACAAGTCCCACTGCCCATCTGGAAGTGGAAACCAAAACAATAAGCCAGGCCTCCTCCACACAGACACTACCACACAGAAAGATCCATATACACACCTAAATGCACAGCAATGCTTCAATGGGGAAACCCATACCCACGTAGCGCAAACATAGAGCCAGACAGTCTTACAAAATGTAAATGATGTGGAATCCTCAAAAGCAGACACACTATACATACAGTATGTCACAAAAGTGAGTACACCCCTAACATTTTTGTACTTTTTTAATTGTATCTTTCCATGGGAGAAGTCTAAAGATATAATACTTTTCTACACCGTAAAGTAGGCAGTGTACAGCTTATATAACAGTGCATATTTGCTGTTCCCTCAAAATAACTCAACACACAACCATTAATGTCTAAACCATTGGCAACAAAAGTGAGTACACCCCTAAGTGAAAATGTTCAAATTGTGCCCAAAGTGTCAATATTTTGTGTGGCCACCATTATTTTCCAGCACTGCCTTAACTCTCGCATGGAGTTCACTAGAGCGTCACAAGTTGTCACTGGAATCCTCTTCCACCCCTACATGACGCCATCACAGAGCTGACCTTGAGCTTGAGACCTTGAGCTTCTCCACCTTCCATTTGAGGATGCCCCACAGATGCTGAATTGGGTTCAGGTCTGGGGACATGCCAGGCCAGTCCATCACCTTCACCCTCACCCAAGGTGTGGTCATCTTGGAGGTGTGCTTGGGGTCGTTACCATGTTGAAATACCGCCCTGGAGCCCAGTTTCAAAGGGGGGGGCATCATGCTCTGCTTCAGTATGTCACAGTACATATTGCCATTCATGGTAAGTTCATCAAGTGTAGGTCCCCAGTGCTCACAGCACTCATACAGCCCCAAACCATGACACTTCCTCCACCATGCTTGACTGTTAGCAGGACACAGTTGTCTTTGTAATCCTCACCTGGTTGCTGCCACACACACCTGACACCATCTGAACTAAATAGGCTATGTTTATTTTGGTCTCATCAGACCACAGGACATGGTTCCAGTAATCCATGCCCTTAGTCTGTTTGTCTTCAGCAAACTGTTTGCAGGCTGCCTTGTGCATCATCTTCAGAAGAGGCTTCCTTCTGGGCGGAGCCATGCAGACCAGTTTGATGCAGTGTGCAGCGTATGGTCTGCGCACTGACAGGTCTCTTGAAGCGCTGTATGGTCTTGGCCACTGTACTGCAGCTCAGTTTTAGGGTGTTGACAATCTTCTTATAACCTAGGCCATCTTCATGTAAAGCAACAATTTTCTTTTTTAAAACCTCAGAAAGTTATTTTCCATGAGGTGCCATGTTGAACTTTCAATGACCAGTATGAGAGAGTGTGAGAGTGATAACACCAAATTTAACACAACTTCTACCCATTTACACCTGAGACCTTGTAACACTAATGGATCACATGACACCAGGGAGGAAAAATGGCTAATTGGGCACAATTTGGACATTTTCACTTAGGGGTGTACTCACTTTTGTTGCCAGTGCTTTAGACATTAATGGTTGTGTGTTGAGTTATTTTGAGGGAACAGCAAATTTGCACTGTTATATAAGATATACACTGCCTCCTTTACATTGTAGAAAAGTATTATATCTTTAGACTTCTCCCATGGAAAGATATAATTAAAAAAGTACAAAAATGTTAGGGGTGTACTCACTTTTGTGACATACTGTAGGTAATATACATGACACATTAAAACAAATGCACGCACGCACGCACGCACACACACACACACACAGGGAAATACCCCTCCATTTCCTTACCCTCTGCTCTGTGGAAAATGGCCAGTGTTCCATCTGCAAGTGCAACCAATACTCGGCCTTTGACATGCCTGCGATACAGACAATTACATGCATGTAAATATAACACACGCTACACAGACATCCAAGCACCACCAACACACCCGTACACACACACACACACACTCAGGCATGCATGCACGCACGCATGCACGCAGGCACACACACACACACACACAGACGCACACACACACACACACACACACACAGCACACAATTCCGTGTACACCTCTGGAGATGCACTTACACTAGGCTGAGCACAGAGTCTTTGAGTTTAATGGAGTGGAGACACTTCTTCCAGTTGGCCACGGAGGAATGCACATAGAGCCTGTGGGGCAGAGACCAGAGCATGGCTGAGATCACAGAGGAACAGACAGACAGACACAGCAGCACCAGTGTCAGCACAACCAGCACAGCACAGCACAGGAGTTGGCATGGGAGGAGGATGGCTGAAAATGTGGAGGTGTGTACAAAACATGGCCAAAGTAGGAAAGTGTTAACATGTTCACAGTTATCTATCTTGAAGGTTTTTGTGTGTGTTTGTGTGTGTGTGTGTGTGTGTGTGTGTGTACGGGGGTGGGAGGATGAAGATTTGGGCTGAGTTTATGTATTTTTTTCTGTTTCTAATGTTAGATGAACATTCGTGAGATTTTGTATGTGTGCGTGTGTGCGTGTGTGTTTGCTTGTGTGTGTGTGTGTGTGTGTGTGTGTGTTTGCTTGTGTGAGTGGCTGTGTGCGTCATACCCACCAGCCATTCTGGGCTCCAAGCCACATGGTGGGGGCGACACTGGTCCCGGCACGGTCATCTCCGCCCTCCTGGGAGTCCGCCGGAGCCGCATTCACCTCCTCCTTCTGACCAGCACCATTACTGGAGAGAGAGAGAGAGAGAGAGAGAGAGAGAAAGAGAGAGAGAGAGAGAGAGAGAGAGAGAGAAAGAGAGAAAGAGAGAGAGAGAGAAATAGAGAGAGGAGGAGGAGAGAAGAGAGAAGGGGGGGGGTGTTGAGACGAGCTGCTTTTAGACTGCCTGGAATCCTGAACTTTTAAAACATTTTTGGTGACGCACGTGTGGAAGGAAACCTCCAAAAAAGTTGTTCTTTAACCCTAACACTACTTTCATCATCTACATCATTTCTGCTAGTCATCTGAAACTTGCTTTAATCAAAACAGTGCTTTCTACACTATGATTTATATCAGGCTTTGCCTAGAATGCTTCACAAAGACACCACTTGTCAATTCTGATAATTTTCCAAATTTTAAATCTGAAAACAGCTTCAGAGATTAACTGAAGATGTTGGCACACATGTTGGACATACAGATAATAGATTTCTGCCCCATATGGTTTGTTTGAGTGTTGTATTGTATGAGTATATACTCATATGTCTGTCATTCTTTGCTGATGGTGTACATTCTGTTCGTGTTATGTGTGTCTCACCTGTTTGCATTGCTGTCTGTGTTCTGCGTTTGCGGGTCAGTAAAGACGTGCTCCGTGAATGGCCCTGTCTGAGTTGGCCCCTCCTCTCCTTCATCAGGCTCCGCCTCCTCAGACACCTCTGTGGCCTCCGTGGCCTCTTCGGCGGACTGGGACACCGCCAGCCTTTGCACTGGAGCTGTGGGGGCTGACACACACACACACACACACACACGTACACACACACACAGACGATCATCAGTATCTGTCTGACAATTTAGTCTGTAAAACAATCAATTAGTAAAAAAAAACACATCACACATACTAATACATGAAAACACAAGGTATATGCATAAGTCATAAAAACATGTGATATTGCATAACAACAATGTTGTAAGTCGCTTTGAATAAAAGTGTCTGCTAAGTGTAATGTAATGTAATGTAATATATACTGTAAAGTAATATTATGTTTCCATAACTTCTGCATAGAAATACATACATACATACAAATATACAGTCTGTTGAACATGGTCATTTTGCATGCATTCAAGTAACAGGCAGACAGTGTGAAGACTCTCACCTTGTCCCTTGTCCATGACAGGGGTGTCGGTGCGCGAGGAGCAGTTGCTGCGCACCACGCTGCAGTTGGTGGCACAGCCCACCAGAGTGATGCCCGCCAACATGCCCTCCACACCCCCACCGTCCTCCTTGCCACCCTCCCCCTGCTGCTGCTGCTGCTGCTCCAGGAAGATCTCACCAGCAGGGTAGTCACTCTCACTGGCAGCTGCTCCCACACACACACACACACACACACACACACACACACACACACAGAAGCGTGCACAGAGACACACACAGATAATCATAGACACAAAGCCATAGACACAGACACACACACAGATACACACACACACACAAGAAGGGGGGTTAGAATAGGGTTTGGAGGTTGGGAGTTTTTAGGGTTAGAGTAGGGTGGGGACTAGGGTTTAGGGTAGGGACTAGGGGTTAGGGTAAGGGTTGAGGTTGGGGTTAGGGTATGGTTAGGGTAGGGACTAGGGGTTAGGGTAAGGGTTGAGGTTAGGATAGGGGTTGGGGTTGGGGTTAGGGTTAGGGTAAGGGCTGGGGTTTAGGGTTAGGGTTGGGACTAGGGATTAGGGATTAGGGTTAAGGTTAGGGTTAGGGTTAATGTTAGGGTTAGCGTTAGGGTTAAGGTTAAGGACACAATGTGACCACAGGTACTGTATGTGTGCCATCCCTACCTGGCACACTGGATATGCACAGCACATGGGCGTTGCACACGTTGAACTGGTCGACCAGCGAGCCAGGCTGGTTGGCGTCTATGATGACCACCTTGCTGCCTGAGTGGGTGCTGGTCAGGATCCACACACGACTGCTCATGGAGTCCATCTCGTGCAACTCCTTTGGCTGAGATGGGCCACAGTGAAAAAAAACGGGGATTAAAAAGGTTGTTACAAGTATTGTCAAATGCACAGATACTGGGCAGAGTAGGACATGCAGTGAAATTGGTGATCGACACAAGTTCTGAAAAGCTGAGTGCTTTTCTCTCCACTGTCTACTACTCTAGGTTTTGCCTGAAAGTCCTTGACTAACTTCACAGACGATGGACAGTGACAAGAGCCTCAGGTCAGATGGGACAGTCATATCATATACATTTACAGGATATCAGGCTATATCCCCTGTAGGATGTGTATGCTGGCCATTAAAACTTTGCAGCATCAGCAGGACCGAAGTTATTTAAGGAAAAACAATGTTATGGATGAGGACTGGAGGGAACAGCTTGGGAAGTCAGCTCAGTTCCCGGTGGCAATGGGCGGTGGTCTGAGCACTGCAGATGCGGATGGCCTCACCTTCTTCTTCTCCGGTGAGCTGTGCTCACTCTTTTTCCCATCTCCCTCCTCCTCCGCTGTCAGTGGGTCAGCACCATTGGCTGGAGCTTTTGTAGGTACTGCATCCTGATTGGACGTCTTCCAGCCAGTCAGGTCTACCCCTGCTGCACACCACAGCTGCAGAAAAACACTGACGTGAGTCTGTGGTCTGATTCTGTGTGTGTGTTTATTTGTATGTCTGATCATTAGAACTTACACTGTGTGCATGACATTTGCCTGAGAAAACACCCCATTTGTGTGTACATTAGTGTCTCCCTTGCTTACCTTTCTGTTTGGATCTTTCTCCACAAGGGGGCGACAGTAGACAGGAACTGGCACGTTCTTCATGCGGTTGTCCTCCTTCTCGCTGGCCTGCAAGGTGACATTGGCAGCGGTAAGTTAGGGGCTCATGATCCGTTTCTGGAAATGGCTGCTTGTCTGACACACCAGAGTCCATTCTAGAACCTGCCCCCCCTGCCCCTCTCTCCCTCCACCACCACCACCACCCCACCGCAGCTCACTCTGTCAGGTTCTCCGCAACCACCAGAGTGGACCCAGCGCTAAGGGCCAGGTAGGGGTAGTAGACTGAGATGCAGTTTTTCAGTTTGTCTATCAGAGAACAATCCTCTTCAAGGGCTACACAGAACTTTGCAAGGTGTTAGAAGGGTTAAGAGTTTCAGTTCAACACATGCGCAGGACCAGACGAAAAAAAAAGAGAGGGAGAGATGAAAGGTCTGGTTGACAGAGAGAAGAGCCAGTAGGAAAAAGATTTCATGTTGGTGGGTAGATTTGAGTTTTTCTCAAGGATTACCAGATCAGGCAGATCGCAAAATTCAGATAATTAAAATGTGTCACTGTTCTGCATGTTTCGAGGACCAGACACAGCTCCACGCTTGACTGTGTTAAATGGGGCATTGTAGGCACGTTGTAGGAACGTTGCAGTGGTTAATCTGTTCACAGCTTAGTTAGTGCTTTGTTAGGAGAGCCACGAGGAGAAGCCGTCACAAGGGGAAGCCTGAGGCATTGTTATTTCACACCACCGCTGAAGAATGTGTTTCCTATGAGGGGTGAGTTGGCACCCTAAGCTGGCTTTCTCTCCAACTCAGGGCTTTTTAAAAATGTATTTATTTATTCAAAGAAAGGGGGGTTTTAGTAGCCTGGCTAAAGCTTGCCTATGCACTTCCACTCGATTATCATCTCCCTACAGTGGTAGTCTGGGTTTGCTTCCATTGACATGGTTGACTCTGGTAGCATCTTACTGGACCAATCAGCAAACAGAGGGAGTGTTGGTGAGCGATGACATCAACTTTGTGTGCTGCATTTGAATTGTAGTGCGTAGGCAGGCTTATAGCCAGGCTAATTGCATATCTTACGACTAGATGATGGTGATTGGGTAAAGGCAGATCCAATCGTTTTAAACTTCAGCAGAGTCTACACCTCCAGGAAACAAACGTTTCTCAGTACAGCACAGCCAGACCGGCTGTACGAAATGCAGTGTAGTACGAGGGGGCTGGTTAGGTTTTTATCTTGAGGTTTTAAACTAGGACCAGGGCAGAAAAAGAGAAAAGAGGTGGGGTAGGAGAAGGGAGAGGAGGGTTTGGCGGGTGGCGAAGTAAAGAATTGAATTGCATGCTGGGACTCTGGGTGTCACTTGCCTGCTGTCTCTTCAGAGGGCTCTCCTGCGTGCCGTCCGCCTGGGGCGCAGTCTGTGGGAGATTACAGTTAGAGCCACGGCGACCACACTGTCACCACGGCAACCGCTACACACACACACTGGCATCTTGGCAACCGCTACACACACACACTGGCATCTTGGCAACCACTACACATACTGTACACTGTTTTCTCGGCAACCGTTTACACGCACACTAGCTGAATGCAAAATCTTCACTCATTCACTATATAGTGCACTACATAGGGTGTGAGTTACATTGTTTTGTTTCCCTATACAGAGTGCACTATATAATGAACAAGTGACCTTTTTCGAATTCAACTACTTTCATCTTGGCAACCGCTACACACATACTGTCACCTCAGCAACCCGCTACATACACCCACACACACACACACAGAACTTCTCTGACCTGACATTCCAACGGTTATCATTTTGGCTCCATGCTATCTCAATACCAGATACCACACCGGTACTAGACACATGCTACTTACAATGGTATGCGCACATGCAACTGACTGAGGATACAATGACATTGATCTGCCCTCTGTCCCAGTCCTGACCCTTCTAGAAGCCTACAACTGCAATTTAAAGGCTGACAAACCAATAAACTCCAACTCTCCTCGAATAGCAGAGCCAACGGTTTTAACAAAAGCAGAGCCAACTGCTTTCTTAATACTGTTTCAGAAGAGACTTATTCTGTCGTTCCACTCCTCTCCACTTCTCAGTGTGTGTCCTGTTCACACCACAGCAGAACTCTTTAGTAACGCTGATACAACACTTCTAAAACAGACCATATTGCACTATTGCAGCATACACCAACACCAGTGCACAGAGTGCACACTACAAATCAGCAGACTACGCTTGACAGAGGTCAGTGTAAGAGAGCACTGGCACTGTAGACACAGGGCCCTCTACAGTGCCATCCACACCACCTTTATACATGGTGTCATGGACCACAGAGCAGTGGACCACAAGAAGATGCCATCCCGTTAGGTACAGGAGGAAACACACTGAACTGTTCTGGTATCAGTTATGCTTTTTTTGTTGTTGCTGTTGGTTTTTTTCACACGTGCAGTATTTGATCTGTCATGTTTGGCGTGTTTAGTCTCCGTTGTGCCATTTTGGGGGGCTGCTTGGGGGGTCGAACCATACCATACCGTGCCGGTCTGGGTCTCAGTCTCGGACTGGGTCTCGGGTGCGAGCTGTACCTGTTTGTATCGGGGCGGCACGCTCCAGCCGCAGGCCTGCATGAGCCCGTCGTCGCGGCGCATGTGCTCGCGCACCTGCCGGTACTGCTCCCGCCGCTGCTCGCGCCGTACGGACAGCGCCGAGTCGCTGAGGAGAGACGCAACACCGTTACTGGGCAGTCTACGGGACGGAGAGAGAGAAGGAGGAGGAGGGAAGCGTTAGCAGAGCAGCGCGGCAGCCAAGCCGTTGGCCAAGTCAAATGCAAGAAGAGAGAAGGAGTGAGTCAGAGAGAGAGAGACAGAAATAGAGAGAGAGAGAGACAGAGAAAAGCAGAGAGGGAGAGAGGGGATGGGTAGTGAAGGGAGGGAGACAAAGGGACGGAGTTGACAGTGAAGGAGGGAGATAGGTGGACTGTGGTGGACAGTGAGCAAGGACAGACAAACAGAGAATTGAGAGAGATAAAGAGAGAAAGAGAGAGAGGAGAGCAGGAAGTGCAACACGATGAAGAGCAATGCTGGACAATACTGACCCACAGCATGAGGTGCAACAAGCCACTCGCCGCTCAAAACAAGCCACTTGCTAACTGCCTGCAGACACAGGTGTGAGCAGTGACAGGATGCCTAATGTGTCCTAATGTGAACGATCTGAATCTGTCACCCATCATCTGTTTTATGCAGTAACAGCACTATATAGGTATATCCACTACATGTGTGGGACCTGTGGGACCTGTCCCCACTGCTTTTGTGTAACACCAACTGGTCCTGCTGAAATGCTGTTTAGTTTTACTATGTGGACTGTGTGTAGATGAAATTATAATAAAATTCACTTAACCAGACTTGCACTTGTATCTATAACCACATCTTTGAGTATTTGAGTACTATGCTTACAGTATATGCGAGTATACACAGTAACTGTGTGACTATGTGTATGTGTATATATGTGACTGTATGTGTGTGTGTGTGTGTGTGTGTGTGTGAGTGTGTGTGTGTGTGAGTGTGTCTGCAGACAGCCTTTTGTTTATCTTCTAGGCACAAAAGTGACAGCAGCGTAGCAGCAGGCCAACAAAGCCAGCAGAACCAGAAGAGAGGAGGACACATGGCTGTTTCCATGACGACCACTGTGTTCCAAACGCCATAGTCCTTTTACACTGTGCTGCTTACAGCGATATATGACACTCCACAGCCCCTTTTGTTTAACCCTGTCCTTGGGGGTAGTAGAGCTCAGGGTGTGAAGCTAACAAGAGCATAAAGCTTGATTTACAGGGAAGTAACACAAGGTTGATAACAGTTTTTTTTAAACAGCAGTGCACTGCTTATTTTGTGTTGGTGAGCATGTCTATTCAGTGCAGCAAGAAAACCATGTCAGTTCACGTGGTCTGGACACGTGGTCTGTTTTCTGTGCGTTTCTTGAGTTGGAAAACAGACGGAGTGGCGATGTGCTTCTCTCTCCCTCGGTTGCACACTCAGCGGAACAACAGTACAGAGAGAGACAAGACGGGGGATGTATAGTACACATAAGGTTGACGAGAAAAACAGACAGTGATAGAGGGAGAGAGAGAGAGAGAGAGAAAGAGAGAGAGAGAGAGAGAGAGGGAAGGAGAGAGAAAGAGTGATATACACTCAGACATGTGAATGGTCTAAGGCCACAGGTGGGGTAGAGAGAAGGACAAAGAGAGAGAGAGAGAGAGAGAGAGAGAGAGAGAGAGGGAGAGAGAGAGAGAGAGAGAGAGAGAGAGAAAGGGGAGAGTAAAAAGATGGAACAGCATGGTGCGCTCACTCTTCGGGGAAGAACTCGAGCGTGCGATTGGAGGTGGAGATCTGGCACACGGTGTGGGAGCGCCTCTGGTTGAAACTGGCGGGTGAGGGTGACTTGTAGTGGATGTTGACACTGTTGTATGGCCTCTTCACTGGGGGAGGACTGGAGGACGTGCTGAAGAGACGTGCAAAGCTGCAGGCAAAGACAGATGAAAAAAAAAACACATCTGAGTCAGACACTGCCTTATTACATTACATTACATGTCATCAGGGTCACAGCTAGCAATTTTGACCCTATGAAAGAACATACTTTTGGGGCCCCAGACATTAATAATACTATTGTTAGTGTCCTCTAAGGGCCCCCTGTCAATGCTAGGCCCTTAGAATCTTCCTATTTCCCCAACCTCCTGGCTATGCCCCTGGATGTTATTTAGATGACATTCTCATCCAGAGCGACTTACAGAGAATTAGGTGCAGGACAGAGACAGTGCCCCTGGACCAATAGAGTTAGGGTTAGATGTCTTGCTCACTGGCAGCTCAGCCATGGGTCAGGGTGCCGGTGTATTATTCACTCCCCTACACATATTTTTTCCTACTAGTACAGGTCTAACACCCTCCAGTTGCAAGACCAACCCCTGAACCATTAGGCCCTACGCTGCCTCATTTATTTATTAATACAAAGATATAGCTCAAAGTGCTTTAACAGTTTGGCAGGAAAAAATACAAGGCAGCATTTGTTGCGGCTTGACAGCGCCGAGAAAGTTCCTTCGGGCGCTATTGACAGTTCCTGCTTGTGTCCATAGGGGCGACAGGGGTGAGGAAAAACTCCCTGTTTTGCATGTGGATTATATAAGTAAAGGAAGAAACCTCAGGCAGAACCGTGGCCCGTGAACAGAACAGTTGGTGTGACTGTAGCCGGGATGTCCATTGGGTGGAGCAGTATATGTGACTGCTGTCAGACTGCTCATGGAGTGGAGCAGTTAATGTGACTGTTGTAAGTCTGTCTGTTTGGAGGTGTGGGTCCGGATCTTTGGGGGGTCCGTTGTGTTACTGTGTAGAGCAGTATATGTAACTGCTGTCAGACTATTACATTGGCATAAAATGGGAAACAGATTTTCCCTAACAGTTTCTAATATCCTAACTGCCTTACAGCAGCAACAACCAAATTCCCTGAAGTACATCAATTCCCTCTAGCTACAACATGTTCGCATGGCAACAGCTACTCCCCACGGCACCCGAGCTCCCCATCTCATCCAGGCATCTGATGGAGCTGAACTCTCCCCGGGTACTCACAACTGCCAGATGGTGGACTTCTTCTTCTCCTGGATTGCAGGGTTTTCCCTTGATGCTCTGGGGGAAAAGATAGAGGCGGGGTGGGGCGCGAGCAAGAGAGAGAAAGTGCAGATGGTACGGTCAATGTGATGACAGAAATGTGCAATGACAGCAAAGGATTTACTGGTATTTTACATGAAAGTCTAACACATGTCGAGGCCTGCTTATATCTATTTTTTTTCACACATTCTTCTTTGTCGTGTGGATCCTGGCTTCAAAAAGTACAAACCCTGCCACATATTTAATTCGACTTTTTCCTGAGCACACAAATCATCAGAAAGATAGATCAGCTAATTAGCAAAATCACCTATTTTAAGAAAACAGGAAGAAGGATTACATGACAGGGTTTTTACTTCCTAAAGCCAGGTTATTAACCTCTGATTGACTGGTGTTCCTTTCAGGATTGTAGGTTTGGTCTTATCATCAGTGTGGACACAACAATTTGTCAAAATCTCAAACGTGGCAATATTAAAACTCTTCATATTATCCTTCATATTATCATACTATCTTCATGATGTGGGGAAAAATTGGTAGGAACCATTGAGTTGGAATTTGGAAATTGGTATGGACACGTCCCTACTGTTAGTACCATAAATTACGTCCAAGGTTCCTCCACCACACACTCACTCACTCACTGATTTACTCACCTGATCATCTCGGTCCAGCGCACGGCCTCCTGCAGCTCCATGAGCCGCTCCTTGTACTGGTTGCGCTCCATGAGCACGCGGGCCATCTCCACCCGCGTGAAGCGCCGCCGCTGTGCGATGGCCACGTCTCCGTCCTGCAGTGGGGACGAGTACTGATGCCATTCCAGTGGACGTCCAAGTGTGAGCATAACCAGAGCCAGGCAAACAGCACAGCGCAGCGGAGCCAAGACAGGCAACAACAAGCACAGGGCAGGTTAGTGCTTCACTAGCCAGGTTAGCGTACAGCCGTCACGCTAACCACAGCCACAGGTCAAACATGTGGCTACGCACTTCTAAAACAAGTATACTGTCTAGTCAGGTTACAGGTTGCAGGTCATAGGCAGGTTAGCGTACAGCCGTCACACTAGCCATAGCCACAGGTCAAACATGTGGCTATGCACCTATGTAACTAAGTATACTGTCTATTCATGTTACAGGTTAGCAGCTTGGCTAGAGCTAGGCAACAATTCAGGCATACAAGAGTTCTTGGCAAAAGGTTTAGCATTGGTAATTGCAGTGAATGGTATGGGTGTATGCAGTGAGGGTTTTAGTAGGAAATGCAGCATCTGGGTTAAACTCACGTCGTCTCCACCTTCATCCTTGGAGTCCTGAGATGCTCCAAGAGCCTCCGCTTTAAGCCTGAGGTGTCACGGAGACACACAGCAGTCAGTCAGAGCTACTCATATCCATTTACGGTTTTGATTTTCCCAGCAAAACATGTCATAGCAGATCCAACCACACATACAGTATTATGTACCAGCAAACTATTAATTTATTACAATGACTGTATGTGACATGTACAGTCATTGGTTCGTTACTCATGATGCATCCAAGTTGCACCACAACAGTGCAATGGCCAGGGAAAATTATGTGTTACTATAGGTCAGATGTAATCAGGCAAATCATTTTTTTACTAATAAGTTATTACTAATCAACCAGTTTCTTTTGTAATAACTGAAATAATTACAGAACTTTTCCTTTTATTCTTAACAAGCCCATTTTGGGTTTAATGTTAATATGTGAATATGTGCATGCAATGTTTAAATGATGGTGGCCTCTAAATGTAAGATATTCAATAAAAATAAAATGCTTCTGGCTTTGTTGTCTGAGAATCTGGATTCAAGCCCGAATGTCATGAGTATGGTGCCCCAAATTCATCCTTGACCTCTGACCTCTCACCTCTTAAGCTCCTCCTCCAGCTCTTTGACCCTGGAGTCCACTTTATTCTTAGACTGTTTGACTGTTTCCAGTTCCTTTCGCAACATATCCTGTTCCCCTGACAGCTCATCCACTTGAGCTATGAGGTCATTCTTCACTATGTTCAGAGCATTCCTGCATAAGAGAGGCACTGTTGTGAAAAGGACCTAACACACACACACACACCCTCTCTCTATCTCTCTTGCTTACACACACACACACACGCACACACACACACACTCACACACACACACACACACACACACACGCCCCTCTCTCTTGTTCTCTCACACACACACACATCCACACACCCACACACACACACACACACATACAGAGCAATCTGACACAGTACACATAAGCTACACAATTACCCTACACACCCAGTGTCACATACACATGCAATGTCCTATCTGACCACTGTGAAGTCACAGCATCAGGTTAACAGTAAACATACAAATCCAATAAAATTCCCCCTCCATATTCTCCCTGTTTAACAACCCTTCCCCAGGTTGCCTGTGTATTGTGTGTGTGGCTCACTTTGTCTCCAGTAGCTGTTTGTTTTCTGTCAGCAGATTCTCCACCTCCTTCCCCATCCCTGCATAAGAGAGAGTCACAGTCAATGCTTTGTGTCATGGTGGGGGTCATTCTTAGGTCCTCGGTATTCTGAGGTCCTCACGTCGCTTATAAAGCCTACACACACACACACACACACACACACACACACACACACACACACACATCCTTACATAACCTGTTTGTTGTTCTGAGTGTTTTGACTTGTCGTGGAAGACAGTGTGAGAAGAAAATATGAAAGCACACACAGCCCAAATGAAAAGAAAGCCATCAATGCAAAGTATACAAGTTACCCAAACATTGCAAAGCAGAGCAGTCTGCAATGTGTGAAGAATAACATTCTCCAGTCAAACCCAAGAGACGAACACTCACAAATAAATGAATTTCTGTTTGTGTCAGTGTGTGTGTGTGTGTGTGTGTTTGTGTGTTTGTGGGCATCTGTTTGTGTGTGCACATACACAAAGAAAGAAATCTGAACTTATATATCCCAAACACAAAGTCTCTAAAAAGGGCTGAAATAAAGTGGAGTAACACAATAGCAGCACAGCCCACAGGGGATATTGGGTAATGACATCACAGCCAAAGCAGGAAGTATCATGGGCAGGAAGTGACATCACAGGACAGGGGGTCAAACTCAACACAAAAGTTCAGTGGTGAGGTTGAGGAATTGCGTGAGGCCTTACCGAAGAAATCATCTCGCACTAGGGGACAGAGGAGAAAAGGTACAAATGAAGAGAACAGAGAAAGAGAGAGAGAGAGAGATAGGGAGAGAAAGATAGAGAGAAAGAGGTGGAGGGAGGGAGGGAGAATTGGCTTGGGGAGAGCAAAAAGCCGAGCCCCAATGCAGAGAAAAAGCAGCAGGAATGGGGTGACAGAGAGGGAGGACGAGAAAAAGGGAAAGGGCGGTACAGAAACACCGGTTAGATGGTGTCAAAGAGGAAGCTATAGAGAGAGGTAAAGCTGCTACAAAACTAGACATGAGCTACACAAAAAAGATCTCTCTATCTCTCACACTCACTCCTAATCTTACTCTGCCAGACACATGCAATAGATGCTCTGTGTATTGTGTCTTATCTTCTGTCTTTGTTCCACACACAAACACACACACGCATGCACGCATGCGCACACACACACACACACACACACACACACACACACACACACACACACACACACATACAGTGCCATACACTGATCCTGTTTCAGTTGAGTGTATTTGTATTTTTGCAGTCATGCAGAAGTATTAGCTACCCTTACACTATTAGCTCGTGTGGGAAGTTGAACAAAACAAAGCAAACAAAAAGAGTGAGAATACACACCTGAGAACTCCCCTAGGGGCGTGGTCAGCAGAATCATACATAGAAAGAAAACACAAGAAAAGATCAAGGGTCAGTGAGAGGGAAATGATCAAAACTCAAAATGCCACTTCACTAAGATGATGGTAAAAAAAAACAATTGATCAGTAATCAATCAATAAGGAATGTATTTATGATAAAATTGTACAAAATAAAGCCAAAATTCTCATTTAAGAACAAATGCAGTTAAATGGTATATTTAAGACAGAAAGAAAATGGCCGCTGCTGTCACTGAATAACCTGTATCCTGGTTTTCTAACAAACCAATGAAAAACAGAAATAAATGCTAAATAATGAAATAAATAATAATCATAACTACAACTATACTAAGGAGGAAAAAAAGGACCAGCCAGTGTGAGCCCCCAGGTAGCTTTGCAGCAGGAAATGGGTGCACTGTTTGCAGCGTGAGCATCATGCAGGTATCATGCATGCAGGGGTCAAAGGTCAGAGCGTCAATGATCAGCTGCTGATTGTATTCTCTGCCAAGGCTCTCATAACATGCAAAATCATGTGACCACCACACCATAACGCTGCTACTAAAAGCTGTGGAGTCAGAGTCAGTGTGCTAGCAGTGGTTGCAGCTAAATCATTGCTGTATACAGCTGCTCTACTAGACTTCTTGCCAGTATCGATAGAAAACACAAACTAAAACTGACCAAGATTGGGTCAAACCCATGCGTATAGCAAAGTTGGTCTGGCCCAGAGATGACCTACACATTCCATATACACTTGACCCGTAGCATGTGCAGTGGCTAGCTACCAGAGGTGGCCCACTAATGGGTTCAGATTCATTGCACTATGTGAGGTGAAATGTGTGGGCCACCTCTGAGCCAGGTCAACTTTGCTATGTGGGCAGGCTGTTTTTTTAATGTTTCCTGCACTCATACACAGGTGATTTCACAACTGGGTAAGAATTGCTGTTAATCGTAAATGCATACAGATTATAAAAAGTCAGAAAAGTCCCAGGGCTCGGGTGCTAGCAACAGGCGAGGAAAGCAAGACTTAGAAGCAGAGATGGGCAAATTGGATTCAGAAGCTACAATCCAGTACCACATATTGCTAATTATCTGGTACCTTCATACAGGTAATCTCACAAATTAACGCTTCTACCTGGCTTAAGAGCTGTGCTAATTATAATCGGTTAAATTAGCGAATGGCTAGAACAAATACGTGGTACTGGATTGTAGCTCCTGAAGCCAGGTTGCCCAACACTGCTTAAAAGTGAAGGAGACCACCATACATTGGCTCCATTTGACTTTGTTTATCTGGAGTAAACAACAGGTTTTTCTACAGCTTCATCAGGTTCGCTACAAGCAGTAGCAAAAAAAAAAAACATTCGTTCAAAATAAACACAGTCAAATGGAGCCAGTGTGCCATGGCATACAGCTCTTTGCTAATATTTAAGGAGTATGCATAGGCCAATTTATAGTGCAGAAGAATAGGATGTAAAAGAGACAATATTTCTGTCTGCTAGGGTTTCACAGAACTGGTCACGTACATCAAAAAATTTGAAACGGCGCAGGTGTTGCCTACTGTGATCGGATAGCAAGTCAAAATTCTGTCTTCTGTAGTGTTTCTTTGATCACACACAATATGCATCCTTGTTCAAATGGGTTTAAAGAAGTGTCCAATTTCATAACAGATTTTTTTGATAGCGCAGAACTATGTGAAACCTTTAGTGCTGTGACTTTTGTCAACAACTTTATTTTTTGTCAAGAAATACTTGTGAACTGGACTATAAATTGGCCTTAAAATGCCTATTGCTGAGCCTGGACCGTCCACCTCCTCTCCTGGAAGACTCTTCTCCATGCCAACCACTTACCGAGCAGCTCGGCTCCAGCGTCCACATCGCCAATGCCATCAGTCTTGGCTTTTTGTAACTCATCGAAGAAGGATTCAGTGTTGATCCCGAAGGCCTCGTTTACTATGCCCATAGAGGGACTGGGAAGTCATGTACATATGCCACTGTGAGTAAAGCAATACTGTGCACCATGGATTAAAATTAATGTTTATTTATGTGTGTGTGTGTGTGTGTGTGTGTGTGTGTGTGTGTGTGTGTTGTGTTTGTTGTTGTGTTTGAGCACCTGTTCCTTCCTCCATAGGTTCGTGGGTCTATATCCAGCTCTGCGGTGGACTCATTGGTTGAGTCATTGGTGAAGTCCGGGAACTCTAACCACTCACTGCTGCCCAAACCTACACACACACACACAGCCACACACAAGCACACACACGCACGCACACACGCACGCACGCACACGCGCACGCATACGCGCGCACACACACAAAAACACATACACACATACACTTACATCAGATACAGCTGTACATGTATAGAGGTATCATGATAATATTCTTCATGGCTGCCTACACATTCACCTCCAGCCCCACAGCTACCCCTGAGTAGAGGGCCATCATGTATTACTGCAGAGGGTGTTATGCTGTGGTATATATAACTATCAGTGGTGTTGGGGCTTCACCATCTGAAGACTGGTCAGGTAAACAAATATGCCAGGCCTAGTATGCTTAGTTGATTAATTACCACCTTATTTTGAAGTGATTTTCTTGATAACTGTTTACCTGACTGTGTCAACCTGTACAGGGGGAGGTTATGATTTGATTATCTTCACATATCATAAAATGTTTTTTTAGTTAGCTGAATATGTTTTGTTTGTTATTTGTTAATCGTCGCCTTACAGAAAAGCATATACTAAATACTCAGACTGTAACTGTAACAGTAGTGGCATGAAGTCCAAGCATCAACTCCTGAAATGCAAAACCTCATACTGCATACTTGGTTGGACAGCTGAGTCTATATTATTATGATTTTATATCTAGGTGAAGAGTCACAGGCATGACAGGAAGTATACGTTTGTGGCAGCTGCTAAAAAACCTGTCAAATAATTGCTGTGGGATAGCTATTTTTAATCCACAGTTTCGAATAAGTGTTTGGGAATATTCCAAGTCTTTGAAATCTTAGCCATGCTGGTACTGTAGATAACTTTGGGATGGATGGATGGATGGATGGATGGATGGATAGATCCTTTTTTCCTGACTCACCAATGCTCCTGGTTTGCTGGGAAACCTGGACCTCCATGTCCCTGCTGCGTCTTTTGGAAGCCTTCCTGTCCCTCCCCGAGTAGTTCCCAAGTGTAACTAGCAGCACGTCGTTGGGGGTGGGCACTGAGGAGGTGGGCGTGATGGACTTGCTGCCTCCACTGCTGGGGGTAGCAGCCACCGAATCCGACTCGGAGTCATCCTCCTGATAACACACACACACACACACACATATTCGCACACATACACACCCACACATATGCATATACACACATTTATACAGACACACACACACACACACACACACACACACACGTATACACACATTCCCCCACACACAGACACATACACACCCACATTCATACACACACATACACACACAAACACACTCTCTAAAGCACATATTTATAAACACATGCATTCTATTATCTACTAAGTTATTAATAACACACATAATTGCTATTAAAAAAATAACACACACAAACACAGCATGCAAACATGTGTTCACATATAATACTGCAAATAAGCACCAGGTTTAGTTGACAGGAAGCCACATGACAGTGACTATGCCACAAGCTGTGTTAGCACACCAAACATGTGAGTCGTGTGACCTGATGACAAGGGCTGTGTCTCGACATGAGGTGGCCACACAACTCTGTTAGATCACACACACATGCAGAAACTAACGTTTTAACCTTTAAAGGTGTTCTGTCACACCTGGTGTGACAGGGATGTTGGAAGGATGAAAGTTCTAAAGACTGGACTGGAGGTCCATATAATATAAAGTCGAATTTAGGAGTCTTTCATCGTTGTAGGACACATTCTTTTATAGAATGTTCAAAAACCTTAAAGGGTTAAAAACAGGTGTTAGTATAAATATCTCTCTTTTATTTCTAAGTGCAAAAAATAGAACTGAGAACTATGTAGGTGAGTTGCGTAGTGCTGAATTAGCACACTTGCAGCAAGTTCCATGTTCAGTCTGACTCCATTTAAAAGGCTGGCAAATAAAAGGCTATTACAACTATCTGACATGTAGCCACTGATACAGAGGACATATGTCTGAGTCTGGCATTGAGGACTCACAATACAGTAGGCCTCACATACCCCTGGAACATTATTTCACTGTATATACTATACACGTGCTGCCTCACCTGAACATACCATACAGCAAAAAGCCTTAGGGTCACGAGGAAGAGGAGTGGTGCATTATCCACCCTAGCAACTCCTATGTGGATATCTTCGGCCATTTTTTTTAGATATGGAGTCTGTATGTGATATGAGTGATGTGTTACATATGACTTAGGACCAGTGACTTACAGAAAGTGGGATGTGATCATATGACAGTTTGTGAGACTGCAGTTTTAGTGACCAACTGTGCTCATACCACCACTGTTGTGATGTGACAACTTTCCACCTAACCATACTGTTGCGTGTCTGTGCGTTTACAGTCACGTTTGTGAAACATAAGTGTAGTGAAACATGAGGCCTTGTGGATGTTTAACCATGACACCAACTCACACTTCCCTCAGCTTCAAAATGGACACAGACAGTGGACATCACTTGAAAACAAAATGTGAACACCCAACAATGTGATGGAGCAGCCTCCATACTGTCCTGATGGTGTCACCATGGAAACGTGTTACTAAATTGTCATTATTATTATTATTATTATTATTATTATTATTATTACTACCACTAGTAGTAGTAGTAGTACAACTACCAATTATTATTATCATTTATATTAATAATAATAACTATTATTATTACTTTTTAGCAGGCACTAGCCATGTCAACAGAAGTAGAACTCTATAGACCTATACATTTCCAGTGGCGCAACACTGGTCTGACACTTTGCCAAACCCTGTTCCTCACCCTCACTCCAACCCAGTATTTTTCCATTGGCTGTGGAAACAGTAATTGATAACATGACAACTAAGAATTTGGCAGCCTGAGCAATAGACTGACAGCTATTTGTCCCACAAATAGACTCATAGCAGATCCATAGCCCTTGTGGTTACAGCTAACTCTTCCATACAAATAACCACTTCGCATGAAGTAATAGGATTTTAGAAAACCCCACTTTTGACACCAGCAGGGTCATGATAGGAGGGACAGTGTGAGCAGGTTGTGGGTGGTAGTAGTCATGGCGACATGGTTTGGGCTCCTCCCTCCCTCCGGGTCGAGGAGAGCGGGGGAGCGAGCCTATCTAGCACACCTGGTAGCTGGACGTGTAGCTGTGCCGACCGAGGTCCCCACCCTGCCAGTCAGGCAGCATCCTCACCCCCCCGGCACCCCCACGTACCATCCCATCCATAGTCAGCGAGGATGGGCGCTCCGTCTTACTGCAGGAGGAGAAAAAGCCAGAGAGGAAAGGGTGGGGCGGGGAAGCGGGTGGGACAGGGATATGTGAACGAGAGGGTGTGTGAACCACGAGGGACGAAAGAAATAAAGGGGGAAAAGGAGGACAAAGGGAAAAAAATGAAAATAAGGGAGAGAAAAAAGGTGAAGAGAAAGGGAGTGGAGGAAATATGGGAAGATAAAGTGGAGCGATACAAGGAGTGGTAGGGGAACAGATAGAAGAGAGAGGAGAGGGAGAGAGCAAAAGAAAACAAATAAAAAAAAAACAGTGAGTGTGCATCACAAAGTCGCACCTAAGTTTAAAGATAACTCAGTCAGTGACATGACACACGGTTAACAGGGTCACACAAGGATGAAACAGAAGAGTGATAACATTTAAAAGCAATAACCCAAATACACACACACACACACACAACACACAAACACACACACACACACAGACACACATACACACCAACACAAACATGTGAACCGCCAGAGGAAAGATAGGACTCTTGTATTCTGCATACAAAAATCTAATTAGTATTTTTGGAAGAGGGATTGAAAGGCCAAAAAGGGTTAGGGTCAGGAATTGGTTGGTCAGGGTAACTTTGGAATTGGTTTGGTCAAATAGGGATGCAGAGAATTGTGGCAGATTTACCTTTTCCTCCAGGTGTGTCGACTGGAAAACACACGCAAAGCAGTATAAGCACAGAGGGATGGACCAGAAAGATGGCGGTTAGGAGCATACAAAACACAAAAAAAGGACACACTTACACACATATACAATATACATACAATATAACATACATACTATGCACTAAAAAATTAAGTGTGGTGCATACAGCACATGATTATAAAGCACACACTACATCTAACACGAAACACGATAAACAATACATACTAGAAACTAACTTTATGTTAGTTAAGATCCTGCATGCAACCCACTAGACAGCTATACACATGCTTCAGAAACAAGGAGCAACAGCGCAAAGCATTCACAGACAAATGGAAGCAAGCACTTAACATTTATACAGATAATGGTGGAGTAATGAAATAATATTCTTTCAATCTGACGGAAATCTACAAGACCCTTATAGAATTATACAAATAACATCAAAACATTTTAATACATTTAAAATATGTGGTATTAAGTTGAATGGTATCTTCCCAATCCCTAAAGCGATCCCTAAAGCTGTAGCTGTTCTATGCACCATACAAAAGTAATGCTAGCAATCACATAAGGTTT
This sequence comes from Setipinna tenuifilis, assembly GCA_030347295.1. Classification (NCBI taxonomy): domain Eukaryota; kingdom Metazoa; phylum Chordata; class Actinopteri; order Clupeiformes; family Engraulidae; genus Setipinna; species Setipinna tenuifilis. The sequence goes on along the minus strand of CM059266.1, from coordinate 26,047,169 downwards.
AGAACCAAATAAATTCAATCAGAAAAAAATCAATCAACTGATTAATTCATCAATCAATCTATTGTGCTACTAAGAGCCATTCATTCTTCAGCATAACAGCACTTAGTGATTGAGGAAGCACAGACAAAAAAGAAACACCAAAGCAACTCATCATCAAATTTCAGTCCTTTTCGGAATCTCTGAAGGGCAAACACACAATACCAATCTCAAATATCTCAGGAGCAGGACAACAAGTGACATCAGCCAACCAGCAAAAGGTCAAAACAGTGTGTTTCGCTACGTTCATCAGGACAGGCGTGGGTAGCCGTGACAACAGGGGAATGTATGCAGATAGAGGTATCCACTGCCAGGAAAATTAATTGTTACCCACATTACCGGCCAAGATTACTTCAGGCATGGCTTGTAACTGTGTTGGCATAATTCTTCATAAAAGGTTAATAAGCTAATAGAGAATGCATTGGCCCTATGATTAATGACTCCTTACATAAGAAATGTGGATGATGAGTGCAAGGAAAGCAGACAGGCTTTTCAGTCACTGCCAGACAGCATCATGCTGCACTTAGCAACACCATCTCTAGGGCCACCAAAAACCTGCTGCCGCTTTACTCCTCTTCCCGACTTTCTTTACATCTCACTCTCTTCTTTCTCTCTTCTTCTTACTTGTGCTCTGTAGTTCTTGGTTGAAACTGTTCTCTGTCATGGCTCGCCAGTGGTGGTACATGCAACCATCCCTTTTGGTTTTCAAGAAGCTCTTGAAAACAGTTCTGTTCCAAGAACACCTCTTACCCTAACACATCTAAAACACTAACCACCCAACTAACACCTATATGTATTCTGTACCCGCACTTGCTATGTAATCCCCTATGTTACCTGACCTTTACTGTCCTCCTGCATTGTCAGTTACTTTGGATACAAGTGTTGGCTAAGACTAATGTAAAAAGAGGTTCTATCCTTGCATGCATAGAACAAGAAAGAAAGAAAGAAAGAAAGAAAAACACTTGAGTGGAACCCGAATACTTACGATCGGCTGCCTGTGCTCTCTGATTGGTTGCTTCCTGGGGGCTGCAGCTTGGAGCGCTCGATGTGTTCCACATATGTCTGGATCATCTGCCAAACACACACACCCATGCCCACAGACACTGGTCAGGGGTCAGCTCAGGGTGGTTGACCCTGGAACACAACTACTGAGATCTCATTCAAAAACAGTCTGGGCCTGACTGACTGAGGTTCACCTCTGTGTGACGCTGGTGTAGGGCATTATACTCTTTCTTCATGTCCCCTTCTCTCTCCTCCAGTCGAGATACTGCGGGAGAGAAAATTAAAATGAAAACAATGCAGAGAAATACCAACCTACATACCATTGCTGTCAAATGGTCTTGTTTTTTGTGTCTGTGCATGGTTGCGTTTGCATGTGAACCATATGGTCTAAATCACCACAATATCATTTTGAAGATGATGGTGACCACATGTAGAATCTGTGAAGGTTAGTAAACTGTGGAATGCTTGTATGACACGTGTGTGTTCATATGTGTTGTCTTGTGCTGTGTGGTCTACTCACGCTGGTCAGCATAGTTCTTGCTCTTGAGTTCAAGCTGTTTTCCCTGCAGTTCCAGGAACTCCACCTGTCTTTGTAGTTCCTTCTTATCTGCTTCCAAGGCATCCTCAAATTCGATAAATTTCTACCCAACACATGCACATATACAAAACAACATCATTATGGGATGCCACGACCTCTATATTCTTAATGATGTGATTGATTTTCTCAACAATATGTCTCTATTTTACTGGTAAACTGTTTATTACAATGCAATATAGTATTCTCTGATTCTAGCTGCCTCCTTTCAGCCTCCTTTCAAGATACTGGTGCTTTCTGGCTTGCCAGCAAGGCTACAAACAATCCACATGGAGACACACATGGTGCACGTGGAAAATCAAATGTTCTGTGAGTTCTTGTGACCACTTTAAAAACATTAGCATCAACTTAGGCCAGCTTGCTAAACACACTGTACACAGAAGTCAAGCTTGTATTGACATCCAGTAAGAAAAAAGGATCTGAGATAACTCCGAGAATACAAACATAGCAGAGAGAGAGAAAGAGAGAGAGAGAGAGATGGATAGATAGAAACAGCGTTCTAGGGTAGACGCATGGAGGCACGAACACACACTGACTTAGAGCTTCGAGTTTAGCGGGAGTACAAAGGGCCTTTTCTGTAGTTCTGCAGCGACTGAGAAACTGCTGGAATTCTATAATCTGCACGCGCAGCAGCAGCAAGAGAGACAAACAGCAGCAAAGGCTGTACAAACAAACAAACAAACTCTGACACGTCAACACATCCCCAAAATAACACAAATATGACACATGCTAACACACATCTGCATAGGTTTGCCTAAGTGTTGATACGTAGAATGTACATTTAAGGTCAATATAGTATACGACATATTTCTCTTTTTTGAAAGTAAGAGGAAGAGAAAGAATGAGATGGAGAGAGAATGAGAGGTCATGGACTATATCACATTCATTACTTCCCTAATCCCTTCTGACAGGAAAACACAGTGAGCAGCTAGCTTTCTGGGTGGAGATGTTGTTTCTCCATCTCCCTCTTCCTCTCTCCCTCCCTCTCCCATCTCGCCCTCCATCCTTCGCCTCCAAGGCCCTCTGCTCTCTCCATCTCCTCCCTCTGTTTCCGTCTCTCCCTGCAGTGTCTCGTAAGAGAATCAGGTTACAGCTCTGCCCTCTCCCTGTCTGTTATTGATTTCCCATAATCACCCTCTCTCTGACCCATCCCCCACCCCACCACAGGGTTCCACACTCAAAACAAACCCCATGTCAAATCCAAGACTGTCCTCCTTTTACTTTATCCAACTGTACCCCAAACACATTCTTCAAACATGTTTAAATATTTCTCCCACACAGATTTAATGTCCATCTGAAAATCCATTGGCATACATGTCAAAGCATGTCATGGCTAACCTTATGGCATACACTAACAACTGACCCTAAGTTCAGCTATTAATATTTTATTTCCAAAATCATGTTGAGTCACTAGAGTTTTTTTGTAGCATAAAGTATCGAGTTTCATAGACCAAAATAAATATGCAAAGTCAGTTTTGAAATTTGCATACCTTATAAGGATAATCTTTGTGTGAAGATATGCCTATGCAATCATTAACAGAGGAGGACCTGTAAAAGATACTTTAAAGGCTTCTCTGTCTTATTCTAAACAATCACACATTAAAAAATACTGCACGCTCATTTACCAATACAATAGCTGCCTACCAACAAGTTATGTGTTACATTCTCAATGTATTGGGTTGGCTACTCTCAACAAGTACCCAGAGTCAGTGTTAAATAATGATGCAAACCTACTGACAAAGTATAAACTGATTCAATGACACAGAGCCAACATAAGATGTATACAAAGCATGTAAACTGTTAACTACATGAGCCACGTGTGTCTTTCACTCAGTGTCAAATCATAGATTTATCTTTAGTCCTTCCCTGTTAGACATTTGCAAATAAAAAAAAGATATCAGACACTGGCCAAGCAGGTGACATAGGGAAACCTTAACTTCAACTGGATAGTACTACTGATGATAGGACTGAGGGGCCTTTTACATATTTTAATTTTGATGGAGTAACACTGGTATTTGCAGAAAGCTTTTGAGGCTTTTAAAGATAATTTGTTCACGCACCATACGGCCAAGGTTGCAACTCAGACAGATATGACTGCTCTGTGATTGCTATGAGCTCTTTTCAATGTTTCTGTATGTTTCAAATGGCGCAACTGCTGTCTGCGTGCAAATGTAAGTGTAGGCCTCAAGTCTGGTTTGTGTACGCTTATAACTGGAGTATTGTTATGTCTATGAATATGTGGTCTGAGAAGGACTCCTAAATGTAACTTCAAGTTGGTGGGATTTTGAACAGAGCAGATTTTTTTGAAGGTAGAGCCACTGTACACTGAAAGAAGCCTACACTCAGAAACCTAATCCAGCGGTGCAGAGGACTGTCCTCAGTGTGAATATGTGTGTATCTCTCCCATTCTCTCTCTCTCTCTCTCTCTATGTATATATTCCCGAGGGAGAGGGAGAGTAGCTTATCTGTATGTAGAAGGAGAAACAAAGGCAAACAGCTGAAGTTTACTGTAGAATAATATATGACACCTTATAAAAGCCCGATATGTGCAAATAACATCTCTTTAAGCTAGCCATTTCATGCCAGTTTAAGTTTATGCACCTTTTTATTCTGGCTTGGCCTGTAACTAAGCTGTCACTGATGTTTCTCACCTCTTCTGCCTGTTTGCGTAGCGCCTTCTCGCGCTCGTATTGCGTGATGAGCTGCTCGTTGTCCTCCTTCAGAAGCTCGAGTTCCACCTCATGCTCCTGGTTTTCTGTTAGTACCGCATCCAGGTTCTCTAGGACGTTTACCACGAGAGGCATTAGCTCCTTCACAACCTCCTCGTCGTAACTGTGTATGAGGCGTTCGAACTCCCGGTAGATGCTGTTGGCCAGGCCTGACACGCGCTCCGACATCACGGATCCGGAGCCGTAGTCATCTTGGTAGACCACCTCATCCAACTGTAGCTCCATCATCTTGGCGGTTAAATGGAATGGTACTTAATCGCTAGTGATAAATGACCCGGTTACACCGGGGCAAAAGAAGAGATGAACCTAGAAATGTATAGTTCATCCAAACGACCCCTCTGCAGGGCGAATAATCCGTGACAAACGCCCTCAGTTTAATGTCATCGTTAAGATGCGGGCCTGTTGTGTTCCATGTTCTGGTCCCATGCGTATTATACAGCTCTGTTAGTTTGTATTACCCTACTGTTTGCTGGATTCTTTATTTATTTTCGTTCCAGTGTTTCTGCCACCCTCCCCTACCCACTCTCCTGCGACACACCAGCCTCGGCCGCAGGTTTCAGACGCGCCCCGTTAAAGCTTTCTCACCCATCGAAGGCTCTGTTGTGGCGAATTCCGCTCGGCTCCAGCAGATCCATCATCTCAGTGGTGAGGCAAAATCCATCACATACAGATATGTCCTCGACAATGCACCTGCCGCTTAGCAGCCGCAGCCCGAGAGCCTAGCCATTACAGCCCGAAAAAAATCAATGGAGGCCAAAATAAATAATAAATAAATAGATTCAAATAAATAGATATATAGCTCGCACCGCTTCGGCCTTTAGTTAAGCTCTTATGAAGCTGTTCTGATAAATATTTTTGGTTCCAGTCCGATGATTCTGGCAGCGGTGGGGCTGTCGCGGTACCGTTTCCGCAGCTTGTTCGGTCAGGATTCTCGCACAGGCTAGGTGGAGGGGCCAGCTGACGGATTCAAGCTGACGTCACGCCGTCTGCATTGAGCAGACTCGAGTGTCTCATCACAGCTATTCCAGTAGCTGGCGTGTGAGCATGTTTTATGATTCAGTCATTTTAGGCAGTCGATGTGAAGAATAACTGTATTTTAATGGGCTTTTTCTGCTATATATGCCGCCACACCAAACTGAATTTTAGCGTGGCATTACCTTGAGCTTATGTGGAAAGCTGTTCCTGTAGCCTACTGTAAGCTTAGTGTGGTCGGCTCACTCATAGTCTAATGATGTGAGAGAAAAGAAAGCTTACATATGGCTGAATGGCAAACTCGAGTTAGGCTATAGAGGAGGAAAGTGGTCAATCCTGTGCTTGGCATATTTACCACTCTCTCTGATTGGCGAAAATCGGTTTAAAGGCATCGCACGAGGTTGCTCCAAGTGACGAGGCAGGGAATCTAAACATTCCCTGTGGCTCAAGTAAAGGCTAGCGTGGAGACGCGCGCCCCCAAACCATCACCCGGTTGCGCGCATGACGTGAATTGGGTGGCATCTCGCACGTGAGCCTTCTTCATCCTTAAGTGATTGGCAGCAACAGGCCTGTTTAGGGTATGAATTTGTAATCATAACACGTACCTTCTGTTACAACTTAACATGTGCTGGTATAAGAATATTATATCTTAGTACAAAACCTTCCAATATTTTTAGGCAATTGACCAGATCAGTGTTGCAAGTCTGAATGTACAAAGCATAGCGTAATAACTTTACCCACAACTCAGACCTAGATAATGGGTCAACAATCTCTCCCAACGAGTACGGTAAACATTTTTATTTAGCATGATTATCCACATTCCTGGTAATGCAGGCTAGCATTTAGGAAATGTATGCACTTAAAAAAAGCAAGACAATAATAGGCTTGTACATGCCTAATGATAAAATACAAATAGCTGTACTGGAGACTCATATAGCTGTAGTACCATCTACTTTAGCATTCTTATACAGATCAGGACTCTAATTTTAGGTCATCTAATACTATGCATCACCAAAAAGCATGGTGGATAACAACAACAAAACACCTTATTCATTAAAACAGAAGTTTATTGTGATACTCAGGCTTTGCTTCCACAATTTCTGATCATCACATCACTCGGCAACCACACTGGCACTCCGGGCATGGCTGGCAGAGGGGGGGTGGGGGTGTTACAGGGGTCGGGTGGGTGTGGATCACATGGGGGTGCCCCCGGCCCTGCTGCCGTTTTAATTTAAAACATAAATGAGCCAGTCTGGAGCAGAAGCCACTATCTGAATGCAAATATGAGGCACCAAAAATATACACACACACACACAAGCAGAATCACACGATGCTCGCTGCTTTGGCATGGATTTAAGGACAAGAAAATATAGCCTCTAAAGAACAGGATTTTGGTGTGTGCATACTTTGGCATGAGGTCAGTGTTTGAGTGTGCATTACTGTGTGCATGTTTATCACTGTAAGGCCTTAGATCTCCTGACAAACAACATCCTGACTGAATGTCAAACAGCAAGAAGGGGTGTGGGGGAGAATCATACAGTATATATATATAAAAAGAGTAATGTTCACGCTAAAGATGTAATTTCAGTATGGATTTGATGCAGTTGAGTGAAATGAAGCATCCCAGAGCTCCAAACACAATCTGATTTGTCTATGCTTGAATATTCTCCCAGGTCCAAAAAACAAAGCGTTTCCAGTTGCATTTAAACAATTTCAATGTAATGTCATCAAATCAATCCAGAGTATCAAAAATATTGAGAGGACACACAACACTCAAAACATATAGAACCATTGATAGAAGAATTAAACCCTTATGTATGATTGGTGAGCTCCAAACAGCTACAGAAATCACTAACACAGGTTACGCCAAGGAATGAGGCAAAGTGAGAAGGAAGAGGGGAGTGCAAGGAAATTAAGATAAAAGACAGAAGGGCTGATGAAATGAAAAAAAGACAAAGGGAAAAAAAGAGGGTGGTGTTGGGTAGGGTTTAAGCAGAAAAGAAAGTGAGCAAAGAACAGTCTGTGAGCAGAGGGGGGTCAATAGAAGACAACGCTGGACTTCCCACCGGGTGGGTTGAGCACCCTGTTGTGGGAGCGAGGGCGGGGTCCAAGGCGTGGCTCGTGGTCCTTCTCTGAGCGCTGCCCATCCAAGTCCGCCTCAGCGGGTGCAGGGACAGGCTCCTCTTTGGCGGGCGCAGCCTGGGGAGCTACAGGTTCTGCCTTCACCTCCTCGACAGGAGACTCCTTCTGAGGAACAGGAGCAGGAGCTGGAGCTGGAGCTGGAGCTGGAGCTACAAGAGGACAAGTGAATTTAGAAATAATGCTCTTTAAATCACTCTAGAAGAACAGGAGTATACATAAAAGGGTGTGTGTGTGTGTGTGTGTTTACAACATAATTTATTGGACATATCAAAAAAAACAAAAAAAAGCCATCACTCCTGGTGTTTTAAGGAGTGGATCTTCACTTCCTCAACAAACCATTATTTTCAGTACCTGGGGCTTGAGGTTCAGAGGCCGCTCCCACACCAATATTGTCCTGTTAGGGCAAGTGAAAACACACGTCAGAGAGAGGAAAAAAAAACCTAGTTCAAAACTGTCAATCAAAAACCGCCCGTTCTTAAAAGTCAAGGAACCTGATGCTAACAGAAAGGCTAACTAAATAAGTGCCAGGTAGGTGTGATAAATGGGAACAGGCATGTGCACAGCTGTAGCTTACCCTTGGCTTGTTAGGATGTGGGGCCTTCACAGGTGAAGAGCTGGGCTCTCCTCCTCCGAAGATACTGGAGGCGCCACCAGGGGGAACAGGCTTCTGCTGAGCTGGCGACGCCTCAGGTTCTCCGAAGATTCCGCTGCTTTTTCCACCTGAGTGGGCGAGAGGTTTTTTTGTCAGAAACCCACATTACAGGCTTTGTAACTACATGTACCCTGCAATGCAAAACAAACTTCTACTGTAGTCATCTGTTTGGCCCTGCAACACAAGAACCCAGTGTTATGAGAGACTTGTCAAGTTAGACTGATTGATTTCTCTGGCATGTTTATCTCTGCAGTGACTTTATATCATAGTGTATTCTTTCACGCTCTCTCTGATAAACACACACACACACAGTGTGACAAAGCATGGAAAACATACTCCAGATTCAGTGGTGTTAATCTGAACAAGCATCTTAAACTATAGCCATTTATTTCTAGGTCCTCCATGTAAATGAACTAAGTGTCTCATTAAATCAGGTTGCGGCAGATCTGTGTGATAATCAAGTTTTTCATCTTTTGCCTGCAATGGTCCTTATTGTCCTACAACCATACAACAATTTGTTGGTACATTTTTCACACCTAGTTTGCTTCATGACCCCGGTTATCTCGGCATTGAGTGAGTGTGGATCATTCCTTTCTTACCCTGATAAAAAATTACCTTTTGGGAGATCATTTAGACCATATTCTTAGTGGTCAAAGTGGCTGCTTCATCATGAATCTCAGGCAGGGCAACTATAATTTCTTACACACAGACGCACCACAGGCATTCACGGTCCTTCTCCATAGGGAAACAATCAAACACACGGATGAAAATCCCTCTCACTGTTGCACTTCACAGAGAACCAATGAGGAAGCAGAGGAACACAAAGTTCTATTGACAGACCAATCATGCAACAGAACTACTACACCCTGGCTCCTGAGAAGAGCTGTACACAGCCCTCAAATCCCAACACTTTTTAAAAGTAGGCCAACTTTTTCTTTTCTTCATAGGAGACAACTCTGGAGAAGCAGATGCACAGAAGCAGTAAAACTTCCACATGGGATGCATGTGGGAGGTGTTGCCTTTAGTGGTTTTAAGCAAACTACTGAAAGGCGGTTGCTACGATGTTTAAAAATGCAATGGAATGCAGGCTGTAATGTGTCCGAGATCGGAAATAACTTGCTTGTGTAATGGTACCATTTGTTTAACAAATCATAAAGAGAATAAACAAATGCAAACTGAAACAGGCTGGAGACTTTCAGAGCTCATGATCTCACCATGTTTTAAGTAACGCTATGGGTTGTTTAGTCAGGCAAAGAGCACAGCTGTCAGCCAACTCCCAACACAATTATACGTTAGTAGCAGAAAACACATAATATGCAAAACACAGGATTTAAGACTTTAGGAATAATATTCATTATGCTAACCTCGAATCACTAGTGCAGACTAGTCAACATTCCACTGCTGAACTAAGTCTTGCTGTTCAAATCTATATTGATAATTACAACAAATTCATGAGACAAAACTATGACAAATTAAGGTTGTCCTTACATCATGTCAATGTAAGCCTTTGAAAAGCTACAACCAAATTTCTGATAAAACACTGTCAATATATACACATGCAAAATGAAACAGTTGCTTCCATAGGGGTCAGAAGGGGTTTGAATTCAATGAAACATGCGTGCTAGTGGTAATGACTCATTGAAACAACCACACGGCTGCGGAAGCCATGCCGGCCACTAGGCCACAATGACAGCACGTAACAACTATACACCAGGAGCCAAGGGTTCTCACACTATGACCTGACTGCACCATCCTCATAAGCTGCTAGCCAGCAGGGGCACCACAGGGCCAAGATGACGAGGGGAAATATAAGCCATGGCATCAACCTCATATAATGCCAGAAGATTCTGGAGTGCGCCCTTAGACTGGCTACCGCACTCATTAGCATGATGTCATTACAACTCAGCATTAAGATTTTATCACCACTGCATGTGTAAGTGCAATGCTAACAGAATGGGGTGTATGAAAGAGCATGCGCAAGTGTGTGTGTGTGTGTGTGGCTTTAGGAGTGCTGTAATGAGCACCATTCAGTATTTACAAGGAGCCATTGCAGTTTGGCGTGATTTTTCTCCCTATGGTATGAAGACGACTTCAAGAGTGTCTGTGTCAACCTAACCCAGACACCCTAACAGATGTTCGCACCTGGGGGATTGGAGCGCTTGGGGCCTTCCTGAGGTTCCTCGGGAGGTGCAAAAATGGTAGAGGCCATTTTGTTTGGTCGTCTGCTGGATGTGTCATCTTCATATCCACCAAAAAGATTACTGGAGCCTCCACCTGGAGGGCGCAGGACCCTAAATTATTTTTAAAAGGTGTACACGTGAGAATTTTGTCAACAGGGCAAGATATACCATACACCGATATATTTACATATAATAAACATTACTCCAGATTATTTACAAATATGATACTCTAGTTTTAGCTTATCAGGCACTAGAATATGCTGATGGTGAAACAGCGCCACCCTCCACCAACAGACCTTATCTTTCAATGTTTCATGCTCAATTTGCTGTACTATGCCATGATTCTGTGGCCTCAGTTGACGTTTCAATTTAAAGCCTTACATTCACTACGTATTAACATTAGCTGTTACAGTACATATTACAAAAAGTGAATTCTTCGCTTATTAGCTCAACATTATACGATTAAGAGTTCAGATTAACTAACGTGTTCGCCAACACTTACAAGGAAATAGTTACTAGCTACGTCTGCTCACTGCCCCTTACATGCATTATTACTACACTACCTTGCTAATAATCAACAGAGTCGATTGCCAAAGGCGAAGTATTCATACCTGCATTCAGTTAAATACTATTAACTAACTTACCTGGCAGTAAAACGTTGCTAGCCAGCTGAACTGGCTATCTTTAGCTATACAGGGTTGGCCAGAAAAAGTTTGACTCATTGTAACTCAAGTTTTAAACTGTTCATGGCACAATTAATAATAGTACCGATGGTGTATTGCCCAAAGGTCATTTCTTATTGTTCCTCCAACTACCCAACGTCGGAGAAACAAAATCCAATCGTTTTGTCTTGGTAAGCTAACTTAAGTTAAGCTAAATTTGGCTTCACCAGCTAGCACGGCTAAGAGGACCTCGCATAAGCGGAAACTCCTCCTCGCCGATTTCTCAAAGTAGAAAAGTCTTGAATAACGTCATGTACTTAAGTCTCTGGTTTTATGGGACTATGGTTTTAGGGAAAACGCATACCTTGAACTTGGCTTTGAACCCATTTCGAGTCCCTGGAACATATTTGTAGAAGTCATTGTTGCTCCTTTTCCCTGCAGTGTGTCGAGGAAGTACAAAGAGGAACCCGCCGCTGCGCAAGAATCTGCCTGGCCCGTCAGCTAATGCAGCATTAAAATTTGGCTAGTAGCAACAACCCCGCCCTGTTGTTTAAGGAATTGCCCTGAAGACTTTAAGGACATTGTCTGATTGGCTAACGTTTTGATCAGTCATACATCGCGGGCGCGAGATTGGACAAAGGGACTATACTTAATAATCAAGAAACATTTTGTCGCAAGTTGATTGGTCATTATTTACTGGGACACTGCAGCAGTACATTCCCTTTCTTCTTTTCTTTTTTTTAAATTCCGCTACTGTGGGTTTGTTCACCTGGGAGCAATATCTTAAGATCCTGGATCGTTCAAGAATTAGAATATCTATTTCATGTGAGATTGCGAATATGAGGACAAACGCTTGGCCCTCTTTTAAAGTGTGTCCATTTGATCAAAATGCATAAGATAACCTGTGTTAATAAATTTGATATTGACTATTTATATTAATTCATACCTACAAATAATGGCGTTGTCAATTTGTTGTAAGCTTTTATAACATTTCTACGAGCCTGTTTAAAAAGCAAGAAAGTGAACTGGACAGAACATCAGCACAGTGTCATTGTTGTGTGGTTTTTAGCACCATTGCCAATGTATCTTCATAAAAAGTTCTCAAGCTGATCGTGACCTTTGTGCATATTTTTTTCGTGATGAGTACAGTTTATTCAATTGTTTATTATATGACTTGAACTACAATAATAATAACAACAATATTTTGTATTCGAAAACAAAGTCTTTTGTGTATTATCTGTAAAGCGACCTAGCTTTTAAACAAAGAAATCAACGTGTTGGGTGGGACCGTTACTTTAAGGAGCGGTATATGAATGAAATGACGCATGTGGAAGTTAAGATGGAAAGAAGCTACGATTGGTTATTACGCTTGCTGTGCGTTATATTTTCTTGTTTCCATTGGATAGAAGCTACGCCCTTCATGATAAGAACCACACCACGCACAGTGAACTGTCCAATTAGACGATTTGTTTTCGAATTGTAGTGGGCGTGCTACCCGCGCGAGGAAAACCGCACTGACAGCCAGCAAGTGCTCAGCTGGGGAAAGGATGCTAGTTTGACAGACTCCCACTGAAAACGGCGAAGGTAAGTGGTGGAATATGCTTTTAGGCATCTGTAAAGGTCGTGTATTAATCATTTGTACACATATATGGCATTGTGATGCTTCTGCATGTTCTCACCTATCCAGGCAATGGTTAGCTTTCAGATCCGAATAAACATGAGCTAACGTGGTGAGTTAGAAGCTAGGGAGCTAAAGTTAGCCAGGCATCTAGCTGGCTAAACTTAGACCAAACGTCGAAAAGACCTTTGTTTAACTTTGTAAATGTTGATCGTTCTAGGCTTTAACCACATCCCTGCACATAATTTTATTACACGTTTGGGGTGTTTAGAGTAGTTGCATTTGCCTCTAGTAGTTGTACCCATTTGGATCAGCTGACAGATGTAAATATCAGATATCAGCTGTCTGCTAGGTTTTGTTAAAGCCAGCTATATCTGTAAAGTATTAGCATGAAAGTAGCTTAATTCAAGGAGGTTAGTAATTTGTCAAACAGCGAACTTTAAACTATATATAGTGTGAGGACACGTGAATGATTCAGTCTATTTCTGAACAATACGTTTTCACCCAATCTGTGTTAAAATCATGTCATTTAGTATGATATCAGTAGCTTTCGTATTACATGACTGTGCTGTAATGTGTGGTGTATAGTTGCATTTTGTTGTACAGGTTGGCATAGATGAAAACAAAAGTTTGGCACAGACGACTGTGACGTGGGCACTTTCTTAAATAACAGTAATAGGAAAAACATAAACTTATTCTATCAGAGAATACGTGAAAGGTGAGATCACCGTCACACGATGATCACACTTTAGATTTTAATGACATTTATATGGGGTTCACATCACCACATCTTTTAATTCCAACAGTTGTCAAATGTAGGCCCATGATTTACCGTATGTTGGCCATGATTGGATATGGAATGGCTAACTACAGTTCAGTGTCATTTTGAGATGGGAGGGCTTTATTGTTCAATGGTAACATCTAGGACTACAGCATGAACACTCTGCTTCCTTTGATTGTGTTAACAAATGGAAAAACTCGTACTGTAAACATGTAATTGATTTCAGAAATGTCACTCCAGGCAAAAGTAACAGTGAGTCGCAGGCAGAGTAAAGGGCTGTAAACATCAGCAACCTATATAGTGGTGTACAACAGAAGTTTACTTCTCTAAATGCGCCCTCATGCATGCTTACAATCATGACAGTGGACTAGTACGTCTGGATTGGTTGTAGTTTAATATTTAGAATCTATCCTAAAATGTAAAACGTCGAGATGTTAATATCAAAACATCTTTTCTTAAAGTGGTGATGACGTAGGACGAACAACCAAAGTCCAGAAGCTCGGGTGTAGTGGCTTCGAAGCTTCAGCTCTTGTACTAAACTCGGGGGAAAACTCGTTTATCACCCAGCCAGCATTTAAACCGTGCGGTTAATATCTGTAGAACATGCGCAATACTATAGTAATCGATTTACTTTAAGTGATTTAACCTAACATCTTTCTGATAGTAGTAAAACTACGGAGTTGGTGGGGTAGAGTTGCTGTTGCTAAGATAGCTAACAGTTGGAGCTGCGCAGAGTTGTATCCCCTGTTGGAACAGGAGTGAGGAGAGGACGAGTAGCTGCTTGACCCCTTTCGTGCTTTGAATATGTTAAATTTGATCAACTTTTGGTCTCCAAAATCTTCGGATCCATGGTGAAGAGAAAGAAGACGTCGTCAGCTGTCGACGAGCTGGAAAATGGGTAAAAAATCTCGAAAAACAAGCACTTTAATTAAAGGTCGAATGCAGCGAAAGATTTTCGTTGTCGGCTGTCGTTTCTACTGGGCGCTAAAGTGTAGGCGCTCGCTTTTAAATTTCGTAATAAAAATCGCCGATTATGCAAGTCAGAGAGGCGACCAGTACATTATGGAATTTGGATTGATTTCAGATTTCGATTTTTGATCAACATAAGAAATAAACAAGTGAATATTTTTTGGGTTGTTTCGTCGGGACGGCGAGAGGGGATTTGAAACAAACAGTGGCGGCCATGTTGAGTGAGAGGGAATGTCGCCTTTCTAAGTTGATCGCTATTTTGTTTTATCTTAAATGTTGGAAAAATGTCTGTGATTGTGTTTTGTCAGGATGACAGTGGGCCAAGGGGATGTTTCCGGGGGAGAGGGGCCAAAGAAACATGCCCGCAAGCTGGAGGGTTGCGATGAGGAGAGTGGAGATCAGGCGAGCGAGGAGACGAGTACAAAGAGAGACGAAGAGGAAATTCTTAATCCATCAACTGCGGCCAGCTCCAGTTTGACTCCGAGTCTTCCCACCTCTACACCGAACCCGTCCGGACCCCCAGCGAACTTGCAGTCCAACAGTTCGCCTCCTCCCGTCCCACAGAACCAGGATCAGCATCATTTTCTCCGTTCCAGTGTGCGACCTCCGAGCAAGCGGCTACGGAAGGACCCAGTTGCCCCAGCGCTGAACGGGCACGGCGGGGCGAAAGCGAAAGGTGAGTCCCGCAAGGGACCAGAGTATGATCACCTGCCGACCCAGCAGAATCTGTTGTTGTTGTCATAAATGAATGGGAATTGGTTGCTTTTGAAGGCACAGAAAGTGGTTTCGCTACTTGTGAGTATTTGTAATGTTTACGTCCTTCGGTAAGAGTCCGTGTATTTGAGGTTGAATGTAGGGTAATTCGCTGATATGATGCGCTGCTAGGAGTAGCAGCACGTCGTTTTACGCAGGAGCTTTTTGGATGTAATGTTGACAATATGATGGACAGACTTGCTCTTAGTTTATGTCATAGTAGCTGTGAAATACTGGTTACTGTTCGCATGTTCCGATAATAAAGACACTTTTGTGAGTGACACATTTGTTTTCACAGGGTTGCCTAATTGTTATGGTTTTAGTTGACATCTCAAACGCCTCGTTAAAAACTGTGCCTTAAAAGCCGTATCCTTGTGGTGTGAATCTTGTTATTGTTTATGATTTAACTATTGACAGCATGCTTGTGTTTTTGCTTAGAACTGTTCTGTGGACTTTATGTGCTCTTATTTGTGTGTATGGGATTAGCGCTAGGTAGAGGGCACGATTGGGGGTCACATTGGTCTTAACTGTGAGATCCAAGTAGGAATTGTTGTGGTGCATTGTGGGGGAACTTCTGAGTGAGGGACGTTGGCTCGCTCGTCTAGCCTCGTGTTGTATTTGGACCGCCATAGTGAGCAGCAGGTCTGGAAAGCCTCTGAACCACTCTACACACTTCCAAGAACAGACCATGCAGACCTACTGCCAACACACACAAACATACACACACAGACACGACTTGTATTAATGTACTGTGCTTTACCATGTATTTATCGTGTAGATATGTGCTCGCAATGGAAGTCAGCACCAGCACAGTAAACCCATGCAGACATTTGTATGCCTGTGCATATTAAAAACAGATCAATGAAGGCTGTGTTAGTCATGTGTATGTAATACCAGGGTCTCTAGCCATGCAAGGAAAAGGCTAGCACAGATAGGCATTTAGTAGTTGACACTGACTAAAAAGCTCATTTGTAATCGTTCTCTGTTGCGGTCTCTTCCAGGGACTGAGGCAGGCCCAGCGGTATGTGCGGCAGCCACGTCGGGCTCCGTCGGGGGAGCAGGGGCCGGGGGCAGCTCTCGGTCGGGGCCCCGGGGCCAGGGCTCTGGAGAGAAGGAGGAGGGTGGTAGCCAGAAGCGCACCCGCAGACAGTGGGAGTCCTGGAGCACTGAGGACAAAAACAGCTTCTTTGAGGGCCTATATGAGGTAAGGTGAAAACGGCCCCCTTGCCTTATGAATGCAACTATCAGTTTGTAAACACTCTTTTACTGAGGGTAGCACCAATCGAAGTCAACAGAGCAAAGTTGTGAGTGGTTTAGCTGTTGCACGTGCTGTTATGTCATCAAGTGCATTTTAGTCCGGACACACATGACCGATGAGTCTTGTAAAATCTTCAGCCACAGCTGTAGGCTGGTCGTTAGATGTCATCTGTCTTCTTGTCTTTTTTTTTTCTAATAAATTTCTTACATGCTTGTCCCCAGCATGGGAAGGACTTTGAAGCCATTCAGAACAACATAGCACTGAAGTACAAGAAGAAAGGGAAGCCGGCAAGCATGGTGAAGAACAAGGAGCAAGTTCGGCATTTCTACTACCGCACCTGGCACAAAATCTCCAAACACATTGACTTCAACAATGGTAAGCTTGTTCCTCTAACACGGTTGCTTGTGTACATATGCCTTGCTCTCAACTGATCTCGACTGTTCTGGTACTTCAACCCCATTTAAGTTTCCAGTGAAATGGAACAACAGAAAACATAGATTTATAGCGGTTTGCAAAAAAAGCTGAGGTGTTTTGTTATAGGCTGTGAAAGCAGACACTTTTTTTCCAGATGACTCTATGTACTTGCCACATTCTGGTATCCCAGCATTTGTCAAGCAAATGATGCATTTAGCGTTACAAAACATATTGGATCATATCTGTCGGGAGTTGCAAGACAAGTACGAAGTCGCTGCGTGTTTGTTTTTCAACTGTGACTCAAGTCGGACTTGCGTATTTGTCACCATCTGTCCACATATTTGTCTGTACATTCTGCCACGGGTGACTAGCATATAGATATAGTAAACATGTTCAAATAAGGGCAAAAATACTAGGGCAAAAATACTGTAAACATATCTGAATAAGTGCAGAAATTTAATTTCTTTCCTGTGGGATCCTTTATTATTGGCACGTTTTTGTTTACACAGGAGTGTTTTTTTTTATATATAGGAGATTAGGTTAACACAATATGCATCAGCCTTTGACAAGTAACAGCTGACACACTTAGTGATGGTAAAGGCCAATTAATAGTTCAGCTGATAAAGTGCTCCACAAAACAATATCCCAAAGAGATTGTCTGTGTAAGCTTGTTGTGTTTAGATAAAAAATTATTGTCCAAATGATGTGGCATACTCTGGATTTCAAGTTTGACATCCTGTTGTGCCTTCACTCGCACAGTGTGTGGCAGTATCGGTTTTCATTCAGCGATAAAATGTAATGTTAGCGAATGTGTGGTGATATTAGGTATGCCATCATACAATAGTCAACTACAGACATCTTGTGGCAGGTGCAGAACTTTGAAGGCCCACAGGAGAATGGTTACATCTGCCAAGTATAATTATTCTAGGAACACTTGTTGCCTGAACTGTAAATTGGCTTCGATAGGTCAGAACAGGTTTGGCAGAGGCTTTTGCGACGACTTGATTTGTGTTGGTAAAAATACACACAATAAGTTTTTTTTTAAGAGAGACTTCACTGTTCCTCACCTGCTGTTCTCCTCACCTGCTCTTCTCCTGCGTTCCTCACCTGCTGTTTTCCCTCTGTTCCTCAGCATACTCCCGCGTGCTCAAGAAGTCCTCCCAGGAGCTCTACGGCCTCATCTGCTACGCTGAGCTCAGGAAGAAAGTGGGAGGCTGTAAGTCAATGTGCTTAGGCCTCTGCCATAACTATGCTGTGAAATGTGTGTGTGTGTGTGTGTGCGCGTTTGTGTGTGTGTGCATGCATACATGCTGAACATGCCCAGGCATGTTTGCAGTAAGCGATTTACGGATATCGTGTGGATTATGTTTTTCATCGGCATGCTTGTTGGTGACTTTGGAAACGCATGGAAAAATGGTGCCGGGCAGGAAATCAGCCTAATAGATTTACTTCTGTTTTGCCTTCCTTTTCCTGTCAGTGATGGACGATAAGAATGTTGCAAAACTCAACGAGCTCATTCAGCAGGGGTAAGACACTAGTTTTCACATCTCCTCATGTTGACTCTGATGTGTTGGTACTGCAACTAGAAAAGAGTACGCACTTCAACCAAATGAATGCAGTCTGCATGCATATAATGTTGTGTGTTCGTGTTAAGGGTTCGATTTGCGTCGCACGGACGCATGTTATTATGAATGTATGCTAAACCTTTGTGTCCCCGATATGTTTGCAGTGCCACCACGGTGCGGTCCAAAGGCAGAAACCTGCGGATCAAGGCCCCGATGTGCCGAGCCCTGAAAAAACTCTGTGACCCAGATGGTAGGTGGAGTGACTTGGAGGGTGGGTGGAGGTGGGATGGGAGTGAAGTGGCGGAAAAGGGCTTTTCAGTTGCCATGCCAGCCGATGAGAGAGGGACAAAGACACATACATACAGACACGACTAAAGAATGAGAGAACAGAGGGATGATGGAGGACGAGTGGCTGGTGGGTAGGGGGGCACTGATTGAGGCGGTGGCACTACTCCAGTGTGTGGGCGGGGTGAAGGGGAGGTTTCTATAGCAACGGGGTGTAGGCGATGATGCTGAATGTGGACAGGCTGTCATGGTGGGAGGTAATCAATTTTTTTTTTTTTTTTTTTACACTTGTTCTTTCTGTCTCTCCCTCTCTCTTCCTCTGTTAGGCGTGAGTGATGAAGAGGACCAGAAGCCCGTGCGGCTGCCCCTGAAGGTTGCTGTGGAGCTTCAGCCGCGTAGCAACCACTCCTGGGCCCGTGTGCAGAGCCTGGCACACAACCCTCGCCTCAGGTCAGTTACGATAGCACCCCTACTTCTGCAACCCTAAACTAATCGGCAACCAATCAGCGGCTGTTTCGCTGTGGTTGCCATGTCGACCAGACTTAGACTGAACCCACGTGTCCTGTTTTGATCTGTTTGGTAGGATGGTGGTGGAGCTCCACAGGAAGGTGTCCAGTCTGATTGAGTTCCTGAAGCAGAAATGGGCCGTGCAGGACCAACGAATCGTATCCTTTTGTCATGTTGACTGGTGGCGTCAACACGCTGTAAGACAGATGTCACTGGAAAGTAATCGTCACTGAAGCCGCTTTAGTGTTCAGATGAATTTTTTGCATCCTTCCATCCTTACTCTTGAATCTGACACACTTCTGTATATCAGTATGGTGGTGGTCTTAACCCACTAGAAGACAAATGTTACTGGTGGGCATCCAAGCTTGGAACAGCTTTAGGGTTGGGGTTAGCCAGAATTTCTTTTATCCTTTTCTTTTTAACCTTTAAAAAGCAAAGGGTCTTCATTTTGTACCTGCATGCATTTTACACATTGATTTCTATATATCAGCACAGTGTTTGTCTTTAACTGGAGTGACTCAGCGCAAGAGTCTGGAGGAGAAGGAAGCTCTGGAGGGCGCCCCCAAGAAGGCCGAGTCCGAGGAGCTGCTCCTCTTCCCGGCCGAGAGCAGCACGGTGACGGCCCTGCCGGGGGTGGCGCGCGTGGTCCACTCCAAAGCCTCCTGCATCGTGCACTGGCAGGAAACCGGACGGAGCCGCCCGGGCCCCCGAGACCTGCCCACCGCCCACATCCTGGGCATCCAGCCTGGGGGCCGAGGAGTGGGGCGCCCTGGGAAAGGTGTGGCGCCCCCTGCTGTGAAAGCAGAGGGTCAGGGCCAGGAGGGAACGGAGGGAGGCGCAGCAGCAGCAGCAGTAGTAGTAGCAGCACCAGTAGCAGCAGTAGTGAGCGGGGGAGAGAATACTAACGTTAACGCTAACCCAGCTCCTCCAGGCTCCACGATAGTGTCCAGTACTCCCCACCCTGCCACACCCTCAGCCTCCCCCGCCGCCACCCCATGCCCCCCAGCAGAGCAGAGTGCTGGAAAGGGGCCAGCTGAGGTAGGTGGGGAGGTGACGACGCACGGACATGGCGACGGCAAAGAGAAACCCCCCTTGGCCGAGAAGGACTCTGCTCCCGGGGAGCAAAACAAAGAGGAGACCACAGCACCGGCTGGTGTGGTGTCTCCCGACCAGGCCCCAGTTCCACTCACCACGTTACCTGATGCCGCACCGCGGGTAGACGGGGAGAGTGGCATCGGTGGTGGTGGTGGTGGTGGTGGTGGTGGTGGTGGTAGTGCTGCTGCCGCTGCTGCTGGTGCTGCTGGTGGTGGAAGTGTTGTTGGTGTAAGTGTTGTTGGTGGCACCAGTACTGGCACTACGACTGTGACGGGCCGTTCTCCGGAAAGGATCCGCGAGGAGGGCTGGAGCACGCAGGAGGCGGAGAACGTGACGCTGGCTGAGCTCTACCTCATGCTGGGCAAGCCGGGCAAGCTGCAGCTGGAGTACGAGTGGCAGGTGCGCCCGCTGGCCCCCGCCACCTCCCCGCCCAACACCCACAGCGTCCTGCGCTGCCTCCTCCGCCTCGCCGCCTCCGAGGTCAACCCCAAACCGGTGAGCACGACCTTTCACCTTCGGCCTCCTAAAGGAGTGCAGGAAAACCAGACGAAACACCAGTAGGATTCACAATCTTTGTATTCAGGCTAGTTAGGAGCATCTGCTGGTGTCAAATTCCTTGTATACGTAAAGTGTACTTGGCCAAAAAATCTAATTATAATATTTAAGGAGTAATTACTCAAGTCATATCTGTTCGTGTCCATAACATACTCATCCATCAGTCACATGTAAACACTCGACACTCAACGAAACACTCAGACACTCGACTGGTGTCAAATTCCTTGTATACATAAGTGTACTTGGCTAGTAAAACTAAATCTGATTCTGATATTTAAGGAATAAGTATTTAGGTCATATCTGTTACTGTCCATGTCATCTCCCTAACATATTTATCCATCAGTCATATGTAAAGGGGATTGATTGTATTGAGAATAGCTAAAAGCAGTGATTACTTTTTTTCTCACTGGCGTTAAAATTTTGATTCAATTTTGATGATTGATTGTGAGGACTAGCACACTTAAGACTCTCATGTCTGTGACCTTTGACCCCAAGGCTACCCTAATCTCATCAATCAGGTGTCACTGAAGTTGTCAGTTGTTGCTTAACCATGTTTCTCTTTGTTGTCGTTTGTCTACATTGTTTGGCATATGCTGAAGAAATACATTGTAGGGCTGAGCGATATGGCAAAAAAAGCTCGTAATATATTTTCCCGTATTATTCGATATCGATCTTTCAAGGCATCAACAAACCTCACATACCGGCTTTACTCCATGTCATCTTGGCTATAACCAGACCATCTCCCCACAAGTGACGGGAAACCTTTTTTTTTTTATTCGAAGTGACACTAGCTTCAGAGATCTGCCATGTGATCGATTCAGTATGCTCGAGGCTAATTATCGTGACTGACCTGAATTTCATCACGATCTCGATTTTCAATCAATTAATCACCCAGCCCTAATTTATGTATAATTGTGGGGCTGTGTTGGTACGTGGCACGTTCTACACATGAATTCCTGTGTATAATTCTGTGTGTGTGTGTGTGTGTGCGCGCATTGTTGGGTAAGTGTTGCCGTACTCACCTATAACTGTGTGTCGGTTTGTTTGGCAGGCTCCAGAGCTGTGTACGGTGGGCACGTCCCCGGTGAAGCCGGCCCAGGAGGAGCAGGCCCAGTCCCTGACGCCGCCAGGCAAGGCCCCCGCGGGAGCCAGCCGCAGCCCCAGCTGTGGACGCCAGCAAAGCACAACACGCAACACCAAGCTACTGCTGCCTAACACCGTCACCACGGGTACGCACGCAACTCGCAACTCACACACACACACACACACACACACACTTAGACAGCAGTTTTACATGTCACTCGGACACAAACATATATGCCTACAAAATGTGTTTTATAATCATTCACTCAAAATACTCATGTTAGAGTGACAAACATGATCATGAGTACGGACAGACACACGCATGCATACATACACACAACACACACATACATACATACATACACACAACACTCTCACACACATGTCACTCAGTCACCAACACCCCTTCGTGTACATGTTTTGACATCAGAAGCTTGTTAATAACCATTCACTAGAAATGCTCGTGCATATATGTTAGGGTGACATGAACATAAACGTGAGTGCACACACACACACACACACACACACACACACACACACACACATACACAACCAAGCCATGGTTTACTTACCTATCATAGGTACATACTCATTCGCACAGATAAGCCACTCCTTTCCAACTTTGTCAACACTGGCATTGTGCACCGCAGCTCAAAGCATTTGGCACAGATACGTCTGTAAATACACAGTGCAAGATAAAGTGCTGGGGCAGTCGATCACCAAAGGTGTTTGTAGAGTTTCCTAGAAGTGCATGGAGAGTCTTTCCTTGCTTTAACTGTCATCCCTGGATTCTACCTGTGCTGCCAAGTATTTTTTTTTAGTCCGTGGTAAAGTTATATTGCGCACACATCAGCCTGTTTCCCAATAAGCACAGATGTATTAAATATCTCTATGGATGTGACCATGCTACTGTTTTAAGAGCCTAAAGGAAGTTTGCAATGTCTTGAGTTTCATCATGGAATTTGCCTGATGGGAATCTGGCAGCACAGCTGTAAGGAGTGACTAGACTAACCAGTCTTTGCTTGTGCTGTTAGGCTCTCTCTGCATTTCATCCATACAGCCATCCATGTTTTTTTTTTCATTTGTGGATTTCTTGGGCTAATAGTAATGACTGACTTCCACTTGTGTCAAGGTGCGTAGGTTAACATTATGTTGACCTGCCCTCTTTGGTTATATGATTTTATTGACCTGTGCATTAGAAATGTGCAGTAAAAAATAATATAACATTAGAACACACTGTTATATACACAACAAACAATTTAGTCAGATGTGTCCCAAACCAACCCTGAAGATTAAGTAGCCAGATCACAGTGTGGTGTTTAATGGTCATTAACACTTGAAAGTAATGGCTGCCCACTTGGGGATTCGATTGCCCAAAATGCAGGTAAAAACCAAATGTAGACAAGGTTTGAAAGTGTAAATGAGTTTTCTGACGAGCATTTGTTCATGGAGGTATGGGTACGATATTTAGGTGACAATATCCCCAGTTTCTGCCACTTTGTGGCGGTAGCGAACAACACAGCGGCCAGCCAAATCTCCGTACAATATCACGACAAGAAGACTTTGCCAAGGTTGTGGGCAGCTGTGGTTTTCAATACCGCCACAAAGCGGCATAAACTGGTATTACTACACTGGACAGACCAAAGCTAGTTATTTAGCGTCCTAACTGGAGTATAGATGTCATAATTGCTGTGACATGCACTTACATCTATTCATTCGTTTAATGTGTACAGGTAATTTGGGGATATTTCAACATTAAAAACCATACACATGGCACCTTTAACCAGTCCTGCCCTGTTTCTATTCTCCAGGTGGGCGGAACCTGCCGCGCTCTCTGCTGGTGTCGGGGGGCGACGGTGACAGGGGCGGGTTCGCCGTGCCAACCACTCTGCCCCCCAACAGCTCCCGCCTCTCGCGCATGTTCTCCCCCAATAAGGAGGCAGAACTGGCCTTCAAGCAGCAGCTGGACTCCATCAGGGTGAGTGGGGGCACCCACACAGCTATCTTCATAATGTACACTCACACTCAGACACACACACACACACACACACACACACCATTTCATAATGCACACATACATACGCACACACACGCGCACACATCCACACCCTTTCATAATGCACACATACATACGCGCACACACACACACACACACATACACACATACCCACCCACTCACCCATCTTCATAATGCACACTCACATTCATAAACTTACACATGCATGCAGTGATACACACACACACACTCTCATTCCCATCTATGAATAGCTGATACATTCATTTAATATGTGTCACACACATGATGATGGGTATAAATATAGCCTCCAGTTCATATAGGGCACATCAGCACAGAGATAGTTTCACTTGTGCATACAAATCACAGTTTATTTTCTACTGTGCAATATTTGTTATCAGAAAACCTTGCAGACTTCATTCATGTCTTATTTAATTGCTATAAATGTGCATTACTCATGCACATTAGTTGAATGGAGACCCGTTCAATATCAGTTATCGCAGTGAAGAAAAACATCTTACAGATCTAAGTCATGTTTTCATTTATGATGCAGAGAGGCAACTAGTCAAGCTACTTCCGCTCCCCTGAGTTGTGCGGTGTATGGAACACGGAGCAGGGAGTTGTCAAAAGTAAAATTATGTTGGATAGCAAGAGGTATTAAACCACTGCATTAGCATTAGCTTTATTGCACAGACTGTTACCCAATTTACATTCACCAAATTAGGACTACGTAGAGGACAATATAGACTAATTGGATACTGGACACACGCTAAGGATCGATCACCTTAAGCGGGGCCACCTCAGAGGAGGGTGTGACTAAAGGCCTGAGGATCACCCGAAGATCCTGAGGTGAACTACTGATGAAGTGTCCTGGAAACTTTTACAGATCAACTAGACCCTGCGACTTAGCAAACAAAAGCAATAATAGGATGATTCACTCAGGACTCAGGAATGAATAGAATTCTAAAAATAAAACCTTAAGTGCTAAGTGTTTTCCCAAACAGTAATATGTTAGAATAAAGTTTGTAGTCAGGAAGGCTTAAATCTCTTTTCGCAAAGGTGCTCAAGTATCTTGTGTTATCACTAAACTTATCAAGTGTTATCACTAATCAGTATCGATATTAGTAGATAATACTTAGATATTATTCTCCAATCAAAGGATGTTCTCTCTCTGCGGGACTAAATGCTTCATAATCCCGAACAGAGTAGATATCTGACTCAAGGTTGACTCATACTGCAGCCATCTTGCTAAGGGCTTTATGACAGCCATTTTATCAAGTTGGATCCATGTATACAAATACACACACACATACACTAAGTCACACACATACACTAAGTCTCACACACACACACACACACACACACACACACACACCACAGCTTCACACCTTTACCTCTTGTGTTTCTTCCAGTCGGACTTCTTGCTGCCGAAGCAGAAGAAGCTGGGAAGGGGCCGGCCCCTGAGGAAGCCTCTGGTCGTCCAGGTAGTATATGATACGATACAATACAACATGATACCGTACCAAATGATGCACTTTTGGCCTTTTGGACGTCTCGGTTGGAGATGATCCGATACAAAACACTATAAAAATGGCATCCATTTACCATGTTATTATGGATGCACAGCTGCCGGTCTGCTCTCTAAAAGTGTCCCTTCTGTCACTGCAGAGAACGCTGGTGCCACGGACGACCGGCGACATGTCCCAGCATGTCTGCTCCTTCTCCATCCTATCCAACTCCTCCGCCACAGGTAAGTCACACCACAATGCAACACCATGGCTGTGTCCGAAACAGGAAACTAGTGACTTGCTGCCTTGCTTCACTGTCTAACAAGTCACGCACCTTAAGCAGGCATCAAGGTGGCAATTAAAACTTTCGTTTTGAACAGTCTGGCTAGACAGCAACACAGAACGCTGTTGCCACAATGCCAACAACTGACACCATAGTTCGATAGAATGTTGGATGTTGAAGGCCACGTGAAGGAGCAGTATGCTTCCTTCAAAGTGTGGAAAAACAAGGGTACCTTCGAAGGCAGCATTTTATGCATTTATTTAGTTCAGACAGCCTTGTTGCCTTGCTATCTCTACACTCTCTTGAAAGGCAGCATTTTGTTTTGTTTCGGACACATGCCACTACAATTCTACTCAGGGTCTCAGTCATTTTGTCTGAGAGTGGAAATGGCAATTCAAAATGATATGAGACATAAGGTTAACATAGAAAATACTTACTGTATGTGTGTGTCCTTCAGGCACAGGGTCCTTCCGACCCATTCAGCCCCGCGTCCCTCTGACCCGACCCCTCGCTACCAAAACCACAGCCACTGCACCAGCTCCAGCACCTTCTACTGAACTGTCCAGTAAGATGATTTTCCATTTTTCTCCATCAAAATATGAACTGTACATGGCTCTCAGTTACATGACTGTAATCACACAACAAATACTTCCTGAACTAGGAGTGGTAGTTACTACCCCAAAGGATTGCAAGTTAGAAAAGTATGCTTTTGTTTTGAATGCCATCTTCAATGAATCTGTACTGAAGTGAACATTGTGTATTCCCTTACGTCAACAGGTGCGATTGACCTAGCGGCTAAGTCGGCGGGCATCATTCCAGGCAGCCCCTGCGGAGAGATGGCGGCACCCGCCGTAGAGCCCACGCTTCTAGGGGCAGAGAAGGGCCTGTCCCTGGTCACCCCCCAGCCCCAGGCAGCCATCCTTCCACAGCAAGCAGAGGTGACCATCTCTTACCTGCATGGTTCTATTTTTACCTCCGCCAAGGAGGTTATGATTTTGCTGCCCTTTATCTGTTTGTCTCTCTGTCTATCTGTTAGCAAAATAACTCAAAAAGTCATGAATGTATCTTTCTGAAATTTAGACAGTACGTTGGTATTGTCACTGCCTCCAAGTGATCCTTTTTTGGTAAAAATCAGTTCATTGGTTACCTTGGTAAACTAACATTGGAAATCCCATTGACAAAATAGAAAGAAAAAAGGGGGTGGGGGTGGGGATTGACCTGCTTGGCAGGTCAGCGTTCTGCCCTCTCCAAGTGCTTTTCTAATCTTCATTGATAACATCATAGGGAAATGCAGTGATGGAGTTGCTGGACAATGGCTTAGTTATGGCTGGTGGAGCTTGGGTCATGGAGCCATTACATGCTTTTATAGCCTTTTACCTCTGCGTGCTGACACAGTTTCAGTGGTGAGCTCCAGCATAGTAGCCCCTCAGGCCTTAGTCCCTTTTGTGTTTGTTTGAAGGCCACTATAGTGGAGGAACCAGTCTGCTGGGTTGCTGTTATGCATTTAACGGTGACTCTCAGTAATTTGGAAGGAGTGGACTGTAATCAACTGAATCAAACAACAGCAGTGACCTACAAGAGGAGGGCAAAAAGCAGAATGCATTTTTAGTACTGTTGTTTTTGTACTATTGGCTAGTATAAAATTAGTGCGTTAAAATGTTGCTAATTGTTTTAAATTGCGTTCTCCCTCCATCTCTCTCTATCTCTGCATTGCGCTCGCTGTACCAGGAGTCCTTGCAGAACACCCTGCCCCCTCCATCCCCAGGGGGCGCCGACTCCCTTCTCGCCCCGCCCAGCGTGGCCTCCCTGCTGGACATCTCGCTCCCCGGCCCCCCAGAGGAGTCCCTGCCCTCCGGAGAGGCCCAGACGCACATCAGTGACTCCATCATCGACATCGCCATCAACTCTGCGCCATACGGTGGGGAACCAAGAGAACATGAGGGGGGAATGTGTTTTTTGCACAGCATTCACAAACAATACTCGCCCATAAATTTCTTGCTGAAATTCTCTCGCTTGTGGGCTTTGTCAGGAGGTGGTTGTGAAGATTTTCCACTTGCTTACTTTCTACTGCAAAAGTGTCAGTTGACATCAACTGTCAATTAACAAGATACCTCATTCAACTTCACTTACAATGCCCAAAAGTTAAAGTGATAGCATCTCTGTACACACCCACATTGCATCGCTCTTTGAGTGGCATGTGGCGGTGCTTGAGTTGACAAACACAAACACAGTCACAATCCCCTCTTGTTATTAGTAAAATGTAAAGGATTGTTCAAGAGTATTACAGTAGTACAATAAATGACTTTAATCTCTCTCTCTCTCTTTCTCTCAGGAGAAGGACCATCTCTCTCTCCAGCTAAGCTCAATGGGACGGACACCCCCAAACTGCTGCCCTCTCCCTCTGCCAGTCCAGTCCACAGCTGGATTCCCTCCCCCACACACGACCCCCAGTGGTACCCCAGTGACTCCACAGACTCCACACTCGGATACCTGCTGTGTGAGTTTTACACACGCACGCATGCACGCATGCACGCACGCACGCACGCACGCACGCACGCACGCAGACACACCAGTGTTTTAAAACAGCATTAAGTGAAAGCATCTGTGTAGGTTTTTAAATGCTTTGAGTGGGTCTTATTTCGAACACATTATCACATCACTGTCAATATCTATACTTAGGCTCCACAAGTACAAAAAACTTGCACAGAGAATCCACAAGCGCACACACACACATAAAACCCACAAGCACACACACATAAAACCCACAAGCACACACACATGAAACCCACCAGCACACACACACACACTACACATTGCATATTGTACACTGTGTATGGCTTTCATTCTACCCAGCGTACCTCACTCATGTCCTGTGCACTTTCCCTCTTCACATGTCCGTCTCTACAGCAAGTGTGGTGTCCCCTGAGAAAAGCCGGCGGACACCTCTGCGCCCCGTTGGCCCATCCAGTGGCACAGCCCTCCTGGGCCCCAGCCTGCTGGACTCCAACTCCCATGATTCATTTCCGGCCAGAGGCCTACCTGACGTGGTGGAGGTGAGTGGGCCACTCGGCCATGGCTGCATTAGCAAAGAATAGTCTTCGTGTTGCACTGCGCAATGTTTTCATTCAACATTGATTTAACAGCCATTAAGTTATCATCTATCCATATCCAACTGGCCAATGTCCTTCATGTTGTCAGGTTACTGTAGGGGCTTAGTTTGGAAACTGCATACAAAGAGCAGAGTTCAGTCCCCCCAGTTCCTTTTTTTTATTTTCGGAAGTCTCTGTGAAGTTAAAAGAGTGGAACAAGAGAGCATGACCAATGTGATTATGGATTGGCATGTCTTGGGGGAGGCGGTGGGCTCTGACAAACATGGCCCCATGTGACGATGCTTTGCAGTATGTAATTGATATCAGCTGTGAGACATTAGGGCAGGATGTAAAAAAAAAACAGTGGAAAGCATCAGTGAGAACACTAGACAAATCCACTGAGGGGTAGCCCAGTTAAAAAACACTTCGATATGCTCGAATGTCTCAGGTTTGTGAAGAACAGCATCAAACAGTAATGGTCCGAAGAATGGGTAATAGAAAACAATTATTGTCATAAATATACTTCACAACTGTTGGCTGGTGAAGTTACGTTTAAATCACTGTATTTGTGCGTGTTGAATAAGTGAAGTAAGGTCATGAGGTCGGCCACCTTGCTGAACGTTTCCCTGCTTCCTATACGGCTACTTGGCAAAATGTAAAAAAATAAATAAATAATGGCTTCCACTAAAAAAAAATCAAGCAAATAAAAGTTTTAAATACAACGTAGCAATTTAAATTCAACATATCCAGCTGCTAAATTGACTGTAGGCCAACCATAACCACAAAGTTCTGTTACGATAAGAAAAAAACTGCTTGCGGAGCGATATGAAACAACTACAAAACCCGTTGGCATTTACAGTGGTCATAAAACAAAAATAGCGGACCCCTGAACAGTGGCGTACCCCATTCAAAGTCCGTGAGACATTAGTCGGCATTCTTAAGAGTAATAATAGTAAAAGGTCAGTCGTTATCAAAGATGGCCTCACACTGTGACGGCCACCTGCTTTATTCAATAAAGCCAACATGGACTATTCTGAGAGAACTATGGGGAGACAGGAGCCGGCCAGTAGGAGTTCCGGAAGCTTCGTGCCACAGTAAGCAGGCGTGAAGGCTTCTCCCTCCACAGAGTGGCATGCTGAGATGAGCGTCAAAGCGGAGGAGGTAGCAGTGTCAGGCCTGGACTTAGTTGAGATGGCCTAAAGTCTGCGTCTGAGTCCTTAGTTATATCAAAGTGCCTCACCTAGTGACGGAATCCAACAGATGAATTGTGTGAAAAAAACATGTAAAAAAGGGAGACCTCACTCAAAGGCTGATGCGTTGTGTAGTGTTGTATTTTAAAAAAAAATGAAACATAAACATGGTGTTAGGACAAATGTACTGACGTACAGACGTTTTGAGTTTAGCTCATCCTAAGCCAGCTGGGTAGAATGAGAATGGGTGAAGACAGAAATACACCACCACCACACAAGCATCGGCCTCTGAATATGATCTACATTTTTCCCATGTTTTTGAACTGTTCTCAACGGCCAAAATACACAAGTGTAAATATCTTCTGCTATGCAGACACATTTCACACCGTGTTCTCACAAAAAAATTCACAAGCACAAGCATGAGGTGTATTCTGAACTGGGTCTCTCTCTGACCTCTCCTGTCCCTGCAGGTGGACACTCAGCTGGCGTGCATGATGAGCGAGAACAGCGTGGACTACATCGCCCGGTTCAACGACCTCGCCCAAGAGCTGTCCGTTACAGAGCCGTCCCTCCCGCCCCCGGGGGTCTGAGAGCGACCCTGGTTGGACCTGCCGGCTGACTGATGGTGAAGCTGCCCAATCAACATCCTGTGGCACTGAAGCCTCCAGGGCAGGCGGGAGCAAGGGGACCTTGCCGTCCTGAGAGTGGCAGCTGGGCTTGGGTTAGGCCAAGAGGGATGGACCCAGGGGGTTGGGGTGTGTGTGTGTGTGTTGGTGCGAGAGGGTGTTGCCGCTCAAGCAAGGACGTATGTGTGTGCGTGTTTGGAGGGGCAGTTTTGAAGAAGTGCAATAGTGCGCCAGGATCCACAACACCTGACCCGAATGGACTGTGTGTATGCAAGTGTGTGTGTATGTGTGTGAGAGAATGGGAGTGTGTGTGACTGACGATTCTGAGAGTGCTCAGTGAGCCGCCCTCTGGAAACACTTTAGGCAAAACTCTGTTTACAAAAGCAACCTCATGTACAGAAAACCCCACGCCTGCCATATCTGAACAAAGAGCTTCCCCCTCTATACCTCTATCTCGCTGTCTATCTTTCTGCCTGCCTGCCTGTCTGTCTGTCTGTCTGTCTGTGTGTTTGTCTTGCTATCTCTCCTTACCCTCATAGCAGTGTGTGTGTGAAAAGTGTGGGTGTGTGTGTGTGTGTGTATGGGTGTGTGTGTGAAATTCTACCGTGTGGTTTGGAATTTCTCCATCTGTCTGTCTGTCTGCATCACTCTGTGGTAACCACTCCCGCTTTGGCTTTTTCCTCTCTCTGTCTTGCAAACCTAACCTGTCCTGGGCTCAGCTAGCTGATATCCTCAGACCTGCACCATAGAACCAGAAGGCTACATGTTGATGTTCTACCTGTGCCCCACTCCCTTTAGGACAACTACAAGAATGATCTCCCAGAGCTGGACATGACTAGGACAGGAAACTGTCCTTGCAAAAGACCTTATTGTGTGTGTTTATTGAAGGGTGTCCATATGTCCTTTCTCCTCTCTGTAAAGTAGAAATCTCCTTGATGCAGAAACCAAGTTTTTGAAAAAGCCATACGAGTTCTTTGAGCATTTGTAATGAGTACACACACACACACACACACACACACCTGGCCCTTATCTTTGCCCATCCATGCCAGCCACATATCTGCTGTAATCTCTCATGAGTGATTCTGCTTCCTGTATATTTCCAATTGGGTGATTTGCCCCCCCCAATTGGGTGATTGGGTGATTTCCCCCCCCCCCCCCCCCCCCCCCCCCCAGGAACACTAATGTGGAAGAGTTTTGGCTCAAAGCAATGGGGAAGGACTGGACTAGGTGAACTTCTTTAAAAAAAAAAAAAAAAAAAAAAAAGCAGCTGGCCACCACTGTCCATAATAGGTTTACGAGGAACATTTGAGGCTCTGCCTAGAATGTGATGAATCACCAGGTTGTAGCTTTGGAGGAGGAAAACCTTGACACCCCCCCCCCCCCCAATTAACTTGGCCTGTAGTCTGGCATTGACGGGCATGAGTGGGACATGATTTTGAGGGATTTTTTTGGCAAAACAGCCATAGGTTAACACACACACACACACACACACACACACAGTGACATAGGTTTTAAGAGTTCAGATACAGCTGCAGATATCACTCATTCTCAGGAATACAGCATAAACCAACTCATCCATATAGTCGCATCCATACGATCTGTACTAATACCTTTAATGTAAAGACTCATTGACACGTACACCTCTACACTACCCAAGAGGGAGAGCTGTGCAGCTCAGAGAGATCGCTGTCCAGCTCCACTTGGGGAAAAGACAGAAGCTTCCCTCTTTGTATTTTTTTTTTCCTGTTTTAATCTGGCAGCATTGTAATGTAATCAAGTCAGACGGGTCCTGATTTTTTACCTTTTTTTTCTTTTTTACTAACTGCAAAACACAGACTCGCAGATATGCAGCGTATAATGGAAGGGTCATCAGATGGCGTGTGTGTTTATGTGCGGATGTATATGTGTACAAAAAAAAAACACTGATTCCAGTATTCACTTCACACTTGTACCATACTGTAAATGTTATTTGGACTATTTATTGATAACCATTGAAGGTGTTTTTTGTTTGTTTTAATTTAATATACAAGGCCTCTAAAACATACATCCATGCTGTTTAAAAGATCTGAGTTTGTAAAGTTGTTTTTACTCGTGCTTATAAATAGACATTCAAAAACAAACCCTGAAGTACCCTGTTTTCTTTCACGTGGTCAACACAGCTTTGCAGGCAGCACAGGACATAAATTCTGATAACCAAGCAGATTATAGAACACACACACACACACACAAAGGGACACATATGAGAAGCCTCTTCAAACTAATTTGAATAGTCAGGATAATCCTGCTAATGTGCACGTGTCTTTTCATCTGTAGGTTAACAAAGTCAGATGTGGCGGTATGCCATTTTTCCAGTTTTGCACACAACGGCAAAAGGTCAGGGAAATAGTTTCTAGAACATCGCTAGAGGACCCTACCTACCTACCCTCTCTGAGAGAAAACTGTCGCTCCACCCCAGCTCATTCAGGATTGGGCAGAACAGATATCGACGCTCCTGTAGTTCCGGATGTTAACGCGCGAGTCGAACTTCCGGTAGGCAAGACAACTGTAAACCCCATTAAATCTTGACATCTTTGGAAGTACACCTTTGGTAATAAATACTTTTCAGTTGTATTAATGCAATCGAAGTAGCGTGTGCTGCTCAAATTAAAACGTTTAAAGCGAGACCTCTTCTTTAAAAGACCATATAGTCGTGATGCCATTCAGACATAATATTCTGGACATTATTGCAGTATCTGGTCTTTACATTCGTAGAAGTGCATTTGTTTTTCATGGGAGGTACCTCTGTGCATGAGGATGTTGTACACACTGTTGCACCTTGCTTGACGATAACTAAACTCCGCTAATCCAGATTTGACACCAGTAGTTGGACGCTGACAACGCAGTCATTTAGGGCTGCCAACTTATGATCCCAGGTATTCAGGTTGGACGTTGGACCGGTACATCCTTGGGTTGCCCTTTGTGTAGATGATATGTCATTTCAATCAACATCTGTCAGCATTGTTTTAACGGCATGAAAATAAGCTGTTTAGCCAGTCTAGCCACGTAACTGTCAAGCGTGACTACATCAGATTGGTACTTCTGCATTTTATTTAAAAATAGTCAGTGCCAACCAAGCATTTAGGCTACCACTGACAGTTACACTGCACTCTCCGCTTGAGGTGTGCGGGCCTGTGTGTGTGTGTGTTTAATGTGTTTAAAACCTCTAATTCAGAATGTATGTGTGGTCCCATTGTATTCACCTGAACAGGCAGATGGAGCGTGTTGTTGGAGGCATGGGGCCCCTGGTTGTGGGTGGTATTGGGCTCCTGGTGATGTATTATGTCCTGCAGAAACTGCGCCTCAAAAACAGAGTCCAGGACTGTGTGGTTGTCATCACTGGAGGAAGTTCTGGACTGGGAAAAGGTGAGAAATTCTGTGTAGATGCAAGACAAACATTACAAAAGTAGATTCTGGCTGTGTTGGAGATTGAACAGTTATAAGGACTTAACATGTATAAGAAATATTATGTTGTCAGAGTGTGCACGTGTATTCCATGCTGCTGGGGCACGTCTTATTTTGTGTGGAAGGAACCAAACACGACTACAGGAGCTTGTTCAGGAACTTGGAGAGACAACAAATGGCCAAATAAAGGCATGTGTCTCAGTCATGCACACACAAATCCATACTTCACACACATGTACCCTCCTAGAATTAGTGTAACCTGATACAAAAAAAGTCAATGAAATAACACTAGTTCATCTGTCGTCTCCGCAGACATACACTCCACACACTGTCACCTTTGACCTCTCCAACACGGATACAGTGGCAGCAGCAGGCGAGGAGATTCTGAAGTGCTACGGTCATGTGGATGTGCTCATCAACAACGCTGGCATCAGTTATCGAGGGAACATCATGGACACCCATGTCTCTGTCCAGCGGGACGTCATGGAGACCAATTATTTTGGCCCGGTTGCCCTGACCCAAGGTGAGTGGGCAGGAGGCTGACACTGAGGAGGAGGGAGGGAGGAAGGGAGAGAATATGCATGTCACTTAACTTTGTCGTCCCTTGTGTCACTCTGTCCGTTTTGTCCCCTTTTCAGCCATCCTTCCCTCAATGGTGCAGAGGCGCAGTGGACACATCGTAGCCATTAGCAGTGTCCAGGGACGGATTGCCATTCCTTATAGATCAGCCTGTGAGTATTGACCCTTTTCAGGCATAGGACTCAACAATCCCAAAGTCATATCTTTGTCATTAGTCTGTCAGTCAAGATATGTAATGCACAATGAGTTTTAGAAGCTTTTTTTTGCATATTTCTTTAAACAGTCCTGAAAGCCATGGATATATGAGATTATCTCACAAAAAAACATAATCTGTGGCAGCACATCATCTGTTGCTTTCCATCATCACCTACCCTAACTTTAAGAGTTATGTTGAGTCAGTGTATTGTTTTGTAATGACTATTTCCTCTTCGTCCCTAATGCATGTAGATGCTGCATCAAAACATGCTACACAGGCATACTTTGACTGTCTGAGAGCGGAGGTGGAGAGATTTGGACTGCAGGTAACTGTGATCAGCCCTGGATACATCAGGACCAGTCTGTCAGTCAATGCCGTTACTGGAGATGGGTCCACATACGGAGGTAAGAGAGGAAACAAAATGACTGAAGGAGAGGGATGGAGTGAGGATTAGGGACGAGGGGATAAGGAGATAGGGGTAAGGGATAAGGATTATTGAACTGGTGAACTACTAAACCAGTGCTCTTTTTAACTGGACCTCGGTGGTTTCCCATGTCTGTAGTGTGTTATGTAATTTTTGTGCATGTAAACTGTATGAGATGTTACAAAATCTCAAAGCAGTGCCCATGACACTATGTGATTTTGAAGTATTTTTAGTACACCCCAAATTTAAGAATAGTGAAAAAAAGCATTTGTGGTTCAGGTTTACTGTATTTATTTTTGCTTAGTTGTTTTGTGTGTTTCCTCCTCTTCCTCAGTTATGGACAAAACAACAGCAGCCGGTCGTGACCCAGTGGAAGTAGCCCATAGCGTTTTGAGGGCTGTCAACCAAAGGCAAAAAGACGTTCTGTTGGCTGGTCCGCTGCCCACTGTAGCCGTGTACATCCGCACCCTGTGGCCCGCCCTCTTCTTCAAACTGATGGCATCCAGAGCCCGCAAAGAACAGAAACTAAAAGGGGAGTGAGGGGCAAAGAAAGAAATGGGGAAAAAAAAGAGAGACAGAGATCCTGGCAAGAGACTAAAGCAAAAAGAGGAACAACAAGCAGTGGACGGAAGGGAATGGACATCCTGTTTTTCCTTCCTGTTGCTTTGTGAGAGTGTGCAAGCACCTGTGTACAGTCCTGTGTCAACACAAGTTTAAAACATGACACAGTGCAGCAGCAAGCTGCCAGAGTTCCGTCTGTACTAATATTTGAAGTCTTGTGCTTTGGCTATCCCAGTATGGCATGTTTATGACTTGAGTGCTGATGGCTGGCGGTGTATGAAGATCATAATTTAGCTGCTGGATAGCACCCATCATGTTCTAAAAAGTGTAAAATAATTGTTTTTCATCAGTCAAATTAAAAACGTCACCTTTATCATGGACAAACAGCTACGGTTTTTGTATGGAAGTCTAATAAATTGCTTTAAGAATAAATGCTATAAAACTGAGATCTGTGCACCCTGTAGACATAAACAGGGTTTTTGTAACTGCTGTGTTAAAATACGTGCATCAATGACATGGACATTTTTCTTACTTTTAAACATAAATCTGAAACATTTGAAATATAAAATTAAAAATGGCAAATAATATCATTCATTTCATTTCCCCTCGTGACCTTAAATAGAGGGCCCAAGCTGACCAATTTAGGCGGGTCTCAACATCCGGTGACGACATGGCTTCACAAGTGCAAGTTATTATACTTCTCCATGTTTCCGATGGTACCTTGTTCTAAACCATTTTGCCAATAAATGCCACTGCACAGAGAAAGTCAACTGTCAACAGTTTTATTAGGTTTAAAAAAAATTAAAAATCAGATGACTAACAGGTCCATTTTACCCTGGACTTCCAAAGCTATCTCCAACCTCAGCTCAACACACCTCACCACCACCCTTTTTTAACTTTCATCATTAGGTGTAATTTCTTGTACCCATCATCTGCGGGAAGAAAGAAATATCATCCATGTTTTTTTTTATGTGCAGCCTCTGCAAAATAGCCACACTGCAGATGCATGCAAAGCAGCCTTATCAAAAGATCAGAAGTTTGCAAACTAATGTCAGGATCGTTTTACTGGTCTTTCTAAGTTCCACATTTTGGCTAAAACTTGTTTTGGGAGCCTTGACTGTTAATGAAATTCTGTCTTAATAAATGATGATTTTATATTGATTTTGTCCAGGGGGATATCAACACTAAGACAAGCAATCTTAACCCTCAGTGACATTTCATTTGACCAAAATAAATCATATTTGATGAAACTTAGATGGGAAGTTCTTGTGGGAGTCTGTATCCTTGTAATGTTCAACTTCAATGTGGAATAAAGTATTGGGAAAAATGTCAGTATAAAGTCTCAGAAAGAGGGTGATGTCACTGGGTTTTCACATCTGGCAATGAACTAAAACTTAATCTGCTTGATAATAAGCTGGTAGGACAAGACAGACTTTCATGAAAAGCATGTTTTAAAAAATACTTACTTGCAGAGACTCATACCTCAACACATGTATGCACTCACAAGATAGCTCTGAAGACTAAGCATGTATCAGACAGTGAACAAATGCACAAAAGTATGTATTGTGTATGCGCTGTGCAAGTTTACATATGCGCGGACAAGCTAAGGCAAATCATTCAGGCTGGGTAGAGAGGAGGCTCAACTGCAGTGTTACTTTATGTAGGTTAATAGCGCACACTTTGTCCTTTGACAAGCCTCTCTCTGACAAGGACATTCTGGCCATAAGGTTGCACTTGGGGACTTTTTAGACTGCAGTTTTTCCCTTCATGGGATTGACTTTGTCTGTTACCAATGAGTCGAAATTCAAGATGGTGTACAGTAATAATGTGC
Organism: Setipinna tenuifilis; assembly: GCA_030347295.1. Taxonomy (NCBI): domain Eukaryota; kingdom Metazoa; phylum Chordata; class Actinopteri; order Clupeiformes; family Engraulidae; genus Setipinna; species Setipinna tenuifilis. The sequence goes on along the minus strand of CM059266.1, from coordinate 26,009,574 downwards.
TCATATGTGAAAATTGGGAATGAGCGATTAATTTTTTTATTCCCAAGTGCCTATGAGAAAATGAAACAACAAAAAGTCAGTGCCTACTCAACAAAGGACAAAGAAACAAAAACAGAGAAAGAAGGGGAAGGAAATGTGAAGCAGTAGTGAAAAAATAAAATACAAACCAAAAAGCAGGAGGGTGGGCGTGAGGTTTTAAATCTCCTACGGTTTAATGAAAAGCACTGAGTCAGGTTACAGTACAACTACACAGACGTCAAGAGTCAGAGATCAGTAATACTTCAAAATGTCAGTCCATCTGTTCAACCAGGACCACACACACTACAGCGGCTGGCGGGGCGCTGCCCGCGCAACAGCATAGTGTTTGTGTGTGTACGCTCGTGTGTGTGTGTTTGTGTGGGTGTTTTTGAGAGATGTGGGGGGTTTTAAAGGTGGAGGGCGGGGGGAGAGAGGGCAGGTGCACTGGTGATGTCACTTTTGAGAGTACGGAGATGAGAGGGAATAGAGAATCATTCTTCTATTTAAACTATTAACCCTTGTGTAATCTGTCCATCCATCCATCCATCTATCCATCCATCCATCCATCCGACATCAGCTGGTTGAGGGCCAGGAACTCAGGGGGCCAGAGAAAAGAAGGAAGGGAAGGAGGGAGGGAGGGAGAGACTTCACTTTCCTTTTCTCCTCTCTTCTGGCTGCTGTCTGTCTGAGTTGGTCTCTCAGCTCATTTAGGGATAGTAGTTGTTTTTTGTTTTGCGCTGTTATTTTTAATTCTCTTTCCAGTCTTGTGTGTTTCGAGTTTCATCTTCTCCCTGCGTGTGGTTGTGTCGTGTAAAAGTGTATCTCTTAAAATCTTTACACGACTGTGTGTGTGTGTGTGTGCTGTGTTGCGTTGCGTTGCGTTTCTTGGTGTTACGTGTTTTCAATCTGTGTGGTGTCTGCTATTGCCACGCACGCCACACGCCTACTTGTGCGCCCCACCCCGACCCCGGCCCCAACCCCGGCCCCAACCAACCCGACCCCCCACCCCAGCCCAGCCCATCCCACCCTGCTTTGCTCCGCTCATACGGCGTAGAGTTCGTAGATCTTCTTGGCGCAGTAGACGAGCGCGGCGAGTGCTATCGTGTTGTGGAGTCTCTTTCTGTGCACGTCGTCCCTCCGCACCAGCACCACCGGCGAGGACGAGGTGAGCGTGTGCAGGGGCAGCCGGGAGAGTTTCTGACTGTCGTACTCCACCTGGTACTTGCAGCACGGGTCGAACTGCCAGGAGATGCCGTACAGCGCGGCGCAGGCCAGGCTGAGGGCGCCGGCCGGGAGCGCCACGTAGCGCGAGTATTCGGCCGGCAGCGCCAGCGGCGTCAGCAGGCACGCCGCGCCCGACAGCACCGCCGACTTGTGCAGGCAGTTGCCCACGGCTACCCAGCGGGCCGTCTCGTCGCCGATGCGCGTGGGCTCGATGACGATGTAGCGGTACTGTGCCTCCAGAGCCTGCTCCAGCTCGTACTCAAACTGCTCCTGCGCATTCTCCCCATTGTAGATCTCGTGCACGATGTAGCACTCTGTGGCGGCCATCACTGCCCTGTGGACACAGAAGAGAGATGGGGGAGGGGAAGGAACAAATAACACACAAGATGTGATGAGTGGAAAGTTTTTGTAGCGCAGTCTTTCACATTACATATTACTTAACCAGGGCATAAAGCAAGAAATAATTCTATGCCTGAAGCAACTAGTAAATGTAAATGCAGCCTCCTGTCCCACGCCTGATTTTAGGCCCCATGCCTGACGCCTTTTAGCCCTGCTTACTACAGGGATAAACTTCTGCACTTTGCTGGCCCACCAGAAATGAGACATGGGAGCTCACTAAGGTGGCAAATGCTTACATGATTGGACTTAAGTTTAGTTACAAAATATGAACCCTTGCCCTTCCTTGCCACACAGTGGACTAAAAGTCAAAACGGACAATGAGTCAGTATTCAAAATTCTTTCAAGACGCACCATTTTCCAGTATGAAAAGTTGACGTGTGAACTGATACTGAAATATACAATAGCCCCTAATTTTGAGCAGACATAGATTGTTATATTTCTACGCGCAGAAAATGTATATTTATGCATCGAAACATATTTGGTAACAAATGTTCTTCTTAGCAGCACACTTTGTATTTACATTTTATCCTCCATAAGTTTTTAAAGTTAGCGGCCTTTACCACTCCATACCCTCTAGAGTTCAAACGTGATGTACTATCCACCGTAAAGCGATTTCCGAGTGCAAGATTAAATGTATTGTACCTAACAGATTCTACGCACTCCATCCTGTGCAAAATACATTTTAGCGACAAAACTAGATAAAATCAGGTGGTCCTCGCATGAACTTCGCTAATTACCAAAACGAAGGCTCTAAAGCTAACCAGATGAAAGGTTGCTGAAATGTATCTTCTAATAGCCCCACAAACACAGATTGTCAGCACTCGAGCTGACAAGTACCATTAAATCACATTTCCGTTGATGGCACATGCTTTAGTACATTTTGTCTTGCATAAGCACCCATTTAACGCCATGCTAACTCGCTATTCTGCCATTAAAGTTAGCAAGCTAACTAGCTTATGAAAGTGGACAGTTTGTTCGCTAACTGCCAAGGAGCCAAATACTAGATTCTTTGGAAACCCATGAGCTTGCGTGTGATTTTTTTTCCAACGATGGAATTGTGCAAGTCAATAATACAGTCTGTTCACTGGGGTGGCGCTGATCAAATAGCCATCTTCGTAAATTTTCGCATTTGGCAACCTAGCTAATGTTAGTTAGCAAGTTTAGGCAAAAACTAGGCTATGCAAGCTAATCATAACATTAGCTAAATGAGTTTAGCACAGGCAATGATTTCACATTTGACAACTGTTTTCCTAATTATGAACAGCATGGCCACTTACAACCTGAAAACATTTAGTGCCCCCTATCATTTCCAGAGCATCTACGTAAAGGGTAAAATGTTCAGTGCTGATTTGCGTTAATGTTTTAGCATTACTGACCTCTCCCTGTTGACTGGGACACCGCGCCTCCTTCCCAACGACGCCATCTTGCAGAATCACCACACTACTGGTGATGTCACGAGCATAGAACAGTATCATGGGACATGTAGTACTAAGTAACCTTTATGTCAACATTATCTACTGTGCAACGAATACATTACCCACTGTGCCATGTACCAGAGGGCATGAATTTCTCGAACATTATATTTGTATGTTCATTTATATCTTTTATTTAGCTAACTAATATAGTATACTGTGTTATAGCGTTAATGAGACTGCTTCTCTGGTTCGTGTAAGTCTCAGAGATATAAGTAGTCACACCTTATTTGTGTTTTATAATATTGCCAATGTCCAATAGAACGCAAGGACAACACTATGGCGCTCTCTGTAGGACAAACCATTCCCGAAAATTGTGCGAACGTTGCATAAAGGGCTACTGAATTAATATTTCGTCCATGCAATTCTTTGAAGTCCTTTGTGGGGCAGTGTCATAATCAACTAATACCATAGGTCTGATTCAAAGAGGGCATCAGTCCGAACTTACCCATAATGTGCAGCTGTCCACGCTTCGGCAGTGAGGTCCGTCTGTAGCGTGCGACGCTGGGCTGCTGGAAAGAACAGCAGACTGATATAATAACCAAATCTTCGCAACACGTGCGAGTGTTCGGAGTCTGCCCATAGTAACAGCTTGCATAACGCATACTAGCGTTCAGCAGACAGCTGAAATATTTAAACATAAAATTCTTTCTGCCGAGATTGAAATACATTACATATTATTTGTGGAGCATTTTTACATTATCTTGACCTTTTTTATTGCAAAACAAGTCACCATCACAAACACTGAAGGGTCATCCTGGGGTAGGCCTGCGACTACTTCGGTAGGCCAAATTACTTTTTTCGTTGACGCATAAGATTAGATGTTAGTATTATGACACTTATGTTGCCTAGCCTATTGCAACTCTTTCACAAATCAAATTGAATTTGGCTTATGTCCGCTTAAACGTGTTGTTTGTTTTTTAGACATCTCCTTCTTTTGTTTTGATTTTACTAGTTAAAAAAAAAAAACAATACAACGAATGACGGTGCTTAACACGATGGTCACTATTAGCTTTTCGATTTCTTTTCTTTTGCCTTTTTTGTGACCTTGACGAGGAAACCCTCGACTACACAATGGGACAAGACAGTAGTTTACCTAAGCCAACCTACATAAAACCAACGAAGGTTTCTGCAACATTACCAATAATCAACAAAAAAATCTTCTATTCATGCGAAAGGCTAAACGTCAAACACTAACAGAATTCCTGGATACAAGACACCGTTTAGCTGACAGTAGAAAAAGAAAAACACTTAACAATTATCACAGCCAAACTTCAACATATTTATTTATTTTAAAAAAGTACATAAAGGTTAAACGTTTAGAATTTCAAGCAGTTTTACTTCCCATTACCCATTGCTTCCTATCATGACTTGTGTAGTTCCATAGGACATGAGGGTGCTGGCAGAAGATGGCAGCTGTTTAATGCACATGGCCATCATGTTGTGTATGTCAGGCTAATGACCAAACACCAAACCTATCTTGCTCACCTGTGATTTATGGATTGCACCAGAGTGACTGTCAATGAGAGAGCTCCCCCACAAGAAAAGAACTGTGAAATGAACATAAAAATATAACGGCATTCACATTCCCTCCAACATACCACCACATCCACACAATACCACATGCACATAAAGAGTCATCCAATTGTAGAGGATGTACACACATACAAAAGTTAGAGGCACACTTGCTTTGGAACTCTCAAATAAAATTTCCATTCACATTCTCACACACACACACACACACACACACACACACACACACACACACACACACACACACACACACACACACACACACAAAAGCTAAGCACTGGCAACCAGTCATTCACTGCGTGACAAACACACATATACACTACCAGAAATACATCTGGTAGAAACACGCGCACACACACACACAAACCTTAATACATATAACTATAGCAGAAACACACCTGACACTACATGCACTGAAAGCATTATGACATTATAAAAGTCAGTCCTGAAGATTAATGTCCTGAAGTAGACAGTGTGGATTGTCATAGGAGTCCAGGATTAAGACTCCGCAAAGGCCCTGATGGTGTCAGAAGACATCATCTAGACAGATTCTACTGACTACATGCTGTAAAGGTCATCATTTGATGAAACTGGTAAAAATAGCTTCTTCTGTTCAGAGAATGATGCCTTTTTTGTATGCAGTTTCTCAAATCCAAATGTTTCATGTGCTGATACAGACCAGCACAGCACAGCCTGAAGATAAAATACTTTGAGCATTCTCAAACCTTTCTGGTTCCCAATCGGTGACCTCCCCCCCAAATCCCTGACCCAAAGTGTAACATAACATGAGAAATTCACAATAGTGTAACTCAAGGCCATAAGCCATTTTAGACCTGACAGTGATCTGACCAAAGGAAGTTGTCACTTCCAACACTTTAACAACAGTCATCTTGTATGTGACATGATAACAGAGTCCTCTCTGGTTGATGAGGGGTCCTCTACCTCGTTATATCCTGAGAGACAGAAGGTGGTAGAAGAGGCTGGTGGAGTCCCCAAGTCGGGGGGGGGGGGGGGGTATTTGGTGTTGTTGACGCCACCACCCTTTGCGCTTCCTTTCTGTCCTCCACTGTGATGCAGAGAATAAGGTTCTTAATGGACACTCACCATTTTACTGCCTCCATCCTGGTGTGGAGGGATGGAAATTCACCCTCTGTCTCGCATATCCTACCCCACCCCACCCCGCACCGCACTGCACCCAGAAAGTCAAGATGGACAAGGTGCAGTAACACTTACACCTCCATCCCTTCCACCCCTAACCCCCACCCCTTTCTATTCCTTCCCCTTTAAGTTCCCATGTCAGTGGATGATGCGCTCCAGGTAATGTGGGTGGGGGTTCTCTTTCACATACTTCTGGATGTACCAGCAGGTTAGATGGGCCTTCAAGTCCTCCTCTACCACAAAGTCCATTGCTGCCTGAAATGCAAAGCAGGGACTATAAATATTCACACAATCATCAACCGACAGGCTGGTTAGAATAATCAAATTGGTCAGAGCTTCTTTGGATTAGGTAATCATCTGGCTTGGTGAACATTTTTCAACATAAATAAGTATCTCCTCTTCATAGGAAAAAAAAAACAATCACATTCTGTACAACCCTTTTATTAATACTAGCGACACCTCTTTCACTGTGTAACTGAGGCACAAAATCTGCTTTAACACAAACACTTTTCCACTTTTGGACTAGGTAGGAACAGATTTCATTATAATCAGATTGGACGCAGATGGTGTATAAATGGAGAGCATATACAGTGGAGGATTGATCTGGGTTAAGCTCCTACTTAAGCTGGCTAGATGTTTCAATGACCATAGTATCGCACCGCATAAATCTACACTATGTAGTGGCTGCGGGATTTCTTATATATATGGTATATTGTTTTAACTGTTTCAATTCATCTCAACACCAAACTGCAATGTAATTACTGGAATGTGGTATCACATAACAGCATAATCCCTTGAATTGTCAAATACATGATTAGGAAATCTTTATAAAAATTCTTTTCATACTCCACCTTTGCCAGATGTTTGGCAATACCTCGCCCTCTAAATGCATCAGGAACCTCAGTGTGTTGCAGGTCCACAGTCTTTTTCCCCACATATGCATACAGCAAAACAGCTCGATCATGAGAACCTATGACATAAATTGACATATAAAAGCAATGCACTGTGATATCAAAAGAAAGAGAAATGTTTACCAGTTGCTACTTGTATAAAATGGGGTGGTAACTGTTTACATGTACATGTAAAACAAAGAAAGGAAATAACACCAGTAGGTGATTAAAGCATGCTAATATGCTTGATATCAAACAGGCTAATTACAGTGACATGCAAAGTCACCACAAGTTATCAGCTGTAGAGTATAGTAGAGATAGGTTATTTATATGGAAGGAAATTAAGCTGCATTAAGCTCACATCTCTGCTTTGTCAGAAAAAGTGAAATAACCAATTGCTCTGGGGAAAACTTGACAACCACATATGGAGTTAAGAAGCCTTTATTTTTAGCTAACTGTGAGGTTCCACAGCACAGTCCACTAATGTTTTGACTACAATTTACGTCTACGTCGTTTCGAAAAGGGACTCTAGTAGCTGTCACTTACATTGCGTTGCTTCAGAACGTCAGTACATAAGTCAGGTCTTACTGGAAAAATAATGTTTACTTGATTGTTTTCCAAAGTAGTCATCAATGCCAAATCAGGAAGTAGATGCGATAGCCTAGTCTGAGCGCTGCTAGCAGCCAGCTAACCCACTTAGCATTTTGGCAGAGCAGACGAAACATGCATTGTAGTTCATTGGGGCAACTTAATTGCACTACAAGTTTACGGCAAACGATTAGAAGAAGTACTACACTATGGTGGAAAGCAATGACAGCTAAGAAGCACAAACACGACCGACATCTTTCAACCCTCAATGACAAATACTGTAGATGAAGGCGACTTGTCCTGCACGGCTAGGTCTAAAGCATTAATTAGCTTACTGGCGATAGCTGGCTAGCTGTCTTGGTCTGCTTGCAGTAATTTCTACCGAAAAGTATAAAGTAATATTTAAGTAAAAATAGTTCAATCTGGCACCATCAACAGCTGACAAACACAAGTATACAGTTATATGTTTTAATTAAAGCGTCACTCACTACTGACTGAGGAAACAAAAGGCAAAGAAAATAGGGAGGACGCATCTGGGACAGTCTATCAATACCACCACCACCATGTCTACAGAATTTACCGTTTAGCCTGATTGTGAATTGCCGTCGTTTTTTGTCGTGTTCAACCCGGAGTGGAGTACTAATTTCATTCACGTTCATTTGCGCAGCTTGTGCCATGGTCTCCTGCGTTTGACTGCCAGCAGACGTATGTATCACAGCCCTTCAGCAAATATCAATACGTACGGATTCATACTCAGAACAGAACATCAAGCGAAAACACTCCATCCAAGGAAATCAGCTGTAAGGTCACATGACTAACCTAAACCAATAAGAACCGAGAATAAAATGTTTTGATACTGTGTAGTCGTGTGTTGGCTGTTTGGTTGTCATAATTAGGAAATTTGCTAGTTCGTCTTTTTTTTTACATTGCAAGCTTAAAAGTCTCGTACAGATAAAATATCAGTACTTGGCAAAGTCGCACTGACAGTTTTACAGTTTACAGCACTTCCGTCTAAAACGCTATGGTTGTCGATGCAACAGTGGCAGAACAGTGATTAACAAGTAGGGTTACTGGCTCTCTGGCACATGGCAAAGTGAACATGGCGGACGTTTTGAGTGTTCTTCGTCAATACAACAATCAGAAAAAGGAAATCGTCGCGAAGGGAGACGAAGTGGTCTTTGGAGAGTTTTCGTGGCCAAAAAATGTTAAGACCAACTATGTTATATGGGGAACTGGGAAGGAGGGCCAGCCCAAAGAGTATTACACTTTGGACTCAATTCTCTTCCTTCTCAACAACGTGCATCTTCCTCACCCGTCGTATGTTCGCAGGGCAGCCACAGAGAACATACCTGTAGTCAGAAGACCTGATCGAAAGGATTTACTGTCGTATCTTAATGGAGAAAGTTCTACTTCAGGAAGTATTGACAGAAGTGCACCCATTGAAATTGGGTTGCAGAGACCAACACAAGTCAAAAGGGCAGCCGATGAGGTGTCATCAGAAGCAAAAAAGCCACGGATTCAGGATGAAGAGCGTGTCCGTCTTGATAAGGAGCGTCTGGCAGCACGTCTTGAAGGACACAAGGAGGGAAGTGTACAGACTGACCAGATTAGGTCACTTTCAGAGGCCATGTCTGTGGAGAAGATTGCTGCCATCAAGGCCAAGATCATGGCTAAGAAACGATCAACCATCAAAACAGATCTAGATGATGACATCACCCTCAAGCAGAGGAGCTTTGTGGATGCTGAAGTTGATGTGACCCGGGACATTGTGAGCCGAGAGCGGGTTTGGCGTACACGTACCACCATTTTGCAGAGTAGTGGGAAGAATTTTTCCAGAAACACCTTTGCTATCTTGCAGTCAGTGAAGGCCAGAGAGGAGGGCCGACCCCCAGAACCCAAACCAGCACAGAATGTCACTCAGGTAGACCTGTCCATAAGAAACAAGCAGCAAGCCCCAGCTGCCTACAATAGATATGGCCAGGAGCAGTTCAAAGGAAAAGAGGAGACAGAGGGCTTCAAGATTGACACCATGGGGACCTACCACGGCATGACCCTGAAGTCTGTGACCGAGGGGGCTTCATCTAGGAAGGCTCAGACTCCTGCTGCTCCTGCTGTGCCCCGCCCAGTTGCCCAAGCCAGACCCCCACCAAACCAAAAGAAAGGATCAAGAACTCCTATAATAATCATTCCAGCTGCCACAACTTCCCTCATCACCATGCTTAATGCTAAAGACCTTCTGCAGGACCTGAAGTTTGTGACCACTGAGGAGAAGAAGAAGCAGGGAATTCAGCGTGACAATGAGGTGCTTTTGCAGAGGCGGAAGGATCAGATCCAGCCTGGTGGCAACACACTCAGTGTCACTGTTCCTTACAGAATCATTGATCAGCCTCTCAAGCTAGCGCCACAAGACTGGGACCGGGTGGTAGCTGTGTTTGTGCAGGGACCTGCTTGGCAGTTCAAAGGCTGGCCCTGGTTGCTTCCTGATGGATCCCCAGTAGATATTTTTGCCAAAATCCGAGCCTTCCACCTGAAGTACGACGAGGCCCGTACTGATCCCAATGTGCAGAAGTGGGACGTGACCGTGCTGGAGCTGAGCCATCACAAGCGCCACCTAGACAGACCCGTCTTCCTCCGCTTCTGGGAGACTCTGGATAGATACATGGTGAAACACAAGGCCCATCTGCGTTTCTAAACACGGCCCCTGCCGGATATGCCAAGGCTTTTTCTCATGTCTCTTTTTCAGGCTCCCCACTGCCAGTCTTCAAACAGTCCATCAACTGAAACCTCCAGTACTCAGGAACCTAGGCAGCACATTGGAACCCCAGTGTGCTCCTTTGCTCTTGTGGTAGCAGGACCGTGTGATGTCGCAGGTGGTGCTTCATGCTGCTGCTGCTGCGGAGTTTGTCTGGAGCACAGGAGTTATCAGACCACAGGGGAGGTGCACTTACAGGAAACAGGAATGGACTTTCTTGTGGTCATTGTGTTAATGTTTATATTTTTCTTTCAAATCTAATATCAAGTGGCAATTATACAACAATGTATGATTTTGGAAAAAGATGTATTGTGTTATAGAAAGCCACCTCATGTGTTGTTTTCACTTTTGCAGGCTTGGCAAGAAGCACAAGAAGCTATTGCAGCTGGTAATGAGCATGTATTTTCAAGAACAAAATGTTCTTTTTTTTTCTTTTGTTTTCTAAAAAAAAAAAAACTGTTAGACTGTTAAAACGTTGCCCTCTATATCATTATTTTTGTTTGGGGACTTTTGTAAATGCTCAGGTTGTATGTTAACAGCAGTCACAGCTCCTGGAGCATCAGCAAAGAGGTTGGAAATGTAAGTTTTGAATGCAGTTAAATCAGTGTGTTGCCATGTTCCTGGCCAATCCATGATTGGGTAAGCTGTAAAAAAAAAACTCTGGTTGGTCAATAAAGAGTTGCATTAAACAACACATGTGTATATGGATTTATTGAGTTACTACATCCTTGCCTCTTATGGTATCAACAATTATTTTTTTAATGAGTAGGAGCACTGGTTAAGCGGGTGTCCATTGTTCTTGATGTTTGCAATGTATGTTAAAATAAAGCCCATTGTTCCTTATTAAAAACATTATATAAATAGTGGCACATAAATTACAATTGTTGCCATCTAAATCTTGTTACCTGCTGTTGTAACAGTAATGGACTTCACAATATTGTCTATTTTATATACAGATCACAGGTTCTGACCTGGCATTTTCCTTTCTATCAAGTTACTGACTAACTCAAACATATTTGACTCAGACATTACAGCCTAGTCAGTTAATGGTGTGATGAATATAGATGGGTTATGTTGCAGAGGAAAGCCACAGAATTTCCTTTTTGGTGGGGGTTGGATATGTCAGCCTCAGGGTGGCGACATTGAGCCTTTATTTGCAAAGCTCTAATTTAGGATGCAGTTCAGTTTAAAATCAAATAATAAATCATATATAATTCATGTCTGAATTAGTTGCTTGACTCTTGCTGACGGAACAGTATGGCTGTGACTATGGAGGCATTAGTCAGGCCTACCTTCAATTGGTCAGTGTTTACTTATCTGTTTTTAGACTTCTTTATAGGCTAGATATAGCCTTATTTTGGCTACATAAGCCTTGTGTACCACAAACATCCCGTTATTCCAAAATAACAGTGTCTTTTAAGTTATGAATTTATTAACATGTTCAAATGGAAAAAGCCAATATTTAACACTGGCTACTTGCATATGATGTGTGCCCTGATGGAGGTATGGTAACTGAAATATTAAGACAGTGTATGCAGTTTCAAATAAAAGGTTTTTTGATTCCCATACAGTGGCCACTCCCATATAGTCTTGCTTTTCACTGACCATCTGGAGACCTGTATTTTTACAGAAATCTGTACTTTATTGACCCAGGGAAGCATTCCCCCTTGCTTTATAACCTTTTGTGATAGAGGTTTAAATCTTTTGTGATAGAGGTTTAAATCTTTTGTGATAGTGGTTTTATTGTAGGATATAACAGCCTCTAAACCCTCGGCATTAAAAAAATGGTGGGAGAAGCTGGGCTACAATGTATGTGTGTGTGGTAATTTGGTAGGCCACATTCATTCAGACACAGAGGTGTTTTCTCATATGGCTTTATTCCTTTTGGAAAGAGGTCACTTGTATACAGACCCTGAGTAAGACATAAAGGTTGGACAAACATACAAAACAGAATGAAATGACAAGCAGTCATACACATACATGCAATTCTATATAAACAGCTAGAATGACAGGCAGCCGGAGACAGTTGAAAGGCACATTATGTAATGTTTTCACACAACATCTGACATTAGCCACTTCTGTCCATCAACCAACAACGAATTCATGTGCAAATGAAAGACATTTATCATCAAGCAATCTGGACCATTTTCATTTGGGGGCTTGATTTTCATAGTCTCATAAGTTCACAATTTAAAAATCCCATTGTCTCCATTTCAAGGACATGCTGCTTATTGCCTCTTAACTGATCTGACAGCAGAACACTACTGCCCTTCAATTGATTTGTATTGCTTCATGTAATTGCAGACATTAATGCATTAGGGGGCATGAATAATTGAAGTAGTGTTGATCACATCTATCTGACATATTCAACGTTGGCTTATTCTGTGGTCATCACACGTGGCTGATACTCAGCTCGTGGCAGGAGGCTCGCCCGTCCGGCCTCTTGGTTAATATTAACCCCGCCAATTTTATGGCCCCATTAACAGTCTGTAAACCAATTAACAGAGTAGGTCAATGGCAACAACAAGTGTCACATACAGACAGTTTTAGGACGAGTGGAGCCAGCTTGATAACAATGTTCACTCAAGCTTAAAAATCATATTCATTCGCCTAGCAACAATCTCTTCCTGCCTGGGCCAACACCTCGTAAGTGCACCAGTAAAAATGCTCCCAGCCACTGAAACAGCTTGTAATATGGGAGATGGCCTGTGTTTGCTGACCCTCCAGTTAGCTAGACATAAAACAAATACAAGGAGACCTGACAGATAGGCTGATTGCTTGTGCTTCCCAACTGAAGTAGGAAATGAAACACCCAGTTAATGGGGTTTTGTGTTACACATTACAAGGAGATGCTGGTGTGAATTTCATGAATTTGTGCTTGTGTTCCATGTAGTGCTGAGTGCCCTGCAGAGGTGACTCTGTGTGTGTGTGTGAAGGGGGGGGGGGGGGGGAGGGTGGAGAAGGTAGGATAATTCTAAAGGTCCAACATGGACAGGGGCCCTGGGACGACACTACTATTATTATTATTATTGGGGCCCAAACTTGTATTATTTCATAGTGGCGTCCTGTGTGTGTGTGTGTGTGTGTGTGTCCCCTTGACTAAATTTCATGTGTAAGCTGGAGACTTTGCTACCCTCTCTCCTCCACAACCTTTCTCAGCGTGTTGATCACATCCTCCCCACTGGCCCAAGACACCACGCTGGCCCTATACTTCCCTGGCTGTGCCTCGGCCATCTCCTGGATCAGTCGGTGCATCGGGAAATCCCTCCGAGGGAAGGCGATGTCCCGCGGCGACAGGGTCAGGGACGGGCAGAAGTCGTTGGCCCCGTCGCCCACGTAGAAGACCCGCTGGAAGGGCCGCCCTCCCCTCTCCCTCACCCGCCGGGCGATGTACTCACGCACCACCACGGCCTTGCACATGTTGCTGGGGCAACGCTGGCACTCGTGGGAGTGGAAGGGCCTCATCTGCAGCTGCCCGTCGCGGTCGAACTGGGCGGGGTTGGAGAAGACACGCAGGAAGAGTGGGCGGAAGCCGGCGCGCGTCAGCCAGGACTCGATGAAGAAGGTGTTGGCGTCGGACACGCACACCACCTCGAAGTCCCGCGGCGGGCGAGACTGGAGGAAGCGGAGGAGCGCCGGGATGCCGGGGCAGGCTGGGATCTGCTCGATGATGGAGCGCATGGTGGGCTCGGTGACCCCCTGCTCGGCCAGGTACGCCAGCACGCGCTGCATGTACTCGTTGTAGCGGCTCGGCCTGTAGGTGTCCTTCAGCCAGCCCGGCAGCACCCCGCCGGGGGCGGCCTGCACCACCATGTCATCGCTGGTCTCGTCTACCAGCGTCTCGTCGAAGTCGAAGAAGATCAGGAAACGACGGTCGCCGGGGGGAGGGGCCTCGGCCATGTTGCCACGGCGACGACGGTAGTGGGCTGCGGACTCAATCTCGGCAGCCGAGGGATGGGCTGGGGTAAAACAGCAACTCATGATTGCGTGGGCTTTAGCACACTCCTTACCTCGCTCTTGGAACTATTTGTTATTCATTAATTTCTTCGCGCCTGCACTTTCGTAACACCTGAGTCGGTGAGGATTCTGGGAAATATCAGGGTGAGAGAGTTTTTAAGGACAGAAGAAGTGGAATTAAGGAGACAAAACAGAAAAGGACAAAACAAATAGGGCAGTTTAATAGTCTGAAAAATTTCAGATGCATATTGTAGTGTGTGATCACATATATAAGTAAAGCTTGGCTTATCCTGCTTTCGTAAGATTTGGGTTAGGGTTAGGGTTAATAAAATTCAATGTTAAATTGTGTGATAATACAGAAATATGCCTTTAGGTATGGTACAGGTTGAAGTATAGAACTTGACCCACTCCCACTACAAAAAGGAAATGGAAAAACTACCCCATTTCCTTTTTATAAACTGGAAGACAGCATCAGAAGACAGATGAGCAGAATCACAAATTATAAGGGGACAAACATATTTGTCTTGGGGCGGCTGGTTATGGAGATGTGTTAATACACAATATTAATTCTGAAACAGTCCAGTGCTGCTCATTACACAACAGCCTGAGTGAGTGACTCACGTCACTGATCGCTTAGAGTGGGTGTCATATCTCCCAAACGACAAAACTCTATGAGTAATTAAACCAAATCATGTCTATCAAAATGCCGACAGGGCAAACGGTTTGACAGTGCGTCTGATATTTATGGCGGTCATGCCTTGACGTTAAAACGAAAAAAAAAAAACCCTTTAGTCTTTAAAGTGTACGAATTTAAAGGTAGGCTACACATCCGTAGACAAATTTCGACTCACTTACCTTTCCGCAAATGTTCCCGGGGTAGTTCAAATCTGTGTAAGAAGTAAAGACAAAACCGCTCATCTTTTGTGAACATGTTGACGCAGAGCATCCTTCTTCTTAGGTAAAACTCTTCAGGCAACTCGATACGATTATGACTACTTCGAGATGCATTTAATAAATTACATGCACTGACAAATTTAAAAGTGGATAATGCAGCTGGACATTGGATGCCGTACAGGCAAAACTGAATTGATGTCTAATGGACGTGCAATGTGATGACAAACGCTTATATCAAAGTTCAATAAATCACTGTAATTGAGCTATCGAGATTTTTTTTTGTAAAAGTTAAGGTCGCATTTTGACACGCAGAATGTCCAGAATGCCTAACCTATAACCTATAACCAACTTTGGTTCACATTACACAAACGTGCGAAACAATCAAATTAACCTTATATAGGAACATAGATTTCTACATTCTCCTTTTCCAAAATTGTAGCCTATGTCTTACCTGCTGGGTTAGACTATGTCCTCTCAGACGTAACAGAGTGCCCCTCCAACGGCGTTTTGCTTTCGCCTGCTCCCATCCGCACCGTCATTACATGAATCTCTCCCTGCCTTCTCTCACTACCTCCCTCTGCCTGTTTCCAGGATCAAATATTGCAGGGAGTGTTTTTAACAGACCAAAACCACACATCAGGCAACCGAATGACGTCTACTGCCGTGCTCCGCAACGCTCCACCCCTCGCGATTTCTTTTTAGAGGAGGGGGGGACGGGGACCATCATACCCATTCGGCTTCGACTGATGAATAACTGGTTTTAACTTGACTTGGTTTTTAACTAGTATAGATATCATCTGTACCAATGACATCAGACCCCAATGCACTTCAGGTCACACACACACACATACACACACAGGTGTTTAAAGTCTCCTCAAAGAACAGACTCCACTATCCTCCCTTTCTTTTCATATTCCATAAAAAAGCACCCCTTTAACAGCTGGCCATGCAGTGCATCTGGGAACTATTTTAGGCGTAGTCTGGAGCTATAAGCTAAAGAGTGTGTGTATGCGTGTGCGTGTGTGTGTGTGTTAGCTAAGTACAGGGTGCCTACCATATCATTATCATCCCCCTCCACCTCTGCCTGGAAGTGAAAGATTTGGACCACCCACCCTTTTGTCAGTCTGCGTTCATACTGACTCATGCACTCTCACTTCCACCTCTTTTAATAGAGCTGAGAGTTTGCGAGCGACTGAAAAAGATGGACTGAGAGAATATAAAAAATGAGCATAAATGGGGAGAAATTGAAAGCTTTATTTGCCCTTAGTGAACATGCCCCCACCACCCCCACCCATCCACCCCCTCCCTTCGCCTTTTCCTGTTGAAAGAACTGCAAGGCAAAGAGGAAAGCGGACTGCTTGCCTGTGAGAAACCCTTATCTGTGCACCCCACAGTGAGCACAAACACAAAAAAAACACACAGAGCAGGAGTCCTCTGACCTACTTTTCTTTGTGTTTGTCACAAGCTTGGACTCTACTGAGAGTTCACCCTGCCACCCCACCCCCTAAACACCCCCCCCACCACCACCACCCTCAAGGCACGTGTCCACTGCTTGCCACCAGCCTCTGCATTCCTCAACCACATTCTGAAGGTTCTGATGAAATGTACACACACTCGCCATGTCTAGTAAAACAAATCACTGAATCACTGGACATGGTTACACAGAAACCACACAATGAAAGGTCAAAAACGACAAAAAACTGAACTTTGATAAGGCATAAGGGAGACTGAAGGTGAGAAATCAAGACACACATACCTTGGCATGGTAACAGCCAGAGTTCAAATTGATTGATCCAGAGTTCTCTGGAGCTTAACTCTGCCTCCTCACCTCAGCTACACAGCCAACCAGAGCTGAGCTCCCTCTGCTACAGTATTTAAAGTAATATGATAGAGTGAGATATTGACTACTGTGAGTAAAGAAGGGCTCCACCTCCTTACAAAAGCCTATTGAACCACTGGTAACAGGCACAACCTGTTTCTGAGTAACAGTCCAGGGGCAAAGTGATAATCAAAACAACATTAGAATGAAACCATATTACTTTCCACCCTGGCAACAAGAAAGGTTTCAGTTCCGCAGAGTAGGGAAGGGTAGATTTTTTTCTAAGAACTAAGCAATTACACTTGACATACAACGTGCACATTTTATAAATGAGGACCCAGGACTCCTCCAGCACCCAGAGCAGATTAACACGGGGTGTCTGTAATTGAATTGCATCGTCATTGGATGCTTTTAGAAAAAGATCATGAACATTATACAAAACACAGAGGGTGCATTTTATTTGGTTTGTGTTTTGGGATCATGCCATCTCAACTTACCCTGAGGCTCAGAGGTCACCCTTAAAAGTATCCCTACGAAGTGTTATACAACTTGTTATAATTGTGATTGCCTTTTAGTGCCAATAGCTGGATCTGTTAGCCTGGTAAACCAGCCCCTTGTACTTTACTTCATTGTGTACAGAGAGTCTGGAACTGCTGTATTGAGAAGCTCTTTTCTTCTTAGGGGTGTGGACTCTGCTGAAATTTTAAATGATTGGATCTGCCTTTACCCAAATATCAAAGACTAAACGTGACGTATACAATGCGCTGGATTGTGAAAGAAAGTTACGAGGCTTTCCGGAAACTAATGAGCTAACAATTAACGGAGCTTTTTTCTTGCTCTGACTGTAATTCCTTGATATTCCGAAGCATTGCCACAAAAGACTGAATGGCCTTGCTTACTTTGCTCTCTGCTGCCATTGCAGAGCTACATCCACAGATAGACTACAAGTGAACAAGTGAAATATAGCGCACACAATCGACGTCATTGCTCACAAACACTCCCTCTGTTCGTTGATTAGCCTGGTAAGAATTCTACCGGAGAAAGAGCCCCTCAATACAGCAGTTCCAGACCCTCTGTAAAAAGTGAAGTACGAGGGGCTGGTTTACCAGGCTATGGATCTGTGTCCCTGCACTTAACTCTCAAACACTTCACTGGCATGAGTCCAGCAATCATGAAGCCAAGGCATGCCGGTAAAGTCTTCCAGTGTTCAGTGTTTTAGATTTTAGAAGGGGCATAATGATTTGCTCAACCTATTTCTTGACATAAAACCTAACAACCTGTTAAAATGCAGGAAATGCCATGTATTAAAAAATAAAAAAACATCATATGTGTGCAACATATTGTAATTGACAAAAATTGGCAATACTACTTTTAGATATGTGACGCCATTCCTGCCACATATGGTACCCCACATAAAAAATTGGGCTCTGGATTCTGTGAAAAAGCCAAAGAAGTGAAAATATAGTTCACAGCAGCAAGCGGAGGAGGGGTGCAATAAAAGCAGCAACTCAGAGGAAGCCAAATGATTGAGAAGACCAGTCGGGGTCAGGGCTGGGGAATTAACTGCTGCAGAAAACCTGACTAAAGAAAGCTCTGCCTTATGGATTTCCTCCACATATAGAAGACTGAGATACAGGCAAATATATAACTTGTTTTGATTTGCACATTACGCCAAATGTCAGCGGGACTTAGAACGGTTAAAGGACTAGAAAGAGAACATGGTAAAACTGCCCTGTCCTTCTCTTCACTCGAGGCAATCTCAGTTGAGAACTGTTGTCATTTTTGGCTCTTCAATGGTGGCGCAAACTACCAGTTCCTACAACAGCAAGTGCCTCTTTCTGTATTTTTCAGAAAGTTCTTCAAGAGCCATCTTTTCCAAGAGCACCATCTCTGTGGACAACTGTAACCAGGGGTGCTTCCTAGGTGGGAAAGTTAGTCAATTCCAAGAACCCAGTATTCACAGGGGGGCATCTAAGACAGTGGTTCTTAACCTGGGTTCGATCAGACCCTAGGGGTTCGGTGAGTTGGTCTCAGGGGTTCGGTGGAGCCTCTGCCGCACATCATTGTTACGCATTGCATTCTGCACAGGCATGCGTTGGCAACAAAAACCTTGCCCCCCAAAATGGCAGAAGTATTAAAAGTATTGTTGTGAGTTGTGTGTTGGTTTTGTTATTTGAACAAGGTGATGTTAATGCATGGTTCATTTTGTGCACCAGTAAAAAAAAAAAATTTTTTTATTACATTTTATTTTTTACTAAAGAAGGGTTCGGTGAATGAGCATATCAAACTGGTGGGGTTCGGTACCTCTAACAAGGTTAAGAACCACTGATCTAAGAACATTAGTGATATCTTGCGATAGTTAGTTCTTTAATAGGATCCAAGATTTGTAGTGGTGCCCCGACTCTAAAACCCTAACCTGGGCCTACTCTGAGCATCTCTTAACAGTCTTCCTTGCACTTGCCTTTCCAGTGAAGCTGGTACATTGCAGTTTCCCTGCAACTTATAAAAAGTAAAAGGCCATTACCGCATGTTTGTGTAACAAAACCAGCTGAACCTATTTAGCACAACTCTTCCGCTATGAATGTCAACAAACTGGCAAAATCAGCTGTGCTAACAGCTTGCTAACAGGTTTTCTTTTTTTTTAGAATAGGTTGCTTTGAAGAAGGTATATGCTTAGTGTAATGTAAAGTAGTTTACCATGGCAAATCAGGCTGGTATGATTGATGTTTTGTCGCCCCAAACCAAGTTAGGGTGCCTTTAGAGCTACTGCATGTTAACCAAGGGCAACGCTTGAGAAGTGGTATCATCATAAATCTCAATCTTGTTCATGGTATATGACTTAATGTTCTCACACTTTCCTGCCCACATAAAAAAAACAAATCATGCCAATGTGACCCACAATCAAAAGCGACCCACAATTTTGTTTGTAATTATGGCTACAGTTTTCTTTTACTTCTGAAAGTTAGCTGAGTGTTAAATGTACATTATCAAAAAAGGCCATCGTTACATCATAAATGCATCTTTCTGACAGTATCGCATAAACAATCAAAACAAACAAACAAGAAACAAACTGCAGAATGTGGTAAAGCTGCACAGATTTGTACCAGACTCACAATGATAAAATACTCACTGCTACACTGAAGTGGTTAAAATGCAGGAAAAAAAGAATATTGATTTCTTAAAAAAAGAAGACAAAACACACATCTTTAAAGAATATACATCATTATTGTCTTTTTTTTTTTTTACTAGCGAGATTTTAGTAGAAAGTGCATTCTATATGCCAAGGACAAAAGGAGGAGAATCAAAAACTGAAAATACAAGAAGTGAAAAACAAAAAAGGGACATTTTATTTAGACCACCCTTTTAATGTTGAATGATCATTTTGTTTCCTGGGAGATGTCTGTTTACCTTGTTATATATATAACAAACTTGTAATTCGGACTTGTGATGCAGCAGTGCGGTTAACATGCTGCTCTATTCATCGTTTCATTTTTTTATTTTGACATCTTTTATTTCATTGAAAAAAAACCTTGGCTGTTAACCCTAAGAAGTTACACTCAACTGTTTGTTTGAGTTGTAATACTGCAGTGATATTAATCCCAGCTGTAAATATCTGATTTTAACCATGTCAGTATGTATGTAATGAGTATGTAGATGTCTGATTTCCATCGCTATTTTACTATGGTTTTAATGATGTCTTGTGTAAGCTTCACTATGACAGACACCTGTGATGGTCAACCATTAAGCATGGCTGACTACCTTTACTACTTCACTGAAAGAACCTGGTGTTTGGTTTTGAATATACTCCAAAAAGATGAACAGAACAGTCGATACAGTCGATGAACAGAAGCAAACGATAGGATGATGATACTGATGATGGTGTCTAAAGGGTCCTAGCTCTTATTACAGTTGATTCTCCTCCTTTTCTCTTATCCCATCTAGACACACACACACACACACGCACACACTCACACTCACTCACTCTCGAACCATCCAAAATGCACAGGACACACTCCCCCCCCCCCCCCCCCCCCCCCCCACAATGCTTTGTCAGTCTCCGGCCTTAACCGTGCCCCCTTTGCTCACAGCAGTAAAGTGCCTAGGATAAAAACAACTACACCGATTTGAAAAATAAAAAAAAGAGAGAGAGAAAAAATAAAACAATCACAAAAAAAGCCAAGCCATAATCCAGCTCACTCTCTGGGCTACATCACAAATCGCTCACTCATTTTCCCACTACAGTTTCCCTTCAGTGATGCGGTGTGCTCTCGGCAGGGAATGAGGTGAGTGATGGAAGACAGAGCCCAGCACTGAAACAGCGCTGCACCCCTCTCCAGCCCTCCACCCCTCTCCCTGGCTTCCCTCTCTGCGGCTCTCTACGCCCCTCACAGACAGCTTTTTCAAGAACCAAGACCTCTAGCAGCTGAATCAAAAGGACACCAAAGTAAGACAACTCTCCATGCCCACCCCACCCACCTATCTACCTACTCACCTCTTGTTCAAGCACACACACACACACGCACACACACACCACACGCACCATAACATTTATCTGTTCTTAGCCACACCAAAAGCCCCCTATCACCACACTCACGAAAGACAGAGGAAGCAGCTTTTTATATATCAGCACCACAGGGGGTATACATTACTGCTAATGAACACACTCGCACCCAGTCTCTCTCACACACACACAAACACACACACACATACACAAACACATCAACACACTCCAGCAACAGAATATTCTAAAGGGGGTTCAATCCCACTCATCAAAGCATGTCCACATGTCTGATTCTGCGAAAGCAGCCTTACCACAACACCATCCCCCCCACACACATGCCAATAAAGACACACATACACTGTATACACAAAGTATGATGATTACAATAAAAAAAACTCCTTTAAAAAAAATGAGGATACAGTAAATATGTCTATACGCTTACAAAAATTAGGTGAGTGTGTTAGAATATAAAACCATTAAATTCCATTCTTTTCTTTCTAACTACTCCTATGAAAGCACAACAGTGTTGTCTTTTTTTTTCCACAGAGGAGTCTTCCATCTTCATATTCACCCGGCTGGTTTTTTTTCCTCCACGACTTTTTTTTTTTTTGCCAGTCCCAAAGAAGTTTCCTTTCCTCCTCGAAAAAAACAAACAACCTGTCAACACCAGTTTGATTGAAGCCCACCCCAAGTGGGGTCACATTCAAGAGAATTCGAGTTACCAGGTCTGAATCATTTTTTTTTTAAGTGCCCTAACTGCACGTATTCAATATATCTTTGATTGTATGCATGTCTGTCTGTATGTGCGTGTGTGTATGCATGCATGTATATGTGTGTGTGTGTAATGTGATGTGAGACAAAACAAAAACAATCAAATAAAAACAATCAAATAAAAACAAAAATGGAAAAAAACCCTTGCGGGTGCATCGTTATGACTGCAGAGGTCTGGACACTCTCCTCAGGAGATGCTGAGGAGAGACACGTGTGTTGAGAGGTTTTCTTTGAGTTTACATACTTTTGTTTTTTAATCATTTGAGTAGCTGTAGTAGTGAGGCAGGACCAGTAATCAAAGGTCAAGGCAAATCCTCATCTGTAACCGGCACATGTTTCTGATTAAGAGAGAGAGAGTAACCCGTAGAACCATAGGCAGCAGCAGCTGTGTAGACATTAGTTTGAGGGAAAGAGAGAGAGACAGAGAGAAAGAGAAAGAAAGAGAGAGGGAGGAAGAGTGAGAGACAGACAGAGAGAGAGAGACAGAGAGAGAAAGAGAAAGAAAGAGTGAGAGACAGAGACAGAGAGAGAGAACAAGAGAACTATAGAGGAGAGGTACTGTTTCACTAGTATAAAGCAACTTGTTTTTTTCCAAATGAGTAAGCTTCTGTGTTGTGTTGTGAGCAGTATCAGGGAATATAATGCTTTTGAGGTCTATGCCTGTATGTATGTATGTATGCATGTATGCATGTATGTATGTATGTATGCATGTATGTGTGTATGCAGAGGTGTCAATCCTGGGTTCAGAAAGTAAAGACCCTGACACATTTCCTTCTAAGACAGGTGACTTCACTCAGTAGCTGATCTACCTGTCTCGAGTGCTCTTTACAGCTGATTAAGAGCTGGTTGCATCACATTTGTGGCAGGATGTTTACTTTCTGAACCCGGGACTGACACCTATGTATGTATGTATGTATGTATGTATGTATGTATAGTATGTGTATGGGTGTGTGTGCGTCTCTAAATGTGTATTTTTGCCTATGCAAATGTGTGGTAAATGTCAACAGTCATAACAGAGAAATCATGTCACGCCCACATGAGCACGTGATCTTCAAAATATTAGGTCTTAAGAGAACGTGAGGAAGTCAACAAGGGAGCTTCACACTTTTTGTGTGTGTGTGTATGTTTGTGTATGCAAGAGAAAGTTTCATCTTTTTCTGTCATTATGTCATTTGCACTTTACCACACCACAGGACGGTGCATGGGTTCCAAGAAGTGCGTGTCCTAAAAGATGAGTGGTGGTGTCCATCCGTGTGTGTGTGTGTGTGTGTGTGTGTGTGTGAGAGAGTGTGTCTGTCTCTCCATGTCTGTTTGTCTGTGTGTGTGTGTGTGTAAGTGTGAGTGTGAGAGTCAGTCAGGGCTCAGTGGTGTTGCTGGCCGGGCCCCGCTCCCTTGTCGGGCTGTGTGAGGTGGCGCAGGTAGCTGTCCTCCTGTCCGCAGTGGTTGATTGGCTCGCTCTTGAAGAGGGCGGGGGGCGGCGGCAGCAGGGACACCTGGGGGATGGGCAGCGTGTGCTGGGGGCCGGCGTGAGCGCCGTGAGGCGTGTGACTGGCATGCACCTGCTGTTGCCCGTGCTGTTGTTGCTGGGGGTGGAGTTGCTGTTGCTGCTGCTGCTGTTGGGTGGGAGGCACCTGCAGGTGGAGGTGTGAGAAGCCGTGCCCCACAGCCACCCCCCCACCCCTCTGCTGCTGCTGCTGCTGCTGGAGCGACCCCACAGCCCCTGAGCCAATCATGCCCAGGGAAGCGGAGCCGGCTGCGCTCACCACCGCCACGGTGGGCACCTGTCCCGGGGCCAGGCCGGAGGGGGAGGAGGTGGAGGCGGAGGAGGCCGGGCCGGGGGCCAGGTGCAGGGGCATGGCGGCCAGGGAGGCGGGCTGCAGGGTCACGGGGCTGGTGACCCGGAAGCACTTCTCCTTGTGCGCCTTGAGCATGTTGGAGAAGCGGAAGCGCTGGCCGCACACCTCGCAGGGGTACGGCTTCTCGCCCGTGTGTGTGCGCCGGTGACGCTTCATGTTGGGACGGCTGGTGAAGCTCTTGCCGCAGATCTCGCAGATGAACGGCTTCTCTCCTGCAACACACACACACACACACAGTCAGAGAACACATAGAGGAACACACAGTCAGACAACACACACACATACACAGTCAGACAACACACACACATACACAGTCAGACAACACACATACACAAACATTTACGAACACATCGTGAAAAACCACACATACAAAAATACACATACAAAAATACACACAGGCAGTTTTCTCTTGCACAGGGACAAAGACACACAGGAAGTGAAAGAAAAGGGAGCGAGGGAGATGAGAGATGAAGAAAGAAATAGCGAGGGAGAGAAAAAGAAAGCAAGACAATCAGACAAAGAGTAAGAAAGAGAGAGAGAGAGAGACAGATTAGAAAGAGAGAGAGAGAGAGAGAGAGAGAGATATAGAGAGAGAGAGAGAGAGAGAAAAAGACAGATTGCAGATAGAGAGATGAGAAAAGAGACACATGGGAAAACTCCTATAATCCGTTTTGTTTGAGCAAGTAAACTTATAATTTTTATTTTAAACTAATTTTTCATTCAAATGTCTGTCACCACCCACCCGATAATAGACTTGCTTACGCTACATGCGAGAAATGGGGTAGATGGGAAGCAGAAGAAAAGGAAAGGCGGGGAGGTGGGATGGGATGAGAGGAGAGAAAGCGCTAGATGTCTACAGATGTGTGAATAGGTGCCTGAATTAGCCCGCAATTATACAACTGAGACTTCTCTCACTAAGCTGCGCGCGCACACACACACGTATACACACATGCGCATGCACACACACACATACACACACACACACTCCCTCACAGAGAAAAACTGTTGAAAACACACGCGCACACACACACACACACTCTCTCTCTCTCTCTCTCTCTCTCTCTCTCACACACACACACACACTCACACACACACACACACTAACACACACACACACACACACTTGTGTCTCCCACGCACTCCAGACCGTGTCAGTCATCCTCCCTCATGCAGATTTCCATGACTCATTGGAGCTAGAGGGTGCAATATCCATTTCCTTTACATCCATAGCTACACTGGCAGGACTCCTATGCATCCATATAGTTACATACTGCCACATTTTAGGATTGTTTCTATTATGTTCTCAGTCAAGAACACCTTTTGACCAATTTGGGAACATTTATTCACACTAGTCCCAGACGCTTCGGCGTGAGGGATCCTAGTTTTTCCTAACTATTCTAGCCGCTTTTCCCTTCTATGGGAATTGTGTGTGTGCTGTCTGCTTTAGTGCTGAATTGTGCTGCATTGTGTGTGTGTCTGCATCTGCTTTATTGTGTGTGTGTGTGTGTGTGTATATCTGCTTTAGTGTGTGTATGTGTGTGTGTGCGCTTTAGTATGTGTGTGCTTTAGTGTGTGTGTGTGTGTGTGTGTGTGTGTGTGCGTGTGTGTGTTAGAAAGTGTGCGTTTCCGTTAGTGTGTGTGTGCTTTAGTGTGTGTGTGTGTGTGTGTGTGCTGTAGGCCACTGCCCGTTTCCCCAGGCGGGCGTGTCCGCCACCGCAGCATTCTAAATCTGTGCAGCAGAGGGAGGGGACACAGCAGAGGGAACATGAAAGACACACAGAGATGGACAGCCCGGGCAAACATCACAGTGTGTGTATGTGCGTGTGTGTGTGTGTGTGTGTGTGTGTGTGTACGTTTGTGCGCAATGACAGAGCGAAAGAGGGTGAGCAGTTTATTTTCAGATGCGTTTACATTTTACTCAGTACTTATGTACTGTGTGTGTGTGTGTACATATGAGAGCGAAAAAGGGTGAGCTGTTTATTTATGGACACTCAGAGAGAGAAAGAGACTGTGTAAGAGAGAGAAAGAGAATGAGCAAGTTGTTGATGGATGCTTATACATTTACTGTGTGCTTATGTACACTGTGTTAGGCACACACACACGTGTAGTGAATACACATGTATATGTACTGAGTATTCATGTACGGTGCACATGCATGCACACCTGTATGTGTGTATGCGTGTGTGTGTGTATGCGTGTGTGTGTGTGTATGCATGTGTGTGTGTGTATGCGTGAGTGTGTGTGTGTGTGCATGCATGTCTGTATGTGTGTGTGTATGCATGTGTGTCTGTGTGTATGCATGTGTGTCTGTGTGTGTGTGTGTGTGTATGCATGTGTGTGTGTCTGACCTGTGTGAGTCTTCATGTGCTCGTCGAAGTACTGCTTCATGTTGAAGTCCTTGCCGCACCACTGGCACATGAACTGCTTGTGTCCGATGTGGATGCTCATGTGGGAGCGCAGCTGGTACTTGTACTGGAAACGCTCGTCACAGTTCTGCAGAGGTGCAAATGATGCGTCAACACACACACACACCTCTGTGATATCACACACACACACAGGCCACTGTGCTCACACCAATACACTTTCCCTCGTGATCTCGCACACGTGCGCGCACACACACACACACACAAACACACACACACACACACAATCTCACACACACACAGCATGAAAACATCCACGCCTCTATGCTCACACCCATATGCGCTTGCTCTCTCTCAGTCACACACACACACTAACACCCACAGATTTATTCTGTTCCGTTGGGGAGGAAAAAAGATAACACCAAAGGCTGCACGTACTCTCAAAGGCTCAAAGAGTTGTTCAGTGTGCAGCACAAACAAGCACACACACGCGCACACTCAAACACACACACACACACACACACAAATAAAACCGAAATTCAAACAAAATGTTGAAACTCCCTTAATAACAGGAGTACAGGCACATACTGTGTGCAGAGAACACCAGGAAAATTGGGAAAATGAGAGCTCAGGATGGCAAACGATGATCAGAGCTGGGCAGAGATAGAGGGAGAGACAAATACAAAGGGAGAGGGTGAGACAAAGGGAGAGGGATAGACAGAAGGAGAGAGAGAGACAGAGGGAGAGAAAGACAGGAGGAGAGAGGGAGAGAGAGAGAGAGAGGGAGAGAGAGAGAGAGAGAGAGACAGAGAGAGAGGGAGAGACAGAAGGAGAGACAGGGAGAGGGAGAGACAGAGACAGAGACGGAAGGACAGAGACAGAGGGACAGGGAGACAGAGACGGACAGGGAAAGACAGAGACGGAGGGAGAGGTGACTGGCGACGAGGCCACGGCAGTCTGTAATAAAGCAGCGACGCTGTACTTCAGCAGCCCTCATTACTGTGCCGAGGTCTGTTATTACTGCACTATTTATACGCAACGCTGTCCCACGCAGCCCCACCTAGCCTGCACACACACACACACACATATACACACACACCCGTGTGCATACACACATACACGCGCACACAGGAAAGGGGTCCACACCCAGACCACCCTTGTCCAACCACACCCACCTGACC
Source organism: Setipinna tenuifilis (assembly GCA_030347295.1). Taxonomy (NCBI): domain Eukaryota; kingdom Metazoa; phylum Chordata; class Actinopteri; order Clupeiformes; family Engraulidae; genus Setipinna; species Setipinna tenuifilis. The sequence goes on along the minus strand of CM059266.1, from coordinate 25,982,198 downwards.
TATGCTGTGCCTGTGGAGGATGTGCCTGTGTGTGTATAAAGGCTGATGCACAACTCTAGTCTCTAGTCTCCAGCTTGGCCAGGTAAGCTGTACAGCAGTGTTTCCTGAAAGTGTAGTCCGCAAGAAAAGCCCAAATGGGCCGTAAGCAGATGTGTTAAAATATTACTTTTAATGTTTCTTAAGCTACCCTATGATATGCTGTGATGTGTTTAAATGACATGTGCATCATTTGTATGCCCTTCCCTGATGTTGCACCAATTCATGCATTTACATAGCCTTGTTAGCCTTAGAGTGTGTGTGTGTGTGTGTGTGTGTGTGTGTGTGTGTGTGTGTGTGTGTAGGCTAGGTGGGGCTGCGTGGTCATTGAGTTCATTTATTTTTAGGGGGAAGTGGTCCTCAGTCTGAAAAACTTTGAGAAACAGAAAGGTGCTGGCGTCTCTGCTTTTCAAGCATCCAGCAGCACCAGAATGAGGACTGGTGAATACACACATCCAGGATATTTAACATGGTTTGGGAACGCCTAAACTATACATGGAGTTGCTTATGCACACGCCCAGCCGTCTAGGGTTTATTTCTGTTTGTATACAACTCTGCGGGGGTATATTTTTGTGTTTCAGAAATTAAAAACCCTCTCTGTGTGAGTTCAAATAGCTCTACTGCCAGCACTGCACTGTCAACTAAGCCAAAACAGAATAATTTCCTAACAGCTCAAAAGTGTTTACGGAGGGACTAATTCAATTTTAAACCCATGTAAAAATCAATACCCTCTTTGACAGCAATTAATAAATGTGTTGGTTTAGGTAGGCCTTTGTAGACTTTGGATGAATTAAACTGTGGTGCCGCCAAACACTGGTGGTTATTTTTTACCAATTCCCTTTGGCCAAGTCTGCACACCCAGTGCAAGTCTAACCAACGGGTACATCCAGTGTTGTTTATGCAACTTCAGTCAAACAGTTCATATAAAAAGAACACAAATATACAATAACTAAAAGAGGCAGTAACAGAATGAGCAAATAATTAACTTATTTATTTCAACAACATATTCAGACTTGGTTCCGTAATCTGTTTATGTGCGTGTTTTTGTGTGTGAGAGGGATACAAAGAGTGACTATGTGTGTGTGTGTGTGTGTGTGTGTGTGTGTGTGTGTGTGTGTGTGTGTGTGTGTGTGTGTGTGTGTGTATGAAAGAGAGACAGACAGTAATTGTGTGTGTGTGTGTGTGTGTGAGAGAGAGAGAGAGAAAGAGAGAGACAGTGACTCTGTATGTGTATGTGTGTGTGTGCGTGTGTGTGTGTGTAAACGACAGACATTGACTCTGTGTGTGTTTACCTCACAGCGGAAGGGTTTTTCTCCTGAGTGCTGCAGCGAGTGCACCTTTAGGGACATGCTCCTCTTGAAGGACTTCCCACACGTCTCACACGTAAACGGCATGTCTTTAGTGTGCGCTACAGGAAGCCAGAAGGGACAATAAGCACCAGACAAAAAAGCCAATTGCATGTGTAAGAGTCAGACTTTTTAAAAAGACAGAGACAGAGAGAGAGAGAGTCTGTGACTGCCCTGGCTGATCAGGGTTCAGATGATAACAGCTGTTTGGTAACCTCCATAACCCCACTGGGAGTGTGTGTGAGGTGAGTGTGTGTGAGGTGAGTGTGTGTGAGGTGAGTGTGTGTGTGTGTGTGTGTGTGTGTGTGTGTAGATACGTACCGACCATGTGTTTGCGCACATGAGCCATGGTGTAGAACTTCTTCTCGCAGATTTCACATGCAAACTTCTTTTCGGCGTAGCCATGGACAATCTTTATGTGCTCGTGCAGGGACCACAGCTTCTTAAATGACTTATTACATGTCACACACTGTGAACACACACACACAAACACACACATGATGGCATTGCTAAGTGTTCAGTGACAGAGAACAGAATATGTGACAGTATTCCTTATAATTACTTCTTGAGTAGTCTGTGGATCCGAGAGTAAAGATGAAGTAAGCTCTAAGTTCTAAGGGGTTCACCCGGTGGATGCACTGTCTATGGTACTCAACATCACTACCAACCACATCCCAGACCACCAGGGTAAAGGACTGAGAAGCCGGACTGATCACTCCCAAATCTATCAGTACTGCTGATGTAATTAGCAACTAGCTGGAGGTAAAACAGTCAGCTAGAGGAAGAGATCCCATTACTGGCATATTGCCTATTATCAGGCATTTTCTCTGCAGTTCCGGCTAAAACAAGGCTTCGCCTGGGGAGCATGAAGTTATCACAGTGAAAATAGACCAATTTAGCAGCCATTAACTTTTGGGTTCAGAAGGTGAACTTATAACATTTATGTTTAAACTGATTTTGCATCAAAATGTCCCTCATCACCCAGCTGATAATAGACTTGGTTATGCTAAGTGACTTACGTTGGTTTTACCTATCCAGCCATGTGTGTGTGTGTGTGTGTGTGTGTGTGTGTGTGCATGCACCGAGAGAACACAGACATTTACGTTTTTGGTTGAATGGTTGTAAATGAGTGGATGACAGCTGTAAATTGTCGATAACAGTGCACTGTTGATAATCGGTAACTTTTTAAAGTGTAGGCCCAGTGACTATTCTACCAAGCAGGTTTAGTCCCTCATACTATGGTCACGCAGAGCGAGTTGAAAAACACCTTCTGATACAAGCCCAGTGGATTTGGTTTTCTTAAGAAATGTAATCCACAGGGCTCTTCTAATAGGAGATTTACCATGTTCTCTGGTTGAACTCTTTGACCGGCTAGTCACTGAACTCGAGTACCACCCTGTGCTGAGAAGAGAGAAGAGGAGGGAGAAGAGTGCTTCTATTGCGACTAGCCCGCACAATAACTCTCTGGCCCCCTCTTGTGGCCACTATTTGATGAACCATTTCCTTCTGACATTCCTATCTCCACTTTGATGTTCACAGCTGTTTAATCCAAGATGTCTGCACCAGCCCCATATCACGGTTTTGTAATTATTATTACATATTTTACAGGCTTTTTTTTTTAACTAGATAGGAAAGTGGCGAGAGAAACAGGAAGTGAGTGGGACAGAGAGATGGGGTGGGATCAGGAAATGACCTGGGGTCAGATTCAAACACGCGTTCCTGACGACATAGTATGGGCACCTAAGCCAACTGCACCATGGAGCCTCACTGGCACAACTAGACTATTGGCACCATAACTCTATTAAAGCAACACCAAGCAGTTTTTTCAATCTTAAAACAATGTTTCCAAAATCATTTCAGTGGTTCATCAACTTCTAACAGTATGAAAGACACTTCTGAAGTCACTTTGCTGCCCTCCATTGGCTATAACCGCACTCAGTAAATTTGGAGGAGCGGACTGTCTCTCTGTAGTTCTCTATGAGAGACAATTCCGCTTCCAACCTGAAGGGCGACTGAACACGAAAAGTACTTAGTTTTGCTTTAAAGCTGTAACAATACACATACACATATACTGTATATATATATATATGGCCACACACACTCACCTGGATGTTTTTCTCACAGTCAGTCTGCTGGTGCAGGGCCAGCTCGCTCTCCAGCACGAACTTCTTGCCGCACTTGTCGCAGATCTGCATGCGGCGGTGGGTGACGTTCATGTGCTTCTCCAGGTACCAGCGCGTGTTGAAGACCCGCGGGCACTTTTCGCACGCCAGTGTCTCGCGCTCCTCGCCCGCCTCCGCCTTCACGTCCCCGGAGGTCGTCGTCGTTAGGGCGCTCGATGCAGCGGTGGTGGCGGCGGCAGAGGACGAGGAGCCCTTGGGTTCGCGGCGGCCAGGCCTGCGCCTCCTCAAAGGCGGCTCGGCGTTCTTCCTGCGCCCCCTGGTGGTCATGCCCATGCTGGCGGGGGCGGTGGCGGCTGCAGCTGCGGCTGAGACACGCTGGCTCTTTCGGCGAGGCTGGACCTGGGCTGCCCCTCCTCGCCTCCCTCTTTTGCCCCTTCTTGTCCGGCTCGTGTTCTCCTCCTCTTCTTCTTCTTCCTCCTCCTCTTCTTCTTCTTCTTCTTCCTCTGAAGGACTCTCCTCTTCTTCCTCCTCCTCCTCCTCCACTTCCTCCTCCTCATCTTCCTCATCCTCCTCCTCGTCATCTTCCTCGTCCTCCTCTTCCTCACTGCCCATCTTCCCATCCTCTCCAGTGTTTGCTGTGCCCGGCCCTCCGCTCTTGTCTGCCTTGGACACGTTGAGCGTCTGATTGTTCAGGTTCACCTCCACGATGATCTGCTCGCGTTTGAAGTGCTCCCCCTCATCCTCCCCTTCCTCCTCCTCCTCCTCCTCTCCTTCCTCCTCTTCTGAGTCCTCCGAGGAGCCACCGTTCTGGCTCCGGCCTCCCTGCGAAACCTCCTCTTTGGCCCCCTCCCTGAAGAACTGCTGCTGGGAGGAGGGGCTGTTTGGGCCCGTGTTGGCGGCGAGGGGTGCCACAGGCTCGGCGGCCGGTGGCTTGGTGGCCATTTTGTTGTCGACGAGCACAGAGTACGGTTTGCCCCCGCCCTCACGCTTAAACAGCTTGCCAGATAGGCTGATGTCTGGAGCGGCAGGGTGGTAGTAAGGCTGCGAGGGGTGTGTTCTGGAGCCCTCTTCTTGGGACATACCGTCTGCTCCTGGTAGAGGAACGCCTTCCTTCCCCGCCTGGCAGGACTTCATGAGGGTGGCGGAGAGGCCAGGGGGGAAACTGAGGTGACCACTGGTCCACGGAGATGAAGATGGGGCCCCCCCCTGTTTTACAGACTTGTCCAATCAAATAGGTTCCAAAGGGTTTCAGGAGGGGCAGGGGGCAACCTGGTCTATCCCCCCACCCCTCCTTTTAGAGGAGGAACACACAGAAGAGACGGGAGGAGAGTGAGCCAAAGTCACCCCCCGAAAAAAACGTTCTTCAGCCCGACCCCTGAGGGACGCCCATGTTCTCTGCTAGCCCAGTCAGCAGGGAGAACTTTACACCACCAAGACTACAGAAGAAACAGGTGCAATAAAAAAAACTTTGGAAAGGATGAATTTTTTAAAAAAAGGAAGAAAATACAGAAGCACCCTTTCCTAGATGTGAAAGACTCACTGGACTACCCTCCGCGATGATCGGCAGAAGCGGCGGCGCGATTAAAACTGATCAAAAGTTCTCCTGTGTGATGCTCGTCTGCTGCGGATACTTTTGAAGTCAGGCTTGCCGATCTCCCCGAGCTTCTCTCTTGTTTGCAGGTGCCGTCTTCTGGTCCTGCTTCTTCTGCATTAGCATCCAGCCCTCAAAGGTTGCTTTATGGAAAAAAGAAAGAAAGAAAGAAGGAAATTAAACAAAAGAGAAAGCAATGAGAAGATAGAGACAGAGATAGGGAGAAACGACTGATCGATGAGCTGTAACAAACACCGAGCTATGTTGCTCCAAGTGTGACATGAAACTACACTCTGGTTAAGGTGCCAGAGATCGAAACACTACATCTTACTATGATGAGCGCCTTACCACAATGAACCCCGTTTCTCTGTTTGACTGTGTTTGTTTGTGTGTGCTTCTCTGTGTGTGTGTGTGTGTGTGTGTACAAAGGAAAACCACATGCAGTGCTGAGCAAAAGGCATACACCTCCTACACACACACACACACACCTTGGTGTCCTTGATGCCTTATATCTCGACAACATCGCCCAATATCATCTCCTACCCGGTTTATCTTCCCACAACAACATACTGAAACTTTACACTTAGCCAAATCCCACGCATTACTACCTTTCCACATCACCATCATTAAAAGCTCAGGTAGTTTCTTCAACAACCCCCTTGTTGTAGACATGTCCTAAATGTGCACCCACATGTGCGTGCATATGTGTGTACGCTTAAACTGTGGATGCTGACCTTACTTGACCTCTGGGTGACCCCAGCAGCCAACGCTGGGAGAGTCAACAGGGTTCAGCAGTTACTTGCAGCCTCCCAGGAAGAACAGCACACATCACAGAACGCACAACAGCCCACCCAACACCCCTCCCTTTTCCTCCCTCAACTGTCGAATCGATGCACATTTCAAGAAAAATAAAACCAATGCAAAACAAACAAAAAACTGCAGTCCAACGAATCATTTCTCACGGTCCCTTCCCTTTCAGCTGTTGATTTAGTGTTGAAACTATGGTTAACTCATACTTAGCTCGGGGTCTATACATGTGAAACATACAGTCGCTTGGGCCGAGCCACAAACAATGCCAGCCAATCAAAACAGTGCTTCAGAAATACGAACAATAAGGTATGATCAAGGACACTGAAGATGTCAGCATGGGCAAGAATCACTTAATGAAATAATGAATAACAACCTGGCCTAATCAATCTTAGTCACTTAATCACTGACATGATTGAATAAAATGTGGTGCCTGCCCGTGCCCCATACCAACAATCTCCGTACACGTTCTCACAGAAATACACACACCAAACCACAGGCCTCCACCTTTCATCCGGCACACGCTACTGCTTTCTGAGAACTGAGGAGAGCTGGATATGCTCGAACAAACCACAAACTTGGTATGTGACTGTATGTGTGTGGCTGCCCCTGTTCTCATACACACACACATGCTGCCATGCTTCTACACACACACACTCACACACACTCACACCGCCCCGCTTGTTCGTAGGTGGACGCACGCACGCACACACACACACGGGGAGGTGACACAATTGTGTGCATGCAGCCCGAATGTGAATTTGAAAAGTTTGTGGAAAGTAAGTGTGTGTGTGTGTGTGTGTGTGTGTGTGTGTGTGTGTGTGTGTGTGTGTGTGTTTGCGGAAAGTGTGTGTTTACTACTGGTGGTGTGCACTGCAGTGCAGTGCAAAAGTGTCTTCTATGCTTTTGAGGTCTAGCCTCCTATGTAGGCCGCCACTGAACAGTGCATCAGACTTTTCAGTAACTGCAGAGCTCCTCTGTAAAAAGCACCAGTCTGCTATGTAGAACCTGCTTCCAAATTACAGCAACAGTGGAAACCCAACACACATTCGCACTGCAGCAACCTCCAACACACAAAAAAAAAGTCTCCAACAACCTAGACTCAAGGTTTTAATCCCTTTGGTCATGGAGCAAAGGCTTATTTTCTAGCCTGATTTTCTTTCCCTCTGCAAAATGTCCAAAGCTTTTCTCAAATATGCAAAGAGAATTTTGCATAATAATAACGCTTTTAGAAGCATGCTCTTTTAGGAAACCTGTTAAGATGATCATTTCTGATTCAAAATCTGTGGCTGATTACAATTTATTTCATATGAAACTCATATGAAAGCTTGCCTGTAAGTTAGCCTTTGCGCCGTCCAAAAAATCTTCCCAAGTGCAGTGTGTTTAAACCCAGAGGTTTAACATTTCTTATGAACTGACTGACTGCGGATAAGAAACGGGACTTGGTTTGTGCAGTATGGAGCCTGCTGAGTGCTGACATTTCAAAACCTGCTTTTTTTTCATAAAGGTGGCTTACTGACACTTGAACGAGGTCAAACCTGAACAACTTTTGACTTCTGCAGCACAATGCAAAATTTCAATGTTTGTCATCCAATCCTGCATGCGGCGCGTAAAACACTTTTCATAGAGAGGATGCATTTCAAAAGTACTTTGACTTATGGCTGCCGAAGCACATTTCCAAACCATCGAGACTAGAGTTACCCTCTGCTCTCAATTAACAATAGCTTTTGGAGATTTACTACACAAAATCACTACACAGACTAAACAGTTCTCTTTCCTCTTTGTTCTCTTCTTGCTACAAGCTGCTCTATACAGCAGAGGCAAGGAAGCACAAGGAACCATTTTGATTCATTTGTTTCTGAGTCATGCTTACCAATAAACAACATCTGTCTTGATTCAAATAGTTAAGGTGAGCAATGACCTTGTCGATACCTGCAACATGGAATACACATCCAACTAACTACACATAGAAAACACTCATAGTACAGAACCAAGACTCTAAATAGATTCACATCAGTATTATAATAGATTTTTTTAATTTTTTGCAAATGCATCAAAATGCACACAGAAATCGAATTCAGCTGTTAGACAGTGTCAAAAAGTTCTGCCTATTCACTTTCTGAATGCCTGAATAATTCACCAAAGTAGGTTGCATAACTGTGATGCAATGGTGGTCACCGTCTTGAACAAACAAATGAACACGCCATCATAACAGTTCAGCGGCTAACGATATAGACATTAGCATGCAGAACTGCTGTAGCTCGAATGACGAAAGAAATCCAATGAATCAGACTGCCAGCAACTACCAAACGGCACCCACCCACCCACCACCAAGGACCACAATGGAAATAAGCTTTTGCTTTACTGTACCATACCAATTGTCTAAGAGTTATGCATGAGAAGATCTCTGCGTTTTATCTTCCAACATATCAAAACAGTCTCTCTCTCTTCTTTGAAGGAGGTGGATACATTTCCAAGAAGCCGTTAAAGATGCATACTGTTATTTCTACAAAACTAAATGTTAATGTAAAATGAACAGTTGAACCAAAGTTTCAGAGCAGGTCTGGCCTAAAAACTTCATCTGTTTTCTTCTCAAACATAACAAGTGTTCAGTCAGGTGGGGTTTGCTGTAAGTGCCAAACATCCACTTTCCTGCCCTCCCTTCCCTGCAGAGACCGCACGCCCTGCTCTGCTCCACCACCACCACCACACTGCACACATCTATATGGCACTTAAAGGTCCTGGGACTGAGCACCTGCGGCTAATGCAGGGCTACTCCGCAACACGACCCCTTGTCTCCCTCACTGTGACTGCATGTCTGTGTGGGATGTGAAAGAGAATCCTCCTTCAACAGTTTGACTTTCACAAATGCACCACATATTTCCCTTACTCTGCTCTCTGTTGACTTTTTTTTTCCTTCCCTCTCTTCCCCTCGTCTGTGGTGGTCCATTCAGCATTTAGTCCAGCCGCCCCCTAACCCTTTCTCTCGCTCGCTCGCTCTCCCTCCGTCCCTCTCCCACTCTTTCTATCTCACTCTCTCCTCTTGTTTCTCGGAATTCGCATGGTTTCCAGGCCCTCTGTTCTGAGCTTGACCTGCTGTAAGTGCAGGCTCGAGCTCTCTAATTTAGACACATCAGGCAAGGTCAGAAGGGACAGCGTGTCCACTCTACAATCCCCCTTTCATCCACAGGCCAGTGGCAACACAAGGGGGCAGGGGAGGGGTAGCACAGGGCATCTCAACCAGGGGGAAGAAAGAGTGGATGGCAGAGTGCAGACAATACAGTTTGGGGATATTACAATAAAAGACACACACAAGGGTGAGGCTAAGGAGAAACCTAAAGAGACAGGCATGGGAAAGGGGAGCCTTTGGAGATTTGTAAGGCTAGAGGCTGGTTGGAGTTTCTTTTTTCTCCCCCAAGAGAGAGGGACAGCAAAATTCCCGCTTGCTTTTATTTGCTGTTCGCTCTCTCAAGCTCCCTCTGTGAACTTTAATTAGCTTTCAGAGGCTTTAGAGGCAGACGGGAAGAAAGCGAAATTGATACAACACGCAGACAGAGGGAGGGAAAGTGATGCGAGAGGAGAAGAGAGGAGAGACCAAAGAATGAAAGAATGAGCCGGTACAGAGAAAGTTATCACGAAAGGGGGAGAGAAAGACCTTAACTTGCTTACACCAGCCCGGCAGGGGAGAGAAGCACCAGCTAGTAACACTAAAGCCTGCAACAGAGACAAGGGATAGTTCAACAGTGAGGAGGAGAAGGAAGAAAGCGGAGAGGTAAAACAAAGAGGATGCTGCATACTCCACTCATCTAAGTTTCAGTAACCATTGTCCATTCAGTATCCATGTCTCTATCCCACTGGCAGTTCCTTATGCAAAGCTAAATGGTAAACACCAGTCTTCCGGCTTATGCGTTCCTGCTATATGATAACATTTCATAGTAAGTCATTGGCCAAGTGGCCTCTAAACAAATTGAGAACCTGCTCAGTTAGTCTCTATGCAACTCTAATTTGCACATTATGGGAGTCTTTTTCAGTGTAGATGGCTACTGCCAGACTGTCTCACTGTCTCACAGATATGCCTGTAGTCTGACTTTAAATGATGCACTGACATCTTTTGTTGCACATTGAAGAGATTAAACAGTATGCTGACTGAAAACTGATGATTAGTGTATCAGAGCTCTCGATTCATTCCATCACACTATTACAGTGCAATACTAATGTTATCACTTCTAACACAATGCCCTACTACACATGTTGGACAATGGATATGACATGCAAAATCATCATCAGCCTGGGTCATCACGAATAACGTAACAGAAAAGGACAAGAATTATCTTTGTCCACGTGAACTATTGCGTTTTAATACTTTATTTTTGGCCCTGTCAAACATGCCAGGCTGGCTCACTTTGCCCGACATCTATTTTTTCTAGGTAAAAATGGCACAGGTTTCTGGGCCTAGAAGTTTACTGACTATCCTTCGCCCCTGTGCACATTCCTCTGTCCCTCTCCAAAAGAGGCTAGCACGTAAGCTAACTCTGCTAACGTTCACCAAGCCGATGTCTCAATAAGGGCCTACTTTATGAATCTGAAACTGGCCATGCAAGTCCAACACAATACACATTTACATCATGAAATGCTCAATGATTTTATATCGTTTGTGTAAATACTCGTCGTCTGGGTCACCAACACTGGGACAAACACACAGTATTGCGTGGCAATCGTCAACTTTTTGAAATCAGCGCAAAGAAAGGGTTAAACCGAACGAAACATTGGTTGGTCAAGACGACAGGAAAGCAGGCCACTCGGTTAGCCAAGTTATACTAGCGAGCTAGCTAGTTAGCGACCAGACGATAACCACAATCACAGATGCGTCTCTACAGATGCATCAACCAGACAGCAAGTCACTGCACTAAATTATAACGGGTTGTTTGATCTGAGGGGTTTGTGTAACTGCTCGCTCAATCTTACGTAATCTCACTTGCTAGGTAGCTAGCTATGATCTCTTCAACCACAAAGAATGCTAGTGTGGAGGTAATTAGCTAGCTAGCTACCTTCACGACACACGGCTCGCTAGCGAATCCTAATCGCAAACGACTTTCACTCTTTTAACCCAAAAACCGCCTGGATTGATTTGAAACCTGCTGTGATTTTTATTTTTTTGCAGACACGGTGACGCACACATGATCCACTTGCAGCACAGAGCTGTGCGTATGTGTGGCTTTGTTTGACAACCGGATTAAGGTTAGCAACTAAATAAGAACGCTTTAAAATATCTCTTTTCCGAACAAAACCCTGTCCATTGCAATTTACCCGCTGAAACCCACAAACGCAGCACTGACTATTAACCACGCGCAGCAGTGCCGTACCTGTGAAAACGCCCACGGCAGAAATTCTTCGTCTTTGTTGTAGTTCGTGGTTAATTGTCATCTTTGTAAATAAACGATACAGAAAAACTGAAATTAACTTGTAGCGAGCTCTTGTGCTCAGTTGACTACTCACCCTATTCGCGAGCGCCCTCTTCCTCATCGCGTGCTGTCAAGAGTTGCAGGGATTCGGAGCTGAGACAGAAAACAAAACAAAAAGAAAAAAGAAAAAGAAACCTTTACATGCGAATGTCTTTTTATAAGGTTTTGCAATAATCTGTTGTGCGAATCTAAATTTGCGGTTGTCAGTCAATTTGGGATAGTGAATGTGTTGTTTATCTGTTAATGCTGTTTGGAAATGAGAGCTATGTGTTTGCAAACAGACCCCCACCTTTGCCGTTACCGTGAAGAGCAAGCCATCGCTACGTGGCCGCCCGGCCTATGTCTCGCGCACTAACCATCCATCATCCCGTAGAGGCGCTCTAATGGGGCTACCGCGTTTTCTGTCTGGGCTGATCTGGTCTGGGCGCGCATGTCGTCGCGGAGGATTTTCACCCGTCTCCTGAGCCCTGACTAGACGGGGAGCGCGCACGTAGTCGTCCCCGCCTGAGATCGAAACTGTGGGGAATAAAGACAAATTAAAGTATGACAGGAGACGTGGACATGTCTGACAATAGCTACACAATCATATCTTAAGTGCTGCAAGGAAATTATGATTTTTGCGTTCATATATTTTTGTTCACAGTTAAACCATGTTTGATTTTCACATCACCCAACCTCAGTCAATAGTTCATAGTCCATGGTCGGCGCGCGTCACAGACATGACGCAGGGGCACCCACCTTCAGCATTGTACCTTGTAGAGGCCTAACCAATGCCAGCTTTGAGTGCACATGTTTGCGGAGTACAGGGATTTTGATAAGACTGAGTGCTTTCATTGGGAACTAGGCCTATATATAGATAGTTCAACGGCTGTGGCGAGCGGCTGGAATCGCTCTCTACTGTACGGTTGTTATACTTTTACCACAACTACCAATGAAGATTAGAAAACACAATGTAAAACAGCACAAAGCTTAAATTGGTTTTGTTGTATGTGAAATTCAGTGTTGGTTTTTGCACAAGAACACAACGTGATGATATGGTGCTTTTAACAGGAAACAGATGCACATATCCTGTGTCTGTAAAAAGGTGTCAGCCTCTTTCACATGTAGGTCTGAGCAGTATCTCTGGCTACTTTGCACTGTACAGTGACATAAATGGTTGACAGTAGAAAAGTGCAGAATTGGTGTTCATAAAGAACTGGTGCACAGCAAGGAAAGTTGGGGATATAATTCATGCTGTGCTGTGGAAAACTTAAAGGATTCTAATTATGAAGTCCAAACTACATCATGCATAAACTACACTAGCCGTACATAAACTGAGATGACAAGTTTGGTTTATGCTTTATCTTCTGGGTGGTACTGTGGTAAACAGAACATCCCCCTGAGGAACACCTGTTGAATACACTACTCAGCATGGCATGAACGGCCCTCCGAAAACCAGGCAGTCACTGATATAGATACCAAAGAAAGGAAACATATGCTTTTGCATTTCAAGCCAGAACCTTTTTACCAGATTAGTAACTAAATTAGAAAAATAAAACATAATTTAATCTGACAATGTAATAAAAGGATGCTTCATTTCTGCTGTGTGTACACATGTACATATTGGTAGTGGTGGGTATGTTTTAGGGTCTACATGAGTATGAGGGTACAAGTAAATATTTGATGGTATAACTTGTTAAGAGTTTAGTACCATTAAGGATTATGATAGGCCAATAAAAACAGGCTTATCCCAATACAAATGGTGCAAAAAGAAATACTACTAGCCTTATACTGTATTTTGAACATACTGTATACCGGGGTACTTTCAAATACTAAAGGTATTTTCTTTAATACCGTGGGGTTCTACAGGTCACAATAAGACAAACTGAATAAGTTGCCATTATTGCCAACATCAGATTGACAGAAAAGTACTGATGTTTGATAAGCAGTTTTTTTTGCAATCCATATGAAAAGTTCAAACACTGCAGTTTATTAAATCCTTCAGTGCTACTACACAAGTCGAATTTATGGCAAATAAAACTGTCTATACCTACTCACAAAACGTGTACATATGTGACATACTGCCATACCGGGGAATCATGTCAGGAAAATATCAGTGTATGAAAAATTGGATACTACCCAAGCCTAGATACTATGACCTTTTCACACGCAATATGCTTCATATGTCATATTAGAAAATACTTTAGGAAATGATGTAGAAAGTGGTAATAAAAAAGGTGAAAAGAAAAAACAGCAAGACATGGTATTCATCAGGACATGGTATTCATGATGTTCATTACTTTTCTTTTTTCATTTTAAACCATCACCCCCTAGTGGTAAATCTGAGGTACTGTAAGAGCCCCCCAGACGTATTACATAATCCACTTACAATACATTGTATAGGTACAGTATATAGATACTACACTACGTTTATTGGCCCATTAAACTCTAAGAAACACATTATGTTATTGTAAAGTGTACAATACTTTGCTCTTTTCAAGTACAAATGTGATATTTTTATTGAATGAATTTGGGTTTTCAGCACGGAATGCAGGGCTTAAAACATTTACCTCTCAAACTTGTACAAAAACAAATCAATTACAGTGGAACACAACGCTTAACACAAATCAACATTAATGGTGTGTACGAATGAGCTGAACTGAACACACTGGCACTTTTTGCTCTAGGCATGGTTGGTCGCCCATCCCTCGAACACTTGAGTTTTAGGGATGTTAGGAGAGCACTGTTGCACCTTTTAATTTACACAGTGACCCACAATAAGACACATCGCTGTATTTTTTCTGTAGCACTGTAATATCTTTTCATATAAAATTGTAAGCATTCCAAATAAATGTCAGAGACCTTAAATATCTGTTTCAAGTGCCGCATACTTGATAAAGCCATTAAGCCAATTGCAACTTTTTTAGTACCAGTGTGACACCGTCAACATATCTGATACTTTGGTTACTCAGGGTCTGATTATATTAATGGATTCTGATGGATTAACAGATTCAATTACAAAATTAAATTAAAAATATATTCATTAAACTGACAGGCAACAAAGTAACTATGATTTCCAGTAATGAATCTGAATAACGTAGCATTTATTATTTTTTTAATAAGCACTTCTTGTCACCTACCCCACACATAACACAACTCAGCTTGCCATCTCTCAGACGTCACACATTTCACATGCCACAGTGTAACTCATGCCACAGTGGACTCGTGTGCTTCGGTACAGAGGAGGCTACACAAGTGTTTCGGTGCATGTGTGTGTATATGTGACACTATCTGGCAAAACATTATTTTCCTTCAGGAACACCTGCTAAAGCGAGATAAAGATGCACCATGAGAGTAAGGTCACACACACACACACCTGCACACCAACAAATACATCCACATCTATGCTCCCCAACCATGAACTGTTGACCTTCTACATTTATTTAACAGAGGGAACGCAAGAGACAGAGAAGTGCTAAAAGGGAGAGGGACAAAATAAAAGACACAATCACGAAGCATTTTTTTGGGTCTGAGATTGGTAGTCCTTTCAGTGTCTGATCACAGTCTATGTGTCAGTCCATAGTTATGTCCATTACTTGCGGTGTGTACATATTTGTGTGTGTGTGTGTGTGCATCACTGCCCTCACTGGGGCAGCTGAAGTAGCGTGCCCTGGCCTGAGGGCAGATAGGTGACATTGCGGGAGCGGCTAAGCTGGAAGGCGATGTCCTCTGCCGCCTCCAGCTTACGCAGCTCCACCAGGCCATCGCCTGCCACCGCCAGCGAGTCAGCGATCAGCAGGGCGGCCTGGGAGTCGCCGGCTGCAGAGATGATGGCTGCCTGCTTCTGCTGCTCCGCCTGTAGAGAGAGGTGGAGGTGAGAAGTGAGTCAGAGAGGTGCACTCTACTCACACAAAGTTTGTCTTTGGGTGCGATTTTAAAGAGTTCTAAAGTAGACTGGAAAAGAAAACGTACTCTTGTTTTCTTTTTAAGTGAGGTTTATTGGATGACGTCCACAGTACAAAGCTATGCTTTTCGGCCCTAGGCCATCATCAGTGTGTAGTCACACTGTACTTCATACTGGTTCTTTGTATCAAATAGCATTTAACCAACAGCGGTAATGCAGCGGTATGCAGTGGTAATTACAGTTTTTAAACTTTAAAATATATTGTACGTAGGTGGTTTCTGTAAATGTCAACAATCCCACAATGCAGTGTGAATGTTTGGGCAAGTGTGATAACTAGTACACCTTATGCTTGTTTCTCCCATGTGGTGTATTTCGAATTATGATGTGGTGCTTCCGGTTATACCTTTTGTGCTGGTCTTTGTGTCGATGTACATGTTTACCACTCATCTTGTATTGCAGGTCTAGTATTTTTAAATACTTGCTACTCTTGGCCAACAGTGACTTCTGCTTCCTGTGCTTACAACCATAGGCGGACATCCCAGCTTCTGAGAGCAAAAACCCTGTCATGTTTTCCTTCTGCCTGTGCACTTTTTACAGATTTGATCAACCTGTCCAATCTGTGTGGTCATTAGAATCAGCTGGTTCAGAAAATGGTTTGATTAAAAATTTGGCAAGATATTTATTTTCTGAAGCTGGAATCTCCACCTGTGCTTGCCACAGTATAATTATAAGTTCTGCATTAGCCCTTGCTACAGCATGTTTTTTCTTCAATGCATCAGAACATTATTCACACAACCTCATTACGCATGAAGCTCTAGCTCCTGCTTAGGCTAAGCATGTCAAAGTCTGTAGAATAGAGCGGGTGATCACAATCTTAAAGATAACAAGCCATCACTCCAGTCTAACAGAAAGCGTTTAAGCCCTCTTGCATTAAAATCTCACTAAGCCAAAAAAAACTGTGTAGAAACACATCTGCGCACACACACGTACCTTCTCTACAACGAACCGGGCTCTCTCTGCTTCTTGCTGTGCCACCTGCTTCATCTCCACAGCCTCCGTAAACTCCTTACCAAAGGTTAAGTGTGTCTGAGGACAGAGAGGGTAAAGCATGACTGTGACTAGACAGTTTTAACATTTGTCAGCTTTGCCGTCATCGGTAGACTAAAGACAGTAAGCAGTCCATGCTCTGGGGGAGGCCGTCAAGGATAAGAGGGCTTCATGTGATGCGCCAAATATTTTCATATGTGAAGCACTAAAGTATAGCTTATAGAAATTTATCATATATTGCAGCTAAGCTTTTTTTCTGTAATTTACATTACAATTTTGTATGGTGCAATGTTGTGATATTTTCAATATATTGGGCAGCTCTATTTAACAGGTCTCGAGTTAAGAGGAGGGAAGCCTTACCAGAGACACATCATCGAGAATAAGGCCAAATGTGGATGCACGTTCCGTTAGGTCGTCACTGACTTGCTTTGACACCAACTCTCTCTGTGTGATTAGCTCTCCTGCGTCAAACCGGGCCTAAATGTACACACGCACACAAACAGTATGTTATACAAGCAGTACATAGTTCTTACACCCCAGTTAATCTATCAAACACTGCTGAAGGACTCTGAAATAAGAAAAGTTCATGTAATGTCTGCATTCAAATGTATTTAAATATTCACAAATAAGATGAGCTGTTAAATAAAACTGTCGCGCACATGTAGACTGCAAGACTATAGATCACTGTGCGACATTACCAACATAACTGTACTTTGAATTGTTACTTGAATGTTGTGTAAGTCAATTGTATATTATTGTGTGCTGCTTTCAGAATTGCTCTCCAATGTTGTGTATTCTCTACAAAAGCATCCACTTATGACCTGACCCTATCCTGTGCAAGGACAAGAAGAAAAACTTCAATAACACTTAAATATAGCACACATTCACAGGTCATCCCCTTCAGTTCCCTGACCTTAGACCTGAACGGACACATCAGATGCTATCGGTCTGTCACTCACCACAACAGACTTTAGCACTTCAGTGGTGATGGAGGGCAGCACTCTCTCATCATAGTCCTCTCCGATACTAGTGAAGATGCGCGGGAGCTGGTTGCTCACCGGCCGGAACAGAATCCTCAGAGTGATGTTCACATTTTGCAAGTCTACAAGAGAATCACAGATTGTGAAAAAGAGGCACACACATATGTATAGTAGACAGATGGAGAGACATACACACACACAAAAAAGAAGAACTGGCAGAATGACTGTTTTCAACGAAGATAAAAACCGGAGTGACACGTACCTTTACTGCCAGTGATGACAGGGACGTTACGGGGACGGGACCTGCAGTCGAAGATGATTGGTTTCTGGACCCAGGGGATCACAAAGTGTGTCCCCTCCCCCATTACGGCATCCTGCACCCCCCGAAAACGGTCAAAGATGACAGCCCTGTGCCCTGCATCAACTGCAACAAACATGCAAAAAAGATCTCCAACATGTATGCTTTTCCAAACAGATAACACACATGGACAGACCATTCAGTGGGACACCCACTTTAGAAATAATGTGTGGATTTTATTGTGGGATTTGTTTTTTGACTCAAGAGATCATCATTACACAGACCATTCTGGTGACTGCCTAATACCCCTGGTGGCAAGTTCATAACTCATGATACTAAGTTAATAATAAACAGTACAAATATGGATGATCCCTGTGTAAAGCAACACAGTGTGATTTTGTCGTAATCAATGGTGCAGTTATAAACCTAAAAATTTAGACAAGTGCAATTTCGATTACATGTTTAGTATGCTTCATATAGACTCATGTCAATTAACCTCAATATCCATCCAAAAAGCTACAAGCGGTCTCACCAAAACTTACCATTGAAAAGGGCAGAGTTCACCACACCTCCACCAATAGCTAGGGCCAGCCCTAATTTTCCAATGGACTCGAATAATTTCGCCATGGCACGGAATAATCAGTCCTGTAAGTAAAAGCACAAATATGATTTCAGGTCAAAAAATATAAATGTTTTCCCTTCCTACAATACATGATAAGGTTCATTGCAAGGAATTCTGTCCCTTGGAATTTCCTTGAAGCACACTTGACAGTATTTCGGATTCTCTGGCCTTGGCACCGCATGCAGGCACACCATGTGATGTAAAACAAATGTAGATAACCTTTCACCTTCAAAACCGTCTCAGTGCCCGTTACGTTAGATTTTCCGTAGGCAGTCTATACACTAACACCGCTAATTTGATAATGTTACACCGGTTACGTGCTAGTTGATGTTAGCTAGCATGGAAGGCAGCTCAGAACTTGATGTTCTTCAGTCTGTCTCTCAACGACGTGCAATCACGTACATAAATCAACAGATTAGTGACTTCTGTTATGGTATGCGCACAGCTGAGTGAGAATGGTTCCAGTATGTATGTCAAAGTCATTAATTGTAAATTACATACCCACTTACCCAAAGCTTTGCCGATTCAGTGTGACCTCCACCGGACTTGCGATGTTACACACACATGAAATGTTGATCCTACTGAGCATGCGCTTAACTTCCAGTAACATAATCTCCTATTGGTCTGAATACATCTGTCGTAAGTGGGTCTGATATGTATTTTGGAATTCAATTGGCCTGGTCAAACTGCACAATACATGCTGGTATATGGAGTTCTTTTAAAGTGTATTCAGGTGGTTTTTCTCACACTAAAGTTCGCAACGATTTAGTATTGTGTATTGTATTCATTTTAGACCAGATCAATTATGTCATCGCGGCTTTAACGACCGAGTTTTACATTTTCGACTATTAATGAAAGTACATGGGGTTGAAAATTAAGATTGGGTGTCCGAAATATGAGGCTAAGTTACATCACTTACTTTGTATCAAACACATACGCTTGAGTAGACAAACAAACACAGACAATAAGTACACCAAACTATTCTGAAACATTAAATACGGCTGAAATCACAACCGTCTTGACCATGTCCTGCCGTAACCCCTGCCCTCTGAAAGGTTCAAAACGACACCTAGCTGTAAACACTGGAAATACCCATTCTTTATTGAAGTTTCACTTTCCTGGTTTGCGAAGATGTCGGCGAGAATGTGAAGTACGAATGCTCTCTCTCTCTGCTGTTTAGTGCCAGGTAAACAACATTTGTTTAAAAAGTAAATGTTGCAGAGCCGCACAAAATGAGCATATTTAGCATCTCGACATGTCAGTAGCCTATGTATGTAGACCGGAACTATTATCGTATAGCCAAGACCAGCCAATTGCATGCTAGTCAGCTTTCTTTATGTCAAATGAGTTCTCAGCGTTTGTTTTCAGTTTTATGTCAAAATGAATGTTTGATCATGGGAGTATCTGTGCTCATTTGAAGTAGCTCCGTAGACTGTGACTGAATATGAATCCGGATGAACACGTAACTTGGTGCGTAATATGATCTCTGTAGACAGCAATCACAATCGGGGAAATGAGACCAGTTTATTAGTAAGCTAGTTAGCAGTCCCGCGCTTACCAACAGGTTGGCGCCCATCTGTTGGATCAGATTTGTTTTTGTTGCACGGGCTAGTATAGATGTTGAATGTAAACCTTTTTTGTTGAACATGACGTATCTCACCAACACTTAAATCAAGCTGTATCCTATACGATGAAACGCAACAGGTAGTCCCTTAGTGGGAGATACCATCTTGTATGTAGGACACAGACTGGTTATGGATATTGGAGACGAAATCTGTACACAAGGAATCAAATGACAAAGTAAGTTCTTTTGAAAGGGTCTTTGAATCCAGATTAGCTAGTTTCTGCAGAGCATCGCAGCACTTAGGCATTTCCTGTGTGACAGGAATGCTTTGCCCTTCAAGGCAGTCTTGGGCAGTCAAAACATCTTGCTGATGCAAAAGTCTAAGCGAGACAGTCATTTATACCAGCAGGTGGTATTTTTCTGTAGAACTACAAGACTGGTGTGGCATGGCGTCAGAAGAAAAGGGTTAAAGCTTTCCCCTTGTGGAACTATAGGTTGAGACAAAAACTGTTTTAAATTACAAAATGCTGTGAATCTCAGTAAAGGCGTTCTTTGGTACAGTCATAATGCCATTGGATCACCATACACAAAAAGTGTAATAGAATTCAGCTTCTTACGATGACCTTATCGTTTACTTGACCTCAGTGAGGAACTCTGGTTTGCAGTCATCTCAGACAAACTGAAGGTAATGGTGGCAAGCTTCCAGGCATCCTCATGTTGATGGGAGTCATGGTAACAACCAACTCCCAAGTTTTTATTCAGCAGAGATTTCTGACCTAACAAACAGACTACTACAACCAGCTGCTACCATTCAGTGTACTTAAATATAGTTTGTAGAAAGCAATTTATCTTCTTCTTAAGTTCAGGTCAGCATACAACACGTTTTGATGATTATGTAATATTGGACAGATATTGGCGAGGGATTATTTGAATTAGTATTGGACAAAATATGCACATTTATTACCATTTGGAGATGCTTGATGTTTTGTTCCTTTGCTATTCTAATGGTCAATTATAGAAATACTAAATTGAATAGTTTCAGAGCACACCCACCAGATGGCAGGCCTGGCTCAGTCTCTGCAGGTTGAGGGCCTTCCCTCTGATGTTGAGCATGACCGCCTCATCGACAAACTCCTGATCCACTTCCTCCGGCCAAGCAATGGGGGAGGCGAGGTGCTGTCCATCACTGTCAGCAAAAGCAGGCCGCGATCTGCCCTTGTCACCTTTGAGGATAGAAAAGGTCAGTGTGTTTGTGTGGGAGTGTGTGTGTGTAAGAGAGAGTGATAGAGATTACATTGGATGTGTTTTTGCGCTAACCCCGTGGGAGTGCTTGTGGGGAGAAGTGGTTGGCACCCTGGAATGCTGACTGGAAGTGAGACCATAGTAAATGGAGAAAGCACCTCGCAGGCGGTCCTGACATTGTGTACGTGATGACAACTGATGGATACAGCTTGCCACTTACACCAGTAACACAAACACTGCCAATGCTATTTATGCTTGGGTTTTTGGGCAATGCCCCACCAGTCTATTTTTCATGTTCTGTCTGGCACTCCAGTGGGCTTGCTTGTTTTCAGCTTTTGCTTGTTTTTTTTTTTTTAAGTTTGCTTATGGAAAACTGCGGTCTTGCTCTTTTTTTCTTAACAAACCGCCTCAATTGATTTAAAGGGAGTGGGTGAGAGTTGCTCTAAAGATTGGCTGTGTGTGTAATGCACAGTAGGGTGCTAAGAGTAGACAAGTATTGAATGAATGTTGTTTTGCTCTGTGCCTTTGCGATGTAATTGCTGTTTGTGTTTTTGGATTATTTTTGTGAATATCAAGTGTACGTGTTGGAAGCCATTTGAAAGTGTTTTGTGTAACAAAGTGGTATGTTGACTCCGTGGTGATAGTTGGCATAAATATATGTTGATATGTGCATGCGTGAATGAATTTGTCAGCATAAAATGTCTATGTATGTGAAGGCGTGTGTGAGTGCATGCGCATGATGCTTGCCATTTGAGTTATGTTTGAGAGTAGTAAATAAAAGTGTGTGTGTGACTGTGTGTCTGAGAGAGTGTGACTGTACGCCTGCCTGAGGTTGTTCAGGCAGCGCTGAGTCAGACTGAGTCCCTAATGTAATTGATTATTTTTTTCACTTAAACGTTTTACAGTGGCACTGAGCGTGCTCAGCCACCACCCGCATATTCTGGAGCTGGACGGCCAGAGGCATGAACTCTGTGTGACTTTAGCCAGCCCGCCACCCAGCAACCCTGACAAGGTGAGCCACGCTTTTGTTTCACATTTTAAACTAGCGCACCAAAACTAGTGAACTCCATATGACTTCTCTCTTGACTAATTTTCTCTTGGCTGCCTTCTTAAATATCTTCTTTTATGACTCTGCCAGGTTATCCCAAGAATGTCAGTGACTGTCAATTGCGAGCAGCTACCACAGGGTAAAAGGGCAGTGACCAGCCTGCAGCGCCGATTCCCAGATCTGCACATCAGCTTCTCCTCCACAGACGAGCACTGTTGCTCACTAAGTGGGTCGTACTCTCAGGTGCAGCCAGCTGTGGCACATCTGCTGCAGTTACATGAGAGCAGTAGGGATGGGAGTCTGAGGTCAGAGAAAGAGAATGGACTTGTCCCTACAGCGTCACAGTCAGAACAAACGTGGCGTGAGCCAAATAGACCTCCCAGTCTACTCCCTCCACAGACTTTGGGTTCGTCTGCAGGACGAAAAGTGGAAAACCTGGGCGCAGAAGGGGGTGTGTTAGGCTTAACGCTGCCCGAAAGTCACCTGTTGGGTGTGCAGGAGGAGTTGAAATCTGATGCTGAGGTGAATGACCTCTTTTTGATCATGGACTCAGATTTGTTCCAGTACCTGCGAAGGTGTGAGGAGTATCAGCGCATCCTGAGGGATCATAACGTGGAGGTGGTGGATGAGACCAACCAAGGGCTCACCACTCTTTTTTTCCAGGCCAGGTCAAAAGTCATGGCCGTGCCAGGGAGGGCAGAGTCTGAGGTAACAGGACGCACGCTAAGGCATCTGGTGCGTGCACAGAAAGAGCTGAGGCAGCTTCAGCAGGGTCAGGAGGCTTCCTTGCGCAAGGATCAGGTGAGTAAGAGCGCTGTCTATCCACAAGGAGGACTGAGCAAAGCCCTGGACAACATCCAGAAGTTACTGCCAAAACTCCTGCTAAACCAAGACGATGAAAATGTGTACATCATTGGAGAAAGCAGTGATGTGTCCCAGGCCAAACAGCTTCTTGTGCTTGGGTTTCATCATGGACAGGAGGATGTTGGCATGTCTGCTCCTTCAACATCCCATTCCCCATTACAGCCTCTTTCATCAGCCTCCAGTCCCTCTGATGTAGGCCAAGGGGAGAGGTTGGACCCCAGACCCCCAGGGGAGGATGCTAGGCTGGGCAAGATGCTTCGTACCTCTGGTGGGGATCGCAAGATGGAGTATAAATTGGCGGCACGATTCAAGAGCTCTGGAGCGGGTGGATTGGGTCGGGGACTGGGGTCTAGACCTGGAGACTTAAGTGACCTGAAGGACCAAAGAGACTCAGATGCGCAAAGGTTATTTGCTAGAAACGGGATAGCATTTGGCCACTCGGCCACCTCATCAGCTACGGAAGACGGGGCCTTGGAGGGAGCTGCGGGAATAGATTTCAGAGCACTCCCAGTTTCGCCGCCCGAGCACACCAGAGAGGACATTCTGTTCAAAAGCACGACTCTACAGCTGCCTGCAGCCATGTCCATACCCACCAGTGCCCACACCCCATTAACAGTCCCACCACCGCAAGCAACGTTTGATGTAAAGACTCTTTCTACATCTGGTTTTCCATCAGGATCGGCAACCAGTCTAAAGAGGGCAAGCAGTTTCTCTGGCAGGTCTAGACCAAAACAGGAGGAGGAGAAGCGAGAGCCGGGGCCAGTGACAGTCCCCACTCCTCGCAGCAGACCCAGGTCCAACAGTATTACCAGCATCGTTCACTCCGCGGAGGTCATAGTGCCACAGTTGATGTGGTCCCACATGAAGGAGGCGTATCGCACACGCCTGGATGACATGATGTCCGACTTACAGATGTCAGAGACCCCATCAGAAACAGACACTTGTGTCAAGGTAGTTCTGAAGGGAGCAGAGTCGAGTGTTGTGGTCTCTTGCCAGCGGGAGCTGCAGAAACTTGTTTCCATGGTGATGTCGGATTTCAGCATTATGGAGTTGCGTCTATCTGATCTGGGTGTCGCTGAGGGTGATGAAGTCCTTCAGGCTTGCTGCGTGGATTTACATGCACGATTCAGGAAAGTTAGCCAGCGATTGATAAGAGGGACTCTCTACCTTATTGGCCCAAAACTACTGTGTTCACAGGTGGATGCAACACTGCGGGAAGTGTTTTCTGGAGGTACAAGGCAAAATGACCCCTCCCACCTTTTCCTGAAACTAGGGGCCTCTTCAAAAGTTGGCTTAGATCACGACCTCACCTTTGAAGGCCAACTGTCCAGCAGCAGTGACACGGAAAAAAATACTAATCAAATGACAAACACCCGGAAAGGAGAGAAGCTCTCTTCACAACCAACAGAAAGCACTCTTAGACCGAAATGTGAGAATAAGAGAACATTGGAGAACATCACAGGAGGACTTAGCCAGCCAGTAGTAAAGAAGGAACCTGTCGTCAAGGAGAAGGTTGTAAGGAGTGGTAGCATCTCAGGCAGAAAAAGCAAGACATATACATCACCCAGCCCACCAGTGGACACAAACAAAGGACCAACGGCTCGGTGGCTAGGCGAAAATCCAGCGTCCTTACCTGTTACCCTGTCTAAAAGACAGGAATCCGTGAAGCAAACTAACCTTCATTCCAGCCCCCTCATGACTTCCTGCACATGCGGAGATGGTCTTTCCCAGTCTTTGACAGCGTGTGGGTTGAGTTTGTGTGCTCGGTGCTTTTCTCACCATAGCCACTGCCAGCTCTGCTTGAAGAAAGTGACAGAGCGGGCACCTCGGGACCCAAAACAAGAATGGACCAAAGGACAGGACCAAGCTTCTTCTGGCCGAGAGCAGGAACCTGGCATTCATGGCACCATTAACGTTGTGGAGCTTACTTTAAGCCTGCCAGGCCATTTCAGGGACACAACCGCCAAGATCACCTACCTCATTCCTGACGGCATTCAAGATGTAAGCATGTCACTGGCAGCTCATACATTTAGGCTGCATTCAAACCAGAGAAATTAGCATTGATTTTCAGTCCAGTTCTTGCATACAGGGTTGATCAGTTTATTTCTCATGAATCACATCAATACCTTAATTTAGTGGCTATAGAACCATATTTTCATATTTGCTGACCCCTTTAAATGATTTATTAAAGAGGAAAAATGAGTCTTTAAGACATAAGATATTTCCTCTAAAATAATTAATAATCTTATTCAGTGAGTTGGTCAGACTCATCATGCCTTCAATCTCTGCTGTCTTTAGGAGGGGCACCCTTCTCCCGGGTCACCATTCAAGGGGGGTTCTTTTGAGGCCTATCTGCCCCTCAGTGCGGGAGGGAGGAGCCTTCTGCCATGTCTAAAGAAGGCTTTTAAACGTGGTCTTACATTTACCATCTCCATGGGCAACACCGGCGCTGACAGGGTTGTGTGGCACAACATTCCCCACAAGACAAAAATGGAAGGTGGTAAGAGTGGGTAAGTGGTGGAGTAAATAGAGTTAGTTAAACAGTACTGCCAGTTCTGTATTTTTTACATTTACATTTTCATTTGCTCACACATGGTGTGTTTGTTTGTTTGTTTGTTTGCTTAGAAATGGTTACCCAGACTCCAATTACCTAAATCGTCTGTCAGAGGCGCTGAAGGCTCATGGAATTGAAGATGTGCCAGCACCAGTGACTCTGGAAAAAAACAAACCATGACCAAGCAGAAGTGCACTGTAATTCTCTCCACAGTAGTGAAAAAGGTTCAGAATGGAAAGATGTTTTTTTCCCAAATCCCTGTTTGTGACTACTTCATCAGCCACTTTAGAAAATTTTAATCCTAGATAGAAATTGTGAGAATTGGAAATATTTATGTATTTTTTGAAGTGTTCAACTCTTGTTTTTAAACATTTTGTACCAGTTTTTGTACAGTAAAAAATAATCTATCAAAATGTCTGATATGATCTGTTGACCTTAAAAGGCTCTTTGTATGATAAACGAACCAAAGAATATGCCCTAGCATCTTAAGGAAATGGGTAGCTGCCTCTATTCATGACCAAAACAGATTACAATCTGGGCGATTATTCTGGAACTGTTGTTCATTACCCACTGAAATTGGGAGTAGTAGCAGGGCTCAACTTGGCAAGGGACCATCCATTGAACAAAGGAGAGGTCACTGTGCCCAGTGTCTGCACAGTTAGCACATCAGCAAGATGCCTGATAGGCCAATAGTGCAGTCTATGGTCCCTCTGTCCCCTCGTGAGATATTTTAATAAGGTCTCCCTCATTCCAATGTTTACCTGGTGTGTGGGACACACACAACTCTTAAAACAATACACAAGTATTGAAATTGCATTGTCATTCTGACAGTGTTTTATAGTTTTTTTGTGAATGCTAACAGTGATTCTCATTGCACAATTTCTAAAACAATCAAGTAGACTTGTAGAAAAATCCCTCACTGAGTTCTCAAAACTAGTAGCACAAACTCTACTTTGCACTCAGTTTGCAATTTTGTAACACATTTTGCAAAAATGTAAATACAATTCATTGCACAACACTGAACTGTAAACACAACTCACTGCTTTACACTCAATTTCCAAATGATCAACACACCCCTAGCAAAACGATACACAATTATAGCTATTATTTACATTGTTTTGCCAACTGTCTGGCCACACTGTCAAATGTGAAAAATCTTTTAGATAAATAGTTCACTTTGCAGTCAGCCTGAGCACTAGTAATAAGCCACAGTTAAGCTTTCAATGCTGTGTACAATGTTGGGATAAAGAAGAGTGAGAGTTAGAGGAGGGCGAAGAACCAGGAGAAGGCGGATGAGGACGTGGCGGTGAAGAAGCAAGAGGGAGAGGACAAGGAGGTGAAAAAGCAAGAGGAGGATAAGGAAGGAAGGGAGGTAGAAAGGTTAGAAGAGTAAGAAATAGAATTACTAATGACAACAGAGTTACATTAGTGGACCATGGAATGAGGGTTTTTGATGTGACAGTCAGGGCACACCCACAGCCCTAGTGATGGTACTTCATCACATACATTGACCAGACATCATGTCAGGCGTTGATACTGCACTCCAGAAGATATTTTTGTCTCAGTGCCTTTGCCTAGAGAACATTATATCTGATGTTGACGAAATTTTGTGGCCAGATCCAGAGACATGACAAGAGGTGGACTGTTTTTTTCTCTCACTGAAATTACTGTATGTTTTCCTGTGTTTTCACTTGGAAAAAACTATTTGTGTTTTTTTTTTATGTGTGTAAATGAACATGCATACTTGAACTTTAGATCCATGTGTGCTGAGTTGGATCCCTGTGTATGATCTCAAACTGACATACCTTATGCATAGAGAAACCAAAAGCCAGATGTGTTTTTATTGATACCGTCAGAGTGTAGTTGCCGCATTGTGTGCTAATTAATATGATGGTTTGTGTTAACTGTTTGGTACAAAAATACAATTTTAGCAAAGGTTTGAGCTAAGCAAGATGGATTAGCTTTTGCAAGATATCTACAATGTTTTGCTAATTTGGTGAAAGGTTTTTTTTATGTATGTGCAGTTTTGCAAAAATAGCCAATAGTTACAAAAATGTGCTTAAGCCATCAGAAAAAAACTGTAGGGTAAGTCAAAAAGGCTTTCTGAAGTAGGCCACACATCCTTATTTCTTGAACATTCAACATAACATAAAAAACAACATAAAAACATTCACAGCAGGTGTAAAAAACATCATGGAAAGACATGTATGGTTCAGAGACTGTATTGTTCTCCGTTTCCTTTAAATAAATAAACACACAACCTCTTTACTCAGAAGATGACATTGGCAGAAAAGGAAACTGAAAGTACTCTGTGGCGTTGTAAAGCCCCTCAGCTACGGTTCATTAGTCGAGCTCAGAGACATGGCAGAGAACAGTAGTGTGCTTTCTCAGCACCAGATCACTTGTCCAATCTGTCTGGGTACGCTTGAAGATCCAGTGACCATTCCCTGTGGACATACGTATTGTTATAGGTGTATTAAACGCTCTTGGAGTGATAAAGATGATACAGGCAAGTACCGTTGCCCTGAATGCCGGGCATCTTACGATACGCGACCCGCTCTTAACAAAAACACCATGTTCGCTGATGTGGTGGAGAAACTGAGGGAAACCGGACTGGAGCCTGTGCCAACAGAGGATGAGTACCCTGGACCCGAAGACGCAGGCTGCAGCATATGCACTGGCAGAAAACTAAAAGCCGTCCAGTCGTGTCTGACATGTCTGGCCTCTTATTGTGAATCCCATCTTCAACTTCACAATAAACTATGTGCTGGTAGCAAGCACAAGGTTGTCAACGCCAACGCAAATCTTCAGGAGAGCATCTGCGCGGCACATGAAACGCTACTGGAGGTTTACTGTAACACTGACTCCCAGTTCATCTGTGTCCGCTGTGCCATGGACGAACACAAGGGTCATGACACCATCTCAGTTTCGGAGAGTACTGGAAAGCAGGTGACTGAACATTAAAAAGCATTATAGTAATTACTTAGGCCTTAGTAAATAAAATTGAATATAGATGAATTCGATAAAGTAAATTCATAGTTGTTAATCTATGCACAAATCAATTTTCATGCCCACCATTGATATTACCTTACTTAATCTGATCTATCTTGTGCACCGTAAACTTCCATGAGCACTGGCTGAAAGCTATTGCCATCCAACCTATCCTATAACCTGTCAAAATGTGGTTTACAGTATATAATAAAGAAACAGCTAAACTTCCCCACCATTTTATTACCTCCTGAGTTTCCTGCCTAGCCTCTCAGTGCATGACTGCAGGCCGTGTATGATTAATGTGTTCACAGAGGCTGCTGGGAGTGGCCCAGATGAAATCCCAGGAGGGAATCCAGAGAAAACAGATGGAGGCACAGGAGCTGAGGAAAGCCATAGACTCTCTCAAGGTAAGTGCTGAGCACAACACAAGCAATGGATCAGTCAAGAGGTTTTAGGATGACACGCCCAGTCCCATTCCACCAAGCTCTAGTTTTTTGTGTGTGTATGTGTGTGTGTGTGTGTGTGTGTGTGTGTGTGTGTGTGTGTGTGTGTGTGAGAGAGAGAGAGAGAGAGAGAGAGCCACAGCAAGACAACTCCAATGGGCTCACGTTCCCATTCTGCCTAAACAGAAGTCGGCCCAGACGTCTGTGGAGGAGTGTGGGCGTGTGTTCTCGGAGCTGGCCCGCTCTGCTGAGAGGAGGTGCACGGAGGTGACAAAGCTGATCAGGGAGCAGGAGGAGGCTGAGCTGAGGAGGGCCTCTGGGATCCTGGAGGAGCTGGAGAGGGAGATCAGTGAGAGGAAGGAGAGGGCGTTTGAGATGAGCAAGCTGTCAGACATGGATGACCACATTGATTTTATTCTGGTGCCTGTCTTACAATATCCACTAGTATCAGCAGATTATTCTTAAAAAATATAGTGTGTACTTGTATACATAGATTGTTTTGATGTCAAATAAAAAAAGATTGGGGTCATTTACAGTTAAAGATGCGATAATGTTTATGCAGTAACTGTGAAGTATCTGCAAACCAGACACTAACACTGAACATCTATCCTGCTTTTTTGCAGAGCTTTCCGCCTCTGTGTGGCCCTGCTGTATCTGAGCATCCCACCAGCACGATTATCACTGATCTAAGCAGCTCCTTTCCAAACTTAAAAAAATCTGTCTCTGACCTGCAAAAGCAACTAGAGGAGTTCTGTAACCAGGACATAGACAAGTTATCAGAAGGGGGTAAAACTATTTCTTGGCGATAGTTATGTTCTTCTGATTTGTATTAATAGCAGAGACCGCATTGATAATTGCCTGAATGAAATTGTATTTTGTATATTATCCAACATTTGTATGTGGGCTGATTTTTATGAATATTATTTAATTCCCATAACAGCCAATGTGATTTTGGTTGACAGAGACTGAAACTGACACTCGCACGCCTATGGTCAATAAGAAGCTTTCATCAAGCAAAATGCCATCGAGGGAAGCTATGGACAAAGTGACATGTACAGTGCGTCAAGATGAGCAGCAATGGAGGCGGATAAAGTCTGAAGAGCGGGCACCGGCGCAACAGACGCCACCAGCCCCCTGGAGGAGAAGGCGAACATCCTCAGAGGAAGCATGGAAGCAAGATTCGGGATGGGCACTGCCAGCGTGGAGGAGGGAGGCTCTCGAGAGGAGGGGGAGAGAGGCGAGTCCAGAAGCCCTCGGATGGAGGAGGTCTAGAGCACCAGACGTTCATAGCTGGTGGCAGCAGCCTCACTAGAAAGGGTTACTGTGGAGATAGTAAGTGTCCCACAAGGCAAAACAATGAATTTATTACCACAATCAACTAAATTACCAACAAAAAAATGAAATTCATAGTATGCATTTGTGATGATGATCACTGTAAAGTTTTATCTTTATTCCTGCATGCGCTTTATGTTCAAAATGCCCACCACAGCTCCTGTTAGGAATAAAATGGTCGGTAAAAGGGAATAAAAGGGTCCGTTCCGTAATATGCATTTGTGACAATAATCACTGTAAAATTCTCCCTGTACTCCTGCATGCTGCCTTTGAGAATAGGCCTAGTCCGAAGGTTATGGGGGCCCCTTAAAGTTTCTGTTTTGATTTGTTTTAATGAGTTATTTCCCATTTAGAGGCAAGGGGGTCATCAGGTGCACTCTGGGTGATGTAGTCTCCTCAGTCTCCTCTTGGGGGCGCTGATGTACTCTCCAAGCCGAGGCCTATGGGATCCACCCATGCACGGGAACCAGCCCTGAGCACCACCTCACTGCTGCTCCCTACACCTCTTTCTTTACTGCTGTTCTGGCACCAGTCATGGTGTATGTCACAGCAGCTGGCAGTGGTACCACTAGGCTGTCACCGTGTAATGAAAATGTTTGAATGAGTAGCCTTGCGTGCATGCTCTCTTCCAGCCTTTTGCTGTCACAAGCAACCAGTGAGGAAGTCATTCACGGTAATGGAACTTGAGTGGCTCTCCGTGTGCCGGGCGCATGTTTCTAATGCTGAGGGATCTTTTTGTGAGGTGGCAAGACACAAAGCAAATAGGAAAAGCCAGATTCATGATAGCCACATGTGGCACTTCATGCGCACTTTTATCCACCACTACACCCTTAAGGAGTTTAATTAGGGGGCTCTGTTTCACTTTAGCTTTGCCCCTGGTATGTCATCAGAGACACAGCTACCGATGGCCTTATTTAGCCTCTTGTGCCTTCTGGATAATGTTGCCTGCTGTGTTAGTTGCTGTGGTCGAAGACAGATTGGTCTCCACCACAGTCAAATGTTGTTTGTGTTTACACAGGCTACTGTGAGAGTGTTTTACCCTTTCCAAGACCACTGTTACCCTGTGAAATAATACTGCATAGTTTTCTTGTTCAGTTGCTATGGACTCACTGTGGAAATAAAGAATGTTGAAATCCTCAGTGTTTTTTAAAAATGTATTTAAGATACCTCTCTGTACTTTGTGTTGGGTTTCAAACTTCACTGAACAGTTATGAGAGCAATGTCATCGTAAAGGTATTATAAAGGATTACCCACCTGTAGTGGTAAACACAGTAAGCTTGTGGTACAGGTATTTTCTAGAAAGAATTACATTTCTAGAACGTGGTGTGCATTGCTTGGCTTCAGGCAGTGTCATTCCTATCTAACTAGTTAAACCAGAGTTACAGAGTAGTTAAACACACCCCCTGCTTCCCTCTCGTAGTCTCTGTGACAATCTCAGCTGTTACACACAACCAGGAAGTCTTGGCTGTGATTGTTGTTTTGGACATGCGACCAGAAAACACCTCATTTCAACAATATTTCATGTGACCACACCATGGAGGACTGCGGTAAAATGGTGGATACCATTTTAGAGGACCAGGACCCCTTTTGCTGCCCAGTCTGCCTGGACCCACTGGAGGACCCGGTGACCATTCCCTGTGGACACAGCTACTGCATGGACTGCATCAAGGACTGCTGGGATCAGGAGGACAACAAAGGGGTCTACAGCTGCCCTCAGTGCAGGCAGACCTTTGAGCCGAGGCCAGCTCTCAACAAGAACACCATGTTCGCCGAGGTGGTGGAGAGGCTGAAGAGGACGAGCCTCCGAGCGGCCCCAGTAGGTCACTGCTACGCCGGCCCTGGCGACATGGAGTGCAACGTCTGCACGTCAGGCAGGAAGCAGAAGGCCATCAGAACGTGCTTGGTGTGCATCGGCTCATACTGCGAGTCGCACCTCAGGCTGCATGACGACCTCCACCCCGGGCAGCGGCACAAGATGATCGACAGCGCGGAGCACCAGGTGAAGTTCTGCTCCAGGCATGGCAAGAGGCTTGAGGGCTTCTGTCGCTCGGACAAGAACTTCATCTGTCATCCCTGTGCAATGGATGACCACCGAGGACATGACTTGGTGTTTGCGCACAACAGCTGCTGGCCACATACCGACGAGCACCGAAGAAGGGAGGATCACTCGTCTAACAATCATAGGGTCAGTGGTGGGCACAAGAGCGGGCACAGGAGTGGACAGCACAAGAGCACCCACCACACCCATGGCCATGGGACTGCTGGATTGGAGACTGGCAGGCATGTAAAAAGTGGACACGGGAGCGGCGGGCACAAGAAGAGGAGGAAGCACGGCAGCAGGCATGGAAAAAGTGAACATAAGTCAGATGGGCATGGGAGCTGGCACCAGAGAGGTCACCATGAGAAGGGTGGGCAGACTGGGCACTAGAAAGGGGCTGAGTTTTGGCACAGGGTTGCTCAGTCCAGTCCAGTCCAGTCAAGTTGCACGGAGAGCGCAGTGGATCCACTATCAGGTTGTCAGATATCCAACTGACGCAATGTGAGTAAGGGTAGTGCGCTCACCATCTGCTCCACCAACCTCTACGTACACACATGGTCTCTAGGGCATAGAAGAAAGAAAAGGCTCCATGTTGCACCTTTAGGAAATGTATTTTAAACATCACCAGTTGAACATTTTATGATCATTGTTTAGATATCATGGCATGTTTTGCCTACCGCATATTACAGTTATCTATTGCTTACACACTGAATATCATGCCTTAAATAAATACATTGAAACTTTCCATTCATGTAACCATGCCTTAAACTAAAGCAGCATAATGATAAACACAATTTTTACTTTGTACTTTGTTTGCAATGAAATTACTACACACTTAAAAAAAAGTACAGACATTACATGCTTTCTTACATTAAACACTTCATTCATCAATAAAAACTCCTCTTTTTATTGGGAAATACTTTTTTATTTAGCATACATAACACACCTGGCAATTGGCAAAAACATGCACACACCTATAAACTGTAGCAGAGAAAACTTTTGAACACTGTTGGCATTGACATAAGGAGAGCAATACAGAAAGGCATTTCAGATACCTAAACTTTGTACTCTTATGATTCTGTATTCGGCAAATAGCATTGTTACCATCTTTGGATGTTTATAGGATTATGTGACCAAATCACAAAGTGGAATACATAATCATTATATAAGCAATAAACAAATTGACATTTTTACATACAGTATGTGCTATTGCTTTATGTGCTATTTTCCTGTCATTCCATTCAATACAGTAATTTACAGTGCAGTAAAAAGTTGTATTGACTATTATAACTGTTTTCTTTTAGTTATTTTTAAATCTTGTGAAGAAAAAACTGTAATGCTGATTTCTGAATAATTTCTATGGTAACACTTTACTTGAAGGTGCCTAGATAAGGGTGACATGAGCTACACGTCATGAGTTGATGGTGCAACATTGATGGATATGTCAGAGCAGGCAGTATCTGGCCCCGTGCTTTGATTGGTCTAGAACTCTCAGATGCTGAGTTCATGCAATTTCACATTTATGTCAACTTGTGATGACAACATCATTCTGAAATATATGTGTGTAAGCAATCATAAAACTGTTGTATAATATTAAAGACATTTGTTTATGCATGAATAATTTCTTTTGTTTTCAGTGCATTTAAATTTTTCTGTTTTCTTCATATCCAAAGTAAAATATCAATATCCAATGTCAATGTGTTTTAGCATACTTACAACCTCAGATAAATATGTTTAGCCTTTTACAATAAAATGCCTTAGTACAGTTTAATTATCTGTGAACCTCTTTCAGTGAGGAAAGGAAGACCATTTATTATGTCTTAGTGTGGCTCTGTATGAGTGTATTATCATTGTCTCCAAGGGGAAACTATTATGTCAGGTGGTTATTTTCTCTATATTTGTGTCTTGCAACTTAATTATAGAACATATTGTAGTTTTAATAACTTCTACAATTGTTCTTAAGAGTCAAAGAACACACAAATGTTTACTTGTGGTAGTGAAAATTCTTGTGGCATTTGAGGCACATCTCATTTTGGGTAAAATGATTTAACATCGATCATTTTGACATAGCACTAAATTACATTGTTTTGTCAGTTTGGTGTCTTTCATTTCAGAATGTTGCATTTCTTTCATACCAATCAGGCTAAATGATTTTTAGCTGTGTGTTGGGACATGAATAAACAGTCTTTGCAGAAAATATTTTTGTTATGCTTATTTATTAGTCCTGGAAAACATGTAAGGCATATGGTAACATCACACACAGAAGCGTTACGAGCTCTACGGCCAGACGGACCAGGGCTGGTCCAACCCAGAGTCAAGCACAGGAAGCAGCAGCACTTCAGAGGGTTCCAAAAAAACCAAACAGAGAGACCACAAATGGAGGGAGGAGAGAAGAGAAGAGGAGAGGAGAGGAAGAACACAAACAAACAGAGTAAAACAACCTGTCGTGTCTCTGACGTGTGTGGAAGAAGCCTTCCCTTCGGACAGGCGGGGTGTGAGGAATGAAACTGACCCTGACTTTCGACTCTGTGTGCAGCAGGTCTCCCCAGAGTGTTCAGTTGTTCCTCTAACTGTCAATCCCAAGATATGGGGTGGACCTCAATGCTGCAGTTGGGACTGTGATTGAGACCAGATTTAATATGATAGAAAAATGGTCCGATGGTTGTAGCTAAGTACTATTCAGGCAGTACACACAGACTGAGCAACAAGCATATACACACATTTGAAAACAGGACTTCCTATACTGTACTGAAAGCTGAGCTAATTTCACATCTTTTTTACAACCAGACAAAAGCTACTGCAAGGTTTGTGTGGGAACAATGTGCTCAGGGGGAAGGTGCCAACAGTAAAGCTAAAATACTGATACAATACTATGAGTGAAGAGGTGTCTGCTATCCACATGTTTCTCAGTGGCTAACCACAAGTATGACTGTCTTTAAAGTCCTCATACTTTAAACAACACATCTTTTTACATGTATGCGTGCCATAAAACACTAGCATTTTGCTCAATGTCATCACATTTTCAGAGCAGATCATCTACAGTGCAGCATGAAATGCTAGAATCTCTCCTAAGCGTTTCAATTCTTACAGTACAGCTCTTTTTTCACTGACTGTGTCATTCAAACAGAGGGACATCTATTCTTCATTCTACCTCCTGCTCAACCTAACATTATAAACCCTGACCAGACATTTCAATCCTTAAAAAGCCAATACGATCGCTAAAAATGTCTGATTCAGGGATCGTTTAAAAGGCCTAGTGGTGGAGTGCATCTGTGGCCCAGGCAGTGTGGCTGAGAGAAGGAGGGAAGGAGGGAGCCAGAGAGCGAGAGGTAGAGAGAGTGGAACACCGTTTGTCTTCCTGCTCTGGGGAAGCCATCATCCTGAGGAAGTGGTCTGGCTCAGAGCTGTGTCTCACTCGGGCTCTCTGGCTCCCTGTTGCACTCCGCCCCGCCCACCAGAGACACGCACACCTGCCACTGAGACCAGAGCGCTGCCATACTGGCTCAGAGCTACAGGAAGAAAAGTCCATCATTGAATTTCGGTGTCGAATTTAATGCACTGAGCAGCACACATGCCAATAAATATATGTAATTCCACTCCAGATGTTGATACTGGGGTCTGGTGTCAGAGTGGATGGGGGGGTAATTAACTAATTCAGCTGAGCAAAACAGGCAAAAAAACGTAGTGCCTTGATCTAAAGTCACTGAAGACTGGAGAGATCGATTGGAGAACAGGAACTTTTGAGACCCTGGTGTCTGCAGTTTGTTCCATGTTCAGACAGTTTTGGAAGTCTGCTGGTATGACCACTGCCATGGAAAGCACTCCGTGAAATCGGTTCCAGGACCTGAGTGTCTAGCTCGATCAGTCTCTGGGCAGCTGCTCCACAGCTGGAGCGAGAATGCAGATGATCTGATTTCCATGCTTTCGAGCAAGCAACATATTTTACAACTTGGCCTTCAAATCTCTGCCTTTTTTTTCTAAATGGGAGCATAGGTTCTGGGAGCTTGAATGTGTGTGTGTGTATGTGTGTGTAGCCTAATTAATGGCTACAAACAACACAAAATATGCTGTACTTTGTTACAAAAACAGTTTTGTAATCAGAGCCCTCAGGACAAAACCCTCTGCAGCCACTAGAGATGTTGATACATGCAGACATATGTATCAAACAATGGCTGCATGGACATGTTGGGCTTACAGATTTAAGAAAGGGGGAGGTGTGTGTGTGTGTGTGTGTGTGGGAGGGGGGGTTGTTTCTGTGGTTAGCATTTTAGCGTTTTTTTTTTTAAATATGCAGGCACAGCCATCATCCAACAGTTGCCAGCACAAACACTCTCGAATTGTTGGGATGGAATTCCTGTGACAGCATCGTATGATATTCGGTAGCAAGAACTCGGTCAGCACCTACGAGCGTCGTGACTGGGTAACCACAGATATTCATCCACACACGCCAGGAACAATTTTGACTCTGTTTGCTTTCTTTTCTTTTTTTCAAGAGCAAGGTCATAGGAAATATATCCAGAAAACATCTCATTCTCTATCTTTTCTTTTTTTGTTTTTGTTAACAGAAAGCACAGTAGCAGGGTTGCTTGGCATGGTTAAAGAAGGCTCAAACACAGTTTGGCACAGTCGGTCATCACCCAAACAATGACAACAACATTTTCTTTTTTTTTTTCAATTTTTTTTTCTGACCTTTGAGCTCAAACACTCGTCAAACATCAAAACAAATAAGATAAGGAAAAAAAAAAACAGGAAACACATGGATAAAAACATAAACAGACTAAAAGTGTGACTTCCGCCACAAGAGTGTTTTGTTAGGTCAGGTGACGCCCCCAAGAAACTCAGCGCCCACAGAGGCGTCGTCCACAGGATCAGGAACACAAGAACCAGAACAACCAACAGGAACAGAGCTAGTGAGAACCAGAACCTGGAACCGGGGAGAAAATGGTTCCTGATCTGGTTCTTATGACAGAACACCGTCACTCTCCGTTACCAGGACAACAGAACCAAGCTCCGCCAGTGCACCACTGAGTCTCAACCAAACATCTGGAACTTACGCCTATTGAAATGAAAGAGGCTGTGTGTATGTGTGTTCAGATAGTGTCTGACTTTGTCACAGACCTGGCACTGATCTGGACTGGACTAGACTAGACTGGGCCAGGTCTATCTCTCCGTCGTCTGGTGCTGGCTGTGTGTCGTTTCACTCTGAATGATTCTTCTGCTCTGTGTATTAATACTGGCCAGCTGCTCGGAGCTAGGCACTGGCAGGAAATGTTGTGGTGGACACTTCTTTGACCATATCTGATAGGGCTGCCTTGTCCAGTTTAGCAAACACGCCTATTGCATTACAAATGTGAATGTCTGTCTGTTCTGTGCGAAAATGTGCATGCGTGTGTGTGTGTGTGGCTGAGTCAGTGGCACTTGTGTCTGAATTTGATTCTGTGACTGTGCGCGTGGCACCTGATGCAGCCAGTGTGTGTGTGTATGTGGTTTTGGTCTACAATAGAGGGTAACTTGCAAAACCCTGGATGGATCTGGTGGTTCACTGGGAGAGGAGAGGAACTGTCATCACTGTAAGTGCATTAAGATCAACAAGCAGAGTGCAAATAATACAAAACCAATACAGGTCACTTATCACACAAAGAGAGTGAGCCAACAAGAGGGCAGGAGGGATAGCAGGAGTGTTTGTGTGTGTGTGTGTGTGTGAGGGAGAAGCAGAAAAGCATGGGGTAATTGCGTGAGGGAGGTAGAGAGCGGGGGCAGGGAAATCAGGGGGGAAAAAGGGTTTTTTTTCCTTCTAAACCTGACAGATGACCTGAGGACATTCACATACCTTCACACATGACAACACACACACATATGCGTCCACAAACATGAGTCTCACACACACACACACACAAACACACCATACAGACCAGGGAGGTCTCTCAACAAAAACATATGCTTTTTTTTTTTTACAAATAACAAAAACACTTAAAAACACTAATTGCAACTCAGTGAAGGCTAGATATACCAGACTCACAGACAAATGATCAGAAGGAGGAGATTCATTGAGCAAGAAAGAAAGAGATAGCAAGAGAGAGAGAGAGATAAAGAGAAAGAAAGAGAGACCAAGAAAGAGAAAGAACAAGAGACCAAGAGACCAAGAGAGAGAGAGAAAGATAGACTACTGCAGTGTGCTTCTGTTGCCAATAAGGATCTCACATACTAAGCTGATGCATAATTAAGATAACATTATGAACAGCGATGTGTGTGTGATGATACACCAGCTGGAAATGTGGAGGGGGGCCAGAGGTGGAAAACCTACTCTAAACCGAGGGGGTGGAATAGAGAGGGGGAGAAAGAAAAAGAAAAGGAGAGAAAGAGAGCGATAGAAAAGAGGGAGTGAGAGAGTGGGATGCAGCCTC
>CM059266.1:25896023-25941023 GCA_030347295.1 Setipinna tenuifilis | reverse complement strand
GTGAGAAACAGAAATGATCAAGAGACCATGAAGCAGCCTGGGGAGGAGAGGTGGAAGGGGAGATTGATAGATGAGAGAGATGGAGAGAGGGGGAGAGAGAGAGAAAGAGAGAGAGAGAGAGAGAGAGAGAGAGAGACTACATGTATGAGGGAGAAAGCAGCTTGACTGTCCATCTGTCATACCATGAATATCTAGAGAATTGATGCTCGCAAATTGGATCAAGACCAACACCCTGACACACTCTTCTACTCATGCTATGTGCAATGTATGCACACACCCAGACACACGTGCGCACACATGTACACACACACACCAAACGCACCGTACGTGCGCGCGCACACACACACACACACAAGCACACACACACGTTAGAAGAGAAAAGGAAACACACCAGAGGTGCGAGAGAGTCTGCGAGAGAAACTACGATGGAGAAACTGAGTCACAACCAACAGCAGTCCTGCTGCACTCAGACTAGTAATCTGAGGTGAGGACTGGGAATGGGAAACTGTCGGGGCAAATTTCATACTATCAAAGAGATCTCCTCTCACATCAAAGCGAGCACTGATTGAGCCAGTCAGTCTATCAGCTCCGAGTTCATACTTCTCCTGCCGGTCTCATCCCTCCCTCCCTCCATCTCCCTCCCTCTCTCCCTCTCTCTCTCCCTCCATTCCAACGCCAGACCACCTAACAACCAGCACCACGGCAACAGAGGACCATCTCCTAGCAACAGAAAAGCATTGGCCCTGACGATTGAGACGAACAGACAGGGAGTGAAAGAGAAGGGTTGGGGGGGTGGAGGGGTGAGGGTACGGAGAGAGAGAGAGAGAGAGAGAGAGAGAGAGAGAGAGAGAGAGAGAGAGAGAGAGAGAGAGAGAAGGAGACAGGAGAATGGGAAAGCGCTTGGGGGCAAAAAGAGGAAGAAGACCAAAAGGTTGGTTTTGTGTGTGTGTGTGTGTGTGTGTGTGTGTGTGTGTGTGTGTGTGTGTATGTGTGTACACATGCCAGTAAGTGTGTGCCACAAACAAGAAAGTGTAGGTGGCCATGTACACAGAGAGCACTGTGGTATCTCCGTAATACAAAACATAGAAGTCTCGCTCTGACACTTCCTCTAGGTTTCCATGGCAACCCTTACATCATTGACCATACATGGTGTGCGAGTTCAACAATTCACCTGAGGTTCATCCAATAAGGCATCTCGAAAGGGACGCATGGGGCACACCTAGGTATAATCTGCTAGAGGACTGAAGTTCATTAATAAAGTCTGTGCATCCATGGCTAACGCTAGGCAAGTAAAAACTAAGCAAGTAAAAGCTACACCTAATAGTAGCATCAGGCTTATAAAATCAGGCACATCAGGCACATAAAATATTTGAAATATAATCAGTAACTGTGTAACAGGATATAGTGGAAGGGTAAAGTGACCTAATGAAAACATATCTCTCTCTCTCTTCATTTCTTCCCCTTCCTTTGTCGTCCAGTGTTGAAGTAGTGAAAAGAAAGAAAGGTAACTGATATACACAGCAGATAAAAAAGATAATAAAAAAGAGAAGTCAACGATGTTTTGTCATTTTAAAAAGACGTGCGCTATGTGTGTTTACGCTCTCCTCTGCATCACTGCTGTCCTTCGTCACTGTAAAACACGAAAGCGGGATCGTGGCCAGTCACCATAGTAACAGAGAAATGGCAGAGAAATTGAACGACAGAAAGACTGAGGCAAGCTACCAACACTATTTGCACATAAAAGAGGGAAGAGGGAAGAAATATTAAGAAATGCAAAGAGGGAAAAAAGCAGCACTGATCTTAGTTAAGGAATGACAGGGCGGTCAAATACTGTAGTTAAGGGTGGGGAAGTAACTAACGGAGGATGTAATCCCAGCTGATCCTTTAAGTGCTAGATTGCTCCATCTCAGGTGGGGTTCCCAGGAGCTTATTCACAAATGCACATGCAGACATACACACAGAAAGACAGACACACGCCCACACACACACACACACACACACACACACGCATACACATACATACTCGTGTACACATACACACATAAAACGTACATGTAAATTCTCTCTCTCAAGATACACACACGCCCACACACAATCCTCTCACAATTCTCTCTCTCTCTCCCTCTCTCTCTCTCTCCCTCATGTCCACGTTACCTGTTCGAGGTGGAAGGTGGAGTCGATGCGGGGCTTGACCTTGCCCTGGCGGTACAGGCCCAGGATGGTGTCCATGGCCTGGGCGATGAGCTCGGTCTCCGAGTCCAGGTAGCCCAGGTGGAAGCCGCACACGGAGCGGTTGCCCTGGATCAGACTCAGGCTGTGCACGGAGAACTGGTGGTACCAGGTCTTTGCCACGGCAATCAAGTTCTTCTTCTGCCCCGACAGCATGTTGGCAGCACCTGTTGATCACATTTGGCGTCTGTCGTTAGCTAGATTTGGCTGTAAAAAGTGTGTGTGTGTGTGTGTGTGTGTGTGGCAACATAGTAATGTCAAGTACTTGAGTATACATGTCCGTGTGTACATATTATTTGTTTAAGAAATGTAACAGCTGTGTGTTTGGAGTCTTGAATATATTGAGTGTGTTGGTGTGTGTGTTTTGTTTGCCTTTGTAGTACATGTTGTATTGACCACATGCGTGTGTATTTTTTGTCTAGTTATTGCATTGCATTTTTGTACTGGCTATGTGTGTGTGTATTTTGTTTGTCTAAATACTGCATGCTGTATGACTGTGTGAGCATGTGTGTGTTTGCGCGCGCGTTTGTTAACGGGCTTTGGTCCAGAGGGGTGTGTGTCTGACGCAAGACATACTTGGTGTGGTAGGAATGTGATGAATTGTTGTCTTGTGCGTTTCTGTGTGTACCTCAGGGACTGTGTACACTGCTTGTCTTGCTCTGTGTATATTACTATGCAAGCCCCCTCTTCAGTTGCTGTCAAATTACATGCCCAAGCCTCTCTCTGCCCCCCCCCTCTCTTACTCTCTCTCTCTCTCTCTCTCTCTCTCTCTCTCTCTCTCCCCTTCCTTCTCTTTTACTCACTCTCTCTTTTTCTCCTTCCCTCTTTCACTGACTCTCTCCCCCTCTCTTCTACTCAATCTCGCTCTCCTCCTCTTTTACATTCTCTTTTTCTCTCCCTCCTTCTCTTCTCCCTCTCTGACACTGCACTCTTTGACCCATCTTCTCTTCTAGGCTGTCCCCATGTCCCCTCTGCTGCTCCTCTTTCTTTCCACTTTATGTCATCGTTCCCTTCCTTAACACACACACACACACACACACACACACACACACACACACACACACACACACACACCCCAAGCCCCCCCCCCCTTTCAAATTTGATGAACGTGTCTACTCAAGGCCTTGGCACATCCTCTGCGCTTGTCACAGCCCCCCCTACCCCCCCCCC
This sequence comes from Setipinna tenuifilis, assembly GCA_030347295.1. Taxonomy (NCBI): domain Eukaryota; kingdom Metazoa; phylum Chordata; class Actinopteri; order Clupeiformes; family Engraulidae; genus Setipinna; species Setipinna tenuifilis. The sequence goes on along the minus strand of CM059266.1, from coordinate 25,937,624 downwards.
CAGCTCTTTCCTGCCTCCCCCTCTTTCTCTCTCTCTATCGCTCTCTCTCCATCGTCCTCTCCCTCCCTCCCTCCCTCTGCCCTTCTCTCTCTTCCCGAGGCTTCTTCAAATCAGCTCTCTCAGCATCTCAGCCTCTGCATCTTTATTCATCCATATCCTCGATCCCCCCCTTGTCCCCGCATGCACTATAACCCTGTCATAAACCCACTTCTCAAATCCCTCGCTCCTACTCCTTTCCTCCCTCACTCTCTCTCTCTCTCTTTCTCTTTTTCTCCCTCGTTCTTTCTCTCTCTCTCTCTCTCTCCCTCTGTCATTAACACAAAGCAGTCTCAGAGTGAAACTGGGAGTTGGACAGGGCCCAGTCCGCTACATTTGGGCACATTCCGGGTTCCGTGTGAATAGAGGAGTCATTGTTTGGTTGGACATACTTCTGATAAGCTGGACCCCGAGAAGGGAGGGTGTATGTGTGTGTGTGTGTGTGTGTGTAAGTGTGTGAGAGAGAGGGAGAGAAAGATACAGAGAGAAAAAGAGGCAGAGAGAGGGAGAGAGCGCGAGATTGTGTGTATGTGAGCTGCTCAACCGTGGACACTTGTTCTCAGAATGTATCCGTGTGTGTGCGTGTACCATAGCTGATGAGTTTGCCCATAGGCTTGAGAAGGTTGTAGCCCTTATGGGTGTCAGAGCCTCCTAGAGGATCCAGCACGATATCCAACCCTGAGAAACACAGAGGAAAAAAAATAAATGAGTGAGAGAGAGAGAGAAAGAGGGAGATAGAGAGAGAGAAAGAGAGAGAAGCGGGAGGAAAGGGGTGAATGGAAGGTAAAGGACCTGCGCTATAGACAGATAGACATTCAGCACTCTGTATTTCAGTGGTTTGTTGATTTCAGAGTTAGAAACATGGAAGGAGATCAGATGAATGCCAGTGTGGGAGGAGGACATGAGACCAGCGGAGAGAAACACAACAAAAAAAAAAAAAAAAAAAATCACAAGCCATTTATTCACTACCATGGCTGATAAAAAAGGCAAAGCTGTACAAGTTCCAAGAAGGTATGTGCACACACACACACACACACAAATACAGAGAGAGAGAGAAAAAAGGCAGAGAGAGAGAGAGAGAAAGAAACACACTTTCAAGGTTAAAGTAAGGGGAAGATATGATATCACTGGGCTCACAATTGAATGGGTAAACTAAGGCAGGAAAAGACAAGTGTTTAAGAAGAGGGTAAACACAGGCTTATCGCAGGGCCAGTCTCAGAGTTGAACTCCTAAGGCGGATTAGTTCCCTGGCAATATTTCACCAGTCCTTGATTCAGTCCTTAAGCTAATTATGCTAAATTATACAGTACATTTTAGGGAGTAAGCATACCGTAATAGAATTGGCTGGATTATCATGTCTCTAACAAAATAAATGTAAAAGTAGGATAAACATGTTCTGATGCATGTTATCCATTCTGATTTTAATGCAGCACAGTCTGCTGGACATGTTCAGACATGCTGATGTTTATTTCGGTTATTAACTATTATAATGTCAAAAGGACTCTGGATTACATTAAAAAAATTGTTAATCAAATCCCTGTCTGTTGAGCATGTCTGAACGCTAACCTCCCTTTCAACATCATACAGGCCTTATCACAAGGTTCCTTGGATATATGATTATGCTTTGAAGTCTATCAGAATACATTTCATATAACTTGATTATACTTCTACATAATATCATATAATGTTTTTGTTACTTTTCTATAAGTAAGTTTTGTTGTTTATAATTCTTTGTTTTATAGTGTTGTACATCGCTCTGGGGAAAAGCATCTGCTAAATACTATAACTGTACCTGTGTTAAGTGTAACATCCTCTAGGACTGTCACCACACCTGACCCCTGACCTTTCGCCTTAAGCGAGGGTTGGCCTTAGCGTGAGACGAGATGACACGAGACGAGACGAGTCGAGACCTCACCTTTGGGGCTGATCTTGCGGACCTCTTCCACGTAGTCCTTTGTTCGGTAGTCGATGGCGTGGCTGACCCCGCCCTCGGTGATGACCTCATGCTTGCTGGCCGACGCCGTGCCGAACACCGTCACATCATTGACCGTGCGACACAGCTGAGTGGCAGCGATGCCCACGCCACCTGACCGACAGGAGGAGAGAGAGCAAGAGAGAGACAGGAAGAGAGAGACAAAGAGGGAGAGAGAGAGGTAGGGAGAGAGGTAAAGAGAGATAGAGAGACAGAGAGGAAGAGAGAGGTAGAGAGAGAGAGAGAGAGAGGGGGGGATAGATAGATAGATAGATAGATAGATAGATAGAGACAGAGAGGGAGAGAGAGAGGTAGAGAGAGAGAGAGAGAGAGAGAGAGAGATAGATAGATAGATATAGACAGAGAGGGAGAGAGGGAGAGAGAGATAGAGATAGAGAGAGGAATTATTGTCTTCTCAACAACAACCACAGAATTAAACTCAGCTGAGGACAATGACACTTAGGATTTCGAAGCAGGTGATTCTGTGTGTGTGTGTGTTTAGCTGCTATGGTGTATCAGGCACTCAAATGTGATTTGCACTGTTTACTGTCTGTGACTCCAAAAGGGGAGAGATGCCTCCTTCCTGCAGAGAGGCGAATAGGGACAGCGTGCAATCGCATTACTGCGGCTAGTCAGCATTCACACACATTAATGTCCAGACACACACACACACACACACACACACACACACACACACACACAAAATGTGGGAGAAAATGAAGCATATCAAACGTGTCAGTTTGTGTACATTAGCTGTAATGGTGGATTTCTTGGTTTATGTGGATTTCATTTTGTGGGTAGACACACACACACACACACACACACATATACAAAAACATACATTCGTATGCTCCCCTCTCCCTCTATGCTTTGAATGCCAGAGGTGAACCAAGTTTCAGTTGCCATAGAAACTTGCTCTCCCTGAGCAGCCATTTTCTCTCAACACCACCCTCACACACACACACAGTCACAGTCACACACACACAAACACGCACTCACACTCGACACCACACTTGCTATCCAACATATCAACAGGTGTTCCTGTTTGCGACTGTGTGTGATAGGAGGGGAACAGGGTGAGCAACAGTCAGTGTCAGTCTGTGGTGACAGTGACATTAAACCTTGTATCACACACAATCACCCCCCCACCCCCCTCCCCCCTTTCCTCTGAGTGCACTGCTTCACCTTCTGCTTCACGGGCAGCAGAAAAATGGACGTATAGATGGGCAGACAAGGGGATACTGGGGTGGTCAGCTGGCCTTGTGACTACAGAGCTCTCATCACAAGATCAGCTGAAACGCGGCCAATACTGCTCCCCACACACACACACACACACACACACACACACACACACACACACACACAGCCCCCTGAAACACACACACACACACACACACACACTAATACACCACCCCCTAACACGCGCACGTACACACACACACACAAAAACAGATTCTTTTTCGCTCACCCTTGTGCATTATTCACATGCTCTCCTACCTCTTGCCACTGACACTAAACGTTGCTGAGATGTTCCACCATGCGTCACATGAACACAGTCGGTGGAGAATGAAAATACACTTGCATAACTTGCACACACACACACAACCAGAAAGATGCACACACACAACCAGAAAGATGCATATGTGTGTGTGTGCACACACACATCAAATGTGCAAGAGAACAACCATGCAGTCATACATTCACCTTTTCACCCACATGTCCACCCGTAATCTCTCTCTTTCCCTCTCTCTCTCTCTCACACACACACACACACAGAGTGACAGGAGAGGCTGGCATGTACCGACTGAATGAGTCTTTCATGTGTGTTCGTATCCACTAATCTTCACAAGTATGTGCACACATTACTCTAACCCACATCGCAATCACGCTCTCCCCCGCTCGCCCTCTCGCTCTCCCCTTCTCTCGGCCCCAGGCTCTGCTTGGTGGTCCCCTGACGCTTTGTGACATCCCTCTTTCTCGCTCTCTCTCGTTCTCTCTCTCTCTCTCTGTCCTCTCCCTCCAATAGTTCCACTCACTTTCCCAGATGGAGCAGGAGGCTCATAGTGTGTGTGTGTGTGTGTGTGTCTGTGTGTGTGTCTGTGTGTGTGTCTGTGTGTGTGTCTGTGTGTGTGTCTGTGTGTGTGTCTGTGTGTGTGTCAGTGCTCAGACCAGAGATAGACATGCAGAAATGAAGGGAGGGAGGGAGAGAGGGAGGGAGAGAGAGAATGGGGGGGGGTAGAGGAAGAGATAGACAGAGAGCGAGAGCGAGAACGATAAGGAATCTCGATATGAACAGATTCCCCTTGGCTAATCCCATTTGTTTCACTCAGGGCTTGGTAGCATTGTTTATATGAGAAAATGGACATTAATGGTCATCTAATTAAGATGTCTGTTCACGAGGGCAGGTTAGGACAAGGGCATACAGAGCCATCTCTGTGTCCCCGATCTGTCTGCAGAGAGAGAGAGAGAGAGAGAGAGAGAGAGAGAGAGAGAGAGAGATGGGGAGAGAGAAAGCGAGAGAGATTCACTGTGTAAGACACAGCGAGAATGTGATATTCAACAGCATTATGCCAAAATGCACAGGATTCTTCCCCAAAACTCGGAGGAATTTGGTGTCCACACCCTAAGAGCAGCACGAGGTCAAGATGGGAGTGAGGGAGGAAGAACGAGAACCAGAGGACGAGGAGGAGAGACATGGAAACGGCCTGCAGCTGAGAAGTCTGGAGATGGAGCAGAGTTAGAGAAGACTGTTCCTACCCCAGAGAGAGAGAGATGAGAAATGCTCTTTTCTGACTGACCCACTGGCTGGCTGGCTGACAGGTGACCTGATATATCTGTATAATCTACTACGCCCGAGTAGGTCTAGTCAAAACACTTTATCACCATTACGTATCAATACATTTTCGCATAAGGCTTATTGACATGGGCATGAGGCTCTGGAACTCTCAATAAACCATGAAACACTAGTTTTGTGCTTTGGTACAGAGCTGTTATTTAATATTTATTTTGATTTACTTTACTTTTTTTACTTTAAGATTTTTCATACTGTTGTCAATCCATAAGTAAAATCAATCAATCATTAAAATCCAATTGAACAGATGGTCTGTGACAGTACTGAGGTACTAGAGTGAGTGTGCTTAGACAGGCAAGTAAGGACACTGAGAATGCAGTATATAAAAAAATCCTCTGATCGAGATATTCACCAAACATAGCTGAGGTGAGATACAGGGCGCTATGACCTATTATGTAACAGTAACCATTTGTAGGTGTGTGTGGGTAGGTGTGTGTGTGTGTGTGTTTGTGTTTGAGTGTGTGGAGCATGCTTGTAATCACTCCTTGAGCTCTGTAAAGGAAACACATTTTTAGTTTCTGAGCGGATTAAAAAAACATCCTGCGCTTGTGCTTCCTGAGTGAGAGTACTCCCACCCCCCTCACACACACACACACACACACACACACACACACACACACACACACAGAGTTAAGGCATCAGACCATAGTCTTATAGGAGTCTAAATGCCAGAGGCATTTTTTGAAGGCACCTCTTTACAGTATAAGTCTGGGGACTTTTCAAGTTGGACATGAATGGGGCTTCAGCCTCAGGCATGAATGCCACACAATTAAACTCGTAAAACATAAACCCACAGCTATGCCTGTAGTTCTGACCCCTAACAGCACACCCACCCACCGACCCACTCACACACACACAGAAACACCACACACTACACAAAACACACACACACACACACACACACACACAGAAACACCACACACTACACAAAAACACACACACACAAAATACAGACACACATACAGACACAGACACACACCACAAACATGTACATAAACACACACACACACACAACACAAAAACATTACACATACACACACCAGACAAACACTAACACACACACACACGCACGCGCACATGCATGCACGCCACACAAACACACACCACCCATAAATTCCAACAACAATGTGTTTCACCACAAGAGAGGCAGAGCAACAAGTGCTGGAAATGAACCATGGGAAAAACAAGGCTGAAATTATGGCTCATGGCCATAATATGGCTGCACTTCCTTCTGACAATACTGCTAAGCACCCCCACTATCTCGCTCATTTGCCCCCCCCCCCCGAAAAAAAAAAACCTCTCTTCAATCTCTGCAACAGTGTCACTCCCCCTTCCCCTAAAATTGCCTCTTCCAACACTCTCCCAATCTGTCTTTTCGCCCTCTCTCTCGTTCTCCTTTTCTCCCTCTCTCTTGCTCACTCTCCCTCTCTCTTCTCTTGGGGTGTGGTGGTTCAGTGGTAGGTTGCACAGAATTTTGGCCTTGCTTAGGTCCAGATGGATAGCACTGTCAGGGTGTTTCCTTTGCACCCGACCCTCAGGAAAACACCAGGAAAACACACACACACACACACACACACACACACATACACACACACCGCACATGCGCGTGCACACACACACAGGCGCACGTACACACACACACACACACACACACACACAGGCGCGTGTGTGCACACATACATGCATGCTTAAGGACACATGCATGCGTACACACATCATAGCCACCAAAGCCAGAGAACACAGAGCATGCAAAACTGAGGTTTTATTACGATATCAGAGGATACAGTCCTGCAAGCGTTACTTGACAGGGAAAGAGGAGAGCTAGTGATGAATGAGAGAGAGCGAGAGAGAACGAGAGAGAGCAAGAGAGAGAGATATCGAGAGTAGGATGTGAATAGAACAATACTCCGTTGTTTGGTGTGAGTTAGCAACTCCGGGGTCAGCGTTAGGACCAATCTGACTGTCCACCTAAAGGTCTTTCCCAGGCTTCTTACGGGATGATGGTCAACAATTCAAAACACCTTCCTTCACCCATGCTTTAACATACTGGTATGCATCTGAAGACAGTGTGGGTCTCAAAAAGCATTAAGCTCAGAAATCCCACTTAATATTATACTGGTAAACAACACTCTTTGGGTTGGGCTGGGTTGTGCTGTGGGCTGCATACATATTTGCATTGCAATGAAAAAAAAAAAAAAAAACAGTAATTAAATCTATACACGTCTTCTCCTGTCCCAAACATATTTCACAGCAGCATTAGTGTAATTACACATAACTCAGAGAGATTAGACAGTGATGTTATATGATGTCTGGCGAACAGTCAGGAAATATGTGGCAGCTGGTGGTGAGCATAACAGTCTCCACCATACAGTTACAGTAATGCCACATTGTCATACCACAGTGACTTAAAGCTTGAGGAATGTTCTTTTGCTGTGGGATGTCGCTTTTGATCTAGGCTTTACAAGCACATTATTTGAAGTGTTAAGGATCTCACAGTTTGCATGAGATCAGAGTACATTTTTAACGAACCGTACAAAATAATAATAAAAATACATACATTAATTAAAAATACACATGTGAGTCAAATATCCTCGTCATTGAAACCAGCAGAGGAATTAAACTAATTAAAAACAATATTCATTTTCCAAATGGTCCCAAAACAATGCATAGAACTATTTAAGTACTACTGAGAATTATGCTGGTCTGATATTTTTATTTTGACAGTGTACCTTGTAGAAGATCACTAGGGCACTAGATCACTGTAGCTAAATAAAAACTATATGTAACTAAAAACTCAATTACTGGACTTTTCCAGCTAAAAGGCTACCATATCCCCTATTCAGTATGTCAACCACTTCAACCCATTTTTCTTCCAAACTGTTCACAAAGGTAGTGGATGAAATCTCTGCTGTATGATTTAGGCGGTCACCCCTTACTAATTTCCTACGTACTCCCACACTGAGTCTGAAGAATGAGGAATGCAGACTGAAGAAACGAGGATCTTCAGTATATAGTTACTCGTACATCCCCAAGCCTCCTTCAGCTTCAAAAACATCTCAAAGAGCCGTGGCAGATTCGATTTCAGCCTCAGACCTTCAGACGAGATTAAGGTAGTCGGCTAAGCTAACAGTGCTAACAGGATGGGCTAGTTTACTCTGCACTTTGTCTCTTAAACACAAACACGCAGAGACAAAAAGACACCCGCCCATTTCAAAAAGCACATGCACACAAACACGAACGACACGAAATATCACACCACCCAGAAATTCCAGAAACAATACGTTTTCGCCACAAGAGACACACAGAAGGCGCAACAGAGGGAGAGAGCACTTAGCCAGCTGCAGCTCAGTGTAAGCCTATCACTCCCCCCGGGCTTGACTCCTATTCCACGGCCCTGCTCTAGAGAGCGACAGCAAGGCTGCGCGGGGCCACGAGCACCTGTTAGCCCGTTAGCTCAGAGAAAACAGCCCCAGTTCAGCGTCCTCTGCAATCCTCCCACGCGCACCTGGCTGGCCGAGAAACAACCTCACCGTAAAATGAAAACACACACCCACATACAGGCATGCTCTCTCACACACACACTCAGAGACACACACAGATAGTTTCAGTCTCACACACACACACACACAAAGGCACAAGCATATGCACAAACAAATAAAACACAATGTGTCACATTAGAAACAAGTATGAACACCACAAGAAACAAGTATGAACACCACAGAAGCTGTACTGACAGATTTGTGTGCCCATGTCATCGCCTCCAGCACCAGACGTGTGTACAGACACACACACACAAAAATACATGTGCAAACAAGTAGGCAGACACACACACACACACACAAACATGGGCACATACATACATCGAAAACACACAAAAAACACATACACAGACAGTAACCAACCTGCAGCCATGTGTACGAGTACACTCTGGTTGGGACGCAGGTGTCCGAAGTCGAAGAGCATCATGTAGGCGGTGATGTAGTTGACGGGCAGGGCGGCGGCCTCCTCAAAACTCATCCCCTCGGGCATGATGAAGGTGTGTGCGGCTGGCACCACGGCCACCTCCTGCCACAGCCCACTGCGGTTCAACACCAGCACCTTATCGCCCACCTACACACACACACAGACACACACACACACACACACAGACACACACACACACAATGAATCATTACCATTGCATAAACCAAACCATTACTGTAACCTTACACATACCAAAAGAGGAACCACCAAAACTGGTGATGAACACAAGCCAATATTTTGAGCAATACGTTTGAGTAACACCAACAGACAAAAACAACAAAAGGTTATTCGGTGTTGGTTACACTCAGTAGTGTCACTGTGGTAGGCCATGATATCTTCTGGTTACATTTGCAGTTCTCCATCCCAGTACATCATCCAGCATTGGCTACCTAACCCCACCATACAACAACTTAACAGTCACAGTTGTGAAGAGAAGAAAAGAGAGGGCACTCTGAGTTGACAATTTTGAACAGGGTCCGAGTTTGTCACACCCTGACAGCAGTTATGAACTTCAATAATGCAACACGAATTATGGATTTGGATAATAACTTGATTACCCATAAACCTCTACATATTACCACACAGGGCATCAGAAAGGATTAAGAAAATGCTGCTCAGAGCCGCAGGGAGCAGATTGGGCAGTGGAAACTGGTATGTTGGGTTCAGTCAGCTCCATTAGATTATGTGTGTGTGTGTGTGTGTGTGTGTGTGTGTGTGTGTGTGTGTGTGTGTGTGCTTGTGTGCCACCTCTAACGCTCTCTGGATTACTCCCTCTGGCACAGGGAGGGCAGATAAAAACCAAGATGAGATGTCAAGAAAACTTTAACACATCCCAAAGTAATGGGTGGTGGTTAGTTAAAGTCAGCATAAATGCATAAATGTGTGAAGGAAGAGTCAGGAAAAGTACAACTTGCCTCATGCATCTATTTTTATGTGTGTAGGAGTGCATATAATTGTGTGTCGTGTGTGTGTGTGTGTGTGTGCACGTGCATGCATGTGTGTAATGAGCTTGCAGTGATGAGTTAAAGTATTTTCAACTATGCATGTGGGTGTGTCTGTGTGTATGTGACTGACTCTGTGTGTGTGTGTGTGTGTGTGTGTGTGTGTGTGTGTGCAGTCAAACTTCTCAGGGAGGCTGCTGAGATGAGTGGCAGGACGTTGGCTCATCCTGACACTCTCCCCAGTCCCAGGGTCACGTCCCACAATGCCTTGGCTGCTGCACCTCACACACAGGAAGTGCCGCACTATAAACTTCCTCACGCCGCTCAGAGACACAGGAAACTCAGCCTAGATCTGTGCTCTACAATACTTCCTTAAAGCTCTTTCCCCTTTCTCTGTCTCATTCACAGACACAGTCGGACACTGGTTACACGCACATGGAGACAGTCAGACACTCATTACACACACACACACACACACACACAGTCGGACAATCATTACATGCACACACACGCACACACCTACAAAGAGACAAACAAAAAGGCACATGAATATACAGACATAAAAGCTCGAAGAAAACCAGACACAGTCACACACACACACATGCACACACACAGGAAAAAAAACTCCTGACCTAATATTCCCTTTAATCTCTATAACAGTTCCAAAGCCCACTATATAAAAGGATCCTGTCATTCAGCCCAGCTCATCTTATCCTTGCTATGCATCTAAGACTATCTGTCCTACTCAAGTCCACCCTTTCTTTCTCCCCCCCCCCCCTCTATCTCACTCTTTCTCTCTCTGTCTCTCTTATCCTATCCTCTCCTCTCTTCTCTTCTCCTCTCCCCTCCCCTCCTCTCCTTTCTTCTCTCCTCCCCTCGCTCGCTCTGTCTCCCTCTCTTTGGTTCTCAGCGGAGGAGGATAACAGGCTCCTCTCTTCTCTGGCTGAGTTCTTCTCATCAGCGCCACTGCCAGATTCTTCCCCCTGAACGAGCATGAGACAAGCGCTCTCTCCTCCCGGGAATGAGCACACTCGCTGCACACACACACACACACACACACAGTCAGTCACTCATCTCATACACACACACACAAACATGCATATACACACACACACACACATGGGTACACACAAGCAATCCCTCTGTGACAGGCATACACAACAAATGCAACATGTAGACCACTGCGACTCGTCACGCTACGTAGTCACAAAACAGAGTAATTTTTGAAGGAAATATTAAAATACTAATTAGATGTGTGTATGCGCATCCACGCACAAAACACACACACACACACACACACACACACCCCAGAAACAAATGGGCCAGAGGGAGGCACTGGCCTCACAGTCTATCAGCCCCAATTAGAGAATGTCTCTGTCTACCCTCCTTTCTTCTCTCTCTCTCTTCCTCTCCCTCTCTGACTCCCGCCTTTCGTTCTTCTCCTCTCTGCAACTCATCTTCTTTCCTAAACCAGTAAATCTATGCCTCACTCCCCATTTGCTCTGAAACTCCCCCTTAGCGTTTTTTAGAGTGTGCTGTTAAATCAATAGGATCAGAAGAACAAGCCTTCAGAAGAAATCTCTATTCTTTAGTCGTACACAGATACACTGTACAAACATGGCCACACACACATACACACACACACAAACCCAAGGACCAGGGACTATTGACGTATCCATGCCCCCCTCCTCCCTGTTAACACACTCACAAACACACATACACACACACTTTTTTCAGCTGAGGAGGCAATAGTGAAGGCCAAATGGCAAGCTTGTGACACTTGCATTGCTCATGCACAATGAGTCGCTGCACTTCACCATTCTGCTTTCTCCCCTCCTCTCCTCTCTCTCTCCTCTCTCTCTCCTCCATCTCCTCTCTCTCTCCTCCATCCATTCATCCCCACCCACACTGCACAGCGACATGCCTCAATAAACCTACACGAAAAAAGCAACACCCACCCTACCCAAAGCATCCACTAATCGATGGCTGCTTGTGTCAATAGATGACAATTACCACAAGTGCACCAACACAACACACACACACACACAAGCACAAAGCAATTGGTACGCCCACATATAAAACATATGTGCTTACGATCATATGTGCTTATATTGAGTTGATATGAAGGCCTTTGAAGCATTGAATGAAAGTCGCTAAATGGAGAAAGACAGAGAACGAGAGAGAGAGAGAGAGAGAGAGAGAGAGAGAGAGAGAGAGAGAGAGAGAGAGAGAGAAGAGTAAAATATAGGAACGGGCTGTGTTCGTCTAGAGTTGGCCGAGTCTGACAGACTGTTGTTTATGGCTGTCTGTCAAAATGCAGAGAGTGAAACACAAACACCATAAATGCAAGAGAAAGACAGAGAGCAAAATAAAAATGGACAGGAATGGAGAGAATGTATATGTGTGTGTGTGTGACAGAGAGAGAGAGAGCGCAAGAGCGAAAGACAGTGAAAGAGAGAGAGACACAGACACAGAAAGAGAGAGAGAGAGACACAGACAGAGAGACAGAGGTGGAGGAAATACCACACTGACAATGTGGGACGTAGCAAGATAATTGAGAACAGATGTGTCTTAAAGCCCTGATAAAAACAAGTTGAACTCACACACACACACACATCTAATGGAAAATCTGCAATAAATGACACGTCTAGCACTATCGCTTTCTGTGTCTTTTACCCAGACTTCCATGCTCTCCCTATCTGCCAGCTTTTGTCATCTGAAGTGATATCATGGGCCTTTTAACCCAGTTTCAGTACCCTAGTCCTTGTCCTCTAGTCTCATTCTCTGTTCAAAGAAATGAACACAGCCGCACACAGAATTGTGTGCGCGCACAGACACACACGGACACACGCACACACAGTGCTGAAACATCATCATTTTGGTCTGAGAGCAAGACAGGATCTGCCACATTGGAGACATTTACTACATGCCATATCAGTGGACTGTACATAAGTATACACATGCGCATGTCTGTAGGGTGGGGAGGTGTAGAGTGGTCATCCTGGCGTTGCGACCCATGGAGCAAGATTTGAGAGATGACCTTTTAATGCAGTTTAAAGTGATGGCATGGGGGGGATGGGGGGGCACATGAGTCTTGGAAATAACACTATCAGTCAGCATCTTCAACAGCCCATCCCACAACCAGTAACGCAGTGCTCAAACATCAGCAGTCCACGATTAAGAAGGCCCTGCTCTAAACCACCTCAAAACCTCATTTTCTTTTTTCCCCCCATGAAGGCTCAGAGAGAGAGAGAGAGAGAGAGAGAGAGAGAGAGAGAGAGAGAGAGAGGGAGAGAGGGAGAGAGAGCATAGTTCCTGTTGCCATGAGCCGTCGTCATGGATACGGACGTAACGACCACTTACACATGACTCATCAAACGTTTCGTGGTAGAGGGGGATCTGCCTGTTGTAGCCAGCATCAACGGGTTTGTACAATTTTTAGAGCTTAACAGCTGTTTGACAAATCCTGAGTAACCGATGTAAATGATGAAATACGGCAAACAAAAACATTATAGAGCCTACATGTTAGGCTAAAGTAGCCTACTTAAGCCAGTTGGGCTTTATACGGGCCTTGCCTCGACCGACCTGCCTATGACTGTTCTTTAAACAGCAAAAATAGTTATAAAAATAAAAACAACTTTAGTCCAAACAAACATAATGGGCCGATAACAAATCTTCAATCTGTACCTCGTGTTGTTAATATGTATAGATTTACAGTTTCATTTTGTTAAGCCGTGTCCTGGCTGCTTTCGGATGGAAAAGTGAAATCTAGGGAGCCTCCCCTACAGTCATAATGCGCGCGAGGTGAGTGACAAAGACTGTGTGCGGCAGTTTTCGTTTTCTGTCTGCAGTCTCGCGCCTCGCCCTTTTCTTTGGTGGAGAAATGCGTGCGTGCGAGCGCACGTCTGTACGTGCGTGTGTGTGTGTGTGTGTGTGTGTGTGTGTGTGTGCGCGCGCGTGTGTGTATAATGCTTTAAAACAAAAGGCGCCGGTGACAGCCACCACGCGGGCGCATCACACACCCCTCCCGTGTTCATAATAGGCCACAAGTGCGTTATTGTGCTTATAGATCAAGCTTCATTTTATCAACATTTAGTCAATTCAAAGCGATTTTACTAAAAACACACAATGTTAAGTGGTAAGGAATTAGGAGTCATTAAGGACAGTCTGTCTGCGAGGTCCAGACATGCTCTCTCCCTCTCTTGCAGCCGTCACCCTTTCTGTACTTATCCCATGGGTGTGACTCCGTCTGAGAACTGTCAATGTAGGTGAGCGCAGACGGACAGCTTGCATCCTGAGCAGGGTGCGTGTGGGAAGAAGCAAAGGGCGCTGGCCGACTGGCTTGAGACTGTTAAATCCGATGCCAATTAAAGATACCCCAGTGTAATGGGTTTGGGTATTGAATAATGCGGGGATGCTGGAGGCAAAGGGAGGTTGTAACTTTCCACTTGACAAATCAAAACGCATTGATGGACGTGCGAGCCGTAGTGCGTCCGCCCATCCGTTAACCGTTAAGCGACCCTTTACGCACCACTAACTCGACTTAGTGGGCTCGATTCATTCTAAAATGGCACACCAATTTGGAGATGAAGTTGACCCAGGCTTTTGTGCCCGAAAGAAAATATGGCAAAGCACAATGCAGTGCATAGCCTCCACACTGATCAGCCTTGCCCAATTCTTCTAAAACAGCGATTAGGTTTGGCAAAATGTATTTGGTAAGATTAAAAGTTAGAGGCATCGCAGATCACAACTGAAGTATATATCAAATCTAATCGTGTCACGCCCCAAAAAGGACCCCTGGCAACAATGAAGCACTTGCAAGGAGGATGCAGGGATAATGAGTCAGATCACCTAAAATGGTCTCAATTTTGGTAACTGCAACGTGTTTTTTATTTAAATGCAAATAATGACACAGATGGTGGGACACGCGGTCTACTTACTTTCCTGTCCGTCACCTCTTCCCCCACAGCTTCGATTATCCCAGAACACTCCATCCCCGGCGTGACGGGCGGGGACGGGAGCCGGTCGTAGAGCCCCTGGCGAGCCATGAGATCGGCGAAGTTGAGCCCGCACATTTTAACCCGCACCATTACCTCGCCGGCCTTCAGAGCCGGCTTCCCCTTCTTCACCTGCAGCTTAACTTTATCATAACCGCCATACCCGGTCAGAACCAGGGAGCGGTAGGTGAATGTCTCCTCCTCTGGTGCCTTTTCTGCTGCCGCTGGGGCTGCAGCAGCCTCAGTAGCGGCGGTGGCGGGTGGGGAGTCTGGCTTGGTCTCCGCTTTCGGCTCCTCAGCGGGTTTTTTAGTCTCCTGGTTTTTCTGCTCCTCGGCGTTTTGCTGCTGAGCTGGTGCGTCTTCGCCAGACATTTTTAAAAGTGTATGATGGACTGTTTGGCAGCTAGATCACTGAGATAATCAGGTGTTCTTTTTTCCTTTTCAAGTCTTTCTGAATGGATTTCAGATACGCGTCTTTGTGTCTCAAATAAACTTAGTCAAAGAGACAGACACAAAATAAACAGTTTTTCTATGCTTAATCGGCGTTGAGTGCGTTAGCCCTAAAGTCTACAGAAAGATAACGGACACCGTGCGACGCCTTCTGCACCCGAAGGTTGACAACAGAACTCCGCGTTTTCACAAAGAGTGTATGAGTCTGTGCGTCTATGTAATTGTGTGGGACGCGATGGGGCGGTCTACAAATCCAGGAAAGTGGATTTTCTTAAGTGGATCGGCATGGTGATTTTGTTGCCAGACGCAGCGTTTGCAAAGGCCTGCCCATCAAACCACGCGAGGTTGAGTTTAATATAGTTACTAAAGCGGCTGGTAGTCTACCAAATGTAGATAGCCTAGCAAGAAGGGCGTTTCTTGTCCTTCTTCTGGATTTTTTTTATTGTTTGATGAAACAGACACTGAAAACAAAAAAGAGAAAAGAAAATGTTTTAAAATTTGCAGTACTTCCACAAATGTAACCCAGGGCCTAACAATACATTGTAAACAAATGGCTAATAGCGTCCATAAACCATAAACCTGTATGTATGAATAATGTATGAAAGAAGGGTTGCGTCTGTGAACAAATCTAGTTTTATTCTTAACAACTGAGTCGGTACACAAAATCACTTTCCACTACCGTGTTACATACCATGCATATACACACATAATGAATCAGACAGATAGGCTACATGTGCTAATTTTGTCCTATTCTTGCTATTACGCAGTCCTTTGAAGATAACGGGCAGTGAAAGTCTTGCATCAGTTTCAAGTCAAAGGTGACTGTGGAGGAAACAGACAAAATAGGAAGTGAACGCACGCTGCTTTTTTTTGGTCCTTCTACATGTGCTGCATCCTGGTCCTTCTAGCCAGACCGAGGACGGTTCATGATGGTGAAACATTTGTGGTGGCGATCCCTACTTTAGAGAGTACAAATCCTGCCACATAGTTGATCCAACCATTTTCTCATCCAGCTGATTCTAATAAGCACACAAATCATTAGACAGGCAGCTCAGCTAATCAGTGAAATCACCTGTGTTAGCAGGCAGGCACAGGCAGTAGGAAGACATTTCCTTTTTGTAAGGCACTTTGGATAAAAGCGTCTGCTTGTAAGTGTAATGTAATGTAAAAAAGACATAGCAGGGTTGTGGCTGGCATCCTAATGTCTGGCCTTCAGGTAAGGTATTCATTTAGGTTAATTTAGGTTAATTTAGGTTAAGTTAAGTCAGAGAAATCAATATCTGGAGAGGACCTCATGTGACCTCATGTGTGTGAGCACGCACGCATGCGTGTGTGTGTGTGTGTGTGTTGTGACATTGCCAGTGTGATAACACCTTGTGATGGAGTGATATGTTCTGCTTTCAGTCAATCTCTTTCAAAATCTTGCCACATTTGGTGGCCACTAATTCGCCCACACAATTACCGAAAGTGGCAGATGGTAGTCAACCTTTGGGCTTCGGAAACAGAATATTCTAGATTTCGCTGATGCCGCCCTTTGGCAGAGGCCATGGCTTACTTAAAAATGCAAATGCCGTTTATTTGGCTTTGCTGAGCCTGGTGCGGCTTCAGCTTGCAATCTCTTCGCTCTGTCTCCATGGGGAGATACGAGAGGAAATGATCCATCACTTTGGGCTCTAATAGGCAAACCGATCAATATCCCCAGACGAGGCTAATGAAAGCAGGGGGGCCTTAATTATCATATTGGAGCGGGCTTTATTGTCTATTACACATATCATCTTCATGCTTGTTTGAATGGACCCATTAGAAGAACTGTGACTGAGGTGGCGGCATCACAGGGGCAGCTTGCATGATGGGAAGCTAAAGCTTGTGTGTGTGTGTGTGTGTGTGTGCTTTGCTTGTGGGAGCCGCGCCTACACCACCACCATGTCTCAGCAGAAGTGGGTTAGGTGCTATGAGTAATGTAGTAGAATCCAATGGCCTTAATAAAGCATAGCACACACACCCAGAGTACATACATACACACACACACACACACACACACAATGATGAGATTGTACTTTGTACTCTTTCATCTACACAAAGGTTTGCACAAAAATATACATGTATTTCTGCACATGAACACATTTCTATCTTCTTTCTATCTTCGCCATGACCTGGGAGTGAGGCTGGGAGGATAGCAAGCGGGTGCATAAGCTGTCAAATTTGTTTACACACACTGGCACACACTTAATGTCACAGAAAGTTGCACAGCTTGCTTTCTTGGGGACGCATGCTCAAGCCTGCCAGACCCTGGGAGAATTATACAAGCACCGACTTCACCTCACACTTTCTGTCCTTAACCCAAACACACACATGCACAAACACACGAGTCAAATTCTCACATACAGAAACACACACAGACACACATGGATGCACACACACACACACACATAAACATGCATACACTGGAATATATTTAGTCTACAAAATAGACACACACACACAAACAAATATGCATATACAGGAATTTACTAAGACCTCTCAGTGTGAACAGATGCACACACAAACTCTTGCACACACACACGGATGCACACACAGAGATACACACACACCCACGGATGCTCTCTCTCTCTCTCTCTCACACACACACACACTCACACATACACAGAAATATATTTAGACCTCTCAGTGTGAACAGATGCACACACAAACTCGCATGCACACAGACACAGTTTCTCTCTCTTTCTTTCACAACACACACACACACACACACACATACACATGCACCCAATGACATGTAATATAATGCATCATGCATATTCATGACATGGAGCCTCTGTCACTTAGTTAATCGACGGTCCTCTGTGACACTGGACAGCTGCCTTCTTTCGTTCGCTGACCTCTTGACACAAAAACGTTTCCACTGTACAGCCATGTCCAGCGCACCTGCACCATCCTCATGCTGCTATCCAACAAGAGGCATACGGAGGGGAAAACGAGGCCGATAATGACAATTCTTTAAAGTAACACATCCAGGGAGTCAATGTATGAAGTTTAATAATTCAAAATGGGGAAAGTATGTATTAGTAAACAATAAAAACATTGTTAATATATAAAGGTTGTAGCCATAAGCTAATTTCGATTGTTGGTCCCTTGGCAGGTTGATGGAAGTTACAAAAATAAAACAAAACAACAAAAACATAAATAAAACAGTACAAAGCGGAACGGGAAGACAACAACAGATACATTATGGATTATGTAAAGTTGTGATGGCAGATGGCAGCTGTGAGTTTCTAGTAATTTTGAAGTGTTTTTTAAATGAGCTAAGTGTTGGCAGTTTTTGTATTGCGCTGGGTGTGGTGCTTCAGGGATGAGATGCAGCAAAGGAAATATACAATGTCCAGTGAAACATGTGATAAGAAATGACATGATACACATGAGTCACAGTCAGGAGACAGCCTATAGGAGTGATGCTGAAAGAGCCCCTTAACATGGTGCAAATGGCCTGTGTGTCCTTGTTTTCCTAAAACAAAAACTCATGGCTTGCCCGTGTTAATGCGCGACCAGGCAAGAAGCATGGATATATAGATTTTTTATGGCACTCGTGAACCCTCAATAAATCAGGGTCTCGGTAGAGTAGGGTAAGAGCCACATTTAGGCCTGATTGCATCACTTTATCAGGGGACCTAGAGTCTTGAGTGACAGTTGCTGGGAAATGTGTCAGTGCACTAAGTATATTTCAGCAATCCAAACTGAAATCTAATTACTGAAGTGGTAGAAATGAAATTGGAAATACTCAAAGCCCCCCAGCCCCCCATCAGACATTCGAATTGTAACGTCCAGGAGCCAGTTTTCAGAATCTCTGAAAATAAAATCTGCCCTCTATCGCCATCTGCTGCTATAAAGGGAATTGCAACATTTGGCCTGTGTTTTTTTTTGTATGATGCAATCGTATAGAAATGAACTACAGTATGTAACAATAGACAAGACAGAAGATAATGTTTGGGATGTTTATTGGGAATTTGGAAGGGGACAATGGAGAAGAGCGGATGGTGATGATAATGATGATGTTGTTGTTGATAATGATGATAGTTATAGTGGTGGAACGTAACAGAAATGGGAAGTGGGAGCAGGAGATGGTGGGGGGTTTGTGGGGGTATACTGGTGGTAAGATACCTTTAAATTCCTTGAAATGGGTGAGTCATGGTCACGCTTCAGTGATTACTCATAATAAGTCAGGTTCTGTTGCGGGAAGTCTATGATGTAATTGTAAAGTCTGTGGTGTATTTGAGTCTGGAAGGTACATGTTTCCTGGCATCTTTGTCTCCATTTCACAGTCACTCATTTCTTTGTGTTTTTTCTTGCCTTATCCTCGCTATTCTCTCCTTTGTTGCTGTATACTATATCACATGGTTCATGCCCTCCTTAGCTTGCTTGTCATGTGCTGTTAATTGCAAAGAGACTTGCAGAATTCTATTTTAGTGACACCAGTCAAGTGTCTTGTAGAAAAGGATGGTTTCAACATTGCCTCAGTTAGAGGACCAATACTAAAACATGTGTGCCCTTGTTGAAGAATGTTTAATTATGCATATTGGTTAAAGAGTGACATGATGTTGCAGGGGAATCAAACACCCATCTAAAATAACTAAATAATTAAGCAGCCTAGATCAGCATTAATGGCAGGATTAATTTATCACTGGGCCAGTCTGTGCTTGACAAGAAGATGCTTAGTAGATGTTGTGATCAAATGGCTTGAATGAATTTGGTGGAGGGGGTGTGTAAAGTCTGTAGGTGCTGACCTGAACCTGGTCAGGACTTTCAGAAATTTGTGACAACAGAACATGGAGAACATGCACTGGCATGACAGCAAAATGTTGTCTGTAAAGAGTAGTAAACTCTGTCACAAATAAGGCTGTTTTTATTTTTTAAATCTTCTCACAGACAGCTTATCTTTTTAGTTCGAGTTGCCTTAATAAACCCCACTATTCAAATGCTTAGCCGATGTCTTCAGTACACATAGCTAAGATTAGATTAGATTCAACCTTATTTTCATTACACATGTATAAATACCGGGGAACAAAATGTGGTTTAGCATCTAATCAAAAGTGCAAGAAGCAGCAAGTGCAATATATACAGCATATACAATATAAAAAAATATATAGTACATTACAGTGTAGTTTGTAGTGAATCATCTACAAATAAATAGGGCAGTGTGGACAGGTGGGAATAATTAGGTATTTATATACATGAGTCACACGTGTTTAGAGGCACATGTACCCTGAAATACTGAGTGCTTTACTATGTGCTACGTTATTAGTTGTTAAGTACTAAGTACATAAGTGTTACGCTATTAGCCACCTTGACTTATTTCCATCAACTGAAGACTGATTTCATAAACCTGAATTTTACACCCTGGGGTAATGAACCCTGTGCGCTCACTTTCATCCAGACACATGACTGGTGATTCATGTGTGTTTTGTGCTGAATGGCCAGTCAGCGTTTGACCCAATAACCACATGAGCAAATCACCAGTGTCAAAGGAGGTGATTTCCTAATAGAGGAAATGACGTCAAAGGTTGATTTTGCAAAAACAAAGAAAGAAAAGATACTATGAGAGATACTATGTGTATATACTATGTCATTGCACTGTTGAAATATGTATATGGTTAGGTTTTACTAGATGTTTCTGCAATGTGACCACATGATACCACATCAGCAAACACAGGAAAGTACAGCAAGAAGGAAACAGCCTTAGTTAGCAGAAAAGGCTTGTGTTACACTGAGTCAGGCGATAGTCAGCCCAGTGAATCACCTCAAGGCTCAGTGTCTGCTATGGCCATAAAGCACATGTGGGTACCTATTAAAAAAACACTTATCTGACCTCAAGTGATACTAAGTGGTCTAAAAGGATCATTTATGGGAGGATTGTTATCAATAAACCCCAAACTTATGGTTAATATGATTCAGCAAACACAAACTAAAATATGCATGAACCAGGCTGCCATATGTGTGCAAAATCCTCTGGACAAAAATCAAACCAAAAGTTAAAAAACAACGATGTGCTTTGCTTTTAGCCTCTCTGCTGGTTTCTCACAGCAGTAGTGAAGGGGGAAAAAAGCTCGTTGAGCGACTCTTGATCATAACACAGGCTAATGGTAAGCGAGAATGACAGATTCCATTCTTGTTGATTTCCCCATTGCTCAGGCTTTTCTGATGTGTCATCTCAACCATTTACCACCCACGGCCATGCCATCTGTAGTATAATAGCATGGCCAGCCATTCCTGTGCTTTGAATTTCATTTTCACTGTTCTCACAGCATCATGCCCTCATATGAAAGACTACAAAAATGTGCGAAGTGCCACACCACACCAAGCATGCTGAGTGATGGAAGATTTCATTCAGTGTCTTCACTCGTGATGAAGGAAGGTGGACGACTTCAGCCCAGCTCGCCATGTGTCTCTTTAATTGGATTTTACCTTGATTACATTACGAATCACCACACGTCAACTGACATTACTGTGCTGCCATTTGGGCTGTCTGAATCACATTATTGGTGAAAAATGTGTGCAATCGGCCTTTTTTGAAGCACACAAAAAAGGAACTGTTGGGAGGAAAAAAAAGGAGCTTTTTCACAGCGGGAGTGACCATAGAGTTCTTGGAGATGCTGCCGAATGCTTTCTAAATAGGCAGCAGATGAAACTACATATTTCACACTAACAGACCTACTGCTGGGTCTGCTACCCTCTTCTCCATCAGCCCGTGTGGAGCAGAGGGCCTTAGATATGAGGACTGAGTTTGTGCACAGAGCACAAACAAGGGAGGCAATTATGCAACTGTGACCACCGAACCATTCAGTGAGTGCAGCAACATCGCAAAAGTCTGATAGGCATAAGCGAATGATAATAAAACCCCCAGTGAGTCACTGATGTGAGTGAGCATATCATAGATGTCAGCATTTACAGGGTGCTGGGAGTGAACCTCACTCATCAGACTATACACTTACTAAACTCTCAGAAAAGAAGGTACAGAATTGGATGTTTACTTGTCACACCGGCAGTACCCTCAAGGGCACATAATTGTACTTTTTAACCACTGCTTTACAACTAGTTTGTATCTTCTCTCCAGAGCTGAAGAGGTACACATTAATACCTTAAGGTCCAAATATTAGCCTTTGGAGGGTACATTAATACTGATTGTACCTTAAGATACATATTTGTACCCCTACACTCTCAGAAATAATGAGACAGTAGGGACACAAATCTGTGCCTTTGTGGGTACTGCCGATGTGACAATTCTGTATCTTCTTCTCTGAGAGTGCACTGAGATAGAACCAAGCAAAAACGCCCCCTCCTTTGTGTGAGGGTTGGGGTCCTGTGGAGGAAAGCAACTCACATGCACAGACACACATGCGTCTTGTAGATATGCATAAACACATTTATAAAACAGACACAGTACATTGTCACTAAATGACCATAGATCCTATATTTATACATGTTAGCTGCAGATGGACAGACAGACAGACAGACAGACAGACAGACAGACAGACAGACAGATAGATAGATAGATAGATAGATAGATAGATAGATAGATAGATAGATAGATAGATAGATAGATAGATAGATAGATAGATAGATAGACTTAACTTTACTCTTTATTTACAAATATACGGATACTCCTGAAAGTATATAATGGTACATGTGCAAGGGTTAATACTTAATCTCATGTGCAACCTTCGATGGCAGCGCCATCTTGTGGAGTTTAAAAGCACCATACTCTATTGCCTCATGGCTGCCGATTCATGATTTTTCAGACAAGACTTTCCTGTGTCGTCTTATGTCAGGGACCATCTGGCTAACGGGAGAGGGAAAGACTTTTGTAATAGTAAGACTTGTAAGTAGATTTCTGTGAAATTCTGAAAGACCAGCTAAATCATTTATGTTCTGAAAAAAATGCGTATCTTGGAGCATGGGACCCTTTTCAGAAAGTTTGCAACTTTGCAAGCTTCCTAAGAAGCCTCACATATATTTGGTTTGTGATTGTTGCACAGTCATGTAAAACCATCCATCAGGTCATATACAGATGTTAATAGACCTCCTCTAATGAAGATGAATGAGATGGAGAAGTGCCAGTGTTCCAGCTGTTCACTATATCACTATGATTGCAACCACGAGTCATTGCCTTCAATCAGACAGGTTTAGCTATAGTTGAGTAGCGTATGGCTTCTAATATTTAAGTAGGAACAACAGACGTGTTATATACAAGCACACACCAACATTAACATATACAAACCCTTTAACCAGACATGAAAGAGTGAAAAGTACATGTAGCTAGGCTAGGCATAATGCCGGGGCATGCAAGTGACAGAGAGCACACGTAGGCTACTGCAGCCAGACCCGTAAACCACGAGATGGCAATAGTGTACCGAAGACTGGAAGAACCTTGGCGTCCCAGGGCTGTTGAGGTTCCCATGAAGATGCACCAACATTCAGATAATAATGATTTACACAAAAGAGATAAAACAATATGTAACTAAGACATTTAGATGTTCTAGTGGGTTGGGAGATTAGTTTAGCCTATTTATACATTGCAGTGCCAACAAGGACACAGAATTAAAAGGGAGTAAATATGCTTTTAGGGTTTAATACAGTAAGTCAACAGTATTTTTCCTTTTTCGTGTAGGCTATTTGAATGGCTGGTTAGTTTTAGCCATTACATCAGATTGGGACTTTGATGTTCACCCGTGGTGTAACTCCACCGGTGATGACTTAAGCCCAGGCTTTGTGTGAATTAAGTTATGTGCCGTGTCATTAGGTGTTATTATCTTCGCTATTTGTGCAACGCCATGGGTGTAATCTTTACAGCACACGCCACAGGCACCTGTGAAACACTGAAACCAGTTTTGGTGGATTAAAACTTGACCTTATCTTACCCATAATCTGTTTAAAATAGCCTGAGAGGTTTGCCTAGAGTTACTTTACCGGTTTGTTTACATTTGCCCCAGGAATAGAGTTTAGCAGTCTAAAGGTGTGCTCTGTGTTTACGTGTGTTGAAGAAAAGGTTATAAACGTGTTTTATTTTCTAGTAAAGTGTTTTATTTGCAAAGTTTAAGGACAATTTCTTGGGATGTTTTGGGGATGGATACTTGGACATCTTACCAAGGAGACCCTG
Source organism: Setipinna tenuifilis (assembly GCA_030347295.1). Lineage (NCBI taxonomy): Eukaryota > Metazoa > Chordata > Actinopteri > Clupeiformes > Engraulidae > Setipinna > Setipinna tenuifilis. Next base: position 25,913,206 of record CM059266.1, on the reverse strand, counting down.
CAGGACATTTTGTGATCAAACTTTCGTGATAAACCTTATTATAGACCTAGGCAAGGACGTCCAAGACGCAAAAACGAACCAATTCAGCACTTTTCTCTCAGCACTACGCACAATAACCCTCACCGAACACACATACACACACACACAAACATGCACACAAATGCGCTGACGGTGCCTAGCGCGGAGAGATGACAAGTAGGGAGGAGTGCCGCGTGCTGAGCTCATGACGCGAGGGAAGGGTGGGAGGGCGCGTGGTGTCACCGTGGGAACCGACAGGCTGCAGGGCGGACAGAACAGCAGAGTCGGAGAGGAGTGCTGTCAGTCTCACACGCACTAACTCATTCACAAGCATTTGCTGGAGGAGTAAAAGCTACCGCCACCGGTGCACGCATATTTTGAAGAGAACATTTTCTCTCCAGAATTCTGCGCCTCTCTTCACTCAATGGGACATTGTTAACAGTACGAGGATCGCCTTTCCTTTGGCTGATGGTAATCGGTGGTCCAGTCCCCATACCCAGCAGACACCGACGGACGGTCGCGGGCCACCGACCGGGTGATGGCGAGTCAGGGTAGCCGGTGCAAGATCGTGGTAGTCGGGGACACACAATGTGGAAAGACTGCTCTGTTACACGTGTTTGCAAAGGACTGCTATCCCGAGGTAAGAGGCAACTTCGCCGTGTGTCCATCAGTAGCCTATCCACGTCCATCTGGGCGCAGCTGGAGAGTCAGAGGGACTTACATTTCTTTGTAACTGGCGTGTAAACATCAGACTGACTTGGAATTTAAGCACGAGTAATAGTTAACTAACTAGATATCTGAATTGTACGACTAAACCCACATTTAAACTGAAAGATAAACTTTGCCCTCTGCAGCAACGAAACATCTGTGGTCGCAGTGTTTTGATTAGCTATTTAATACACCTGCACGCCTTTGTCACCAAGTCTTTGTCTTTGTCTAGTTTCTGGCATAAATCAACGGCTGGACTGATTAATCATCTTCAGCAACAGAGACAAAATCTTTTTTTTCTTAGCATGAGTCAGCGACTAAGTGAACAGAAGGAACATGGGTTGAATGACACGTCTCTCCATCCGCAAAGCGCGTGTAGGTTAAAAATACATGTTAAGTGACAACTCTGTTTCCGTTTTTTCAGAATTATGTCCCAACTGTATTTGAGAACTACACTGCGAGTTTTGAGATTGACAAACAAAGAATCGAGCTGAACATGTGGGATACTTCAGGTAAGATTCTGTTGCCTAAAACACCTAAATATTACATGTAATTTACAAGACTTCAGTAAGCGTACAGCCCCGAACCAAATGCGTTATTCCAGGACTGACCTTCAATTCTCACAGCTACAGCACTGACCCTTTGGCCCACAAACTCGGATATGCTACTGACAGAGAAATATTTATGACTGTTTATTTTTGCTGTTGAAAACAGACCATTGGTGCCAGTCCCTCTCTCTCTCTCTCATTCTCTCTCTCTCTCTCTCTCTCCCATTCTCTCTTTCAGTCAGCATACATGTTATTTTTGCTCCCAAAACCCTGGTGCCATTCCTGTCTGCGCTAGAATAGCGTGTGCATTCCTCAGCTTATGTGGTCATTGGCTCTTTTGACTCTGTTTGTGTGTGTGTGTGTGGTCAGGAATTTACATGTCTATAACTAGTTGCTGTGTCATGAAAATGTTTAGAATAGGCTCTTGAACCAACAATACACCCGGCGCGTGGGGCTGCGTTTTGGTAACAGCCAAGCGTATCCATTCATGTTTGTACCTGGATTTTGAACGTTTGAACACGGATCAGACCCACCCATTCACTCCATTTGTAGGACAGTTCATCCTGGGTAGTGGATTTTTTTATGTAAAGGAAGATGCTTCAAAAGCACAGCCCTGTGATCTCCAGTGCCTTTAGAGCTCAGCAGGGACCAGGCCATGTTCCTCTAGCCTGCCTGCCCGGGCAACAAGGCTGTCACTGTGCATCTGGCATGCTGCATGTGAGTGTGTGAGATTGTGTGTTGGTGGATCTGTGTGTTTGTGCATGTGTGTGTGTGTGTGTGGGTGGATGAGTGTGTGTATGTGTATGTACATGCAAGTATATATCAGGGCTTCCCAGGGTTCCAAAAAGTGCCAAGACGCATTTTTCTTCTATCTTGGTGACAATTCCTCAGAAGCTTTCATCCAACTGGAGTCATCTTTCCTTGGGGAATTCTCTCTCTCTCTCTCTCTCTCTCTCTCTCTCTCTCTCTCTCTCTCTCTCTCTCTCTCTCTCTCTCTCTCTCTCTCCCCTCTCTGTCTCTTTCCCTCTCTTTCTGTCTCTCTTTCCTTCACTCTCTCTTTTTCTCTCTCTGACCTACTAAAGGCACCCCCTATTAGGATTATGTGGGTTTCTCCCTGGCATGGTAAACTCGTCTGTGTCACTGTTTGTTTTTTCTCAGCTGTGTGTGTGTATGTGTGTGTGTGTGTGTGTGTGTGTGAGCGCTCTCATTTGAAGCCATTACTTACAGTGGAAAGGGCCAGCTCACCCCCCTGACCCCCACCCCCCTACCCACCCCAGCAGGGCCGCTTCCCTGCCGGTCACCCAGAGCTCCCTGGGGCTGGGAAAGCATTCGCTTCCGATGGCAGTGCTACTGTTGCTGCCACCATTGCTGCTGCTACTGCTGCTGCTATAGAAAGCCCTTGGGGCCAGATCAGTTTTGTCCCTTTGTGTCCTAATAGTCGAGTCCAGCCTTGATGTCGGAGAAACCTGATCCCAGGTCAGGTATTGATGGTTGGCTCAGAGCAAGAGGGGGAAATCTCAGATTAGCTGCTGGGCTGCTATTGTTGCTGATAGAGGGCAAGCATGGCCAGGTTTATTGGGGAGTTACCAAGCTGATTTCCCATCACTGTTTTTGGCCAGGGTGGGAGGGCGTAGATCATGCCACTCTGAGGCCACACTGGCGTTTGCCAAGTTGTCAAATGTGTGATATCAGTTGTAAGATGTAACAATTTCCCTGCTTTCAGGTGAAAGAAAAATGGAAATAGTCCCTTTTAAAAGAAATGACCTCTTCCTTACAGCACTAGCCTGTGTGTGTGTGTGTGTGTGTGTGTGTGTGTGTGTGTGTGTGTGTGTGTGTGTGTGTGTGTGTGTGTGTGTGTGTGTGTGTGTGTGTGTGTGTGTGTGTGTGTGTGTGTGTGTGGGTAGTGGGGGTGCAGCATGCACTATAGCTGTGTATATGCTCCATAGGAGATGAGGACCCATTGTGATGGTCTGTGAGTGGCCCATGTCCATGTTACTAATAGCATAGGACCACAGAGGCAGTATATGTCCTTAAAACACTCTGTTTGGAGGCATGATTAATTATTAAAATGATGTGTGCGTGTGTGTGTGTGTCCATATGTGTGCATGTCTGTGTTAATATGTGTAATAGGTTAGTGGGAGTGTGTGTGTGCGTGTGTCTGTGTGTCTGAGTGTGTGTGTGCCTGTGTAAATGTGTTTAATAGGTTAGTGGGACAACACGGTGAAGGTCAGAAAGATAACAAGGGCAGCTCTGAATGGGGATGATGAATTATTAAGTTTTCACTATTGTTAATAAGTACTTCTGTGCTGAAGGGGAGAGTATGGTGTGTGTCTTCGGAGATAAATTCATTTTTAGTGCATGTTTGGATTTGAGCTATTAAAAATGTTATGTTTGTTAGTATTTCTTTTGTGTTCTTGTACAGTTTTACTGGGGAAAATAATGCAAAACGTTATTCAGAAAGAAATAATGTCAGAGGAAGAAAACAGATGTCTGACTGAAAAAACAAAAACATTAAATGAGTTCCTTTGTTATGCTCGTATGCATTTGTGTGTGTGTTTGCCTGAGAGTGTGTGTGTGTGAGTGTAGGAATGAATGTGTTTGTGTGATGAACTGACAGAAGTGAGCAGATGTACCTCTGTTGCGCCTCTGTTGTCTCTGCTCCTCTTACCAAAAACAGCCCCCCCCCTCCAAACCCTCCACGGCTGCACACACATCAGCCCCCCCCACCAGCTACAACCCCCCTCCCCCCTCCCCTGCCAGCTACCCCAACCCAGCTACCCCCAGCTGCTCCTCTTCCCAGCTCATCTGTGGGTCTTTGTGGGTCCAAGTCCTCGTGTGTCACATGCAAAAAAAAAGAGAGCGCATGTTTGTGTGGTAGTTTGTTTTTTATGAGAGAGGAGGATGGTCAGTGTGTGTGTGTGTGTGTGTGTGTGTGTGTGTGTGTGTGTGTGTGTGTGTGTGTGTGTGTGTGTGTGTGTGTGCGTGCGTGCGTGCTTCTGTGTGTATGTCTGACCCCCCCGCCCCACCCACCCAGTTTTTGTCTGTGGCACAAAGCCAGTGTCCAGAGTTCAGGGTTAAAGGTCGCGGGGGTCGGCATGACTGCTATTCCAGTGTGAGGTAATCTCTTTAGCAGGAGTGTGAACTCATACACTCCTTTTTCATCTGTCTTTCTCTCACCTCGCCCTCTCTTCAGCTCTCATTTCTCTCTTTCTTTCACTTCCATTCCCCGTTCACAGACTTATGCCCCCTGCCCCTTTTCATCTTTTCAGTTTCTCTCAACTCTTCCTTTCTCTCTTAACATCGGTATACGCCTTAGCGTGCCTCAGACAGATGTTAGGGCACCCAAAAGTTGATTTAATTTGGTTGCGCATTGGTTGTGATGAGGTTTCTCATGCACCACACTGTGACTGGAGATGAATGCAATTTTGCGTCGAGATTGGTGCCTCTTCCTCTAAAGTTCACCCCTGCTGGGCCCACAGTCACTGTACCATGTACAACAGATTTCAAGTGTGTGTGTGTGTCGGGTGTGTGTGTGTGTCTGTGTGTGTGTGTGTGTGTGTGTGTGTGTTTCTGTGTGTGAGTGAGAGAAAGAAAGCCAGCAGAGAGAGACACAGTGGGAGGGAGAGAGGAAAAAAAACAGAGAGAAGGAGAGGGAGAGGGAGATGAGAGATGGAGATGTCACTGCCAATTGCTGTAAAGGAGCCCATAAGCACAAACACGCCATTCAGATTACATTACAGCTCCTCACACAGAAGCATTATACACCTCTCTCTAGATCATGCCACTGATAACAAAAGTGTGTGTGTGTATGTGTGTGTGTGTGTGTGTGTGTGTGTGTGTGTGTGTGTGTGTGCGTGCACACACACGCATTTGTGTATGAGTGTGTGTGTGTGTGTGTGTGTGTGTGAGTGTGTATGTGTGTGTGCATGCGTGTGTGTGTGTGTGTGCATTTGTGTGGTTGACACGTATCTAATGGAGGCAAATGCAGACAAAAGTACAGGGGGGAGTAAGAGAGGAGCTTTATAGGCTGCATAGAGAGGTCTTAATATTTAATGCAGAATGTAGGAGAAAAAGAGAGCCGTAGTTACGAACGCTTGAATGAGAGAGAAGAAAAGGGAGAAACACACAGAATGGGCGCTGCTGTGTGTGTGTGTGTGTACACGTCGAATGTGAAGAAGAAGATTGAGGCGCGGTGTACAAGAGCGAGGGAGTAAGAGAAGCAAACGTGAAAAGAGGAGAAAAAAAGCAAAGCTAGAGGTCAGACTGTGTGTGGGAAAGACTGTTTGTCTGTCAGCAAAGGACATTCTGGAACATTCTCCCCCATGTGACCAACACACTGGCATAGGAGTGTTGTGCTAGCATTCGCTACAGACACAGACTTGAGCACAGAGACAAAGACAGGTCAAGCTGTCAGGTCATACGACATTATTACAGCTAAACCCAGCTGTATGGAGATGTGTAAAGTCTTTGTTGTGGCAATACAGTATCTGGAGGTCTCCTTCTCTTCTCTTTCTGTCTCTCCTTGTCTCTGTCACTCTCGGTTTTTCTGTCTTTCACTGTCTTTCTGTTTCTTTTTCTGTCTCTGTCTCTCTTTCTCTTTCTGTCTCTCTCTCATTTTCTGTCTGTCTCTCTCTCTTTTTCTATCTGTCTCTCTCTGTCTGTTTCTCTCACTCACTCTCTCCAGAGAGTTAAAGAAAGCTTTTTCCTCTCTTCTGCTTTTTCTCTTCCCTTCATTCTCTCCCTATCCCTCTCTTCCTCCTCTCCCCCGTGGTGGCAGGGTGGGGATGGTGTGGGGGTGTGGATGGGGTGGGAGGATGTGAGCAGTAAGGGGATGTGAGTGCTGAGGGACTCTGGTACAGTAGGAGCTCCAGCCCAGGGGCATGTCCCACAGGGAAGCTTACAATCAGCGTGCTGACAGCTTTGATCACGACTTCAGTCGACTGCTGCTAGTCTCTCCTGTGCCCAGTCACGTCCTCCGTGTGTGCCACCCTCTCTTCCTCTCTCTCTCTCCTTCTCACACACACACACTCTCTCTCTTTTCTCCTTCCTCTCCCTCTTTCTTCCGTTCACGTACTTGCTCTCGTCCTCTGTCTCTTGTCGATCTATTTTTTCTTTCCTCTCCTCCTCTCACTCTCCCCTTCTCTCTCTCTTCCACTTGCACATAGTCTCTGTTCCTTTCTCTCTCTTTCTGTCTCTCTCTCTCATTCTCTCTTCCTCTCACACAAACCCTCCCTGTCCCTTTGCCTCTCTTTCCCTCTTTCCTTCTACCTCTCTCTTCCTCATTCCACATTCTGTTTATGTCTCGCTGCCTCTTTCTTTCTTTTAGACTCTCATTATATGGCTCTCTGTCTTCCTTGCTTTTCTTTTCTCCCCCTTCATACTGTCTGCCACCTCTCTCTCTCTCCCTCTCTCTGTCTCTCTGTCCCTCTCTGTCCCTCTCTTCCTCTCTCTGTTTTTCTGTCTCTCTCTCTCCCTCTCTCTGTCTCTCTGTGCCTCTCTCTCTCCCTCTCTCCGTCTCTCTCTCTGTCTCTCTGTCCCTCTCTCTCTCACACACACTCTGTCTCTGTCTCTGTTTCTGTCTCTCTCTCTTTTCACTCTGACTCTCCTTTTCTGACTCTACTCTCCAGTTGGCCTTATTTCACCCATTACTGGAATCCAGGCGAACTTCAGTCTCCCTGTTACGTCCTGTCTCTCTCTCTTTCGCTCTCTCACTCTCTTTCTCTCTCTCTCTGTCTCTCTCTCTCTCTCGCTTTCTGTGTTTTTCAGCCCTGACTGGGAAGCACTTACACTGGCTTTGGTCTGTCTGAAAAGTGACTGAGGTGCGAGACCAAAAGGCAGGGAGCTCAGAGAGAGGCAGGCCACTGTGAAATGAGAGCGTCTCGTGTCAGCTGTTAAATCGCAGACTAACCTAATTGAAGCGGAGAAGGAGTCGGCCTGTGTGTTTGTGGCACCGTGGCGCGGCCGTATCGAACTGGTTATTGGGCCGCGAAAAAAACCAACGGGGGCAAAAAAAAAAAGGAGGGAAAAAAAAAGCCCATTTCTGTTCTTTAGCTTTTTTTTTTTTCGAGAGTGTCTCCACTCCTCAAGGCCCTGCCAGTGGCTTTCATTCACTCCTCATCACCCCTCCTGCATACTGATAAGAGGCTTGAAGTTGGGAGAAAAGTGGCTCACAGATAATGTTTTAGAAGTATAATCTGTTTAAAGTGAAACTGCATTGCTTAGCCTGAAATACCGCTTTTTCGACACTCCTGCCCAACCCTTCACCCCAACCCCCACCCCCACCCCTCCACCACTACAACCGCCACTACCACCCCCACCACCACTACAACCGCCCGCCCCCCCCCACCCACCCCCGCCTTGCCTTGCGACAACAAACACAACAACAGCCCCAACAAATCTTCCCCCCAAAGGCACAGAAGGGGGGCCCTTTTCAGAGACGCACTGATGCTTACAGTAGCTGTCTGGCCCTATTCAGTGGCCAGTGGTCTTTTCTTTTTTTTTTTGTCGTGAGTTTGTCGGCCTGCGTTTTACACCCATTATTAATGAGGTGCCAAATTGGTGCTCTGCGGCACGCACACACACACACACACACACACACACACACACACACACACACAAACACACAAAAAAATATTGTGGCTGATTAGAGCCGGGGCTGGGGCCGTAGCTGAAGGGCTTAGCTGTTCCCTCCAACCCTCCTTCCCTCCCTCCCTCTCTCCCTCCGCCGCATGGTCGCCCTTGTCCTTGGCTGGCCAGCGTGCTGGCCATTTGATGAAGACTTGTTGTCATACAAGCTAGGGGAGGTCAGGCAATCATGAGAAGGACACACACACACACTCTAGAAGTGGCCACTAGAAACACAAGAAGAACAGGAACAGAAGAAAAAAGAAGAAGAAGAAAAAAGAAAAGGACAAAGAAGAAGACTTCAAGACTCCGAGACCTTTATTGTCATTGAACAGTTCACTGTAAAATGAAATTAGACAGAGAGACAGACAGACAGACAGACAGAAGAAGAACAGGAAGAAAAACAAGACATAAGTCAGAGAGAGGAAGAAAAGAGAAAGAAGAGAAAGAAAAATATCAAGGAGGAGAAGAAGATAATAAAGAAATAGAGAGACGAAAAAGGAGTAGGGGAGGGAAGAAGGAAGACATGAGGAGAGTGCACTGCAGAGTGTATATACTTATATACTTTGGTGGCACTGCAAGTGATGCTCTTGGGCTGTTTGTGGAGGGTCTCCTAATGAAGACTGAAAATGTCCAAATGCTGAGGCGAGGCACAATCGATGCCCGCGCCTATAAATAGCCCTGTTTTTTTGAGCAACAAAAGTCTGACCTATCACCGCCTACTGTTTGTTTGTTTATTTATTTATTCTGTAGTTCTTTTCTCGCAAAAACTTTTTTGCAAACCCTAGCCGTCAGCGTCAGCAGCAGCAAGCAGCAGCAGAGGCAGCAGCAGCAGCAGCAGTGCGGAGAGGAGAATGCTTTTCTTGCCATCTCGTGGAGGGCACATTGCGGGGCCTCTTGTGCTGTTCCAGTCTAATTTAGCGCGGCCCATCAAGAGCTGAGAAACGCTGAGTAATAGAGAGCAGCGGAGTGCAGGCGAGACGACAGGAGGACTTCTTTTGTCTCTGACAGATGGAATGATGAGGGAATGGGGCTGAGGGCTGGACGGGTACGTGTGTGTGTGTGTGGGGGTATGTGTGCGTATGGCAGTGTGTGTGTTTGTGTGTGTGTGTGCGTTCATATGTGTGTGTGTGTGCATGGGTGTGTGTGTGTCGGCATGTGTGTATGCATGCCTGCGTGTGTGTGCATGCGTGTGTGTGTAGGTGTGTGTGTGTGAGTGTGAGTGTGAGTGTGTGTGTGTGTGAGTGTGTGTGTGTGGGAGAGGGGGTTTTAACAGTAGTGAGAGTACCTTAAGGCATCAGTGGGCAGATGACAATCACATAGTCACTTCAGGCACTTTTGCATGTCCTCTTTCGCACAGTCAAGCACACACAGTCAGACACACACACACACACTCCCACACACACACACACACATTCACACGCCAGCACACGCATTCTCACACACACACACACTCACACACACACACACATTCACACGCCAGCACACGCATTCTCACACACACACACACACACACACACACACACACACACACACACACACACACACGCACACACACACACACGCACACTCACACGCACACACTCCCACACGCACACACTCCCACACACACACACTCCCACACACACACACACACACATTCACAGGTGCACACACACGCACACACACACGCACACACACACTCCCACACACACACACCTGCACTAATATGCCCGGAGCTCGAGGCAGTGGCTCTTTAGAAACTCTTCAGTGGTAGGGTTAATAACCATTTACCCTCTTGCCATAACCGTACTTACAAACAATGAGCTTGCTGGACAGTGTCAGGCTCCCTGAACAAAATGTCCTCTTTTCAGTATGTGTGTGTGTGTGTGTGTGTGTGTGTGTGTGTGTGTGTGTGTGTGTGAATAAGTGCTGTTGATGACTTAGAAAAGCATTTAGATGGGGAAAAAGGTTAGATGGAGCTTAAAATGTTTCTGTACTGCCACATGGTGTGTGACCTGATGTATGTGTGTGTGTGTGTGTGTGGGTGTGTGGGTGTGTGGGTGTGTGAGAGAGAGAGAGAGACAGAGAGAGAGAGGGAGAGAAAGACAGAGGGAGAGAGTGTGTGTATGTGTGTGTGTGTGTGTGTGTGTGTGTGTATGTGTGTGTGTATGTTTATGTGCTGTCAACAGGAGCTGAGTGTGATGGTTGCGCTGTTGCTAACCACTTGAGGCCCCCTTTCCCAGAGTTGCACAAAAGCTTTATTTGGACTCCAGAAATGAGATCCCTAATCCCCATCCCCCACCTTGCTCTCTCTCTCTCCACTCTCTCTTTCGCCACTCTTCCCCTGCTCCTGTCTTTCCTACCCTACCCTCTACCCTCCCATCCCTCCACCTCTCTCCTGCACTCTCTCTATCTCCCTCACTTTCTCTTCTTCTTTCTCTTTCTCTTGCTCTTTCTCTCATTCTCTCTCTCTCTCTCTCTCTCTCTCTGCTCTCATCTGCCTGCAGGTTGCTATGGTGCTCGACAAGTGAAATGCTCTTTGAAGGTGGAATTAAAAAGAAAACAGCTGTGTGTGTGCGTGTGTGTGTGTGTGTGTGTGTGTTAGTGTGCCTGTGTGTGTGTGTGTATGTATAAAAAAGACAGTGTTTGTGTGTTTGTTAGAGCTAGAGAGAAAAATGAGAGAAAAAGTGGGGGAACAAGTTTTTTTATTGGGCTGCAGAGGTTCTCTTTTTCACAGTCAAGCGTCTCTTTTTCGTTCCTCCCCCTTCTATCGTTTCTTCCATCCTTCATCTCTCCTCCAGTAGTCTCTCGTTCATTCGTTCGTTCGTTCGCTGGCTCTCGCTGTTCCCCTCTAGATTAAAGTAGCCTTTTGTTCTGGCCCAGCGCAGACACTGCAGGTGAAGTTATTTGATCTTCTTTTCCTGAGCATATATCACCACAATCACCTCGCTGGCTCTCTCATGCTAACAAACCAGTGTACACACACACAGAGATGTATACACACACACAGACACACACACACACACACATACACAAACACACGCACACACACACAGATGTACACACACACATACACACACACACACACACACACACACACACACACACACATACAGATGTACACACACACACAAACACACACACACACATGGATGTACACGCACACATGCAAGCTTTCAACACAATCACACACACAAATACATACGCACGTGCACAGGCACACACACACACATATGCATGAGCACACACACATGCATCCGCACGCACACATTCACACACACACAAACACTTTGACACACACACATGCATCCGTGCACACACATTCGCACACACACACAAACACACACATAAACTCTTTGACACACACACACACATTGGCCTTATCCTTAAATCTTCTCTCGCCTCTACCTCCTCATTCCTCTTATCCCTCTTTTTCTTGCTGAGAGATGGCGCCGTTACCCCCCCCCCCCACACACACACATACACACACACTCACAACCCCCACACCCACACACACACCACCCCCCTCCTCACTTTCCCTCTCTCCCTCACTCCTTCCCTCACTTCTTTAGGCGTGCGATACATACTAAAGAGCACTTTTTGGCAGAACACGCATAGCAAATCAGGTGCCTGGATGGGGGCAAGCGGCAGCGCTGATTGGCTAGGGGGCGAGGGGAGGGCGGGTCCGGACTAGGTGAATGAGAGGGTGTGAGGGGAGGGCCGAGGTGCACATGTTGTTTTGGAAAACACTCGGGGATTTAATAAAGACTTGTGGTAAGCCTTGCCTTTATGCTGAAGAAAACAAGAAACAGAGACAGACAGAAGTGCGCAGTGACTCACACACTCACACACTCACACACACACACGCACACATACACACACACACACACACACACACACACACTTCAAAAACCCAGTGAAGAACCAGAAGGTTTTAGTTTAAAAAAAAAAAATCTTAATTAGGTTTCGGAAGTTGCTTTAAGTTGGCTTTAATTTTCAGTTTTGATGCTGCTTAACGTACATCATTGGGCACCATGGCGAGTGGGTAGAAGACAAAAGCAGCCGGACCGGTTACACCGAAAGGCAAATTGGTCCTGTAAGGCTTTTTGCTGTGTAAATCTTACGAGATTACAACGGGTTTCGCATTTGCAATTCAAAACAAGCATGAGTAGGCAGTAGGTGATTTCACCTTATCTACCCCCCCGGCCTCCCGTGCTGGGAGTTGTTCTGTTAAGCAGCAAAAAAAAAAAAACTGCTAAGACTTTTTTTTTTTTTTTTTAGTTCAAGTCTAGCTTTCCCTTGACATCCTGTCAAATTGTCCTTGAGCAAAAAAACAGGCTTTGGTTGTAATAGTGCTATTGTAAGTATGTATATGTAAGCATTTTGAGACAGACATTTTTGGCTCACTGACTCGTTCCCCTCACTCTCCCGTCCCACCGCAAGCTGGCGTGTGTGTGTGTGTGTGTGTGTGTGTGGTGAGCGCTGTGTTCTGCGGCATAATGGCTGCCATGCATCGCCCAGATGGGTGCTACACGCTGCCAGGGTGGGGGGGGTAGTAAAGCCAGCACACCCCCCCCCCCCCTTTACCATAAAGTGCTTCGAGTGCCACAGCAAAAGCCATAAAAATGCAGTGTGTTGCTGCTTTATTATATTTTGTTGTAAAAGGTGCCTATGTTGTGTTGATGTTGTTCATTTTCCCTTAATTTCCCCTTGGGATGAGTAAAGTATCTGTATGTCGGTCCATCTGTTCTTCCGTCTATGTAGTTACACTCTCAGAAAAGAAGGTACAGAATTGTACTTTTACTTGTCACACCCGGCAGTACCCTCAAAGGCACATAATTGTACCTTTTAACCAGTTTTACAACTAGTTTGTATCTTCTCTCCAGAGCTGAAGAGCTACACATCAGTACCTTATGGTCCAAATATTAGCCTTTGGGGAGTACATTAACGCTGATTGTACCTTAAGATACATATTTGTACCCCATACACTCTTAGAAATGATGTAACAGTAGGCTTATAACTCTGTGCCTTTGAGGGTACTGCCGGTGTGACAAGAAAAAGTACACAGTACAAAAAGTACCTTACCTTCCTTTCTGAGAGTGTACATACATACGTGCTCAGCAGCCTCTCAGTGTGGACTCATGTCCTAATCCTGTCTGACAGGTTTATTGGCTGAGCTGGGTGCGAGAAGAGAGATGTTTGTCTGTGAGTGGTTCCTGAGCAGGCTGTGGCCTTCAAAGCAAACAGGCCACAGGGAGTGTGTGTGCTGGGCAGGGCACAAAGGGAAGGGCAAGGGTGTGTGTGTGTGTGTGTGTGTGTGTGTGTGTGTGTGTGTGTCTGGAGAGGAGCAGCAAGGTGCGGTTTTTAATGTTCAGAATGGTTACACGATCGAAAGGATGTTTTCAGTAATGTATCTATTGTGTCCTTTTTGCTTTACTTTCTTTTCGCCCTGAATGCTATACACAAGCGATATTGATTCCCCCCCCACTCTGACATTTCCTTCCCTGGCTTACATTAAAACAACTTTTTTTCCCTCCTCCTCCACATTTTGGTGTCCCTATCTCGCTTTTCATCTCGCTATTGTACCATTCACGTTAAAAAAGTTTTTAAGAGGCTTCATTTTCCCAGCATGTGATGGTGGTAAGTATTTAGCGCTGTTTAGTGTGTTGACGAACACATCCCTGTGCCCACTCTAAAAAATGTGTGTTTTTGCTATGCAGGGGACTCACTGTGTGCTGTCACTGGCAGGTGTTTCATTCTCTAAGAAGAATGAAGCTAATTATGATGATGATGATGATGATGATGAGGATGATGATGATTATGTTCCAGTATTGTAAATACCAGAGCTGGAAATGAATGGCACATTTACATAAACTTTGTGTGGTATGATGCAAAGCTTGTTCATTGGAGTAAAATGAAGTCTTGGTGTATGAGAAATGAATTGTGTATGTGTTGGTGCGTGTGTGCATGAGTGTGAGTGTACATGTAAGCATCTGTGCGTTTGTGTTTGTGTTTGTGAGTGTGTTTGCGTGCGTCTGTATGTGTGTGCGTGTGTATATGTGTGTGCGTGTGTGTGTGTGTGTGTGTTGGCTTAGGCAAAGGTAAACTCCTGATACATAGGTGCTGATAATAAGATATGCATCTGTTGACAGGCTCCTCGTACTATGATAATGTGCGGCCGCTGGCCTACCCAGACTCGGACGCTGTTCTCATCTGCTTCGACATCAGCCGACCCGAGACTCTGGACAGCGTGCTCAAGAAGGTCAGTCTGTCCTCCACTGCCCTCCTTTCTTCTCCTCTCCTCTCCTCTTTTTTTTCTCTTTTCTTCTCTTCTCCTCTCCCCCCTTCGCCTCCCATCTCCTCTTCTCCTCTCTCCCCTCCCCTCCTTCTCTTCTCTCCTCTCGTCTCCTCTTCTCATCCTCTCTTCTCTCCTCTCTTCTCCTCTCCTCTCCTCTCCCCTCCTCTCCTCTCCTCTTGCAGACCATGCCTCTCTCATTTTCTCCGTCTCTCTGCTTCCCTGTCCCTCATACCTTCACCCACTTTCATTCTCTTCACACTTTTGCACACTCATTCTCCCTCTATTCCGCTCTCACTCTCCTCTCTTTTTCCCCTCTGTCATTCGCCCTCCTCTCTCTCTCTGTTTCCACCTCTCCTTTCCTCTGTTTTTTTCCCCCTTGATGTCTCCTTCTCTCTTTTCCCCCTCTCTCTTTCTCTCTCTCTCTTGTTTTCCCTCCCTCTCTTTCCATCCTTCCCGCTGCCTCTTTCCATTTAACGCTGCTAACTGCAGATCACATGCTCTCCTAAGTGAGCCGCTCACTCTGGCCAGGCAGGAAGCAAACAATTTTCTTGTTGTTGCTTGAAAGGACTCTCAGGGCTAACTGCCGGCCGGTACATTACAGGCGTCTCATTGAAGACGGGGATGGGTGTGTGTGTGTGTGTGTGTGTGTGTGTGTGTGTGTGTGGGTGGGTGGGGGGTTTAGTGGGGATGGGGATGGGGCTGGGAATCTGCATACCTCACTCATGTAGCGGAAGTGCTCCTTTTTTTTCGCCCATTTCTGTTGCTGTTCCAATTAAAATGAAGCTTTACCCGGTGAAAAAAAAAAGAAGTTATCTCCATTAAAAATTAGACAAACTCAGCTCCCGTAAAAACCGCCAGTTTGAGTAAGTGAGGTTATATACCGTTTATTTTAAACTGATTTTCGCATCCAAATGTCTCTCACCACCCGGGGGGCGATAATAGACTTGATTACGCTACTACTCTTATCCAATCAGCCGGTCACCAGGGCAGCCCCTCAGGGGCCTGAGAGGAGGCGTTGTTCAGGCAGAGCTGCCTGGAGGATGGGTTGGGGTGTGTGGGGTGTGTGTGGTGGTGGGGGATGACCCCTGGAGCTACAGCCTGGGGAATAGGAGAAGAAGATGGGGGAGATAAGAGTGGAGAGGAGGTCAGGGAGGAGATGAGTGGACAGTAGAGAGTCAGGAGGAAAAAAGAGAGGGGAGAAAAGGAAAAAGGGGAACACAGGAGTGGGAGAGGAGGTGAGACAGAGGACAGAAGCGGGGTAAAAGTGGAGAAGAGAGAAGAGATTAGAGATAAGAGCAGGGAGAGAGAGAGAGGGAGGTGAGATGAGAAGGAAGAACAGTGGAAAAAGAACAGAAGGCAGAATGGATGAGGATAGAAAAGGAGAGGAGGAAAGGAAAATGGAGATGGAGAAGAGATACCAGCAAGGAGAGACATGTAGAGGTGAGTTGGGCGTGGGGGGCATGGAGTCAGAGAAGGAAGAAGGTATTAGGAGAGAAGAGGGCAGAAGAGAGAGAGATAGAGGGGTAAAATGGGGGCAGATGGATGATGCGTCATTGCTCGGGCAGGGAGTTGCTCAGGCACCCCTCATGGGTGGGGTCAGGTCCTTTACAAAGACATGTCACCACCCCCAATACCCCCCCAGTAGCCCCTCAGTAGCCCCATCCTTTATATACACTGACCAGGGCTGCCCCCGCCTATTCACATGCTGTCCTACACACAACCCTTTAAGCACACACACACACACACACACACACACCAACACACACACGGGGTCTCGTGTGCTTATACACACAAACAAACAAGCTGGGGGCGCGATCCCTGACCCGGGGAGGCCAAACGAGCAGAGGCAAGACAAGGACAGGAAAGGAGAGGGGAAGAAAGGAGAATAACAGAAGGAATGCGGAGAGGAGAGGTGGAGAAGTGGAGAGGTGGAGGGTGGGGGTGGGGGTGGGTGGATTACTAGCATCGGTAATGGGATGGAGTTAACTCAAAAACCCAAGATTCCAATGTAATTGTGTAAATGTGTGTGTGTGTGTGTGTGTGTTTGTGTGTGTGCGTGCGTGCCTGTGTGTGTGTGTTAGTCTGTAGTAAATTAGAGTTAAATATGTGTGTCTGGCAGAACTGTTTTGAATTGGGAATGTATGTAAGTGTGTGTATGTGTGTGTTGTGCTGCTTTTAAAACTTCAACTTAAAGAGTTGTGTGGTGCACTGTGGTGTGATGTGCTGATCTTGCAAAATGTACACACATGTGCATATGTGAATACGTGTGTGTGTGTGTGTGTGTGTGTGAAGTAGGAAAGGTAGGGGGAAAGGGTTTGTGTGTGTATGTGTGTTTGTGAGAGATGGAGAAACAGTGAGAAAAAGAGAAAGTGTATATGTGTGTGTCTGTATGTGTGTTTGTGTTTGTGAGAGATGGAGAAAAAGGGAGAGAGAGAAAGTTTAGTGTGTGTGTGTTTATGTGTGTGTGTGTATGTGTAAGTTTGTGTGTGTGTTTGTGTGTGTGTATATATATATGTGTTTGTGAGAGATGGAGAAAGATTCCGAGAAAGAGAGAGTGCATATGTGTGTGTGTGTTTGTGTGTGTGTATATATATGTGTGTTTGTGAGAGATGGAGAAAGATTGCGAGAAAGAGAAAGTGCATATGTGTGTGTGTGTGTGTGTGTGTGTTTGTGGGCTTGTGTTTTGGTGATTGCTAGCTCGTAAAAGTTGCCTGGATGCTTCCCACGGTGCTGCTGCTGCTGGTGTGCTGGTGGAGGCACCTAATGAGCACTAGCTGCCCCCCCCTCACCCCTGCCCCCCCCTCTCTCTTTCTCTTCCTCCTTTTTCTTCTTCCTCTTTCTCCCCTCCTCTCTCTCTCCCTCTCTCTGTCTTTCTCTCTCTCATGCTCTCCCTCCTCCCCTCCTCCCTGTCTGTCTGTCTCTCTCTCTTTCTCTCCATACTTTTCCTTCTTCTTCTTCTTTTCCTCCTCTCCTCCTTCCCATTTCTCAATCTCTCTCCCTTTTTC
>CM059266.1:25886023-25891023 GCA_030347295.1 Setipinna tenuifilis | reverse complement strand
GTGTAACCCTCTTCCTTCATCTCCTCCTCTCTTGTACTGTTTGTCTCTGTATTTCTTCCTCCGTTTAATTACTTATTTCTTCCTCAGTTTAATTACTTATTTAATTAAAGAAGCCTTTATTAGTGTGGCGAGATATTCATATTCCCAAGACACAATATTTGAACTTCCACATAGAGGTACAATTAAGCGATGTAACATGAGTGGGAGTGAGGGTGTTTGTTGATATCCTCACGGGTATGGTTTGGCCGCAGGCATGAAGCCGAAGGCTGAGTGTTATATTGCTTTCATACAAGAGTTCTGTTGCCAACAGAATTCGTGTACAGACACAAAATTTACATTCGTTTTAAAGTTGTATTTTTAATTATTTTTCGGTTCACTCCAGTCTTTGCTCCACAAAAATAGTTCCGGTTCGAGTCAACGGCTATGCAACAAGTGTCCTACACATTAATTTGGACATTCCCCTGTATTGTGTATCCACTGCGATATGATTGTTGTCGTTGTTCACAGTCCAAACTAGGCACAGCTGCTGTTCTGCAGTCTTGGGTGTCTTGTTAAAGTCTGCCACAGTTTATAAATGCACTCAATTTAAGGGTTACATTGTATCTTTGGCGGAGTGATTATTAACAGTGAAGAGTCACCCATGTTATACTGTGGGATATCCTCACTCCTAGTGACGCTTAGAATGTGTCTCGTCCAGAAATTGCAAAATAGTTCGACCGCACCCAACTCTTGTATAAAGGTACAATATTTGATAAACAACTCTGTCTTTCTCTCTCTATTGAAGTTTGTAAGGGAATGGTGGCCAGCCTGGTCAAGATTGAATATGTTTCTTACAAACTGATAAATTACATCGATTACATTGATAAAATTCTGTCGACTGGGGGGTGATGGGGTTGCTGTGTGAGGTCCCTGAGGAAGGAAGGGTCATGGTATTAAAGCTATGAATAAGAGATGTTTTCCATCATGTGTTCAGGTGATGTAGCCTGTTAGCCTGTCTAACATAGGTGGGTTTTTAAATGTCATGTAAGATAATGACGATGGTGTGGTAAATCTCTCTCTCTCTCTCTCTCTCTCTCTCTCTCTCTTTCTCTCTCTCTCTCTCTCTTTCTCTTTTTCTCTCTCTCTCCTCCAGGGCAGTATGCTGGCACGTCAGCTTGGAGCGGTGGCTTACGTTGAGTGTTCGTCGCGCGTGTGTGAGAACAGCGTTCGGGACGTCTTTCACATCACCACTCTGGCGACAACGCGGAGGGGGCACCCACACCCGGCCACCTCCGCCGCCCTCAAGCGGAGCTCCTCACGCCGTGCCCTCAAACGCATCTCCCAGCTGCCCCTGCCCCTACCCCTGCCCAGCACCGCTGCACAGCCACACGAGCCCGCCCCCACGCTACGCAAAGACCGCGCCAAGAGCTGTGTGCTGATGTAGTACACACACACACACCCACACAAACATACATACATAAAGAAAACAGATACCTATGTGTATGCATAGGTCAGGTAGACAAACACACTTGAATATGTATACATACGCAAATGTGGGTTTACCGACGAACCAGTACACTGATGCTTACAGACACACACAAGTCACACTTGGGCGCTGTTCACACTGAGGTGCTTTTTAAACTCTAGGTTATATATGGATTCTGTATGGAACAGTATGACAAGTCAAAACCTAGACCATGGCAATGCGAGGCACAAGTAGAAAGATGCTAGGTGCTCAAAGTTAAAAATAGTTAAACTTTTGAGGTTTCGATTTTTTTTTTCAGTGGGTTGTTGCTTAGTTACCTGTCTATGCTATGTCAGGGAAGAAGCTAGCTATCTAGCTAAGTATAACCCCACTATAGCAACAATAACCGCAAACAAATGTCCACCTCATTTTCTTTGGAACACTCACATTCTACTCATGACCAATTTCCACCATTAGCTTTTTTTTAAAACACGCATATCTCACTTAACCAATTTCCACCTCAGTTTTTATTTTTAAACACTCACAATTCAGAGTACTAGTGCACCTTGCGCATCAAAGACAAAACAAAGTGTCTCAGTGTGAATACCGCCTAACAGATGGGCAGTCTGCAAAAGTATTATGTGACATCCCACTGAGCTTTATTTATTGCTTTTGATGTTTTTTTCTTTTATTATCCCACACACTGACTGCTTTTGTAAATGGCTCATTGGACTTCCTCTTGGATCATTTTCTTTAAACTCTGGGTTTACATTTTTCTTGGCATTTCTGTTTACTATTTTTGTCTCTGGTTTCCTCTTTATTTAGCAGCTGGCAGAGTATCTCTTATCTTTCAATTTAAACCTCAGGGCTGGACAGCAGTGACCCCAGGAAGTCAACCCTTGTCTCTAAGTGCTTTTCCACTGCAGAAACACTAGGGCCATTTTAGTGGGGCTAGAACCTTTAGGTGGATTCTCATGACAGGAATGGCCACTGTAGGACTTCTTTCAGGGACCTTTTTTGGGGGGGCTGGTGAAATAAGAACACAAAACATGTTTTGTTTTCTGATGCTTCACACATCGTGGTTCATGTCCCATGTGTGTTCATTGGTTAAATACTAGACATTCTAAAAAAAATTGCTTAGAACCCACTCAAAAACACAAATATTAAGGTACATTCTACATGGATCTTTAATGTTAGTTGAACTTGCATATGTTCCTACAACTATACATATGTTCATAATACTTAAAAAATATCATAATAAAAAAAGTGCAAGAAAAATTGTGCAGACATAAAAAGATCCATACCCCATGCTGTCTTATTTTTGGGGGTTGGTTCTTAGCAGCCCTTTTTACAGTGTAATTTCAGCTTTCATGGAGCTATTTGAACCAATGTTTGCAGCTTTCCAGCAGAATTCAACAATGTACTCGTTAAACTATGAATGCCATTAAATGAATTGTTTTTAGCCTTTGTTTCATCAGACTCAGTTGATCACTGCTATAAAAGAAAGCAGTGGGATGCTGTTGACATCATAGCAGAACTCTTCGTAAGTGCCATGAAAATATATAATCAGCAAGCAGGATTTTTAAAAAATCCCACGCTCGCTTGTTTTTCAATTATTATTTAGACCATTCTTGCATGGATAGCGCATGATCTGGTCTGTGCTTTTGTTGACAACATGATGCTCTCATTTCTTATTTACACGCTCGCCCTCCGCGGTGTTCATGTGTGAGCGCTAGCCAGCCTGTCAGCTTGGCATCAGTTTTCATGTCATGCTTGTGCCTGTGTTGGCCAGCTTTGCGATTTGCAAAATTTAAACTGTTTCGGCTTGACATTGAGATAATCCTGATGTTATCTGAAAAAATCTGAAAGTCTAATAGTTGGTACTGCTGCTGGAAATTGTTGCTAAAAAATATTGTGGTTGGAATTGACTTCATGATCACTGAACATGCTGAATTATAGGATGTGTCAACTGGAGGTGATACACCGCAGTGCTAACAAACATGAAGGGTGATATCCAGGCAGAAGGTCATTCCTGTGAGATTCCCTGATTCCTGGGAAGTGGTGCAAAATTCTGCAGTGGAAAAGCAGCGTTCTGATTGGTTGTCCTATAATTCCCCTTCCTCAGTTCCCACGGACAATAGTAGATTTCAGGAGCTCGAAGGAGAGGAGATCTAAAGAAAGGACAGTTAATGACTCCCTGAGGTTTTTACTTGTGATATACATTGTTTATTTTTTTGCCAAAATGTTATGTTGCTGCCTCCAAAATTTAATTCATGTAGAAGGGATTTAAAAAAAAAAAAACTATCAAAATGTGACAAGGAGAAACAGGAAATGCAATGGTGCGAAGGATTAATGGTGTTTCTTTTGTGCAGGTCCTAGAAAACCACAAGTGCTTTCCAGATGAGATCACTGTACATATCAGTTTAACTATGAATGCCATTTAATGAATTGTGTTCAGCCTTCGTTCCGTCAAGCTCTGTAGATTGCTACTATGAGAGGAACCAGGGTGATGTGTCTGACACTATGATTTGAACCTCTCATAAGTGTGCACAACTGTGCCAGTGATCCCTGGTCCCCCTCTGCTCGAAGGAACTATTTTATTTGTTGTGTACAGAGATGGTTGATGAAATATGTAAAATATGATGATGTTTTAAATATGTTTTATTGTGTTGGAAACAGAAGCACAGTAAAAAAAAGAGAGAGAAACACTTAATTAGAAGGCTGCGCGTCTTTTGTTTTTCCTGCCCTGGGTGTGTGTGTTTGGAGTTTAAGCAAAGTGTTCCACTTGTCAAAATGCGGTCAGATTAATTTACTGTCAGGCATCCTGTATAACAAGCTTGGCTGACACCTGTTGGTTCCTTAGGGTTTCCATTCCCATCATGCATTTCAGCCAGCTGTTTTGACGAATAAGGACTAGGCCAATAACAACCTACTTATGCCTGGTAAGCAGGGAAAAGAATTTACTAGTCAAACCATTTTCTCTGAGAGCTGGCTGATCTACAGTAAAATCTGGTCCTTGTGTTGTGCGCCAGATGACCACTAAACAAGGCCCTTTTCATATGGTTATGAGTGAGTGAGTCACTGGCCTGTCTAGAGAAAAACACCAGATGATTCACTACACAGGCTACATAAAGCACACACATTTCCCATCAACATACCTGTACCAGGGGTGGAAATTCACACCAGCCACCAGCCAAATGCTAGTAAAATATGAAAGTGGCTGGTAGATTTCTGGCACAAAAAATGATAATTAAGTGTGGAGTGGCTGGTGAATTGTACCATGTATTTGTCAGTGCCTGGTGAAGGTCCACATTTTGCAAATTAGTTAATTTCCACCCTTGACCTGTACAACAAACACAGTGTGGCCTAGAAGTGATAAAAGAGTTTGCTTCCTGAATAGAACATGTTTCTCCTTAGCCAGTGCTCATTATCCCATGGTAGACCTGGAAAGAGGGTCACAATCGGTAATTACATCGTGTGATAGCAAAACAAACCATGTCATTAGTCAAATGTATATGCAGTGTTCCTGAACTCACAAGCATTTCATATATTTACA
>CM059266.1:25876023-25881023 GCA_030347295.1 Setipinna tenuifilis | reverse complement strand
CTGTGATCAGAATGCATTGTGCAGTGTGGGTGGTGATTTTCAGGGTGCTATAATACATAACACCTGCAATCTGGCCTTGACTGTAAAAAACGAGAATATCCTCCCCTACCACAGCACCACAGCATTCCTGTACATGGAAGGAGAGACAAGGCGGTCAGCAAAGTCAAGGGATGCCAACTTTCCCTGTATTTTCAGTCCGCTCCAGTGCTGTTTTGTTGCAATCTACTTAGTGTTGAGGTGTCTGTGTACACAGTTGCACAGACACATAGAGACACACACACACACACACACACACACACACACACACACACACACACACACACACACACACACACACACACACACAGGAAAGCTTATGTTTTTCTGTCAATAATCCTGTTAACCTAAGCTCCTGGATGTGTGCAATGTTCCATTTACACTCTCTGACATGTTACTGTATATATGCGGTATGTTGTGTACACAGTGTTGTACAGACTTCCACGAGCAGCCTCTTTTTCCTCTCTGAACTCACTTCCTCTTGTCTGCTTATACCTGCCTAGTCTCTACGGACCGTATCTCTTCTCACAACAACCTCTTATCTTTGTCTCTCAGAAATAAATAAGATCTTATTGACTTCTGATCTGTTTCTCCCCAAACCCCTCTAAGAGAACAGTGTAAGACTGTTTTGTTGTAAATCGAACTTAGATTGAACTTATGTTCTGAGCTTCCCCTTGACACGGTTTCTGAGTTTAAATGAACAAATAGATAGAAAACAAATGTCTGAATTTTGAATTGTTTCTCACTTTACAAGAAAAACAGACAAATCATCCTAATATAACAATCTTATGTGTTTCTGAAAGAACAAGTCAACAGAAGTTCTAAGAGGCAATATTTTCCTCTGGGGTGGCTTATCAGGAATTCCAGTGCAGTTCTTCACAGCTCACACATTTCAGAAGGCAAAGATGTGCTGATAAGGGGGGCGGTGGAGAGAGACAGGAGGACGAGAAGTAAGAAGTAAGGTTTCCGTAAGAGAGTGAGGAGGACAGGACGGGTTCACTAAGGCATGCTGTTCAGGAGCCCTCCTGAGAGCGTGTCAGGTTTCCATCTCCTACAGACGCTGAGTGGTGCCCTGTGGCCAAAGTACAGCTGATGGACATTGATTAGGGGGGGGGGTTAGAGCTGAGCTCTTTACTTCAGCTCCAATATGGCAGCTTTATGGAAGACACGAGGTTAGCTGGAGGCTTTGATCGGAAGTAGGGGTTCGTGTGTGTGTGTGTGTGTGTGTGTGTGTGTGTGTGTGAGTGAGTGGGTGGTCAGGACTGTTAGAATGAGTCTAAGGGCCCAGCATTGATAGAAGGGCCTTTTGAGGACACTAACTGTTATTTGAATACTATAAAAATATCATTTCATGAGACCCAAAATTTGTAGGGGTTATAGGGTTTATGTCAGTGGTTAGGTCAGGGTGGACTGACTGACGGGGAGAGAGGAAGAGAGGGAAAGAGAAAGAAGGAAACAGACAGACAAACAGACACATAGACAGAGAAACAAAGACAGAGAGAGAAAGCCACTAAGGACACACCTCATTAGCCAGCATATCTCCTCCGCATTCTCCCCAGTCCGGGCGCCATGTAGTCCCTGATTCCTCAGTGATAACCGGTGACTATGCCACCACACGCTCCCAAACCGAAAAGAAATAAGAGAGAAGGAATACAAACATCATTACTTCATGTTTTTATCTGTCCAATGCTAAACACTATTCTCTGAAAAGAGAGAAGGAAAGTGTCAGATTACAGGAAGATAGTGATGTAGGCCAACAGTAATGTTTGTCATCAGGTCAGGTTTCAGACTCACTTTGGCAGCTATCATACTGTGCCTGATTAGCAACCATGCTAGGCCAAGGTGAAGTGTTTAGCTGCTAATACTGATTGGAATTCATTGGTTTCAAGAGAATAATTCAGACGGCGCTAATCTCAGACAGCGAGCCACTCCAATTCCAAAAATCCCCTGTCCAACTCTCCCATTTCAAAAAATAAGCTGTTGAGTTGGACATTGTTGTTTTTTTTTATTGTTAAATTTGGGACCAAATTACTGAAGGCTGGCTGTAGTGACATTAGCACAAGGCCATCTCAATTAGCCAATGACATCATGGCAAATTCAACTTCACTTTTTTTTTTTTTGTCCGCTGTCCCTTTCTGTCACCTTTCTGGGCTGATCCGCCTTTATCGCCTTAGCGCTCCTCTTCACGCATGCTTACTTTGCCGTGGAATGCAAAAAACCCGCTTTGGCTCTCTTTGCCTAATCCCAGCCGCCTGCTGAGAGATGATTGGCTGCCTGGGGTGTCAGGATTGTGTTTTTTTCCCTTCGAAATTATCTTATGACATTTTTTTTTTTTTTCGTCGCTTTCATTATTATATATTTTTTAATTATCATAATACCTCAACAACAAACTGCTGGGAGTGATTCATTTTTGTTCAAAGCCCTTACGCTGCGTTGTTTCCCCGCATTAGCAGTTCAAAGGCGTCTTTGGCGTCCTCGGTGGATGCTCCGTATCATGTGGAGGGCACTTTGGTATGGTACTTGGGTACCAGCTAACACAAGGTCATTCAGAGGTGGAAGGTCCTTCAGGAACCTTTGTGGCCCTGCTGAGAGAACAAAACAGAAAGAGAGAGAGCGAGAGAGAGAGAGAGAGAGAGAGGAAAAGACAGAGAGAGAGAGAGAGAACGAATTGAAGGGACAGACATAAGCAGAAAGAAATCGTAAGAAAGATAAAAAAGGAAAAAAAGACAACAACGAGATAGAGAGTGGGGGAGAGAGAGTAAGAGAGAAAAAGCAGGGAGGTTAATGAAAAAGTCGTTAGCTGCGTTAATGAGAGCTGCTCACGGTGATGCTCGCTACCTGATTCTGCATGTAATTACATCTGCTATCAGTGTTTCTGTTGGTCTCTTTTATCAGCTTACATTGTACTTGCCGCTGGGGCCTGTGTGCATGTGTGCATACGTGTGTGTGTGGGTGTGTGTGTGTGTGTGTGAGAGAGAGAGAGAGGGTATGTGTGTGTGTGTGTGTGTCTGTATGTACATTTGTGTGTGTTTAATTAGACTTATAAAGACAAGTAATGAGAGAACTGGCATTCAGCCAGCTGGCTCTATAACCATGGTCACACAGACACTAAGTCACACATACACACACACACACACACACACACACACACACACCCACACACACACCCCAAGGCTGAGAGAAGGAACAATGCAGAAGGCTTAATCCCTCCTGTCCCCTCTCTTTCTTCCTCCCCCTCCCTCTCTCCTCCTGCGTACACACCCTCATCTGCTCAGGTGAGATAAGTGCCCCCCCCCCATCACCCATCCCCCTGCTATTCACACTCTCCCCAATGTGGACCATGGCATGCTGGACTCAAGTGTGAATCTGTAAACACACACACACACAAACACACAGACAGCATCTGTAAACACACACACACAAACACACACTCTCAAACACAAACACACACACAAACACACACACACGTATGCACAAATGCAAATACATATACCTTACAGACATCAGAACTATACATCCTTAAACTCACATACAGATATTCACGCATGCAAAAATATTGCATGAGCAAGAGATACACTGTAGTCCTGTGACAGCATTTTATGTATTGCCCACTCAGATAGAAAAAAGTAGGTGTGGGTGTGGGTGTGGGTGTGGGTGCGTGTTTGTGTGTATGAGAGAGAGAGAGAGAGAGAGAGAGAGAGAGAAAGAGAAAGAGAGAGAGGAGAAAGAAGAGAGAAAACAGAGAGACAGACAGAAAACACAGAAAAAGAAAAACAGGTAGAGAGAGGGAGAGAAAGAGAGAGAGGCATGGGCAGAGAGGGATGCAGAAAGAAGAAGAGAAGGAGCAAGAGTGAGAGAGAGAGAGAAAGAGAGAGGGAGAGAGAGAGAGAGAGAGAGAAAGAAGGAGCGAGAGGGAGAGCGAGAGCAAGAAAGGGAGAGTAAGGGAAAGTGACAGAGAAGGGTTGGTAGGCAATTTCTCCTGCTGAGATGTGACAGCGTGTTCTACTGCTGAAAACAGCATTGGGTTTGATTTGGTCTGAGATTAGGGAATTGAACCTGGTGTACACGTACAGTTACACACACACACACACACACACACACACACACACACACACACACACAAAACACACACAGACACAGACATACATACACACACACACACAGATACACACACACACACACACACATACACATACTAATTACACACACACACACACTGTCAAAGTTATACAGCTCAATGCACTAAGGCATTCACAGTCATGTCATCATATATGCTCTCTAACAAATATATACAGTCCAACTCTCCCTTGGCCACCCACAATCTCCTAGGTATACATGCACAACACACAAACTAATCCATAAATGTGAACAGACACACACACACACATACATGCACACACACACACATACACGCGCACACACACACATACACAGGCACACACACATGGATATACACACACATTCACACACACAAACACACACATACACAGGCGCACATACACACAGACATACACAGACACACACACAGACACACACACACACACACACACACACACACACACACACACTCCCATAAGTCCCTCTACCTACAAAAGCATAAAAATGTAATATGTGATGGAGGAGAGTGATGGAGGAAGACAGCATGAGGTGAGTAAAGACAAGCAGCGAAGGAGCGGAGCAGAGGAGAGGAGAGGAGAGCGAGGCAGAGAGACACGAGGGGCTTCGCCGTGGAGAGATGTAGAGGCAGAGAGGCGTAGAGGTGGCTGTCCCTCGTAGCCCTCGGCAGTGCGTCCCTCTAGGCCCATCGCGGGCCCTCCACACCCATACTCTTAGTTGCCACGGAAACACGCTGTTTCAGGCGGCCTTATACCTTGAGCGAAATATGTTGCAATGACGGAAGTGGAGACAAACATGCGGGAGCGCTTGATGTGTGTATACTGTGTGTGATGTGTGTCTATGGGGGG
>CM059266.1:25841023-25871023 GCA_030347295.1 Setipinna tenuifilis | reverse complement strand
TGATGACAGGATCCTAGGTTCATCCTTAGATGATTTGTTCTGGTCAACATGTTTCTCCATCTCTGAGTCAATTATTTCCATGACCTGAGAGGTCATTAGTTTAGTGAAGAGATTTGCAACTTGATGTGATGGGGATCTGATGACCTGATCAGAGGTTGCAATCTCAAATTTGGAAGAATCTGCTGATTCCTGATAGTGAATTTTAGCAGGCAGTCTCTGAATAAAACTGGCCACCAGGCAGCTGCATTCAGGTTTATCCAGTCCAAGTAGTGAATCTTTTGTTGCAGCAAAGTAAGAGCATGGAGAGCTATGTGGGTGGCAAGTGGGATCTGAGCCGGCTGGTGTGCTTTGGATCTCGGAGATGGATATTCCGGATGTAGCAACATCTTTACCAGCATTCCATGCCACCAGAGGGAGAAGGTAGGGCTGAAGCAAACCCTTGATGGCCTCCTCAGTGTAAGAATATACCATCTGAGAAGCACTTAATGTCCTCTGAGGAACTATCTTCTGATTTGCAGACCCAGAAGTACTTGTGCCAGCATCATCCACAGGAGTGGGGGTTGGGCTGCTGTCCTGCCAAGCAGCCTGAATCTGACCAACAAGGTTTTTGGCAATCTGGTCAATATTCCCACTGGATAGAAGTCCTTCCAGGATCCTTGCAATGCAGGTGGCATCATGGGACGCACCTCCATATTGTGCCACCATAGCAGCTTCAGACATACTGTGCTGGTCAGTTTGAGCAGGTGAATGCTGAGAGATGGAGCACTGAGTAGCTGTATCAGCTGAGTGAGGGACCTCACAGACAACATGCTGAGAAGGTTGCCACACAACAGCTCTGCGCAAGTTTGCCAGGGCACCTTTCATCCTGAGCACCATTTGACTCATGGGTCCTCCAGTGATTTCAGGAGATGAAGTGGAACTTTCAGTCAATCCTCCATCAGTCACCAGTGAGCTAGGGCATAGAGACCTTCGGGTAGTGGTGGGTGTTGAGGATCTGCTGTTACACGTTTCAGCATCCTTCGCTATACACACATAGGCTGGCAAAACCACTGTGATGGAGCTGAGACTGACCACTTTCAAGATAGCCAGACATATCTCCATAAAGTGTGTCCTGGTCATCTGTGGGTCAACAAAGATATGTCCTATTTACATGCAAAACTAAAAACAGACTTTATGATAACTTTATGTACAGCATTTAACCTATGAGTGACTCAACCAATCTGATACACAATTAGGTCAGAATCTAGGGTTAGTGTACTTACAGGAGTATGTAACATGCTGCCGAAAACCATCCACTCCCTAGGGTAAAACATAAAGACATTTTAAAATAAGATATATGTGTGTATAAATTATCAATTATGTATACTATCTGTATGATTACAAAACACTACTGAATCATCATTTAGGTAGTATTTAGGAAGCAGAACTGACTCTTCAGTGAGGTTTAGGATGTATTCCTGTAAAGGGGATCGATGAGTCTCCTGAGGTGAGCCTGAAGCAGATCTTGAGCTTGAGCCATCAGAGTGTCTCGATGAACCAGGGTCATGCTCAGAAGGATCCTCGGAGCCTAAAAATACGCAACACATTTCTTTTAAATTCCTTCAGTCTATTCTTAAAAACTAAAACTTTTGTGAATTAATGAGAGTAGAAAGGCTATAGTTTCATTTAAATAGTACCAACCTTTCTCCATCTTCTGGAAGAAAACAATCTTATTAATTATAAAATCTTTTTTTCCAGTCTATTACAGCAAAAATCTGTTTGAGCAATTGAAAATGCAGGAGTACATGATGTGAGTGCCACACACTATATAAACCTCCAACATCTACAGTACACTCCATTCCACTTGCATCATAGAGGTAAATGATGGCATAAATCATAGCAACCCCATAGCAACCAAATGTGAGGTTCTTTCACTGACCTGCTCAAAGAAACACCAACATTCTAAAGTTAGCAGTTGTTGGCACCTGGCAGGTGGCAGTGTAATGGACAGAAAATTTCGGTCTGCCAGAACTTTCTTTACTATGTTGTGCTCGTCATCCGAAACTTCTGGCAGGCCGGAACTTTATTTTACAGCAGCCTTTAGAATGTTCTGTAAACCAAGTGCCAGGTCCACACTGCCGAGGCTGTAACTGACAAAGGTGACTTTTCTTCAGATAACTTCAAGAAGAACAAACAAGTAGACTAATGGTACACATTGACCGAATTGTTGGTGTTCACTGAGGCAGCATACAAGCACCTTCAGAGAACTGTAGTGTTCAATTTAATGTCTATAATAAATAACAAAACCTGGTTCAAGTTAAATCAAGTCAAGTAGGTCTTTATTGTGATTTCAGCCATATTAACAGTAGTCTACATAGTGAGAGGAGATGTTTGACTTGGCACAATTTGTGATACACGCAACTGTTAAAAACAGTATAGACAGATACAGTACAGTGCACACACACACTATTAAGAACCACACATGCACAGTGTGCACACACACATTAATGAGATCTACACGTCACACACTGCGCAAAAAGACAACAATGACATAAAGCAGACATGCTAGACGGGGCATGGCCTGTAACAGAGCTCTGTTAGCTAGTTGTCATAATTGGGATATTGCTAATGATATATGATATGGGATCTTAGCAGCAAAGAAGAAGTGTGAGAGGCATTAATAAGGCACAGTGTGCTAGTTTGCATTCTATGTCGCTCCATTGTATTACAGGTTTGTTATATTGCACTATACTGTAGGTTGTTCAGCAGTCTGACTGTCTGGGGAAAGAAGCTCTTCCCCATTCTAGAGGTGCGGGCAGTGATAGTTCAGAACTTTCTGCCTGATGGTGGTAAGGTCCATGGGAGGGATGAGCAGTGTCTTTGACAATGTTGTTGGCTTTGCACAGACAGCGGATGTTGTAAATGTCTATGGGGAAAGCAGAGAGGCTCCAGTGATCTATCTTCACAGTCTGCTGCGGGGCCTTTTTGGTCTGCAATTGCCAAACCATGCTGTGATGACACTGCTGAGGATGCTCTCAATAGTCACTGTGTAGAATGTTGTCAGGATGGAGATTGGGAGTTGAGCTTTTTTGCAGCCTCCTCAAAAAGTACAGCTGCTGCTGGGCTTTCTTTGTGATGTGTTTTGTGTTTTGAGTCCATGTGAGGTCGTCTGTTATGTGTACGCCAAGAAACTTTGTACTCCAGACAAAGTTTACTTGCATTTATATATGGGCTCTTTAATGCATAAGAAAACAAATAGGTCACTGGAACACAACATGCTTTATGTGCACTTCTGCAAATCCTTCTGGTCAATAAAAAAGTTGTCCAAACCCCATTGAAACCCAAAAGCCAAACACAATTATACAATTTTAAATTAATTCAGGAGGTTATAGACAAAAAAAAATGTTCTACACGAATACACACAGCCATATGCATACACTTCTATAATACTACAATTGTATTATGTGTCGTGACAGTGACACAGCTGTCTTGTTCTCCTACTTTCATCAGGGACATGCCTCCTTCATCTCAGCACGGAGCAAAATGAGCCAAACATTTGTTTTTGTCCTTACGAATTTGTTGCTGTTATTGGTATATCCCACTTTTCATTCAGCATATTAATATTCCCCAGCACATTCTTACAATTGTTTTTGCCATGGTCATGAATATTTGATAGTGTGTTAATCCCAAAGGGTACACATTACCTTATGAAGGTGCCAAGAGTGGGCATTGGCACTGGGTGGTGTCTGTTAGTGTGACTATGTGTTTATATGACTAGCGTGTGTGTGTGTGTCTGTGTGTCTGTGTGTGTGTGTGATGGAATGATGGCATGAGAACCACTGTGTATACTCAGGTCATAAGACATGTTTGTATATACAGTATGTTGTATGTCTGACAGCACAGAGATGGTCAACTTGTAGACTCAGTTCGTTAAACCTGCTCTCTGAAATAGGGTGGTGGACTATGAATTTTATGGTTTGTAGTGCTTTGTCAATATAGGTAAAGATGTGAAACTCGAGTGCCACAGCATTTCATTTGTTAAACCTGGAACAGTGGATGTTTTATTAATCCACTGTAGTCTTGATATGAAATCTACATTCCTTTATTTCAAAGACACAGGGTAATGAATGTAAATGTTTTATTGATGTTATTAAAATGTGTGTGTGTGTGTGTGTGTGTGTGTGTGTGTGTGTGTGTGTGTGTGTGTACGTGCAAGCAGTTAGGGGCTTTGGGAGATATCAGGGGATATGAAGTAAATTTTGGGGGGAAATAACAGTTCAAGATTCCGCTGAGCCTCGAATGCAGCAAGAGAACATCCTGATGAAAAGGGAGCGTTTACGAGGCTTCTGGCCAGAAGCAGACACATCAGAAACATTGACATCAGATGTAGCATGAAGGGTACTGCATTTCTCTTCATGCTGACCTGTTGAAGAGGAGGAAAATAAGCACATCAATAACAAAAACAAAAACATAAGCACCATTAGGAACATTAAGAATGATAATAAGGCCTACTTATGTCAGGAATGGCATCAGCGGGAGACACCTTCTTGCTGCGTCTCTTTGGCATCTGGAAGAGGGAAAAACACGTCTTTTAAGAGATTATGTGCGTTACTTATAACTAAGATGTCAAAAACTGTCACTGTGGACATTATAAAGCAGTAAATACTAGAAGAGAATCAATTTTTATCAATTTTCAAATCTATTTTTTCTTTACCTTCAAGTTGAACCTCCTTTTGGCCGTCTTCCTGCCTGTGTGCCCCTGCACAGCTCCAGGCCCAGACTCAGGAGGGGATGAAGCATTTGGGGCTGATGGGGCAGCAGTCACTTCCACATCACACTGGTGTAGCAGCTCCTTTCTTAATGCTGACATCAAGATATTATCAAATAAAGAATCCTTTGTATCTACTGCTCTCTCCAGGATGGTCTGAGATCCAAACTCCCTCAGAAGGATCTTATCCATGGTCCTGTAGAGTGACTGAATGTTCATGTTGCTCTGATACATGTTGAAGTCCGGAGTTCCTGAGGCACCGCTGAACTCAGACAGGAGTCTTTTAATCAGCTTCTCTGAGTCCATAATATCTGCAGAAGAGGTCTGTTGATCCTTCATTTTGGCCAATAGGCGCAGCATCAGTACAGTAACCAAACAGCCATTGTCATTGCTGTCTGAATGAAGCTCACATGCAGCAGTGGAGGCAAGGTGCTCTACAGCGTGTCTGTCACAGACAGTCACATCTCCATCAGGGGTGACAGCTGAGTGCAGCATGGTGGGTCCATCGGCAGATTTAGAACTTGATGGAATGCTGGCTGAGCTGTGAGACCTCTTGTCTGCATCGCACACACCCTTAGCCTGATCAAGGTCTCTATTTAGTTCCACTTTTGAATCAGTGTCAAGGATGTCCATTACTTGGTGGACCATGACCCCTGTGAAGAGACCTAGCATGTCTCCAAGTTTGTCTGATGCTGACTGTGTAGTGTCCTTCTCACAGGAAGACTCAGAGCTCTGGCTCAGGCTGTGAGAGGATGCTGAGGCTCTGACACCATCGACTGCATCAAGGAGAGCAGAATCAGTATATCTGAACTCTGAGAGGAACCTTTGGATCAGTCCAGAAAAAAAGCCACTACTGGTACCAGGGCCAGTATCAGGGATTTCACGGCCGGAAGATGCCATAGCTTTGTGATCACCAATTATTCCTCCCTCAGTGACAGTCTCATCTTTGTCAGGTGATGACAGGATCCTAGGTTCATCCTTAGATGATTTGTTCTGGTCAACATGTTTCTCCATCTCTGAGTCAATTATGTCCATGACCTGAGAGGTCATTAATTTAGTGAAGAGATTTGCAACTTGATGTGATGGGGATCTGATGACCTGATCAGAGGTAGCACTCTCAAACTTGGAAGGATCTGCTGATTCCTGATAGTGAATTTTAGCAGGCAGTCTCTGAATAAAACTGGCCACCAGGCAGCTGCATTCAGGTTTATCCAGTCCAAGTAGTGAATCTTTTTTTGCAGCAAAGTAAGAGCATGGAGAGCTATGTGAGTGGCAGGTGGGATGTGAGCCGGCTGGTGTGCTTCGGATCTCGGAGATGGAAATTCCGGATGTATCAACATCTTCACCAGCATTCCATGCCACCAGAGGGTGAAGGTAGGGCTGAAGCAAACCCTTGATGGCCTCCTCAGTGTAAGAATATACCATCTGAGAGACACTTAATGTCCTCTGAGGAACTATCTTCCGATTCTCAGACCCAGAAGTACTTTTGCCAGCATCATCCACAAGAGTGGGCGTTGGGCTGCTGTCCTGCCAAGCAGCCTGAATCTGACCAACAAGGTTTTTGGCAATCTGGTCAATATTCCCACTGGATAGAAGTCCTTCCAGGATCCTTGCAATGCAGGTGGCATCATGGGACGCACCTCCATATTGTGCCACCATAGCAGCTTCAGACATACTGTGGTGGTCAGGTGAATGGTGAGAAACAGCGCACTGAGTAGCTGTATCAGCTGAGTCAGGGACCTCACAGACAACATGCTGAGAAGGTTGCCACACAACAGCTCTGCGCAAGTTTGCCAGGGCACCTTTCATCCTGAGCACCATTTGACTCATGGGTCCTCCAGTGATTTCAGGTGATGAAGTGGAACTTTCAGTCAATCCTCCATCAGTCACCAGTGAGCTAGGGCATAGAGACCTTTGGGTAGTGGTGGGTGTTGAGGATCTGCTGTTACATGTTTCAGCATCCTTTGCTATACACACATAGGCTGGCAAAACCACTGTGATGGAGCTGAGACTGACCACTTTCAGGATAGCCAGACATATCTCCATAAAGTGTGTCCTGGTCATCTGGGGATGAACAAAGATATGTCCTATTTACATACAAAATTAATAACAGATAACTTTATGATAACTTTATGTACAGCATTTACGGTATGAGTGATTTGACCAATCTGATACACAACTATGTCAGAACCTAGGGTTATTGTACTCACAGGAGTATGTAACATGCTGCCAAAAACCATCCACTCCCTAGAGTAAAAAAAATGAAGACATTTTAAAACAAGATCCATGTGTCTATAAATTAGAAATTATGTATAGTATCTCTATGATGACAAAAGACTACTAAATCATCATTTAGATAGCATGTAGGAAGGAGCACTCACTCCTCAGTGAGGTTTAGGATGTATTCCTGTAGAGGGGATAAACGAGTCTCCTCCTGAGGTGAGCCTGAAGCGGATCCTGAGCTTGAGCCATCAGAGTGTCTCGATGAACCAGGGTCATGCTCTGAAGGATCTTCGGAGCCTAAAAATATGCAACACAGTTCTTGTAAATTATTTTACTTTATTCTTATAAAACACAACTTTTGTAAATGGCTGAGGGTAGAAAGACTATATTTTTATTTAAATGGAACTGACCTTTCTCCATCTTCTAGAAGACAACAATCTTATTAAGTATAAAGTCTTTTCCCCAGTCTATTGCAGAAAAAAAAACTTGTATCAATAAAAAATGCAGGAGTATATGATTTGACTGCCACACACTATATCAACTTCAACTACATCTACAGAAAACATCATTCCCCTTGCATCATAGAGGTAAATGACATCATACATCATAGCAACCCCATAGCAACCAATTGTGAGGTTCTTCCACTGACCTGCTCAAAGAAACACCAACATTCTAAAGTTAGCAGCTGTTGGCACCTGGTAGTTGGCAGCCTTTAGAATGTTCTGTAAACCAAGTGCCAGGGCCACACTCCCCAGACTGTAACTGACAAAGATGACTTTTTTCAGATAGCATAGGAAGCAGACTGATGATTCACATTCACCCATGTTGGTATTCATTGGGGCAGTGTGTAAGCACCCCTAGAGATTGTATAGTGTTCAATTTAATGCCTGTAAGTAAGGGATAATTGTTACTGAGGTGACTAATTCCATGCACATAATGGTGAGGGGCAGGCAAAGAACTCCACGACACAAAGCAGAGTCACTTTGGCAGCCATTATCTCGCTTATCTACCCTTTGCATCTAGAAAAAAATATTTTAACACACGAGTCTCTTCATATTTAAGAAAGAATAAGTAACTGGTTGATTTGCTATTTTATAGCATTCGTTAGGAAAAAGTAGAAGGTGGAATAGACAGTCATCCTTTAATTTGGCTAATAGAGTTGTTATGGTTACCATTCATAAGCACATTGATATGGAACAGTAATGCACATTTTTGAGATCTACTTCAAAGGTAGCCAGTTATAGAAAGTTAATGCCCACTTCATCCACCAATCAGGTAGATAATGGAAAAATATCTACTTGCATTTATATACGGGCCCTTGCAAATGCATAGGAAAACAAATAGGTCACGGCAACACAACATGCTTTATATGCACTTCTGCAAATCCTGCTGATCAATAAAAAAAAGTTGTCCAAACCCTATTGAAACCCAAAAGCAAAACAAAATTATATGAATTTTACATCAATTCAGCAGGATCTTGGCGTGGAGGAAAATAAGCTAAACATTTCTTTTTGTCCTTACCAATTTGCTGCTGTTATTGGTTGGTGTTTGGTATATCTCCCTATTCATTTAGCATATCAATATTCTCCTGCACACCGTGACATTTGTTTTTGCATCAGTTTTTTTTTATATCTCTGTGTTTTACATATTGATAAATGTATACTGTAGTTAGCTACAGTTTTTTTTATACCTTTCCTCATTTATTTCTTTTGCATATGTATGAGCAATTTGCATGTATGCATTCCTCTTTTTTTGCATGCCTGCATTCTTGTTTCTGCGTGCCTTACATGTTTTAGCTGTTTTATGCAGTCCTCTCTTCTTCTTCTTGCGTGTCTACATCTCTATTTATATGCGTTAATCTGCATTATTGATGAAGCATGTGTCTGCTGTGCTCATGTGCCTGACACAGAGGGAGGGGGGCGGGGGCAGAGCTCTGAGTCTGACCTCAGCTGGATCCAGGTTCATGTGCGGTGACTCAGTGCATGCCCCAGCTCCACCGCAGATGATTCACACGTGGCAATTAAGGAGAGATTCAGGCACGCCAAATTACCCCTTCATGTGTAGACACACATCTCACCAAAAAGATAGCCAACATATACTTTATTTATTTCATATAAAAACAGAAATATCCAAAAAACATAAAACAAGAAACAAAAACTGACAGGTGCTTCTTTTGACATTGTCTTCACAGGGACTCCTGTGGAATCCCTTTTAACCCCCCACCCACCCCACCTACCCTCTCACCCAACCCCCCTGAACAACAACCCCCTCTCTACTACATCTTCCTTCACAGTCCCAGACTGGAGAGTACCACAGGGCTACATGCACACACACACACACGCACGCACGCGTACGCACACACACACGTGCACGTACGCACTCAGACACATACACACTCAGACACATACACACACACAAACACACACACATACTCATACACACATACATGTACATGCTGCCCACCAACATAGACTTTCACTGGAAGATTTAAGTCATACACAAAACGCGAACTGACTCAGGGAGCCAAAGAGGATCAGTTTCGATCAGTATTGCTGGTCAGTGAACACATGTACTAACTCTAACACCATATGTACACCTTAAAATGCACATGCCCTTGCAATGGATCAGTTACAGGCAGTGTGCTACATGCTGGTGAAGAATTCATTCCCTCGCTCAGTCTTTCAGTCTCCCCACATCATCGCTGCTTGTGCCAAGATGCAATGCCCCACATTCACCACAAGGGGCCGACAGCCAACCACGCTGCACCAGTTTCTTTTAGTTTACCTCGAAACACCTCCTCCCGTCCTTTTCACCTCTTTTCTTCATCTCTTTTTTTTCTCTGCTCCCTCACTTCCTCTGGTAGACACACTTTCTAGAACTCTCTTTAACTGCCCTGCCCCCCCATCTCCATCCCCATCCCTTTCCCTGCTTCTGATTGGTCCCTGCCAAGACTTCCTTGCTGACTAAACATTCCACAGCTGGTGTCGGATCCAGTCGTCAAGGCAACCCCACCCCCTCACCCCCCTCCCCTCCGACTTTATCCAGAAAACCACACACACATGCACACACCTATACACACCAGATGACATGCACACAAACACATACACACGCACACACACACAGGTATATGGGCTGCTCAACCTTAACACAGACACATTTAGGCAACTCAACCCCCTCCCCCACTCCAACACCCAAATAGAGAGAAAAAAAAATCAGCCAAGTTTAAAAATGTCTCACTGACACGCCACGAACCAGAACGTCCTGAGGCATTCCTGCAGGCCTGCATTCATGGGGCTTATTTGGGCATAGTTGGGGGAGGGGGGTGGGGGGGCAGGATGGAAGACAGACTACACACTGATTTGGCCAAGAAGGTTAAAGAATTATTACAAACAAAATGGAAAGTGCACGAAATGATGAAAGACAGTCTGGGTAAAATTAAGAGAGAGACAGAGACACAGACTGGGGGGGTGGGGGGGGTTAGAGAGAGAGAGAAAGACTGGAGGGAAAGACAGAAAAGGAGAGAGATAAAGTGTGACCTGCGGAATGAGGATGACTGAAAGGTAGCGGTCATGAGCGTGTTGGTGCTTGAGTGTAGATGTGCGTGTGTGTGCGCTCATGCGTGAATGAAAGGCAACAGCACCGTACCATACTGCACTTACCTCACCTAGCCAGCACTGCAAAGGATCATAGAGACTATGGTTCATACAGACTAAGCATTATACAAACTATGGTTCAACAGTTCTACTTGTTGCCCTTTTGCGTGGGGTTTACATGGGCATGTGGTTCTACTGGTCATTCTCTTATTCTACTGGGTGACCATGCCAAATGTGTTGTGTGCACCTTTTTATGGTGTGTGTGTGTGTGTGTGTGTGTGTGTATGTATGCCCTTCTGTGGTGTATGTGCCTTATGGTGTGTCTGTACCATGCTGTGGTGTGTGTGTATGCATGTGTGTGGATCTGTGTGTGTGTGTGCCTGCCTTGCTGTGTGTTTGTCCCTGCGCTGTGGCCTTGCTGTGGTATGTGTGTGCCTTGTGAACCAGGGAGAGGGGCAGAGAAGAAAAGATGGAATGAAAGAGAGAAAAGAGGATAAAAGGGACATTCAGAGGAACGGGGGCATATGTGTGTGTGTGTGTGTGTGTGTGTGTGTGTGTGTGCACATGTGTTTATATGTGTTTATTGGTGTATGTGTATTTTTTTGTGCATGTGTGTGCGTTTGGAGTGGGTGGGCGTGCCAACAACAACAAAAAAAAAAAAGAAAAGTTGTGTCCCCTCACAACTACACAGACAAAAAACACAAACTTGCTGACATGACACAAAGGAATACTGATACGGCAGAAACACACTTTGGTTGGGAGTGAGGAGAAGCACTACAGCAGCAGAGCAGGGTGTGCGAATACATCTGACTGAAGAAGAGTGGGCCCAATGCCGGACAATGCTGGACGCTTGTGGTCAGTTTCCAGTCTTTGGCACTGTCAGTTGCTGTAGAGCACAAGCAGGAATGCACGGAAAACAAAACACTGTCGCATTAAAATGAAGTCCAAAATAAATTTGAGTAGGATGTATCATGAGTAAAGGTTTTTTAAAAAAAAGCAAAAAAAAAGGTGTGTTATTTTGGACAGCTGGGCTGTCTGAACATAAACCGACGTGATTGGTTGAGCTGAGAGTGA
Organism: Setipinna tenuifilis; assembly: GCA_030347295.1. Lineage (NCBI taxonomy): Eukaryota > Metazoa > Chordata > Actinopteri > Clupeiformes > Engraulidae > Setipinna > Setipinna tenuifilis. The sequence goes on along the minus strand of CM059266.1, from coordinate 25,859,386 downwards.
TTGACAAGCGGCCGTGTCCTATGGTGGTCACAGGGGATGCGGTGGTTAGGTGGATCTCGTTTTTTTTTTTTTTTTTCAAGTCTGTTCACTTTTGATTGACATCCGCTGTGCTCCACACAGCCCTCTCAGTATCAAATTCAAAACAAACAAACATACACACAACAAACAAACAAACAAGCACACAACAAACAAACAAACAAACAAAACATCAAAAACAGAACCAAAAGCAAGTGTACGATAGGGAATGTCAAATCCTGTCTTTCAGTCCCTGTCTGGGCTCTTCTCGCTGTGCTGTGCTCCTCCAGTTTCCAGCGTTGTTCCGGATTATTCCGGCTGCTCGTTCAGCTCCATGTCCGACACCAGGATGTTCTTCTCCTGCTGCTCGGAGGGCGTGGAGTTTGTGCGGCTGTACCGAGCGCCCTCATAGGAGCCTCCGGCGCCCGAGGCCCGCCTGCGGTACAGATAGACCACGCCCAGCACCAGGGCCACCAGCAGCAGCAACGCCACCAGGATCAGCAGCAGCGCAGGAAGATGGTCCGCTTCAGCTGAGAGAGAGAGACAGACAGAGGGAGAGAGAGAAAGGGAGGTAGAGAGGGAGACATTTGAGGAAAAAAGAGAGGTGGAGTAGGAAGAGGAAAAAGAGAGAGAGGGAGGGAGAGAAAGACAGACAGACAGACAATTGGAAGAAAAAGAGAGTGTGATGGAGTATGAAGAGGAAAAAGACAGAGAGGGGCAGAGAGAAAGAGAGAGGCAGACAATTGGAAGAAAAAGAGAGTAATGGAGTAGGGAGATGAAAAAGAGAGAGAGGGAGACAGGGAGAAAGAGGGAGAAAGAGAGTAGGAAGCGAGGAAGACAGAGAGGGGGGCACAGAGTGAAGGAGGGACAGAGGGAGAGGGAGGAAAAGAAGGAAAACAACCGTGAGAGAGTAGGATAAGAGAGAAGGAGAAAAATAGAGAGAGAGAGAGAGAGGTGGGGAATGAGAGAGAGGGAGAACAAGGGAGTGAGTGAGAGAGTAATTACATGTCTAAGTATAAACCCCAGTTCTGGGAGAGCAGAGGACAGAGTGAGTGTCAGACACAGAAAATACGTCTTGTGCGATGAAATTATAATTGAGGTGATCAGACTGTAGCACACATATCAACCTGTCAGCCGGTCTAAGTGCACCCCATACTCACCAACTGAAGGAGACGCATCAGCACCTGCAAGAAGACAACATGGAGGAGAACGTTACTGAACCTGAACCATGTCACTCATCATTGATCATTCATAGCATTTTCACGTCTTTCTATAGCACACTCATTGAAAATCTTTCAATCTACTGTATAGTGCCCCAAGACTATTGGCCAACACTGTGTTTTATTAGTAGTAGTGTGGTACAGTATGTGTATGAAGTGTATGTGTGTGTGAGCATGAATGCCTGCCTGTGTATGTATGTGTGTTTGTGTGTAGATTTTTATGTGTACATGTGAGTGGGTGTGTGTGTATGTGTCTATGGGCTCTATTTTCACGATCATAAGCGCATTGTCTAAAGTCTGTCGCGCAAGTTGGTTTGGGGGCGTTCCCGACACAATTTGGTATTTTCACGGCGGAAAAAGCGAACATTGCGCCAGGCGCATCGTTCAAAAGGGTTGGGTTACTTCATTAGTCATGGGTGTGTTTTGGGCGTAACATACAATTAACCAATGAGAATTTATACTCTCATTCCCTTTAAGAGCCAGCGGGCGCATTGTCCATAGCCTGTTGCTATTACGATGGCGGATTTACCCGGACGGGAGGAGCTTTTCGGTCGAGGAGACCGATCTGCTCGTGCGTGAAGTAAAAGCGCGTGAGTAGTTAATATTCGGGGATGGAAAGAATCCCCCCAAACCTCCGCGGGTCATAGAAGTATGGGAGGAAATATCTTCAATAATTGTGTCCTCCTTTGGCAAGAAGAGAACTTTCGAACAGTGCCCAAAGCGGCAACGTTAGAAGACGTGAAACAAACGCTTTAAACTCAAAGGAAACATCAAAAATAAAAGATGGAGGTCCATCAAACCATTAGTCCACTAGTTTTCGTTTTGATGATTAGTCCATTTCATTTCTTACAACTTGCCACGCTGTTTATTAAATAAACTGCAGAGCATTGCAATCGCTGTTTATTTAAAAGACAAAAGAAACTGCAGAACATTGCTATAAACTGCAAAACATTGCTATACTCTTATTATTTGTGCCTGTTTGCTTATTAAAACATAAAAATACATGGCTATACAGGCTATAGACGTTGCAACTTTTCTGCCAGTTCAGCTCGCCTCTCAGGGGCAGCAGCAGGTACATTGGGGTTTGACGCGCTGTGCGCCGAAAGCGGTACAATAATGTTAGAAGACGGGAAACAAAGCCTTAAACTCAAAGGAAACATCAGAAATAAACGGAAGGTATAGGTCCATCAAACCATTAGTCCACTAGTTTTCTTTTTGATGATTTGTCCATATTATTTCTTACAACTTGCCACGCTGTTTATTTAAAACGACAAAAGAAATCGTAAATAAACTGCAGAACATTGCAATTGCTGTTTATTTAAAACGACAAAAGAAATTGTAAATAAACTGCAGAACATTGCTATAAACTGCACAACATTGCTATATTCTCATTATTTGTGCATGTTTGCTTACTAAAACATACAAATACATAGCTATACAGGCTATACATGTTGCAACTTTTCTGCCAGTTCAGCTCGCCTCTCTGGCGCAGCAGCAGGTACATCGGGGTTGAAAGCGTTGTGCGCCTCTAAAATAGCTTTTCAACAATGCGCCAGTGACGAAAAAGCACCTTTTCATTAATCAAAAGCGCAAATGGTTTATACGTCCTCATAATAGCATCTGGTGCGCTTTGCGCCAGACCACACCTCTTCTTTTCGCTGACCCGCCCGTCACGGCGCAATGTCATCTGCTATCTAGACAACGTGATTTTTTGCCTGAAAAAATGAACGTTGCGCTGGCACAGAATAGCAATGACAGCATGCGCATGTCGCGAATGCACAATGCGCCGCGGCAAAATAGGGCCCTATGTGTGTTTGTGTGTGTGTGTGTGTGTGTGTGCGTGTGTGTGTGTACTGTATGTGTGTGCGAGCCTGAATGTCTGCCTGTGTATGTGTGTTTGTGTGTGTGTGTGTGTCTGCGTGAATGTGTGTGTGAGTGCGTGTGTTTATGTGTGTTTGGTCTTACTTCCTCTTGGGCGTTTGCAGATGACGCCGTGCGTGTGGTTCTTGCAGGGGCTGATCTTCCACAGGCCTGTGTTGCTCTGCACCCAGAAGCAGGTGCTGGGGGACAGCATGCCCATGTTGGCGTCCTGCAGCTCCCAGTTAGTGTAGCCCAGGCCCACCTCCTCAGACCACTGCAGCGTGCCATCTGAAACACACACACACACACACACACACACGGAAATGAATGGGCACGCACAAACACACACCAAAAATACACACACACACACATGCGCACATACACACACGGAAATGAATGGGCATGCGCAAACGCGTGTGCGTGTGTGTGTGCATGCTTCTGTTTGTGACGTGTGTGTTAGAGAGTGTGTATGTGTGTGTCTGTGTGTATATATGTTTGTCCCCCAACTTAATGCACTTTGGGTGCTTGGGTATTTCTGTGTGTGTGTGTGTGTGTGCATGTCTCTGTGTGTGGTTTGTGTGTTAGAGTGTGTGTAGGTGTTTTTCCCCCAGCTTAATGCCCTCTGTATGCTTTGGTCTTTGTGTGTGTGTGTGTGTGTGTTTGTGTGTGTGTGTGTATTCTCCCACCTTGCGTGTTGAAGCTGAGGCCTAGCCACGCCCCGTGTGCCTGGTCCTGGTAGCCCTGCATGTGCTCCCAGATGAAGCTGCCCTCACTCTCATCCAGCACCGACAGCAGCTCCGCACCCACTGATACACACACACACACACACACACATACACACACACACACACACACACACACAAAGACACACACACACAGAAAAGAGAAACAATGGATACATCACAGACATGAAGGCAACACAAAGCAGATTAAATTGATCTATTGCTTACACATATGTCTGTTTGTGTGTGTGTGTGTGTGTGTGTGTGTGGATCACAGAAGTAAAACTGAAGTATTTTAGAACATGTCACTGTGTGAGTGGAGGTGGGAGGTTGAGAAAGTTATTTGTGGTTGGACATTGTGTATGTATGTCTGTATATGTGTGTTGGTGTGTGTGTGTGTGCGTGTGTTTGTGCGTGCATGTGTGTGTGTGTGTGTATGTGTGTGTGTTTGTGTGTGAGAGATTGTGTATGTGTGTGTGGTCCTAAATGTGTATGCGTAAGAGTGTGTGTGTGTTGATTTGGTGAGGTACCGTGGTTGCAGATGTGTCGAGCCTCGTGCTGCAGCCTCAGCTGGTCCAGGTTGAAGGCGTAGCAGTTATTCCTGAATGGCACCCAGGCCCAGCCGTCCACAGCCTGCGGGCAGTCACCTGCATATGTCCACCTGTGATCAATGGCCCTCTCTGTGGGAGTGAGGGAGTGAGAGAGAGAGGGAGAGAGAGAGGGAGGGAGAGGGGAGGGGAATGAGGGAGAGGAAGAAAACATGGGGGGGGGGGTAGGGAGAGAGAGAGAGGTAGGGGGAGAAAGAGACAAAGACAGAAGGAGAGGGTGGGGGTGAGAGAGAGAGAGAGAGAGAGAGAGAGAGGTGGTAGAGAGAGAGAAACAAAGAGAGGTAGGGAGAGAGCGAGACAGAGAAGAGTGAGAGAGAGTGAGAAAAACAGGGGAGAGAAAAACAATGAGAAAGAGAGGGAAGGTGTCAGAGAAACACAGTGCGAGACAGAGTGAGAGGAGGAGAGAGAAGAGGGGAGGAAGAGAGAGAGAGAGACAGAAGCAGAGGAAAAAAAGAGAGGAGCAGAAGAAACAAAGAAAGAGAGAGTAAGTATAAAGTGTGTCTTTACATACACATGCACTTTAGCTAAAAGTTCCCCTCTACACACAGTAGTTGTATCATTTTTCATCAACTCAAGACTAGACCGGTGCTACAATATAAGCAACAGTAAGCAATAATGTGTCATGTCAGACATGCTCATACACACACACACACAGCGGCACCTGCCTATGCCTCCTGGCCTCACCTGGGTTCATGTCGCAGATGGTGTTGTTGACCTTGGCTTCGCAGCGGGACACAGTCCATAGGCCAGACACGGACATGTGACCACAGCCCACCATGTGATTGAGCTCGCCATCCCTCCAGGCAGAGTAAGTCACCTCCTCCTCCCCCAGCCAGGAGAACACTCGACCCTGGAGCACCAGAGTAAAACAAGTAAACACGTCGCACTCTGATGACATGTGACACTCAAATGAATCTGATTGGCTGGTCGATCATGTCATCATGGCAGCCTGAGTGGTGAAGACCTTTTAGCACACTACAGCAATCGAAATGACTGATTAAGCTCATAGTTCTGTGTGTTTAATTTCCTTTGTGTCACATGTGAGAGAAAACTGACTACTCTGCTTAATTACATGCTTTGAGGCAACTAAATCACACACAGGTCACTTTTTGACATACACTTTAAAATATAATAGGGCCAGTAGTGGTTCTTCAGAGCGATGCCATAGAAGAACATTTTTCAGTGCTTCAAAGAAGAATCAAGGCAACAGTTCTTTAAAGAGCCATTTGACACCGATATGACATAATATAGCCCATTATGATCTGAGGCTCTGAAGAGCCATTTTCATTGCGCAGTACCTTTCACATACATGCTAAAAAATAAAGGTGCTTAAATGGTTTTCTAAATCTCTGGATGGTTCCATGGAGAGTGAAGGTTCTTCTATGGCATCGATGAACCAGTACTGGCCCCATTATTTTTTAGAGTATATAAGAATGTTGAGGTCATAGATTTTTTTTCCTCCTCCTTTCACCTCTCTAAACTCTCTAAACCTCTCTAAACTCTAAACTGTTTTATATTGCACCTTTATAAAAACCCTTCACTCACCCTTTATCTGTAACTTTACAAAGAAGAGTAGGTGGGTTTGTACGTGTGTATTTGTGGGGAGGGTTATGGACTGTATGTAAAACTTTATGCCAGAACATTTAAGTGAAAAGCAACCGTTAAATTTGCCTATATGGTTTAACAGTTTAATAGTTTCCATTCCATGGGGCATTGATATGAAGCAGTGCTTAAACTTTCTGCCAGAACTTTAGAACTACTTTTCATAGTTGAACGGTTTCACGGAATTAATGCAAACCTTGCCAGCCAATCAGAAAACAGCATTCTATTTGACCACGCTATAAGGTACCACACACACTCCCCTGCATGTCCCCCCACCAATCCCACTCCCCCCCAGCTCTGCCACCAACCATGTCGTTCTGCAGGCCGATCCAGGCGGGCTTGCGGAGGGTGTGGAGCAGGAGTGTGAGGTAGGCCTGCTGGCGCGGGTCTCTGATGGTGGCCAGGGTGCCGTTGAGGGACTGGCACACATGCAGCGCCCCCTCCCAGTCCAGCGGCTTCTGCAGCAGACGGTACGATGCGCCCTCAAACTCCAGCGGCGCCGACAGCGATGGTGGCAGCATGTCCACACCAGCAGGTATGGCTGGGTCTAAGAAGCATGAACACACAGACACAGACACACGCACACACACACACACACACACACACACACACACACACACACACACACACACACAAAGACACACAAATGCGTAAGCAATAGATCCAAATATATACTGTTTTAGCTCAATTTAATGTCATCATTGTGATGGCTGTCTGCTTTTGTGTCAGTATTTCCTTCGTGTTGCCTTCATGTCTGTGATGTATTCATTGTTTTATGTGCTGCCTGCTTGGCTAGGGCCCCATCCATAAAAGATCATCTTAGTGTGATCCATCTCCTGATTAAAAGTGGTCTATGTAGTACTGTGGCCAACACTGGTACTGCAGTCAATTTCAAAATGCTGAAAAGCACTGGTTGGAGGCAAACAAAAAATCAAAACACAAAAGGAATTTGCTGTAATGCTGTAATGTCTCTGGTGTCATATCAGAGCCATTTTATGAGCACTTCCCATAAATGTCTTAAATATGCCCCTTTATATAAAATAAAATAAAATATTCTGGAATAAATAGTGCAGTACTTTGCTAGTCTTTCTGCCAAGGGTTGCACAGCTGGGAGCCACATAAAACAAGCTTATATACATGTCCAAACTTCCCAAACACAAGAGAAAATAGTTGTGCAATGAAAACACAGGCTTGTATTAATACAAGTCAGTGGCTGATCTGTAACAGCTTGAGGATGAAACAACTTTCCATATACAATTCAAAGGAACATCAAATTTGATAACTTTTTATACAATTTTTTTATATGACCATGATGCGTAGGCTGGTTGCACAGAGAGCTGTTGTCTCATCCTTCCTCAGTGAACCAGTCTGCTTGTACAAGACAAGTTTTTGTACACTTCTGTTGTTGGTGCCCGAGCACCTTTTATGCTATGTCAATGCCTTTGTTAAAAAACTGCTGCCATGTTTTTTCCCCTGAGCAGTTGTCTCACTGTCATGGCCAGTGGAGCGGAGGATGCAGCGTGGGTCACGGCTGGACAAATACCAGATGGCCAGAGTGCTCTTTGTCAGGAGGACCTGAAGGCAGGCTTTGATGGTGAAAGTTAGGCTGTCCTGACCAAGAGTAGTGAGAGCAGGCAGACACACAGACACAGACACAGACACACACACAGACACAGACACACACAAACACACATGCTTGCCAATGCCTCTGTATGACTTGTGTGTGTGTGTGGGTGTGCATGCGTGTGCATGTGTATGTGTGAGAGAGAATGTGTGCGTGTGTGCATGCGTGTGTGTATATTTGTCTGCATATGCGTGGGCTTGTGTGTGTGAGACTGTGTGTGTGTGTGTGCCTGTGTGTGAGTGAGACAATGTGCGCGTGTGCATGCATGTGTGTGTGTGTATCTGTCTGCATATGTGTGTGCATGTGTGAATGACAGTGTGTGTGTGAGCATGTGTGAAAGTGTGTGTGCGTGCATACCTTTCCTCTTCATGCAGATATAACCATGCTTCTCCGTCTCACACCCTCGTGAGGCCCACATGCCTGTGGTTCGCGCCGGGCTGCCATGCTGCATGACCACACAGTTGCCCTGGCAACACATTATGAGGTCATCAATAAGAGTCCAGGGACTGAACAATCAGTGAGATACAGCACATTTAACCAATGAAATGGCCTAAAAAGGACAAGGAAAGAAAAAAAGAAGAGAGAGGAGACATCCAAACAGGAAAAGAGACAAGTGGATAGAATTAATCACCGCTGGAGAGCATGACCCGCTGTGTGTCTACCTTGTTAGTCTGTGTTCCACTGTTGTCTTTGGGCTCTCCGGGGGCCCAGTTGGTGTAGCTGAGCAGGCCAGGCTCCTCCCAGTGGAACTGGGCCTTGGGGCTGGAGTTCAGGCCCACCCACATGTGGAAACTGGTGTTTGGCAGGTTGGCGACCAAGAAAGCTGCAATGGAGACAGGAAATGGAGTGAAAATAACACACCATAGAGGAGTGAATGTCACTGCTACAATGCCCTACTGATGCATTGGGAGTGCAAGTGCGGCTGAGTGTGTGTGTGTAAGAAAGAGAGACAAAGAGAGAGAGAGAGAGAGAGAGAGAGAGAGAGAGAGAGAGAAAGAAAAGAGAGAAGAAAAAGTGAGAAAGAGAAAAAGAAGGAATGGGCATGTGCTTTAGTACATGTTTACACATATAGTGTAAATATATATATTTGCATTCCTGCCTTTATACAGAAAGTGTGTGAGCATGTGTGTTTTGAACAGTACCTTGCTCCACATGACTGGGTACTGTGGCCAGCCTTGCCCCATGAGACTGGCAAATGGTACTGGCAGTGGACCAGGTGGCTCGCTCAGACTCGACATGCCCAAACACCCTATAACACTACAGTCAGACCAAGAGGGGCAGAGAAAAGGCAGAACAAACAATGCACAGGGCTTAAATAAGGTCACTGGTAACAGATGACATACTATATCTTAAACATAGCAGTATGAACCCATCTTGTTGTGTGTTTATTCGATTACTCAAAAATTATCTCACACAAAACAGTACTCTTTTTTTTTCAGGTATTTTCATTTTCAGGTATGGCATCAACACACCCAGGCACTAGGCATGATACTTTCTGGAGTTCACACTGCTACATTCACATAAGAAATCTCCTGGGATTATCCTGGGATTTAAACTGGGGCTCTGCCATGAAACACTTTGGGACAAATTCCTCTCGAGGATACCTTTCACAGATAACAACACCTCTGGAAAAATCCCAAAGGAAAGTCCCACAGTCCAGACTGAGAGTGAGTGAAAGCATCTTTAGTATGAACTGAAGAGAGAGTGCTGCTATGAGGACAATCTGACAGTGACCTCCAGTCCCTGTGGGTTACCTTTCACACATACACATACAGCACCTCTGGAAAAATCACAGAAGAAAATCCCACAGTCCTGGCTGAATGTGAAAGGTGCTTTTAGTGCTTTTAACAACTGAAGGAGGTGTGCTGCTCTGAGGAGAACTTAAGTGAACATCCCTGTCAGTGCGTGTTAAATCATGGGAGTTGTAGTTTTTTTTTTTTTTACCTTGTGCAGGAAGGCGCTCCATCCATCAGGGCAGCCTGCTGACTGAGGGGGGAGGGCCGGGGTTGGTGGCACCGTGCCAGTGACGTTCACTCTCTTGCAGATGTAGCGGTAGTCAGACTGACACTTCTGATCTGACCACTCACCTGGGAGACCAATGAGAGAGAACGGGAAGGGAGACAGAGGAGAAGAGGTCAACATGAGATTGCTGTGACCCTCGTCTGCAGCTTCACATGTGACAGTGACAAACAATGTCATGTGTAGTCTCTTCCCCCTGCTGTCCCATTTGTGGAACTGCATTTCTGAAACAAGTTTGAACTTAAAGTAGGAACAGAGGCCAATTGAGGACACTGCTGATCACAAGGAATAAATAATAAATTATAATAAAGATATAAAGGGGGACATGTTCATTAATGTCACGTTTTTATTTGTATATGTATATATATCTGTGTGTGTGTGTGTGTGTGTGTGTGTGTGTGTGTGTGTGTGTGTGTGTGTGTGTGTGTGTGTGTGTGTGTGTGCGCGCGCGTGTGTGTGTGTGGTGTGGTGGCTCAGTAAAGGTCATGTGATGCAGTCTTTTTAGTGTGTGTGTGATAGATATATATAGAGAGAGACAGAGAGACTGAGAGAGAGAGACAGAGAGAGACAGAGAGAAAGGCCACAGCATTTAATTGTGACTTCTCACCTTCGCTGCCGGTCATGTAGATACACTTCTTGTCTCGGCTGATGGGGAAGGGACGGCCGGGGGCCCAGGACACGTAGTTGAGCACTGAGTGGTCTGACCAGCGGAAACGGCCATCACCCTCATACGTGTGCAGACCCAGCCACCAGTTCTCCCCCTCCTTGGACACCTATGTGTGGAGACAAGACAAGAGGAAGGCCAGGGGAGAGAAATAAAAATTAATAGTGAACATAATTTAAGAAACAAAATCCTCACTACCAGAGTCTCAGTTAATGCCAGCTCATTTATTCTGCCTTTCTGTCCATAAAGTTGTCCATCCATCCCAAATGTAATGTCCATCACTACCGTACATACGTCCCTGAGTCTTTTGTGTTGCTTCATGATGTCTGATGGAATTACACTGTTTAGTTCGTCATCCTACGCTCTCCGCCGAGGCAACGACGGATGAAATGAAAGCAAAATGTCATCTGTTTCCATAATTTTGGTAAGGTGCAAAAAAGTCCTTACGTGTTAGGTGTTTTTTCTTTTTGACTTTACTACTATAACAGAAAAAACAAGTGCTTCACACACAATATGGCTGTTACACCATCTCACCCCTTACTTTGGCCAAAGAACTGGATGGAATGTCTTTCACTTCAGAATGTGCTGATGATGTTACCTAAAATGATCACTACAATTTGGTCGAGCAAAAGTATCTACTATGGTGCTATTGAAATACTGATCTGTGCTTAATGCATCCATTGCATTGATTGCTGATTGAGGTATTCTATATCTAGATGTTTGAGGCCTGGAGTAATGCCACCTGCGTGTCACGTGTGTTCACTTCACAGATTGGTTAAATGCAAACAGCACATTTCATCCGGAGATTCCCTCTGATGACATAAAGAATGACTTTCCTTCCTTCCCCATCTGTGGAGTATGGAGAAGGATCCCTGATGGCTGGCCTGTACACTCACCTTGCGCATGGTGTCCCTGAGGAAGCGGTCCTCCTCGGCAGAGTGGATGGAGCTCAGGGAGGCCTGGGACCAGGAGCAGATCCTCTGGGCCTGGGACCAGGTGGAGCGGTGCTCCGAGAACTTGTATTCCGCCTCCTCAAATGGCACCCAGCCCAGCGCCGAGTCTGAGGAGGGTGGGGTGGGGGGTAGGATTGTTGGGGAGGACATTACCAATCAAAGGGGGTATCTCCACTCAAGGGTCTCTCAATTCAGAAATTACCATACTACGCTACACTACATTACATTATTACATTACCCTTAACAGATGCTTTTATCCAAAATGACTTACAATAGAGGACACAAAACAAGCTATAGCATTCGAACCAGTGACCCTCCAATCCTAACACCAACTCTCTAACCACTAGGCCACAGCTGCAACCGTTCAACTCCCCATCAAACATTATGAGTAAACTAGGGCTTTTTCTTGTGGAGTTCAGGGCTTGTAGGACTGGGACAAAAGAAAATTATCCAGTGCTGAGATAGCGGAACTGAGAATGCCTGCGCACAGCAAGTTTAATGATTACTAAATCAGGGATTGATTAATACCTGCATGCAGCAAGCTTTAATGATTACTAAATCTACCAGCTTTTATGGTGACTGTGAGAAAGTAATAGGAAAATCTGTGCTAATTATATTATGTACATATTTTAAATATACATTAAATGCCTGGTGAGTTAACAGTGTCAGTTCACACATGCATGTTTGTGGGTGAGTGAGAGGGTGTGAGTGTGTACATGTTTCGTGTAATGTAAGAAAATGCAAACCTTCAGTTGCCTCTGGTATGGTCTCCTTTACTCCTGTAAACAACAAACAAATGAAAGGTTTAAAAACACCCCCAGAGCATGAATACACACATTAAAATGCACACACACGCACAGACACACACACATGCATAAACAATAAACACAGACAGACAGACAGACAAACAAACAAACAAACAGACAGATAGACAGACAGACAGACAGACACACACACACACACACACACACACACACACACACACACACACACACTCCTTTTAAGCTGTAAATGTACAGACACACACCTTTAGGAATTTTGCAGATCCAGTCCAGCTCTGACTCACAGGGCATTGGCAGCCAGTGCCTTGTGGCCAGATCTATGGTCACACACTTCCGCATGGGAGAGTAATATCTCGCAAAGTTCTGATATGTAAACTGAAAGAAAGGGTTATGGAGGATCAACTGACAGAAAAGTAAAACAAATTGTAAAGAAAATATTTTTTTTACAAAAATGGGTGAGATTTAGCATACTGGCTCAATACAGATTAAAAATATCCATGACTGGCCATCCCATGTGCAACAGACTGAATGACTATAATTGGCTGCACTGATTGGAGCAAACCCATGCTCTGCTGTGATTGGTCTGAAAAGCTATGTTGCAGGCAACTGGACTTCTTTTGGAGCTTGACGTTGTTTCACCTTTTGTCTAAAAGGCTTCTTCAGTTCTGACCTGATGATGGAGAAGCAGGAGCTATATCTCTGGACCACTGGAGGTGGAGCAGAGAGCTGTAGACCACACCCCTCATCATGTGACATGAGGGACTCATTAACATAAGTCAATGTGTGAATTGGAGTAAGACTCATTATAATCACAGGATCCAGAGAATTGATTTGATGGTGACAAGCATCCCTTCCTGGGATAAGATCTCAGGGCAGGATGGTATGCCCTCTCCTCTGTTTGATTGGTTAAGTTATGTTAAATTGGTTGTTCCAGATGGACATAGATGGCTTCCTAAACTCCTCTCTCAAACCAGCTGCCTTCCTTGTGCAAAATGTGCATGTCAGTGTATTCAAAGGAGTGTCCCTTCTCTTTTAGTTGTAAATCTACTGCTGAATCCTGTTCTGATGCAGTCGCCCTCCTGTGTTTGGCTATGCATCTGTGAAGTGGTTGCTTAGTTTCTGCACTATACAGATCTGGGCACTACTCACTGCATAAACCACATTGTCGAGGTTGTGTTTTGGATTTTTGTCCTTGGGGTGAACCAGTCTCTGTTTGAGGGTGTTGCAAGGCTTGAAGCATACTGGAATGTTGTACTTGCTGAAGATTTGCCTTTGTTTCTCAAAAACTCCAGATACGTAGGGCACCACAATGTGATTGCTTCTGTTGCTTTTCTTGGTGTCGGTTGATGTTTTGGTTCCTTTTTCCTGTTTTTTCCTGTCTTGATGAATGCAAAGTGGGTAACCACACGTTCTTAGTGCCTGTTTGATATGTGCATGTTCCTTTTTTCCCCCTACTGTTTTGGATAGGATGCTGTCTGCCTGGTGTTGTTGTCCAATGGGTGATGAGAGTCAAAGAATAGGTATTGGTCAGTGTGTGTGGGTTTCCTGTAGACCTCTGTAGTGGTAGTTTTCTGTTTTTGGTGTCCTCCCTAGTGAATTTAATGGAGCTTTTGACTGAGTTAATGCGTTTAGTAAAGGCCTCATCAGGTCAGAACTGAAGAAGCCTCTTGGATGAAAGGTGAAACATCTTCAAGCTCCAAAAGAGGTCCAGTTGCATAGAATTTGGCTCTTTTGACTACCATGACCTGAAGTTGCATACAACTTAGCACTTTTGACTACCATGACCTGGAGAATCTTCACAGACATATGTCTACTTACAGGGGTTCTGTCACTCCACTTCCAGCTCTCATTGTCCAGAGGGTTCTGTCGGTGGAGGCCGATCCAGAACCAGTGCTGCTCATGGTCCTCAGACTCCCTGATGATCACATAAATAACATCCAGGGTCAAAGGTCAAGTTATCAGCAAATCAAAAAGTTACATAGAGGTATAAAGATCTGCTGGGTATTTGCAGTCCCTGAGCAACTACCTTATCTTTGTATTATTCATTCATCATAAGGAGAAAACCCCTTACTTTATACTGTATTTATGCAATAGTTACAGTTACATAGGTTTAGCATGTTTTCAGCCTGACATAGTATATTGCTTTTTGAACACATTTAAGGACATTTGTTAAAAGCAAAATTATTAATTTAAAGCATTTAGTGTGTTACTGTTCGAAATTGACACAGTTACCTGGCTGTTTGTGACAACATGACAATGTAAAGTGCTTGTTCAAGAAAATAGGGCATTCATTTTTAAGGTGCACACTTACACTTTTACAGTACAAATCCCTACAAAGACATGCACCCATATGCTCGTAAGCACACACACACACACACACACACACACACCCTCATACCCAAACTTCTCGAGTAGGATCTTCTCAATGTAGTTCTCCTCCTCTGGTCCACTGATACTCAGTAGGTTTGCCCCATGGCTTGAGCAGTATGAGTGAGCCTGTTGCCATGTATACCGCTCATCCACATCACCTGAGTGAAACACCTAATGGGGAGAATGAAATGAAGACTGTTAGCAAGGACAGGACAGACTCAGGGAAAGAGAAGGGGAAGTGGGGGAAACCAAAGAGGCATTCTAAGAACTGGAGAGAGTGAGGAAATCTTGCTGCTTTTTATCTCAATAGCCCATGCTAGGCTGGGGAAATTCAGTTGTAGTGAAACGAAATTTTAAGATTCATTTTTTTAATTTTCAAAATAGTGTTTCATGGAGCTCATTTCAGCACCTTTTGTTATTAAACCAATTAGGTTCCACATGACTGATAGAGGTAACACACAACGCTATATTGGGGATTTGCATTGAACATTCAGTGAAGAAAAACAAGGAAAATAGGGCACCCTAGCATTGTTCAGGGAGGCGACATGCACTGTATTCCATAGTCTCCCAAGAGGTGTCTTCACCATGCACAGGGGAGCTCCTGGCCTCCTGCCCAACTATAAACTTGTGAATAAGCTGAAAACACAGGCTGTCGGAGCAGCCACCACCCAGTATAGGGGTAGCGGTGCTATGGGGAAACAAAAACCAAGCAAATTTTTAAGAAGACAGCCATGAGGAAATGCTTTCCTAATTGGATGATGCTAACCATGCCAATCCTGACTACAGCCATAAAACTCTCTCAAGCTCCAAAAGCAGTCCAGTTGCTTACAACTTTGCTCCTTTGACTACCACAACCTTGATAAATAAGAATCTTCACACACAGATACAAAGAAGACACACAGATTTTTCCCCAGTTTTTCTGGTTACTGTCTGAAAATTAACCCTATTTGTCACAGTTTTGCACTGTTTCAAAAACGTCAGGCTGCAGCACTTTTAATTATGTAATGTAATAAAGTACCTAGCATTGTTGTAATCTCAGAAATATTATTAGAACATTAGCTCATAAACATTGCTGAGTGTTGGCCAACAAAGTGCTAGAGAAACTTTGACCTATCTAGTCTACTCAATCACACAGGGCCTTAATTGTCAAGTTGTGCCATCAGCTGAAGCCAGTTGGTTAATTAAGAGTCAGGCAGTGGAGGTGTGCCCATAAAAGCCCAGTGTGCTTTGTTGGCAGTTACAGCTGGAGAGTTGCTACAGCAGTGGGGAGAGCTGGTTTTGGTTGGCACCAGTGAATTGGTCATGGCTTTCAGGTACATGCTGGACATTTATCTTTTTTTATTTTTACCAGTTAATGACTAAATGGTCAAAGTAACTGATGTTGGTGTTGATTCTTTGTGAGCTCTTCCAACATGTGTTTGCAGGTTGTCTTGGATATGCCTTGTATTGTTCAGTGGTGTATGTGGTCAACAACTTCAACAAGGTATGACTTGGTCATTATTAGGTCTTTTATGTGCTGTTTGCAAAAATTGACACTTGCTATGCTTTAGGGATGGGCATTCCCCGGAGATTTGGAATCTACAGCTTCATTCCTAGGCCATCAGACAGTGGCTCTCTATTGCACACAAATGAACTCAGTGCAGTGTTTGGTAGAGGTAACCCAAACTACAGTGAACCATCTCAAGAAGACTCTACTGTAACTGGGGTAGGGAAGATGCAGCAGGTTCAGATGCCACCAACCCCAGCTCCAACATGGGGCAAGATGCCACCAGCCCCAGTGAGGCAGCAGCAGCAGCAGGTCCAGGTGCCACCAGCCCCACTGAGCCAGCAGCAGCAGGTCCAGGCTCCACCAGCCCCAGTGAGGCAGCAGCAGCAGCAGCAGGTTCAGGTGCCACCAGCCCCAGTGAGGCAGCAGCAGCAGCAGCAGCAGGTTCAGGTGCCACCAGCCCCAGTGAGGCAGCAGCAGCAGCAGGTCCAGGCTCCACCAGCCCCAGTGAGGCAGCAGCAGGTCCAGGCTCCACCAGCCCCAGTGAGGCAGCAGCAGCAGCAGCAGGTTCAGGTGCCACCAGCCCCAGTGAGGCAGCAGCAGCAGGTTCAGGTGCCACCAGCCCCAGTGAGGCAGCAGCAGCAGCAGGTTCAGGTGCCACCAGCCCCAGTGAGGCAGCAGCAGCAGCAGCAGGTTCAGGTGCCACCAGCCCCAGTGAGGCAGCAGCAGCAGCAGCAGCAGGTTCAGGTGCCACCAGCCCCAGTGAGGCAGCAGCAGCAGGTTCAGGTGCCACCAGCCCCAGTGAGGCAGCAGCAGGTCCAGGCCCCACCGATTCTGCTGCCTCAACTAAATCCATCAAATGCTGCTGGAAGCTCTTCTGGTAGTGGTGTTGGAGTGACTGATGCTGAAGTTGCCTCACCAGGTGAAGAGCGTTACCTCACGATCACTGCACCATCGGGTTTCCGAACCCGGTATGTGGTGAGGTCCTTTAATCGTTATATGCGCGGCAAAAGGGTCTTTTCCCAAACCACCTACATCCCTCTGGACTTTCCAAGTGAGCCGGCTGCTCAGCCTGTTTCTGTCCCTGCTGCACCAGAACAGAAAGTCCAGCCTGTGTATACTGGGGAGGCCTCTACTGCAAGGTAGGGTGTGTCTCCTTTTTTTTTTTTTTTTTTTTTTTTTAAATGTATAACTTTGTATAACCTTGTTTAGCTTTGGTGTATATTAATGAGATTTTGTATTTTCCTTGCAGGAAAGGATAGGTTTCCTGTTCTGTCTTTTGGACCAAGGTCTACATGGATCTGTGGGTTGTTGTCTTCAGGCCATTTTTAATAAAATGTTTGACCTACTACTGACTTTGTGTATTTCTTGAAGGCATTCAGTTCATGTAAATGTTTAACCAAACATTTGCAATTGGGCTCTGAACTCCAAGCTAGCTGAATCGAGTCACAACCAAATCTCCACCCAACCAAATCTGTATTGGGATCAAACGACTATCGACTGATCATCGCATGACATTGGGTGTATGTAACGGTTGAATTGTGTTGCATACGTTCCTCCAATTTGTTGGCAGAGTATGCTTTGGTGCTGTTGTCAGCCAGTTTCTAACTGATCTCACACCCGGGCAACCAGCACAATAAGGACTCTGCTGGTAATGACCTAGCATACTACAGTACGCATGACTGCACCGAAGACCAGAACTTCTACAATTGCTACCAATTCCTATCAGAAATTGTAAGTTGTCTCTACAAGTTTACAACTTCCTGGCAATACATCTGTACTCTCATCACATCATTGCATACACAATCACTAAACTTGGCAAGCAACTGATTTCAGTTATTTTGCTTGCTTTGCAGTCAGGTGAAAAGCTTCTTTTAATACGTTCACTGATTTGTCAAGATGCACACATTTTATAATGTTATTCTTCAAAAAAGGCCATGTTGATGAGGGTTCTAAGAATCACCAGTGTCTGAAGTGGTTTCTTAAATAACCATCCATTCAGAATGTTCCCATCATGATTCAATCACCCAATGGCTTGTGTCCCATGATGCCAACAGCTACTTTCCATCATTGTTGATTTTCTTGTTCCAGGCAGAGACTGGATCCTATGTTCTTACTGTGTTTAAAATGTCCCTTTATCCTGATGTAATGTGCTGTTTCAGTTGGTCCAGCTGCTGCACTGCCCCAAGTATCCAACAGTGCCTGGGGAATGGCTGATGAGCAAAATGCTGACGGACCAAAGGGATTCACAGCCCCAGGTAGGCTGAGGGACTTCAGAGGTGCTAGCCAGCATCAACGCTACAATCTATTCACATTAAAACTGAAACCAAAAGTTGAACCAAAGTTTACCCTAACTGCTGCTCCTACAGTCCACTTGCATGGAGGTTGTATGTCTTTTTTCCTATTCTAAAAGATAGGTCTGCTTGGTCTTATCAACA
>CM059266.1:25831023-25836023 GCA_030347295.1 Setipinna tenuifilis | reverse complement strand
TCCTTCACCTTCCCTTCACCTCCCCTTCACCTCCCCTCCTCCCTTCACCTGCTCTGGCTGCCTGCTACCCAACCTGGCTGACCTCCACATGTCCCCCCTGCTCCAGAGGTGCCCCTGCACCGCTTGTGGGCCAGTAGCAGATATATGGTTGGAAAGGGGAATCCTGCATGTTTGGCCACCAGGGATGGAAATTCCCCACCAACCAGCCAGCCACCAGCCAAATGCTGGTAAAACATATGAAAGTGGCTGGTAGATTTTGAGACACAAAATAATGATTTACTGTTGAGTGGCTGGTAAATTTGACCATTTATTTCCCAGTGGCTGGTAAAAGTGAACATTTTGCAGAGTTAATTTCCACCAGTGAAGGCCACCCTGACCGACTGACTGACTGACTGACTGACTGGTGGTACACAGAACACCATGTACACTGTCTATTAAGGGTGACTCAACATCCCCAGGGTACCGAGAATGTTGGGATGATGAAAACTCTCTCTTTTTTAAAGGGGAACACTCAAAAAGTCACACATTTTAAGGTGAAGTGGGGTAACATGTGCCCTACACGTTTCGTTCTGGAATTTGCAACACTCTTTCATTTACAAAATAAATTTAAAAAGTCAATAAATAAAGTGCAGGGGTAAAAATTCTTCTTTTTAGATTTCTTTTTAAGAAAATATTTAACTTTTAAAATTACAAAAAAAAACAGCTGAAGTGATTTGAGTATGTGGAGCATTCCTTCCTCGGTTCATTTCTGCTGAAAGCGAAGCAGACGCTCATGGTGAGTGATTGGCATACAAGGATGAAGCCAGCTGCCCCTCACGGGGTCTGGAATGTTTTACCAGAAAGAAGGAAGAGAGAAAGAGAGATGACAGAGCCAGAGAGAAAGACAGAGAGAGGCAGAAGGTGACAGAGAGAGAGAGAGAGAGAGAGAGAAAGAGAGAAACAAGAGAAAGATATATGCAGAACTGAAACCGAGATAGATGCCCACACACTAAATCCAACAGCAAAGCCCACCTCACCCCACCCAACTACATTCTACTGGCAGACAATGATCCTTACTGGCAGACAACAGATGCAATTGAATTCCTTTCCCCATGAACAGCGTTCTTTAGACCACTCCAGTGTGGTCTGGGCACGAGGTGAAAGGTCAACCCCAGGATCAAGGGGTCAAGGGTGAGGGATGAAGGTGAGGGTCAGGGCAAAGTCGTTCTGGACAAATCGCTGCACTCAGCAGACATATTGGCAACGCCTTGGGGCATTTATTTTGGATTAATAATACCAGGCCCTTCCTAAATGAATGGAGAGACACGAGTATATGCACTCTCCGATGACTGAAGGACATAAAAAATACACGATTGAAATCACATATAATATAACTTGACTGTAAATGACTTGATTGTAATGGCTGGAAATGTTTACTGGTTTGTTATCAAAATAATGCCTTGGCTCTAATGACTCTTGGATCTTGGCAGTGGGACAGGTGGGATATTCGCCATCTTGGCGTTACAAAGTGTCCCTGTGCATTTCAATAGACAATTTCTCCAGTACTCTGTCTTCTGCTATATACAAACAGTCTCTGGTCATGGTGAGGGGTTGGAAGGGGGTGGCGGGGTGGGTCACTCACCGGGCCCCAGAGCTTGACGCAGTCCTCGGCCGTGTTGTGGAAGTTGTTGGGCTCGAATGGGTGCCAGTAGGTGAAGATGACAGGCGTGCGGTCAGTCCACTCGAAGTTCATCTGCATGGCCTGGTCATGGAGACCGATCCAGAGCTCGTCCACCTCTGACACCACAAGCAGGGGATACAAATACAAATATGAATATAAATACAATTTTTTTTTTTTTTTTGTATTTGTATTTTTTGTGGAAATGTGTGTTCAGTTTCATCATCACCAATTTAAAAATACAATAGACATTTCATTTACTGGCATGGCACTACACAAGCATTACATACACATACAAACACAGCCTTTTATATAAAACAAAGGAAAACCTGTGACATATAAAGAATGATTAATAAATATAATAAATAGGCAATAGGATTGAGGGGTCTAAGGAGAAAGATATGTGTGTGTGTTATGACAGGCAGGGAATGAGAGGAAAGAAATGTATGTGTGTGTGTGTGTGTGTGTGTGTGTGTGTGCGTGTGTGTGTACTGTAAATCAACTGTATGTGTTGACAAATATGTGTCTGTGCTTCAGAATCTATTCCAGTGTGAAGAATACTTGAAGAGTTCAGATGCAAAACCCCCTAAACACCATCTTTGAGAAAACTGAGTTAGGGATATTGTGTGAATCCTGTCTAAATCTAGATTTTATAAGTTAAATGTTTTTGTTTAAAAAAATAAAATAAACCGCTCCCGCCGTGTCTAAAATATTCTGTTTAAAATCAAAAACCTCTAAACGCCACTTCACTTTAACAGCAAAACCCCCTAACTCCACTTGACCACTTTTTGAGAAAAACACCATTTTTTATCAGGCCTTTGTATTTAAGTATAGAAACCTAGATTTATTTGAAATCACAAGGACATTAGTTAGGGAAAACACTGTGTAAATTTCACAAATGTTACTTCAACCAAATTACTGTTTTTAACAAGTATTTTCTTTCTTTGCCGTCAAAACCAGCTAAATCCATTAGTGCTTTGTGTGCAAAACCCTCTAAATCCATTTTTTCCATACAGGCATGGGAACGTGTTACAAAACCACCAAAGATACAACTGGAAACATTGAAAATGATTATGCCACACATATGGGGTGGTTATAATAGTGCTGGTGTAAATACAAAGGCCTGATAAAAAATTGTGTTTTTCTCAAAAAGTGGTCAAGTGGAGTTAGGGGGTTCTGCATCTGAACTCTTCACTTTAAGAAATAAGCTGAGATTGTTTTTTCAGGTTGACAGGTTTGTCATAATTCTAAACTATATGAGGGTAGGATGTGTTTAGTGCGTGATGTGTGTGTGTGTTTGTTTGTAAGGGTGATTTAATGTAACCTTTTCTATGGGTATGTGCACTCAGCAAGTTGTGTGTTTGTGTCTGTGAGAAAGTGTGTGTCTCTCCCTACATCTGTATGTGTGTGTGTGTGTGTGTGCCGTTCCTAATGTTGATGATGAGCTTCAGCTCTGGTAGAGTGTGTATGCTGACCAGGTTGTGTGTGTGTGTGTGTGTGTGTGTGTGTGTAGGTGTTCCTTTCCTCATGTTGATAATAACTCCAGCTCTCTGAGGATGTGTATGCTGACCAGGTTATGTATGTTTGTGTGTGAGTGTGTGTGTGTGTGTGTGTGTGTGTGTGTGTGTATGTGTGTACCTTTCCTCATGTTGATAATAAAATCCACCTCTGGGAGGGTGTGTATGCTGACCAGGTTATGTATGTTTGTTTGTGTGTGTGTGTGTGTGTGTGTGTAGTGTGTAAATACCTTTCCTCATGTTGATAATAAACTCCAGCTCTGGTACGGTGTGTATGCTGACCAGGTTGGCCTCCATCTTCTGGCAGGTGACCTGAGCGTGGTGCCAGTCCATCTTATCCCTGTTCATCCTGTAGCAGCCTGTCTGGAAGGGCTGCCACCCCAAATCACACTGATACTCTTCATCGTCCGACCAGGAGTCTGTCACACACACACACACACACACACACACACACACACACACACACACACACACACACACACACACACACAGATACACAGACACAGACACAAACACAGAGATACACAGACACACACACAGACACACACACACACAAACACATTTTGAGTGTATTTGAGTATTTTATGTGGGAGGACCGAGAGACAGAGAGAGATACACACACACATACACAAAGAGAGACAGAGAGACACACAGACACACACATGCACACACACACACACACACACACGCACCCTTTGTATCATTTGATAAATAGTTAAACACAAGCACAGACATCTACACCAAAGTCTGTGTGCTAAGGTAGCCTTGAACTTGAAAGGTACAGTTTTTAATCCTCAGAAGTGACTGGCAGCCAGCCCCTGCTGCCAGACAGCAGATCCTTAGTCCTGCACTCTACCCACACGCCATCGCAAAACAAGGCTACCATTACCACACTGACTGTAATTACAGGCCATTATCCTCCAGGCTCTGGGAGTTGAGACAGAGGCTTAAGTTCAGCTTAGGAACTTCTTCATTGCAAGCTATTATGCCACATCTTAAGACAACTTTCAAAAGAGTGCTGATGCAGCATGCTTTATCTATACATGTATATAAAAAAGATGAGAAAGGTTGGGGGGTGGGGGAGAGAGAGAGAGAGGGAGAGAGAGAGACAGAGAGAGTGAGTGAGAGGGAGAGAGAGAAACAGAAAAACAGACATACAGAGAGAGAGAAAGAAAGAAAGAAAGAAAGAAAGAGAGAAATGAAGAAACAGAATAAGAAAGAGAAACAGAGAGAGAGAGAGAGAGAGAGAGAGAGAGAGAGAGTAAGGGATACAAGAGAGATGAAAAGAGGGGGAAGGGAGAGAGGCGGAAGGGAGAGAGGGGGGGAGAGAAAGACATAGAGGTAAAATCAGTGCTGCCGACATTAACTTACTCTACTTTCGTGTAATTGGATGTCCTTGAATGCGTGTGTTAAATTCATAAACTTGTAAGGTACATCCCTGTCTTATTAAAGACGTTCTGTTTTGAGTTCACCAAGCACGATGAGTCTAACTGTACCTGACAATCTCAAGCAAAACATGTCTAACGTAATGTAGCTACTTCAGTAAAAGCTACATCAAGGTCATTCAAACAAGGTCATTAGATAAACACACAGTCGCACCCAAGGCAGCGATTACACACAGCACTGACAGACAGTGGACAGCACATGAGCACTGCATAATGACTAACAGATGGGGGATTTGGGTCGGTGCGGTTGTGTAAGAAAGAGGAAAACAGGAATACCTATGCATGTTTATCAGCAGTGACCCATTGTAAAAAAGGTCAAGCATACCAGCCAGCACAGGAATGTATGAGAAGGCCGGTGGTGCTTGTTATGGTGCTCGTTGA
>CM059266.1:25766023-25828523 GCA_030347295.1 Setipinna tenuifilis | reverse complement strand
AGGAGAGGAGAGGAGAGGAAGAGAGAGAAGGAGAGGAAGAGAGAGAAAGAGAGGAGAGGAGATGAGAGGAGAGGAAAGGAGAGGAAGAGAAAGAGGGAGAGAGAGGAAGAGAGAGAGGAGAAGAGATGTGGTGGAGAGAGGGGATAGGATAGGAGAGGAGAGGAGAGGAGAGGAGAGGAAGAGAAAGAAGGAGAGGAGAGTAGAGGAGAGGAGACAGAGGACAGAGAACAGATGTCACTCTGCATGACTGCCCAGGACAGCCGCTTCACTTTGCGGGACTGGATGATGACGTGTGACAGAGGCAGACTGAGATGGGCAGAGCTGCCACTGGAAGGTCACTGATTTTAGGTTCATAAGCACTTACCGCACTACATTTGGCTGTATAATGCACATAACTCATAGTAATACATCGTAACCATAGACCATCTGTATTCAGTAATTCAGTACTCTATATCGTTGTACTGTCTCTGAATGTGTTTATATCTTTATACCATGATATATTACATACGTGAAAATGAATTTCCGGATAATCAAAGGAATGATTTTTCGGATACTGGTGGAGTGTTGCAGTATAGAATAGATGTAAGGCATGAGTAGACTGAGAGATAGATAGAGAGTGTGTGTGTGAGAGAGAGAGAGAGAGAAGAGAGAGAAAGAAATAGAGAGAGAGAGAGAGAGAGAGGAGAGAGACAGAGACAGAGACAGAGACAGAGAGAGATATGCAGTTGTGGAATACTGCACAGTTGCACTACTCTGTCACTAGGAGTCCTAGTTCCTGGTCCGCCCACTTACTCTTGACTGGGCAGAAGCCCCAGCGCTCGTCCTTGCCGTAGTCGAAGGTAGTGGCACACCACATGTGTCCGTCCTCGCGGCCCACGCTAGTGCAGCTGTGGAACCACTGGCCATCGTACAGGAAGGGCAGGAAACACGGCCGGCCGTTGGAGTTGCCCTGGATAGTGTAGATCTCTGCAGAGGGGGGGAAGAAGGGAGAAAGAAAGAGTGAGGAGAGAGAGAATGAGGAGAAAGAGAGAGAGAGAGAGAGAGAGAGATAGAGAAGGGGGGGGGGGGGGTGAGGTAGTGAAGTGAAGGGAAAAGAGTTCTGCTCACACTGTATTTGGATGGTCCTATAGTCCTACAACAACTGTTGCTAAGCTTACAAACAAATTAAATTGTTTTGTCACAAAAAAATATGAAAAATATGACCAAAAACCAAGTAATGATGTCTTTACAGTTTTTACACCCACAGAGAGGAGAGCCATGCTTAATAAAAGTGAAGTTTAGAAAAAAAGGGATGTCACACCCAATTTGGATGGTAGATAAGCCTATAGACTGTCTACAGATGCTAAGACTGTCCATAAACCATGTGTTGAAGCTCTGTGTCTTGTTAGGGTTAGTGGTTGGGTTTAATTAAGGTGATAAGTCGGTAAACTGTAAACAACATGACACGGATTTTGAACAAACCATCTGTAATGTCTCTGTGGCTGACTACCCAAAATAAGTGTTGCCAGAGTTTCTCCGCAGATGGTCATAATTAGTGCAAAACAATCAGCATTACCCCTTTTTCTCTGCATCCTTGACATTTTGCTTGAGATCAACTGTAATCAAATACCTATAGGCCATGTAAAAACATGGTGAAGAAGCCCTCAAATTCATCTGTCAGTCATCTGAAATATTTATTTCTTTTGTCTATCTCTGCATGACCTTTGTCAAAACATGAATCAGCTCCACTTAGAAAAAAAGCTTCTTCACTTCCACTGCCACAGACAGGGAGAGTGGAGAACAAGAAAAGGTATGTGGAGAGACAGCGACAGCCAAAGGGTTAAACTTCAAGTCCCATCATGCTCTGCATTTTGTTATTTTTTCCAAGAAGATGAAAAATGTGGTACAAAAAAAATGCTTGCATACACCACACAGACATACATAGTACATACTTATACACGCCGCTGTATCAAAGACTCCATGAAAAATGGCTGCGTAATTCACAGGGGATTGGATGGTTTTCATAAACCTGCCGAGAGCAGTAGTTTGTTTGCTGGAGAATGATCCAAGGCGATAGCCGGAGCAGCTGGGCTGGGCTGGGCAAGGAAGAGCCCCGGCAGTGTGACATTTACGAACACGATTCATGGCTGCAGGGTTAGGAGGGGGGTTGGTTTGGAGAGGGCGGGGGAAGGATCCTACATACTGTCTGCTCTTAGTCGGGGCTTGTTTGTGTTTTTGGCCCTGTGGCCAACTAAACAGGGCAGATATGTAGATACACTCACTGCAGTAATACAGAATAGACTTGATAAACGTTTTTACATAACTTATACTTCAAGTGTAACAGATTCTGTGGACCCTCCTGGGGTCAGGAGCCAAAAAAAATGGATGTGTGTTATCTGTGGTCACAGTTTTGCAATTTGTGCCTGTAGCTTTGTAAACTGTGTACTCATTTGCAAATTCATGTACACATATTTGCAATCTATACCCACACATATAAATTATTTTATGTAATGTTTTGTTCCAGTTAGCACCTTTTAAAAAGTAAAGGCTTACATTTCCCCAAAATAATAATCCAGGGTCATACAATCTTTTTTAAACTTGCCATACACACTTATACCTATGTAACTAATTAAGACACAGAGAGAGCTTATGCCTTAAAGTCCTTGTTTAAACCAATGTCTGTCTCATCAATATGCATTATGTATCAAAAATTCCATCCTTCTCTCTCTCTCTCTCTCCCTGTCTGTCTCCCTCTCTCTTTCTCTCCCTCTCTTTGTCTTCCTCTCTCTCTTCCTCTTTGTTTTTTTCCAACTCTGATGAAAGTTAATCTCCTGTCAGACAGAATGCCCAGGGGTTGCCGTAGTAACTACCGCATTCCGGCGGATGGCAGGATGCAAGCAAAGGGCAATGGAAGGAAAGAAGAAGAAGAAGAAGAAGAGCTGAAGAGTGTACCAGTGCAGACCAGCCTCAAGTGCTGCATGATGTTATACTAATGCAATCCTGTCACAGTATACTTCAGAGAAGAACTGATGGAAAGTAGGACATTCTTATTTAAGTGCACAAACAGTCACACACGCAGAGACACATTGAGACACAAACACCCACAGATAGAGAGAGAGAGAGAGAAGCGAGAAGTGACTAATGTCATGGGCATCTCCACCAACTGGCATTAACTTCTAGTGAAATTTGTAAATACTGGCAGTGACATGGGCGTAAAAAGTTATTCCAGCATCCCTGCCACAAAAGCCTGAGCACTGAAAGATGGGAAAACACAGTGGAAAAGCATAGAGGAGAAGAGCGGGGGAGGATTTTTCTGGCCATGCACTGTGGGGTGCCTGTTTTTAATTAGCCATGAGCAGGAACAGTCGATGCACTTGTAAACAGCAGTCGAATGCGAGGCAAACATTTCATTTTCAGGGTTAAAAAAAATCTAACCATCTCCAGCTTCAGTGGGAGACTGAATGAAAAGGCAGCACCAGCATAACCTTTGTGCTGATACCATGACACACAGACACAGACGGGCCAGACTGGGCCAGAACAGTGAGGTAAGGCAAGCAGGCGAGACTGAAATCTACCACTTACTGAAAAACACTTTGGCTGTGGCCCCTATAAAGGTGTAATATGTCTCACCACCGCGATATAAAACAGGCAGTCAGGCCGACGGCACTGTTTACAAACACTGTTGAGAGGGGGCCCATGTGAAGCCTGTGTCTCTGGCGGGCAGCCAGTCAGGTGGTTAAGTGAAGATGCCCCCTAGCAGTGGAGTTATTCTCTACAGTAGATCCAAACAAGTCCAGATGTGCCCTGGCACCAACGCACCACGGCTACGTCATAATTCAGACAGCTTCCTTTTTGCTTATACTCCTCCACCCCTTGCTCGTATAATTCAGCCTGTTTGACTATGGCAGACTCCCTCTCATCTCTCTATCACCCTCTTTAACTCAACAGCCTTATATCATTACAAGGTTAAATGTGACTTCTGTCAAAACAAATGACCTGTGTGTCTGTGTGTGTGTGTTAAAGAACAGGTGTTATGTCACTGTGCTGGTGAATGGAGTAACCTGCTACCTTGAAATAAATTGGTAAGACAGGGGACAAAAAGACTGAATAGAGGGATTATAGTTCTAAGGTTTGAAGAATACTGACAGATTAACAACGATGAGGACATAAATGCCCTGCTCATGGAGGGCATTGGATGTGCACTATGGCATCCTCTTTTCAGTACCCGATCCACACCGCTTGGATGTTCTGTGCATGAGTGTAATTACGTATCAGGAAAAGGGCCAATTTGCCTGCTTCATCTGTACCAAACACACAGTGCTAAAATGCTTGACTACACAGAACATCTGGCAGTTTTATTTATTTCACAGAGTCTGTTTAATCAATTCAATCTATGATTGAAAAAAACTGTGGTTGTCTGCATAGGCATGTGCATGTGCAGAATGGATCAGGTGGGTGGTACAGATCAGGTACTGACACCCGTCTCTCATGGCTAATATCTCCCTACAGTGTCCCATTAACAACAAAATTCATAATAGAGGGATTGTAGCAGTAAGGCTAGGGGAATAGTTAAAGGAAATTGGCTGTGTTGAGGATATAACTGCCCTTATAATGGAGGACATCAGTTGTGCATAGTTTTCTAATTGCTATTTTCTCTCTAGAGCAGTGTTTCTCAAAGTTTTTTCAGCTAACAGGGCTATGTAAGTGCATGAATTGGTGCAGCATCACATCCCTAACTAGGAAATGACGATTAATAATCAAGACGATATACATGTCATGTAAACACACTATGCATAGCGTAGGTAACTTAAAAAACATGGAAAAAAAACTGCTCGCTGACCACTTGGGATGTCTTGCAGACCACCGGTGGTTCGTGGACTTTGAGAAACAGACTAGGGTGTCCCATTGTTGTTGTCATACCTTGGGCTCGCCTGGAGCAGAGGTCCTGGTCTTCGCCATAGAGTCTCCAGGACCCCTGGGCAGTGCTGGTGGCGGAGGAGTTCCCGGGCAGGGCCGAGGGGGGCAGGTAGGTGTTTAGGCTCTCCAGCACCTGGGCACAGTACCAGATCCAGCGCACCCGCGGAGGCTCCCGGTCGCACGTGTACACGCCCAGCGGTGTGCGCTCGCCGGCCCGGCTGAAGTTGC
The DNA here is from genome assembly GCA_030347295.1 of Setipinna tenuifilis. Taxonomy (NCBI): domain Eukaryota; kingdom Metazoa; phylum Chordata; class Actinopteri; order Clupeiformes; family Engraulidae; genus Setipinna; species Setipinna tenuifilis. The sequence continues at coordinate 25,823,399 of CM059266.1, read as the reverse complement.
CCATGGTGGTGCCCAGGCACAGCGAGGAGCCCAGGTTGAAGAGGCGGCTCCGGGACACCCACTTCCAGAGCTGCCCATCGCCCTCGCAGGTGGAGGACATGTAGAGGACGCCGTCCCGCACGCCCAGGCAGCCCCGCGCTCCCTCATGGAAAAAAGTGAAGGTGTCCGAGTCAGCTGTGTGAGAAGAACAGAGAAAAAAAAGAAGAACAGTGTGAGTGAGGAAAACAGGTAGGTATGAGTTGGTAAAGAGAGGGGTAGGGGCTGGTATTGGGTAAACCAGCCCCTTGTACTTCAATTTGTTTTGTACAGAGGGTCTGGCTGTGCTGTATTGAGAAACGTTTTCCTTCCTGGAGGTGTGGACTCTGATGAAATTTAAAAAGATTTGATCTGCCTTCACCCAAACATTAACGTGAAGGAAGTTACGAAGCTTTACAGAATGAGAAGACAGGTGTGAATCTAGTTTGTATGTGTACATAACTGACCTGTAAGGTGCTTTCTTAAACTCTGCTTGGCCCCATAAACTTGCTAACCCAGAAATTGACTAATGCTCACAAATGCTCATGAACATTCGCTCTGTGCGCTGATTTGACTAAGAAGGATTCTGCCTATAACCAGCCATTTAAATGAGACCGGCACCAGACCTAATAATAACATAATAATTCGTCAGTCATTTAAGAAAAATGGCTGATAAAACCATTAAAGTCCCCGTGTGTAAAACATTTACTTTTAATTCAATCATCATTTGCCAGAAGAAATTAGTAGCATGAAAAACCAACTGAGTTTCTGTTGTAAACCACTGACAGCATTAATGCAGAGTCAGAGAGAAAGAGCGAGAGAACAGAGCCAACAGTGGTGGTGGCAGGGACAGTGAGGGAAATAATGTGATTGTCACTGTCACTGTCACCACTCAGTAGAAAAGCGATAATCCCCGCCGAGTTGCTAATGTGGAAAAACACAGGACAAATCAATGGCTGTGGTTAGATGAATAGATGGATAGATAGATATGGCAAAGTCACATCCCAAACAGCTGTTGCTAAGCTCACAAATGAATTCAACTGTTTTTTTTTTCACTAAATAACATGAACAAAAACCAAGCAATGGTGTCTTTCTTTTTTTTACACCACAGAGAGTCAGCCTTAAGAAAAGTCAAGTGGAGTTTAGAAAGAAAAGGGATGTCACACCTAATTCAGATGGTCCTGTAGATAGTTCCAACAACTGTTTACAGATTCTAATACTATTAATAACCCATCTGCTGAAACTCGTGTGTCTCGTTATGGTTAGGGTTAGGGGTTGGGTTTGATTATGGTGATAATTCAGTTACCGAAACTGTAAACCAAATTTTAACAACCCGTCTGTAATGTCTCTGTGGGCAGACCATCCAAATAAACTGTAACCAAAAAGGGCTTTAACTGGAAAGGCCACTGCATTATGAGGGGGAAAACTGTTGCATGTGTGCTCTGGGGTCCTTGAAAGACAGGCTATTAGCACCTGAGTTTATCGATGAACACTCCCAGAATTTGCCAATGGTGTAAAGACTTGACCTGAGATGGCTTCCCTCAACTAGAGAAGATTTTGTGGTCTTTGCTATAACGAGGTAATAGAATGGCAGGGTGCGTGACGAATGTTTTCACAGACCCTTCAGTGGACTCATATTGCTAGTTATGGTTTAGCTGCTCATTTTGGTTTTTATTTCTGAGAAGGGAAGAAACCTTCATACATTAAAAGCATGTGAAGGTCGACATCTGTCAAGGGCACTTTCAGACCCGTTTCTTAAAGTCAAGGGCTTGGCAGAGCTTTCCAATGTGTCTTGGGTTGGCCGCACAGATTTTGCTCTGATCCTACGGTAATCAAGCATTCAGCCCAGAGAATCACAGAGGATAGCTGGGCAGCTGGGTTTGGAATAATTCTTTGAATAAAATCAGTGTATGAAAATATGTCCTATGGGGAATGAATACATAGATCCAAGTTCATAACCTTAAATGTATCCGGGCCTTTAGAATAACATCTCAACAGTATGCCTTGTCATGCAAGAACTAAGAACAGTGACCAGAAGATGAAAGATACTGACAAGGTGGTCTTACAAAGTGGACAAAAAAAGAGAGCAAACGATTGAGAGAAAAAGGCAGAAGAAGAGAGAGAGAGGAAGAGAGAGAGATAGAGAGAGGAAAAGAGGGAGGAAAAGAGAGAGGAGGACAGAGAGAGGGGGAGAGAGAGAGAGAGAGAGAGACCTCTGCAGATAGTGGCTGGACTGAGGCCACAATGAGAGGAATGTCGGGAACCAAACCCAACAGCCTTCCCGAAAGCCAGAGTGGTTTTCTCTCATCCCCCCGTTTCTCCAGCTTTTCTGTGTCTCTCCGTCTTTCATTCCTGCAGGGGGGAATGTGAGGTTACGGCCACAGAATGGGTGATGGAGTGTGGGAGAGAGAGAGAGAACGAAAGAGCAAGAGCAAACGAGAGGAAGAAAGGCAGAGAGAGAAGACGGAAATAAAGAAAGAGGACAGAGAGAGTGAACGAGAGGGGGGACGTGAGGAACACAGCTGTAGTTCTAAATTGAGGTGTCCTCAAACAGTGAGAGAGAGAAAAAAAGAAAAAACAAGAGACAAAGATTGAGGAAGTGGACAAAATGATCCCCATACAAACAGTAGCCCTTCATGCCGAAACTTAAAGGCTGAGAAGAGAGAGTGAAAAGAGAAGGGGAAAACAAGGGGAGAAAAGGGAGAAAAAGACACCCTCAGCATTCCTAACATTTGGGCCCCGGAGAGAGTTCAGGAAGTGGAAGGAGAGAGAGAGAGAGAGAGAGGGAGAGAGAGAGAACAAAAGAGAAAGAGGGAAGAAAAAGAGAATAGAGGGAGGTGAATGTATTGGAACAGGTTCCCATACAAAGCACACACAAGGACACCCCCGCTCACACACACTACATTCACACACACACACAAGCACACACACACACACATGCACACAAAGAGAGAGAAAGAGAGAGAAAGAGGTCTTACAGTTCATGATATATTCCAGCATCCCTCATCATTGTTATTCTTTGGAAATCGAAATCATACTTTGCTCTATGAAATGTTATCACACTGGAAAACATTGTGTACAGATTATCATTTGGATTAATGTCTTTACTTTTATTTTTATTACTCATATTTGTCATTTTATTTATTCTTATGTCTCTCTTTTACCCTATTTGTAATATGATTTTATCTTACCTTTTGGATTTTATAGCTTTATTTTTATTTTATGGTTTAGTGCATTCCATTTCTAGTCTTAATCTAAACCACAAATCATTCTTATTTATTAGCCCCCCCACCCCACCCCACCCCACCCATTTGTATTTCCATTCCATACCTTATCTCCTGAATATTTTTTAAGTATTTATCTCTTATTTCATCTCTCTTCTGTCATAGTTATTTACCTGATTATTTATTCACTTGTGTACTTCTGTAATCATGTCCTTTGTATATCATTAACACTCCTTTGTATCCTTGTCACACTATCTTGTACCTGTGAGCTACTTTGGGTTCACTCCTGTTGTTTGTAAATGTGCTAATGATCTATTCATGCATATACTATCAAATCATGTCCTTTTGTATCATTTGTCAGATTGTTTGGTGCAGTCTCATTTATTTATATTACATTTATATTACTTGTTTATTTATCTATGAGTCTCACTCACCTGTGAAATACCTTCTATCTGTTGTTTTTAAATGTGTTGCACAAATAAAGTAAGGGGTGACTTGACATTCATTCCCTGACTCATTCATTCACTCCTCTGAATGTGTTGTCTTTCGCTCTCCACCCCCCATGGCTGTATTCAAGTCAACAAGTCAAGTAGTGAAGTGCGGAGCTGTCACACTCCTGTCTGCAGGGTTTGCTGCAGGCCTTTAGAAAACACTCGGAAGACTAAGTGATTCTCCAGATGGGGAAAAAAAAAACTATTACTGTCAATGTGTGTGTGACTCTTGCTAAGTAAAGCTATTGTGTGCTTTCTCTCTGTCAGTGTTGATATGCTATGTTTCCTTCTCACTTTCCTGCTTTTATTCATCACTCTCCTATCTCTCTCTCTCTCTCTCTCTCTCTCTCTCTCTGTCTCTCTCTGTGAGGACTTAAGAGTGTAATCAACTGTAATTGATGCCCATTCCTCCACATGTCTCATTGTTGCACATTGTTGCTGCTAAACACAGCTAGTGATTACAGGCACAGACAGAAATGCCTGCGAAGCTGTTCTCTCATTATGATGCAACAAGACTGTAAAGCTGCAGCAGAGAGGGCCTGGCAACAAAAGGCTTCTGGAAAAATCCACAGCGAGTTTGAACCCTAAGCTTCAGAGAAATCTAGCGTGAGGAACGAAAATCCCAGACCTGTCCTTCTCAGGCAGGACAGGCAGCTCTGAAAGTCCTCAGTTCCCCTCTAGCTCATGCTGCACAAGCCTGGACAGATTCAAAAGAGCGAAAAGCATCCACACACAAGACCTTAAATGCTGATATACAAGGAATCACAAACACAAAAAGTAAATAGTATGATTCCTTGTGAACGTACTGGGTGAAATGGCAAGATTCTTCCCATTCCTCACAACTGAGCTCTCTTTACTTAGCCAAAAGCAATAATGAGGGTCTCTTCTATTGCCAATATTGATTATCAGCAAATCACTTCACATCCAACACTCCCCATCTGATAACGTCCACATGCAGTAATGGAGGAGGCACACATATTGTTCCAGAATGGCGTCTGTTCTTGCATAACAGTCATTATGGTGTAAGGTCTGCAGAATGTCAAATCCGTGTGGGGAAACTGGGCTCTAAATATCCACTTAACTCCATAAGTCTAAATGTATCCAAATGTGTAAATCCAACTACTATTTAAAAAACAGAGAGACTTTCCACTGGTTTTTACAGTATACATTACACAGCAGTTAAGACAACACACAGTTATTTTTCTCTAAGTAGACCCATGGCGCTTTTTATAAGTTAAGATTATACAGATTTGTCAGTTTATTATAGTTACCTGTCATCTGGAGTTACCTGTCATCAGACTGAACATCTGACAACAATCAATAGTATTTGATAGATAAATCCCCATACACTGCTTCAGCCTGACAGCACAAAGGTTTTAAGAAGCTATTGTGTCTCTGGTACAGTGATCAGGGGGCTTTTGTGTCTTTGGGTAGCACGACAGAGCTTTGCACAACCACACACCCACACACCAACAGACACAGGCACACACACACACACACACACACACACACACACACACACAGGCACACACACACACACACACACACACACTGCACACTCTCTGCCATCTCCGTTGGGCGTAAGGATGGCACCGGGAACAGCCTGCTGGCCCACTGCAGTCTTGACAGGCTGCTTCCAGGCTGCTTGTGGAGTTTGATCTCCCTCTGCCGTGCGTTCACTGAGGGGGATCGTGGGTTGCATAATGCTGATTTTGGCTGTGGCGCGGGTGCAGGCGGAGGCTCATGGCCATGGGTCTGGTATTCAGGGCACTGGAAGCCGGCCCCTGGGGTGCGGAAACAGGGTTAACGCGAACCAGATGCCACCGCCTCCACCAGATACGTACCCACCCACCCACCCACCGAAAATCGGGGCGCTCACACCCTCACCTCACTTAAACAGACACATGGATGCCTTTTAAAACCCATTGTTTAACTTCAGTTTCCCACTGTCATCTCCAAGAGATGAAAAACGTCTGTGTTGGCCGTGAGAGTGGTTCCAGAGGATTAGGGGCGAATGCTCTATCAAGCATCCAAGTGTGGGTTTCACATTGTGGAGACCAAAAAAAAAAAAAACATTTTTCATCAAAGCAACAGACGAAGAAACCGAATGCGTTTTGTTGCTGAAATGGCAGCTGCAGGCAGAGCACACGTGTCAGAGGCAAAACCGAAGCCGAGCATCCAGGAACTCCATCCAAGTATCTCAGCACGCTTGAAGTGATAACACCCCCTAAAACGCCACATCACCTTCTTACTCCACACCCAAAGCCAGGGAAATAAAAAAGAAAGATATTCCGAGCAGCTTCCGAAAACAGACACTCTTTAGGTTTACCACTATGCTTCTAGCTGTAAACTCTGAGACCAAGTAAAAATATATGCTGGGATATTTTTCAGTTGAAAACACGGATAAAAAAAAAAAACGTATGCCTTAAGCAGTCTCTGTGAAATCTATAATTTTGTTTACAAGTGCAACATGTAGGTCTGTTTTTCACAACATTGGATAAGACACTACAAACATTGTCCATTCACCAAATGTCTGATACAGCTTTTGGGATTAAAACACCTCTTTCTGTGTGACCCATATGCAACATCACAAGTTTCCACAGACTCTAATGACCCTTTGCTAACTACAGATATAAAACTTGGACGATTAATGACAAAACTAGCAAACTACTCCAAAGTTCTCAAAACACCATATGGCAAATACAAATACAAACATACACACACACACACATAAACACACACACACACACAAACACATATGTATGCTATGTGACATAACACAGAGAAGGGCTTATAAATACTTTTGTATGTATGTATGCTAATATATCAGTTGTAGACATCACAGTCTGCTATGTCAGTTATGCTCAACATTTACTGACAACTGGCATATGTGATGTTATGTGTGAGTTTAGGTGTTTGTGTGTGTGTGTGTGTTTATGGATGAGTGAGGAAGTTTGCAGGTACTCGTGAGGACAGAGCTGACAAACTAAAGGTGCCCCCAGGGTATCATGTGACTGAAGGTAAATTACTCCCAGGTGCTGTGTCAGCAGTAGTCCCCCCCCTCACTCTCTCCCTCTCTCTCCCCCCCTCTCTCACTCTCTCTCTCTCCCCCACTTTCCGTAAAATGTGGGCCACTGTTGTCTGTGCCACTCCCACACTGACGTTCGTTCACTCCCGGATCCACAGCTGCCGAGCTCCATGTTTGCTCAACAACACCACCACACCACTGCTGCTCAACATGCCAGTGTCCTGTTACTCCAACCTCCCTCTGACCCCACCAAGAGCCAAAAAATAAACCCCACAAATTAATATCCGATCAGATGACGAGGCTTCAACTTCATGCTTTATTTGGCCTTCGGCAAATAAAAGAAACAAAAAAAGAAGAAAAAATACTGATACCGTCCCCTCCCCCTCCACCTCCCTGTGTCTCTCGTCTTCTCTTCCGGTCCCCACTTATCATACTGTCTTGTCTACTCCTCCTCTGCACTTTCTTTTTGTCCTCCATGTTCTTCATAAACAGGGCTGAGCTACTGAAGCCCCCGTTGATGCCAGATGGCTTCCTGCAGAGGAGAGGGGCTTTATGCTGTGGCCAAGAACAGCAAGGCCCACAGCAAAGAGGGGCGCGCGACCCAAACAGGCCGTAATCAGAGGCCTGCTGTAAGCCCCCAGCGCTGGCCTGGCCCGGCTTGGCTTTGCCCGCACACAAACACATCCTCAGTCAACCAGCCTACCGCCAACCCCTCACTTTCCCCTCGCCTCCCCTCCCCTCCCCTCACCACTCCTCACGCCCCAGGAGGCCACGGTCTTGACCCAGTGCCCCTGCACAACCCAAACCCACCCAACGCTTGGCAGTGAGCAACAGTTGGTGGTTGGTGCAAAGATGAGGGTTATATTGGGGTGGGCTGGGGGATAAGTGGCAAGATGAGTGGTTGCTGATATGGAAAGGCAAAAAAATACACAAACACAGTCATACACACACACATATGTGCACGAACACACATAGAGACTCACACACACGCACATACACACAGAAAAACGGAGCAAGAAAGTGTGTGTGTGTGTGTGTGTGTGTGTGTCGGGGGTTTAAATTGGCACCAGCCACCAGCCAAATGCTGGTGAAATATGAAAGTGGCCGGTAGATGCAGACACAAAATAATGATTTTCTGTTGACTGAGGCTGGTAAAGATTCACATCTTGTGAAGTTAATTTCCACGCCTGGTGTGTGTGTGTGTGTGTGTGTGTGTGTGTGTACATGTGTGTGTGTGTGTGAGTGCACATGTATGTGCATATGTGTGTGTGCATATGTGTGTGTGCATATGTGTGTGTGCATATGTGTGCGTGCGTGCGTGCGTGCGTGCGTGCGTGCATGCGTGCGTGCGTGGGTGTGTGTGTGTGTGTGTGGGTGTGCAAGAGTCTGTGTGTGTGTCTATGTGTGTGTCTGTGTGTGGTACAGGGAGAGAGGGAGGAAGGGAGAGAGAGAGAGAGAAAGAGGGAGAGAGAGAGAGTAGGAGAGGCATAGATGAAATTCACACCATAAGCACTTGAGTAGTAGCAGCAACAAACAAAACTTCTGACAGTGCCAAGACCTCGCAAGGGGTCAGGGAGGCCCCACGCAAACACCCAGAGGAAGGGCCCATATGCAGGGGATGAGGCTTCTGCAAAACAAGGAGCTGGGAGCCAGGAGGCCCAGGATGTTGACTTAGAAATCGTATTATGGTTGTTTCCCAAGATCTGATAGAGACAGGAGAGGCCCGTGTGAAGTGGCTGTATTTAGACAGATGTTTGAAGGATAAGTTACTTGGAAGGGGATGATGAGGAAGAGGTAGTATCAGGCAGTACAAGGTACACAGAGGGATGGATGGATGGATAGAAAAGGGGCAGGGTATAGAGGGGATAAAAAGGAGGGGTGAGTCAGAGAGATAAACGAGAAGGGGGGGGAAGATGTGATGGAGGATGCCGGAGGGGAAAACACATGTGAATGAAAGAGAGAGAAGGCAACGAGCAAGATGTGTGTGTGTGTGTGTGTGTGTGTTTGTGTGTGTGTGGGGGGGGGTCAGTGTGTTGTGCTGTTAATTCTTTTGTTTAGAGAGAAATGGACTTCACAGGCAGTGCACTCACACACATAAAATGCATAAACACACACATACACACACACACACACACACACACACATATACACACTTACACAACCTCTCACACACACACACACTTACACAAACTCACGCACATTCACACAAACAGGCAGGAAATTCCAGCGTCTTGTGTTTGTTTCTGCTCTATTTTACGGCGTTGCGGTCGTTGAGAGGATAGAGGACCGAACAGAGCAACAATTCTCCTCTGCAGAGTGCAGGCTGACTGTAGGTGCGATTTCACAAGGTCAACCCAGTCTTTTCATAGCCCCGGCATGAATAAACAGCATACATATCTGAACAAACTCCAGCCCAGAGAGGCTAAGGCTCTCTTAAATCAAATACAAAACCTAGCGTGTCACAGTAGAATACTTTCAGTTAGGAAACATGGTATTTTTTGTGTGTGTGTGTGTGTGTGCCATCCACCACAGTGCTCAATGTCACAAAACACCACTTGCACCAGGGATGAGGAGGCTCATTTGTGGTGGTATGTGAAAGATACTGGGGCCACTGTGAATATGTGCTTTAGTGCCAACTTCTGTGACTGGTATTATGCTGCATTTCACATTAAACAGGAATTTTAAGACAAAACCTAAAAATATAAAACATATAAATATCCACCAATTTGTTACATTCTTATTAAATGCTGAAGCCTACATTCATGTCAACCTAACTTAACCTGTGTTGCTTGGGATTTCACCCAGGCCTACTAAGGTGACCGGTGATTGCACCGGAGACACACTGCAATGCAGAGTGCAAACAAGACCGTCATACCAAACTAACTTTGCTGTGACGGGACCAGCCGTGACCCACCTGGTTAAGATGTTTGTGGGCTATCCTCTGCTTTTTGTTTTTTTAAAAAACTACAGAGGTTAAACGGTTGTCACCTCAAATGAGTTTAATGGTAGTCTTTTCCACCTTAACAGAGTTCCCCCAAAAGACAAAGAAACAGACTATTTTTACAACTGACAACCATGTGCTAAAACGACTCTCCCGGAGTCTCTCTCCTGGTGTGCGTGGCAAAGCATTCTTATCTGACCTGGCGTTTGAACCGGAAAATCATCAAGACACTTTCGGACTAAAGCTCGATATTGTATAACCGGATGTAAAGGTCACATCTGCCCGAGGGATGCCAAATGGCGCTGAAGCAACACGTAGCACAACGGGGCAGCGCTAGTGAATAGGGAAGAAAAAAGTCCACTAGTCCTGAAACTGTTCGGTAACCTAGTTTTGACTTCAGTCCTGCAAGCAAAACATAAAAGGAGAAAATCCCCCCTCCCCCTTTCACCCCCTCCCCCGCCTCCACATCTGGTTCTACTCAAATTTTGGAGTTTCGTGGCATTCCATCGCATCAGCATCAGTTCACCGTTGGCATCAGTTAACTATCAAATAAAAACAATACGAAATGCGAAAAAGAAATTCCAAAACAAACTTTTTGCTTTGCAAAGAAATAACGCATATATGCCACTGCTGCAACGTGTACTTTTGCTGGATAGTCCGCAAAGTAGCTACTACCGGTAATGCGTTTGGCTTAGCGAGATTCAACTTGAATGAAAAGTCTGCAACAGTCCTACCCAGTGGCAAGAGAAGTTTAGCTTTCTTACCTGACACAGTGCTCTTTAGTTCCAGACTAAATAGCAATAAATATAAAGTGCTGTAACTGCAGAAACTGATTTTGTTTGTCCATAATCGTCTCCAGTGATCGGGATTCTTTCCGGCGAGTTGCATTCCCTCAGTTGCCTGAAATGGTTACCGTGGAGAAGGGAAAGAAACAAGCTTTGTCCCGGGGAGACACGGGGTGCAGTGAGAAGTGTGTGAGGTTCTGTGCAGACCAAAGAGAGAGAGAGAGTTCTGGAGGGATCGTGCCTTGCGAGGGCTGTTGTCTATCTGCGCGTCATTTATTGAACCCGAAGTGAATGAGCGCAGCAGACACTGCGTCACCCGTTCCCCCTCACACTCACAACACACGCATTCTCTCTCTCTCTCTCTCTCTCTCTCTCTCTCTCTCTCTCTCTCTCTCTCTCTCTCTCTCTCTCTCTCTCTCTCTCACACACACACACACACACACGTAAATGTGTTAAACTCCCTGCAGTTTTGTAAAGACTGCATGTAAATAATTTATACATATGAAGGAGAAATATAAACAGTATGAGAGTGGATAAACATTGCTTTCTAGTTGGTGTTTTTTTCTGCCTACAACAAAGAGAGTGTGAGAGGAATTAAATGTTGCCTATGGGGTCTGGAAAAGCAAGACTCTGCTTTAGTGTACAAACACCATCATGCCACTTTGTTTTAAGATGTCAATCATGAGGGTAATAAGCTCACACCACAACAAATGGCACATTGATTGTCCTTTGTACAGCCTTGGGGCCGCCGGTTAATATCTGTGTTCATCAGAATGATTCGCAGATGATGGGAAAAGAATGAGATGCCTCCTGAGAATGCACGATAAGGGACCGGGAGAGGAGAGTGCCACGGGCTTGCAATTCACAGCAATTTCTGGTAGCAGACTCCCTCATTTTCATCAGCCCTCATCAAATTTTGGTCACAGTGGAGCAGTAAAAAAAAAAAAAATGCATGTCCTCATCTTGGCCTGTGTGGAATTGTCCCTCTGTGACCCTCTCTTGGTGACACAGCAACTGCTGTGACATTGACCAACCATAGATTACAGAAAGCAGAATAAAAAAAAGACATACCATAAACTGTAGTTTTAAAAAGCAAATCTACAAAATGAATGTGAAGGCATCAGTGTATAAATAAATAAGGATCTGATTTGCACAAGGAGGGAATAATAAGTCTCAGCACATTTCGTGTAAAAGATTCACAAAACTGCTGTTTTTTTTTTCCTTTTTGTGCACCAGTCACTCTAGCACATAATGGAAATGGCAAAGAACCAGAAGCAGAGCAAAAAGAAACTGATGGTGGTCCACATTTTCTCCATTTTAAAGTTCTCCACCGGCCTTTCCACAAGCAGCAGGAAAGAACAAAGAAATCAATGAAATACTAAACGTCTTTTTATACATAAAGACAGTCAAGCCCTTGACTTGTGTTTTGCTTTGCCAATAAGATCTGTGCTCCTGGGAGCCCTGTGTTTTCGCTTTTGACAGGGCATATAGTTAGACCGCCCACATGCTCGCTCGCCAGGAGTACATTCACCACATAAAGATGCAAATTATTCTGTGCTTAGCCTATCAAAGTGAGACTCTAATCAGATTTTAATCTTGTGTGCTGATGGTAGTCTAAACTCTAATCAGTTAGATGAAAATGACGGTAAAACAATTGAAAAGACTAATGATTGTACTCCATTTGTCCCATGTGGCACAAGGGCTGTATGACATCCTTGATAAAGGAGGGGGAGGAGGAAGCTCTCTTAGTGTCACAGGAAATAATGAAACCACTGAACTGGGTCACCATTAAATTAAAATCCAATATTGTATTATACCAAAACATGCTTTATTCTTTTTTTTTGTGCAAAACTACTGAACTACTGAACAGCCCACATGCACTTTGAAACCAACAGTAGGCCACATATGGCCTCTTAACAAAGCACACATATACTTTTAAAAGATGAAACAAGTGTTTTTATTTATATTGCACAACCCTACGGCATTTTTCTTGTAAGAACTGTGTAGCCTATATATCTCAAATGACTAATAGACCCCTCATAATGGGTATGTTACACCTATTCCTGTTTCTGAAGCAGCAGGCAGCCATGCTCTGGAGTGGAGACTTTGTGGCAGCAATGCAGAATCTCTAGAGTCTCGGACAGTCGGCGTATCACGGATGTCGCTCCAGCTCGTTGGGTTTGGTCTGGTTTGTTTGGCACAGTCCGGTTGGAAATTAGCGAGACTGGGAACCGTGGGGTGATATTCTAGAATGAAGCAGTCTCACACAAAGCAGACAGAGGAGGCCAAGCCTCAAATAACACGTTTGCCTTTCCCTGTTCAGAGCCATCTCTGGCCTGTGTAAGTATATATGGATACGCACTGGGGGAGTATACTGTGTTCTGTCCAGCCATATTTTGGATGAGGAGCTACGAGGTGCAAAGCCCTCTGGGAGACAGCAAAGAGAAATAAAGAATGCAGTGAACTGAACTGCTAATCATCCTACATGTTGGGATTCAGCAGGACAAGCCAGAGAGAGAGAGAGAGAGAGAGAGAGAGAGAGAGAGAGAGAGAGAGAGAGAGAGAGAGAGCAAGAGCGAGAGCGAGAGCGAGAGCGAGAGATGAAATGTTGTCTGGGATCTGGGAAAGCAAGACTCTACTTCAGAGAGAGAAAGAGACACTGCTTAGAAGTTTTGCTAAATCAAGCTAATTATGCGTCTTGGGTTCCACAAGGAAGAAAATATTGAGATTCAGATCAAATATAACTGACAGTGGGGTTTTACTAATTAAAATGTCAGCAGAACTGCAATGACGAGGGCAAGAAAGAAAGATATAAAACATCACAGTCACAAAAAATCCCCTCAACCGAAATGCACAGAACAAAAATAACACATACTGTGAGATATGTTTAACCCAGAACAAAACAACCCTGTCATGTTATTGGCTTGACATTCCTTTACTGAGGTACACAGTAGAATATTCACATAGATGTACTAGTAGTGACTGCTTTAAGATGGCATACTCCTTCAGTATGTGACCAGTTCCTCTGGTTTTAATTTTATTCCCCTGATGGCTCCAGACGATTTGGCCCTGATGACCGGTCTGCTTTTTGTTTAGGCTTGCAGTACAACCCCAGGCTAGCAAACATGCTGATAAACAAAGTATGTTCCAGTGGTGCTTTGTGTGAGGTATGACTCACCGGGGAAAGATATGACAAGTGTCTTCAACTCATTTCCACTCCTGAAGATGGCAGCTTATCAAAATAAGACTCTAAACACAGGGAGGGATATAAATTCTTGCCACGAACATCTGGAATGAAAATGAACCAATGAAAATATTTTACAAGCACAAAGAATACCCCATGGCATATGTTGTGTTTTTAGCATACAGTGGTTTTCATGCCTACACTCTATGAATGCATGCATCACTGGAATTGAATAAATAACATACCACTAAAAATGTATACATACCTACATGCATATAGTGTATCATACTGCTGTAATAGAGTTCATTGTGGTTATCAGCATGTACACAAACAGTTGCACATGGACACATGGACACACACACACACACATATACCCACACGTGCACACACACAGGCGTACATACACATTTACACACACACACACACACACACAGCCACGCTCTCACACATTTTCTCTCCTCAGAGGTTGCCGGTCCTCCCTGTCAGCAGATTTATTACTGGTGCAGACATGGGACATGACCATGGTGGTCAGCGGGGCACACACAGGGGGTAGGCCAGGGCACTGTGGGCTGCAGCTCAACAACAATAGGGCCGTGTGATGTGGACATAGGCTGGGCCTGCTGCTATGGAGATGATGGGGAGTGTGCAGTTTCAGCTCCCTCAGTTCACTCAAATCATCATGGCAGCACAGAAGCTGGAGGAGGAAAAAATCTTGAGTTGAGAACCAAATTAAGGTTGTCGCGAAGATTATTTAACTGAACCATTGTACAGAATATTTAACCATTTAGTGTAAATAAAAAAGCCTATTACAAAAGGATCACAGAAGTCCATCACAAAAGAACCATCACAAAACATTAGGTGCTGGCATGCAAGTAAAATACTTTAACAAGTCTAATAAAGTTGGTGCATACAGCCTCATGATTTATTTTGAGAAAGGATGTTGTAGATCATTTGGCTGTTCACAAGCAATTGGGCCTGACTGAAATATAAAAAAATATATGAAACTATTCAACATCACACAGGATATTAATGCACTTTTTGGATGTACATGACATCCACATTTGGTCGCTTCAATACTCAGTACATAAATATTTTAAATGCACAGCACTAAAAAGACATATTGCAACAACACATCATATTGGATCTAGAGAGAGAGCTGCGTACTACAACTTCCAGAACCATGTATACGTTTTGTTTTTTCACATAAATAAAGTCAGATGACATCCGGTCGAGCTGTTTTTGTAAAAGCTCTGTTTTCGGCCACATGTGCTTGAGGTTTAACAACAAGGAGCCTGTTTGTTTGACCGACTCTTCGGAGGCAGGTGGCCCACCATGACTCACTGACAGACAGAGAGAGAGAGAAGGAGAGAGAAGGAGAGAGAAGGAGAGAGAGAGAATTACAGAACAAGAAAGAGAGAGATAGAGAAAGAGCGCAAAAGAGAGAAGGAGAGAGAGAGAGAGAGATGGAGAGAGAGAGAGTGAGAGAAAGAGGAAGGCTTGGGGAAAGAGCAGAGCTGGTTGGTTCCTCCTTCTGAGTTCAGTGGATCATAAACAGCTGGAATGAAGCAAGCGGAAATTACGGAGGAATATAGACAGATGGATTAGATTTCAGCTTTGTTGACTAAGTGTTCTTAAAATATATACTTTCTCCAAGACTGACACAATAAACCTTAAAATAATCTGATGTTATCTAATGAATGTTATAAATGTTACTGTTTCACAGTAGACAGAAAAGTAGCAGTTTGTATGGCAGTATATTAGTACTTTATTTGCAGTATTTATTTTGCATTATTATTTTCACATAGATATGGCATGGTGACAAAGTCTACAGCAGAACAGATAACGTAGAGAAAATGACCTAATATGACCCAAAATCATACAGTTAAGCTCACATAATGACCCACATATAATGAATGACATGCATGTTACACTGAAGCAGAACTCTCATGAAGTCTCTCAGATCAAATACAAGGCTACACTCAGGTTTCAAGGCCTCCTAGGTGCTTATAGCATTGCCTGCTAACAAATAGGGGAAATTGAATCAAGCTAGCCAGACAAATTGTATTAGACAAATAATTACATTAATGCCTACACATGGTTGGTGCAAATGATACATTTGATTAAGGAATTAACTAACAACACTGGCACTCAACAGATGCAGCGTCATTATGTATTCGTCATTATTAGAGCACCTCTTACAGGTTTGTATAGTCACATAACATGTTTTGGGTAAAGGAACACCTTCAAACATACTCTGTGATGTTCTGAAATTCTGTCATAGCATCTGATTGGAAGACATTGATCAAGAAGTCACCACACTTCTTTGGTTTTGATAAGATTTCTGATGGCAGAACATATTCATCTCTATTGCTTTTATGATATTTCTGTGACAGACCTTCAGAGGTCAGCAGTGAAGCCTGAGAGATATTTCACCATTTCTTGGAGTGGCCCATTTAGTCTCCTGCTGAATAAAATCAGTTGAGCTGTCTGAAACCACCTTACCGTAACCTCACGAGGGGGGCAACACAGAAAGCAAAGAGATCCCCTCTGCCCCTCCCCTGTCCAGTAGTGACCACTGACAATAGTAGTTCACATAGTTCACATTAACTATGTATATGGGCAATATAAGACTTTACTCAGCCTATTAATAGATGAAAACTAAACATAATTTGTGCAGAGTGACCTTTTTTAGGCAAAACTGAAGTGATGTGGAAACTTAACTTTGTCATCATTATGTATTTGGTCCAAATTCATGCTTTGGTGACAGTACAGTAAGTGCCTTCCCAGTTCCACATGATTTCATTTGTTACGCCTGACAAGCACAAAATGAATTGTGGCGGCAGTGCAGCCTTCTGTGGTAAGGGTCGTTCCCTCAGACAGCGTGACAGCATGCGTAGTCATCAAGGGACAGATCCACCAAGGCAGGCGTGAGGGTCCTTCACCAAAACCACGGATGGCATGCCAACAGCACAGAAGCCACTTTATGGGAGAGGCAGCAGAGCAGACATTAAGCACTGTTTCCCTATTGTTCAATGTCCTTCACTACTGCACAGCTCTGGCAGCACTAGTGGTGAGCAAGGTTATAACACAAGGTTATAATACAAGGCTTACAGTTTGAATGGTGGGGATAGTCATCTATTGAAAAAGCACCAAGAACATCACCGACCTCAGTATCCGTAGGGCATTTTTCTCCAGCTGCTTTTCAGTGGGCTGTGCTGCTCATCTGTATGAGAGCCATGAGCTGACTTGTATTTTGAAAGCTGTAAGCACCTTCTCCAGTTTGACAGACCCTCAATGCCTTCTGACGTATTATCTGCACACAAACACGAGTCCTCGGGCATGTCTCCAAACTGCATGCACTGCTTGTGAGTTAAGATAACAAACACAAAGGGAGATGAGCAACAGAGATGGGGGGGGGGGGTGGTTTGCATATTTTTTCTCTTCTGTAAGTCGAGAACTGTTGATATGAACCCAAATATGTGGGAGGAGAGCGCTGAACCATTATAAGAGCCCTCCATGGGGAGCAGAAGCATCCTTGTTTGATTTAGGCCCCGTTTACACATACCTGGGTATTTTAATAAACGCAGACATTCACCTTCGTTTGTGCCTTTCGTTCACAAACAAACGAAGGTTTTCCCTCGATAAACGAAGCTCCAAAAAAACTCCGGCAAAAGTGGAGATTTTTTAAAAACTCCGCGTAGCGTTTGTGTATGAACGGACAAAAACGGAGTTGTAGGCAATATCCGCGGCAAAAGACGCATCAGCCATTGCTCACCTTGTTCATAATCAATATCGTGGGTTCTTTTTTGTTTTGTTTTGTTTTTAAAAAAAACGAAGCTGTGTGCACGCAATTTTTTTTTTACAAACGAACGTTCGAAGGTCTGCGTATACCAAAATACCCGGGTATGTATGAACAGCACCTTAGTTTGCCTTCCAGGAAAGAAAGGTGCTACAGGAGTGATGGAAGCTGGAGCTGACACCAGTAAACAACGAAACTAGCATACAGTCTTACTGCCAGTGAAAGGTTGCATCATTTATTA
This sequence comes from Setipinna tenuifilis, assembly GCA_030347295.1. NCBI lineage: Eukaryota > Metazoa > Chordata > Actinopteri > Clupeiformes > Engraulidae > Setipinna > Setipinna tenuifilis. The sequence continues at coordinate 25,805,691 of CM059266.1, read as the reverse complement.
ATCATGAGTAGATTAGGGAAATAATTACTCTTAAATATTATATGGACGACTGTTCACCATATACAGTATATAGTGAGAGACTCAACGTATTCAATGAAACCCTTTAAAACCGCCGTTGTGAAGCCCGTTGTGAAAAAGTTATCCTAGAAATATTCCAATCAGGTCCTAGAGCCAAAGGTCCTAGACTAGCCTAACCAAAATAAGTAAGGGATCTCAGACTCTGTACGGCCGCAAACAAAGTCTCTGCTCTGCTGACTTCTACACAATTGACCACAACATACTACTAAATAATCTCAAAACCTGGGTAGGTGTGAAAAATGACGTGTTGCGGTGGCCAAATCTGGCGAGTTTTCACTTTAAGCCCACTCACATAGCCACACATTATAATATTTTCTGAAACGCACACATGCTAGGTAGTAGCAGCTATAGCCTAGCCTATACAGCAGCCATGCCTACAGCGGCATGTTCACAACTAGCGACATTGGTGTTGGCAAACAATAAAAACACACGACCACAAGTACATGTTCATTCTGTTAAAGCATTTATTTACTAACCAGCATAACGAACAGTGAGGTAACCACTTGTTCAGCTTCATTATCCATCCACCGTTAACAATAGCTTCACGTGCCAAACAAACAGTACACTCACTTGGTCGCATAGCTGTTCTCTTCCGGCCCGTCAGCAAACAGGTCCGATAGGAAAACGAGAGGTACATTGGAGCCTGCTGCTTATCTGCTGGTCCGGAACAGTGGAAAGGACTGTTGCCGCAGGTGGTAATATCTGCCTAATCAGCCGGTTATGACTGTATACATCACATGTATCTTGCCAGTGTTGTGTACAAAGCATAATTTGGTTTTCCAATGTATTTCAAAGTCTGCTACTATTCTGTATGATGATCATGGTGTGTGTTATGGAGGTTTTTGCTGTGTGTCTCCCTATGTCTCTGTGAGCTTTACCAATTATGTGATTTTTGTGTGGGCTTTCAAAGAGGAGCAGAGCTCAGTGTAGAGAGCGTCTTGGAGAAGGATGTCTCTGTCAGGTTGCTGTGAGGCTCCATCAAAGTGAGTTTGTTTAAAAGTATAACACCCTATATTGCCTACTGAGGCCGGTTTATTTTTGTTATTTCAGTTTTGGTTTACTGCTTTTAAAATCATGATGCACTGTAAATAAACCATCACTCATTAGTCACTTTAAATTTGAGTTGCCTACTTCTTTCTGCAATTTACCCTTTGGGTGTGGCAAAACCTGCTGTGACGTGGGGGGTGGAGAAGCCTCTCATTCACAGTAGGTCTATCAGATTGTGTACTGAAATGGTTTGAGTCATATATTACTGAAAGACCGGAATTTTATGTCAGTATCCAGGACAACATATTTAAAAAAACACGACATGCCCTTTGGGGTTGGCCAAGGTTGTCTTGGCTCCCTCCTTCTTTCATTATTATTATTTCTTATGTGCTACTACTGGCCAGCATCATCTAAGAACATAACATAGACTTCCACAGCTATGCCGATGACCAACCGGGTTGCGATGACACACAACTCTATGTTTCAGTCAAGCCAAACAAAACCACTGCCCTACATACATTAACCTCTTGCTTGTCAGCTTTCATACAATGGATGAGTAATAACTTCCTAAAACTAAATGAAGACAAAAATAAGCTATAAACGAGAGGCTGCTTACTCCTGTCTGGGAAACCTAAGCCAACATGTCAGAGGAGATATAACAAGCCTAGGTGTGATTCTTGACCCCAATGTAACTGCAAAAAGCACAATTTAATGATAATTACTTGAATCCTATTAGGTAGATCAGATGTGTAATAATTTATTTCTTTTTAAATGGTAATAATGCTATGATTACAATTCTCAATTCCAATGGTATACCTATTAATGCAGAGTTTTTTTTAAATAGGTAAGGTATTATGTCTAGGTAACTTCTTTGTCATTTGTTTCTATTTACTCTGCAGGTACCATCTTTTTCACCTGTGTTGGTAGTAGTGGTACCATGTAATTTCATCGAGTTACTGTTTTGTTAGTAGGTACATACGTAGTAAGTAGGGGACTAGAATGTTACAAATGTATCAATATGAATAAGTACAGCTAATGCAAAAACAAATGTAAGGATGTGCAGGGAAATATTGACATCCTGAATGAAAAGGGAGATGTACACAACTAATAGCAGCAGCAAATTGGTTAACACAAGAAAGAGGCACCATAGGAAAAAAAACAGTTTTGTCCCTATCACAACACATAATGCAATTGTAGTATCCTAACGGGTAGTTTCCTAACGAATCCTATAAAGTAGCAAATCAACCAGTTATTTCAGCATTTTATGCATATTCTATCTTAAATATGAAGGGACTAAAATTGAAGGGATTAAAATATATTTTTCTAGATGCAAAGGGCAGATAAGTGGGATAATGGTTGCAGAGGTGACCTGTTCTGGGGACTCAGTGGAGGGAGCACCATTCTGCTTCGTGTCGTGGAGTTCTTTGCCTGCCCCTCACCATTATGTGCATGGAACCGGTCACCTCAGTGGCCATTATCCCTTATTTATTGGCATTAAATTGAACACTATAAGATCTCTAATGAACACCAACAATTTGGTCAATGTGGACCATCAGTCTGTGTTTGTTGTTGAAGCTTTCTAAAAAAATTGTTAGTTACTGTTTGGGCAATGTGGAACTGGCACTTGATTTAGAACATTCTAAAGGCTGCCACCTACCAGGGGCCAACAACTGCTAACATTAGAATGTTAGTGTTTCTTTGAGCAGGTCAGTGGAAGAACCTCACAATTGGTTGCTATGAGGTTGCCATGATTTATGACATCATTTACCAAGTGGAATGGAGTGTTTTGTAGATGTAGTGGAGGTTGTTGTAGTGTGTGGCAGTCACATCATGTACTCCTGCATTTTCGATTGATAAAACAGTTTTTTCTGTAATAGACTGAGGAAAAAAAAGACTTTATAATTAATACGTTTGTCTTCTTTTAGAAGATGGAGAAAGGTTGGTACTATTTAGATAAAAAATTCTACTTTCTACTCTCATCCATTACAAAAGCTTTAGTTTTCAAGAACAGACTGAAGGAATTTAAAAGAAATGTGTTGCGTATTTTAAGGCTCCGAAGATCCTTCTGAGCATGACCCTGGTTCATCGAGACACTCTGATGGCTCAAGCTCAGGATCCGCTTCAGGCTCACCTCAGGAGACTCATCCATCCCCTTTACAGGAATACATCCTAAACCTCACTGAGGAGTCAGTTCTGCTTTGTCATCATACAGAAATTATACATATTTTTTAATTTATACACATACAGACCTTGAGTGTCTTTATGTTTTACTCTAGGGAGTGGATGGTTTTCGGCAGCATGTTACATACTCCTGTAAGTACACTAACACTAGGTTCTGACATAGTTGTGTATCAGATTGGTCTTACCACTTACACCTTAAATGCTGTACATAAGGTCATCATAATATAGTGGTTTTAGTTTTGTATGTAAATAAAACATATCTTTATTGATCCCCAGATGACCAGGACACACTTTATGGAGATATGTCTGGCTATCCTGAAAGTGGTCAGTCTCAGCTCCATCACAGTGGTTTTGCCAGCCTATGTGTGTATAGCGAAGGATGCTGAAACGTGTAACAGCAGATCCTCAACACCCACCACTACCCAAAGGTCTCTATGCCCTAGCTCACTGGTGATTGATGGAGGATTGACTAACAATGAGAGTGAAAGTTCCACTTCGTCACCTGAAATCATCGGAGGACCTGTGAGTCAAATAGTGCTCAGGATGAAAGGTGCCTTGGCAAACTTGCGCAGAGCTGTTGTGTGGCAACCTTCTCAGCATGTTGTCTGTGAGGTCCCCCACTCAGCTGATACAGCTACTCAGTGCTCCATCTCTCAGCATTCACCTGATCAAACTGACCAGCACAGTATGTCTGAAGTTGCTATGGTGGCACAATATGAAGGTGCATCTCATGATCTCACCTGCATTGCAAGGATCCTGGAAAGACTCCTATCTAGTGGGAATATTGACCAGATTGCCAAAAACCTTGTTGGTCAGATTCAGGCTGGTTGGCAGGACAGTGGCCCAAACCCCACTCTTGTGGATGATGCTGGCAAAAGTACTTCTGGGTCTGAGAATCGGAAGATAGTTCCTCAGAGGACATTAAGTGCTTCTCAGATGGTATATTCTTACACTGAGGAAGCCATCAAGGGTTTGCTTCAGCCCTACCTTCTCCCTCTTGTGGCATGGAATGCTGGTAAAGACGTTGCTACATCCGGAATATCCATCTCCGAGATCCAAAGCACACCAGCCGGCTCAGATCCCACTTGCCACCCACATAGCTCTCCATGCTCTTACTTTGCCGCAACAAAAGATTCGCTACTTGGACTGGATAAACCTGAATGCAGCTGTCTGGTGGCCAGTTTGATTCAAAGACTGCCTTCAAATATTCACTATCAGGATTCAGCAGATTCTTCCAAATTTGAAATTGCAACCTCTGATCAGGTCATGAGATCCCCAGCACATCAAGTTGCAAATCTCTTCACTAAACTAATGACCTCTCAGGTCATGGACATAATTGACTCAGAGATGGAGAAACATGTTGACCAGAACAAAAGATCATCTAGGGATGAACCTAGGATCCTGTCATCATCTGACAAAAATGAGACCGTCACTGACGGAGAAATAATTGGCGAGCACAAAGCTATGGTATCTTCCAGCCATGAAATCCTTGATACTAGCCCTGGTAGCCGTGCTGGCTTGTTCTCCAGACTGATCCAAAGGTTCCTCTCAGAGTTCAGATATACTGATTCTGCTTTCCTTGATGCAGTCGATGGTGTCAGAGCCTCAGCATCCTCTCACAGCCTGAGCCAGAGCTCTGAGTCTTCCAGTGAGAAGGACATGATACAGTCTTCTTCAGACAAACTCGGAGACATGCTAGGTCTCTTCACAGGGGTCATGGTTCACCAAGTAATGGACATCCTTGACACTGATTCAAAAGTGGAACTAAATAGAGACCTTGATCAGGCTAAGGTTGTGTGCGATGCAGACAGGTGGTCTCACAGCTCAGCCAGCATTCCATCAAGTTCTAAATCTGCTGATGGACCCACCATGCTGCACTCAGCTGTCACCCCTGATGGAGATGTGACTGTCTGTGACAGACATGCTGTAGAGCACCTTGCCTCCACTGCTGCATGTGGGCTTCATTCAGACAGCAATGACAATGGCTGTTTGGTCACTGTACTGATGCTGCGGCTATTGGCCAAAATGAAGGATCAACAGACCTCTTCTGCAGATATAATGGACTCACAGAAGCTGATTGAAAGACTCCTGTCTGAGTTCAGCAGTGCCTCAGGAACTCCGGACTTCAACATGTATCAGAGCAACATGAACATTCAGTCACTATACAGGACCATGGATAAGATCCTTCTGAGGGAGTTTGGATCTCAGACCATCCTGGAGAGAGCAGCTGATACAGAGGATTCCTCATTTGATAACATCTTGATGTCAGCATTAAGAAAGGAGCTGCTACACCAGTGTGATGTGGAAGTGACTGCTGCCCCATCAGCCCCAAGTGCTTCATCCCCTCCTGAGCCTGGGCCTGGAGCTGTGCAGGGGTATACAGGCAGGAAGACACCCAAAAAGAAGTTCAACTTAAAGGTAAATAACATATATATGTATTTGTTTGTTTGCTTATTGATTGATTAATTGTATAATATTTACTAATTTATCTTTAACATTTGAGTTATAAGTATACAGGTAACTGTATCTTTGAAATGATGTGTTTTTCCCTCTTCCAGATGCTGAAGAAGCACAGCAAGAAGGTGTCTCCCACTGATGCCATTCCTGACATGAGTAGGTGTTATCATCATTATTAATGTTCCTATTGTCCTTATGTTTTGTTGTTATTTATTGAAGTACTCATTTGCTCTCTCTTCAACAGGCCAGCATGAAGAAAAATGCACTGCCCCTCGTGCTCCATCTGATGACAATGTTTCTGATGTGTCTACTTCTGGCCAGAAGTCTCGAAAGCGCTCCCTGTTCATCAGGATGTTCACCTGCTGCTTTCAAGGCTCAGCAGAATCTTGAACCGCTATTTCCCCGCAAAATTACCTCCATATCCACCGATATCTCCCAAAGCCCCTAACTGCCTGCACGTACACACACACACACACACACACACACACACACACACACAATATTACAATATTATAATTTCAATAACACCAATAAAAATTTTACATTCATTACTTTGTGTCTTTGAAATAAATGAATGTAGATTTTATATGAAGACTATAGCGGATGAATAAAATCTCCACTGTTCCAGATTTAACAAGTAAAATTCAGGGCACTTGAGTTTCACAGCTTCACCTTGTTTTGGATGAATTGTTGAGATGTTTATTAAGCTATTGACAAAGCAAGACAAATCGTACAATTCATAGTCCAGGACCCTATTTCAAAGAGCAGGTTTAATAAACTCAGAGTCAAAACCTTGTCTCCGAGTTGATTAACTCTGAGCTGTCAGACATACAGTACATATACAAACATTTCTTATGCTCTGAGTCTACAGAGTGACTGTCATACTATTCCAGAGGCACCATCCATAAGAATCAGAGAAGCACCTTTCTCATACTACGCCCCAAAGAGATGGAAAGCCTTACCCCAACTCATCAGAGAGGCAGATTCAATTGATGCCTTTGAACGGCAAATGAAGACTTATCTGTTCAATCTTGCCTATACTTAACTGCCCTGATTAAAGACGTTCAGGTACTCAAAAACCTTCCCCTACCAAACACGACAGAGAGACTCCCCTTTTTCGACACTCAGAGACTTTCCCTCTATCAGCCCAGCTGTTAAGCCTGGGAATCACAGGGGATATTAGTGGAGCTCTTCACAGCTCCCTGGCAGATTTTGTTGGCCCTACTGGACTATAACAAAGCTTTCCACGTGTATCTTTGTCCTGTGTTCCTTTGCCAAACTGTTGAAGCACCTTGAGCTACATCCTTTGTATAAAAAGTGCTAACCAAGTAAAGACTATTATTATGATTGTTATTATTATTATCACTATTATAACTGACTCTGAAGTTAGTTGGCCAAGTACTGCCATCCACTGTTTATAAAGTTATTTAGTGATATTTAAATGCTCATTTAGGAAATAGACTAAATACTGATATATTTTCACATCATATACCCAAAATAACTATGGTCATGGATGGATATATTAAATATTTCCCCTTCACCTTCCAAAAGAGAAAAAAAGGGATCATTGTGGGAAACTTACAGCATGACAGCTATGATCCACCCGACTCTTGTGGTCCAACCCTGTGACATGCTGAGGCCTGAGAGACGTCTGGGTGGGCGGAAGGTGCCTTTGAGTGAAGATGCCGTCTGGTGCTTGTTTGGTGCTGCGGTCACTAAAGGGATTTATCATGAACATGTCTGCATGTGCCGAATCAAAACATTTGGTCATTTTTAAGTTTCCGGGACATCACTGGCTCTTCTAGCCGCACCCAGATGACTTAAGTCATTAGACCAGTCCAGGCCAAATGAAAATCTGTCATATTTGGTTATAAAAAGGTATATTTTGTTCCCTTTTTTGTTGTTCATCCACTGACAAAGAACATCAAAGTAATGTTGTCACTATGTGGCTGTACATTATGGCTTTTACGACACCTATGGGAAGATTGTCACTGATTGAAAGGATAATTATAGTGTAAGGGACCCCAGGGAAGAGCTCAGTTCAATTATGCCCTTATTTCCCCCCCCACACCACCACTGCTTAAATCTTACGCTATTAATAATACTTGACAGTGCTGATTCACAAACACAAAAGAAGGCACACTGTAAAATGCCAGCCTTTCATCCAAGTTCTTTCGAGTGTGTGTGAAAACCCAGAGAAGAATCCAAGGTGGTCTCTGTGGTATTCTAGCAAACACGAGTAGTGGTCGGCAGAAGTGTGAGAATTCCATGCGCCGATGCTGGAATGATATCGATCGCGCTTCCCCGCGGCCAGTAGCATACACGCACGCACACAGCCAGATATTGACATGGCCCGACTTAACCAGGCCCAGGAGCCCCCCCCCCCAACCTACCCATCACCCCCTACTCTCACACCAGCACATTTCAAACAACGTGACCCCAAGCACTAGCCCCCATCTCACCCTCTATTTCATTATCGCTTCAACACAGACACACACACACACACATCTGTCTGTCGGTTTCTGCCCCCTCTCTCACACACACACTCACACACACAGAACACTTTCCTGGCTGCTCTAATCTGCCAGCCTAATCTTAACTCTATTAAAGATACCTTAACTCGCCCTGTTTCAAGGATAAATGTAACAATGACATCAAACACACTGCCCTCTACCTCTGCCACACACACACACAAACACAGTAGTCCGTTGGCATGCTCTAATGGAACAATGACATCAACATACTCCTGTTCCATTAACTGAACACACACACCCCAAACGGGGAGAGTCCCAAATACATTTACAAACATGCAAAGACACAACAGAACACTTAAAAAATGCCTCAACAAATCCCAGCGCATTTAGACTTATTTGAAACATACCAACCCATGCCATCATATGCATGCCTTCAGCAGTAGTAGTGTGGAATTTGGAAGTTTGTTTGATATTATCCGTATGCTGTGTTGAGGTGCATCACTGTGCGAAATAAACCACACACACACACACACACACACACACACACACACAAAAGCGAAGATGACAAAAAGTACATTGTAACCAATAGTATTTAATGATCTCTGCATGAGGCCCTACACCCCCTCACAGTACAGATACAGCAGCCCTTCCTCAAGAGCCCAAAATCATCAATTAAAACATACCTAAATAAATATGTGTGTATGCTTGGGTATGGGTCTGTGTGTACGGCTTGAATGTCTGCGTGTGTGTGTGTGTCTGTGTGTGCGCATATTTGTAAGTCAAGTAACGTATTGTAAGTAAAAGACCAAGATATATACTTATATATATTTATATAAAAAACTAGATTCATCTCCATTAAAAAAAATTGGTTAAATTTCAACCTAATTTTTTTTTTAAATTCCAGTATAGCTTGGGCCATCAGTTAGTCTTCACTAAAATAATAAAAAATACTTTTAAGACTTTGAGAGAGGAAAAACAAAGAGAATAGCATTATTATTAAACAAACTTCTGGGGTGATATTGCGCCACCCAGTGGTCATATTCAGCTTTGGTCAAGGTGAGAAGAGAGGAACAGGGCGAGGGGTGGGGAGCATTAGTGAACAACAACAACCAGCAGCATGGGTCCACTAAACGACGAGCTACCCAGCAGCTTGAACCGCAGAGAAAGCCAACAGGTTCTGGGCGAACTCATCCGGAAACACTTAAAATTTTGGGGCTCAACTACTCATGTGAGAAGGGGAAATTCACTAAGATCAAATACATACAAAAAATTTATTTCTTTTGATGAAACATTTATGCATTGCTTGAACGTGTGTGTTTGTATGTATGTTTGTGTTTATCTGTGAGTGTATGTGTGTGTGTGTGTGCAGTGGGGTGTAGGGCATGCAACAGAGTCTGTCCCCAGTTGGTGAAATTTGGGCCATTTTTCAGTCTCCTTTCTTATGCCTCATTTCTTGAGACGGGATACCTTATCGTGGCCATATAATCTCTTTCGCTCTTTTTCTCTCTCCATCGATCCATTCCTCCCTCCCTCTTTCCCCAGCACTCCACAGGAGCGGAGTGTAGCAGTAGCTGACCACCCCTCCCTCCCACCCCACCCCTCTTTAACAGAGAGAGGAGCACAGGAGATGGAAGAGGCCTGGTCAGCCACCTGACGTGCCCTATCCCTTCATTCTTCAGTCCTCCCTCCTCTTTCCCTCCAATCTTTCTCTCTCTCTTTCAGCTGTGGTCCTCAACCCAGGACAGCACAGAGAAGAAGCGGGGATTGATAAAGGGTGCCAATCATCCCCCCACCTCCTTGAACCAATCAGAAAACACAAAAAGGAGCAGAGGGCGTGCTCAGTTTGAAGCGCTGCTGTTGGAGGAGCTGCTTGTGGAGGGTATAGCTGTTCCAGAGTTCCCCGTGCTGGCTACCGACTTGCGGATGTGGGGCAGGAGGAAAGGGTCGCAGGCCAGCTGGTGAACGTCGATGCGGTCCTCCTTACGGTAAACGAGACAGCGGCGGATGAAAGCCTGTCGGAAGTAGGGTTGGAAATAATGGAAAGGATGAAGACCAAGATCACCCACTGCAAGACCACATGCATGGCCATACAGCATCACACAAACCCAAATGTTTTTTTTTTTCATGACAGTAGTCAAAAAGTTACTTCTGTAACATTCAAATTCCTCATTACCAAAAATGAATACCAACATATTCAAGTAATAGTTTTGTAACTGTCAAATCCCTCTTCACCATAGGTATGTAAAAAACCCCAAACTCTCTTTATTTCGGTTTTAGAATCATTAAGTGTTTGACTAATCAAAGTTCTTATCATGTTGGATGTTTTGGACAGAGTGGGCGTTTAAATAGCGAGGCTAAAGTTTGTCAAGGAGAAAAGGGCGAAGATAAGAGGTGCCCACCTTGGCCTCTGGAGAAACGCCTGGTTTGGGTGGGAACTGCACTTCCGTGGCCTTCAGAATGGTGTTCTCCTGCAGGATATCCTGCTGAGACTGGTTGTGACCAAACGGCTGTAGAGAGAAGGCAGGGGGGAAAACACCATTACTCAATTTCAGAGCACACATTTCAAGGCTGTGAGTTCAATGCTGGAAGAGTGAGGTAATGAATAAAACCTTAAATCAACATGGCAGCCGATTATGCAAAAGCCACACAGACTTATCATTGCTACTGGTTGTAATGGTTGTTTTATATGTTGACAACAGAGACAAGCCAACACGAAACATTACTGCTTTTGTATAGCTAAAATTCAGTGTTCATTTTTACTCTCATCTGTGACGACTGTATCTGATGTGGAGATAGACAAAAAAAGGCCTTTTAGTTAACCCATTAAGACCTAAAACGCCTGGAAAAAAGGCCTGAAAATCCTAAGGGTGATTTTAAAACAACCTCCCAGATCCTGAGGTTTTTCTGGAATTTCAACAATAATGTCAACGCCTATTAATTACCACTTTGAGAGGTCTCCTTTTAAAATACACGAGAGAGGTGTATGTGAATGTTAACATACCTTTTTCCCATAGAGGCACTGGTAGAATATGACACCAACCGACCACACATCAACCTTGTTGGAAATTTTGGGTGGTTCCTTTCCCACCACAAAACACTCTGGAGGCAGGTACCTGGAGGGAGGGGGTGATGGGGGATAGGGGAGTGGGACAGAGAAAGGCATTTCACTCGTGTCCTTCTCTTTCCATACTGTTCAATCACGTAGCCCTAAAACACATCCCTTGTTACAAAGCCAAAGTTTTGAAGTAAGAAGCATGTCATAGCAGACGCTGATGAGCCACAGGTGTTAGTAGTTCAGGTGTGAGTAGAGTAACTCCACAGGTGTCTGTAGGTGTGAATGGGGTAGGTAACCCCCACAGATGCGAGTGTGTTATCCAACAGGTGTCAGTAGTTCAGGTGTGAGTGGGGGGGTAACCCCACAAGGTGTCAGCATGTGTGCTCACCAGTAGGTGCCGGCTCCCTGTGACGTCAGCTCCATGCCATCAACGCCGTAGTTGTCGTCGTCCATGATCTTCGAAAGGCCAAAGTCGGTGATCTTAATCTCTCCGCAAGCTGTTCCATTCACCAGAAGGATGTTGCCTACAAACACACACAAAATGATTAGAGCCATTCATCACGTTTACATCTAACTTGTTAATGTGCATTTTAGCTATTGGAAAGGACCACCTGAAATGGTCATTAATCTTTGAAGTCTAAAATGGCCACTGGTGGGCATCTTGTTAAGTTGAATTACTAAATGCGCATAAATCATGCAAATGAAGATGAAAGGAAATTGGACTAGTGAGTCTGAGACTTAAAGTGCTCTATGACACCACTATGAAAAAAAAAAAAACACAACAAGTAAACAGAGTCAACACGCGACCCAGTGGCCACCAGCGCTTGGATCGTTTGCCGTGTTTACTCCTCGCCGGGTCGCCCGAGACAAAACAGATGTTCTGCCAAGCCGACTTGGTGTGGTTGGTGCCCGACCGCCGTGTATACGCCACTGTCACCAGCACGCCTGCCCTCCACCACCACAGTTACAACACTGGGGCACACACACACACATGCTTGGACTGCGTCAGCCATGTATACGCCACTGTCGCCAGTACGCCTGCCCTCCACCACCACAGCAACAAACACTGGGGCACAGACACACGCTTGGACTGCGTCAGTCAAGGGGAACGTAATGGGACACGACACTACTGGGACGTAAATGGTATGCGACACTAGTGGGGGACGAATGTGAGAGATTAAAAAAAAAAGGTATTGATAAGAGGATTCGGGCAAAAGTTGTGAGAGCGCTACTGTGTGCTGACTACATAATGGGAAAAGGTGTTTGCATGCATGCCTTATTTATGAGGTGCAAGAGAGTCTCTTTTTTTTTTTAATGCACATCTTGCCAAGACTTTCATTAACAAAGCAGCACCTCCCCTCGGACATCAGCAATGCGGCTAACACACCTCAGCTTCATTAGAGCTCCTCCAAGTGCCTCATGAATAAAATGAATATTCAGCCATCTTACACACACACACACACACACACACACACACACACACACACACACACACACACACACACACACACACACACACACACACACACACACACACACACACACACACACACACACACACACACACACACACACACACACACACACACACACACACACAAATCTGTGATTTTTTTTTTTAGTGCAGAATTGCTCAAGCTGCTACCAGCACTCCGTGTAATGGCTTGTGATCCTGGAGGGGGCAGCTGCATTTACATTCATTTGACAAACAGTGTCACCTGTTGCTCAGCAACCCTTGCCACCTCCGGGGCGTCAGAGTGATCGCGGCCTTTGAAAAGCGTGCCTCGCGCCGCCAAATAATTCTAAACCTCAGAAACAGCCCAGCTGGGAGGTTGGCGGCATGAGGCACCACCGTGGCGTGGCGTGACGCGGTGAGGGAGAGGGAGAGAGAGAGAGAGAGCGGCTTGGCTCACCCGGCTTCAGGTCGTAGTGGATGATGGGCGGCCGGATCTCGTTCAGGTATTTAAGCGCGTTGACCACCTGCATGATGATGGAGCGGCCCTCCTTCTCCGACATCAGCTTGTGCTGCTTCAGGTAGAAGTCCAGGTCGTTCCCCTCGCAGAACTCCAGCACCGTGCAGAACCTGCAAAGCGAGAGCAGTGACAAAAACACACACACACACACACACGTCAATTATGGTTACAAAACATCTGGCCAAAAGGGCTACCGTTGAATATTAGCCTGCTGGCAAACACTGGCACATTTACATTTATGTTTATTAATGTGTGCTGTCTTTATAAATAAATAAACGAATAAATGAATAAATTAACAAGTTTACCAATTCCTGTACTGGGATTAAACTGTTTGACAAAACTAGTTTGCCCAAAAATACACATGTGGAAATATCCGACTTGCAGAAAGAACTAGGCTGACTCACGAGTCTGTATCCAAGGAGAAGTAATCATATAACTTGACTATTCGGGGGTGGTCCAGCTCCTTGTGAATTCGGTATTCTCGACAGGCATGTCTGTTGGGAGGGGGAAAAGAAAACACAGTGCAAGACCATTCAGAGAGTTCTAATGTTAGATTTTCACAAAAGACTACTCAAGAGCTGTTCCCTTCCTGCTGAACACATCATACCAACACTTTCTAGCCTTCTTATAGACATAAGACTTTTTTTTGAGACCTTACACATTCTGTGTGGTACATCAGGCTTAGGAGATCAGGCAGCTATGTAGGGCTATCTGTTAACTGTAGCAGGGCTGGTGTCTATCGTATTTCAGACACCTGTTTCAATGTTCCAGCACTGCGGGACCGTACAGTGCCTTTCAGCATATTCTCAGTCCCACCAAAGTCTGCTTTGGGATTACATTTCCATTTCATAACAGAACAGCAGAGCACAGCTCACCCATTATGCGACATGACCTGGTACCATTATGTTCACTGCAGCCTGAAGTCTAGTAACCAAAATGTGAAATCAGGCATCTATGCATCGAGTGTTCAGTGTCTTGCTGGAAAAAGTCTGTGAACAAACTCGAGGCACAATAGAAATCCCAGCCCCCTCCCTCACCCGTCATTATAATCCGGCCCGTCATTGAGGGTGTGGCAGCAATTTGCGCCAGTTTCCTCCATGACACTGATGTCTGAGACTGGGCAGAGAATTGTGCACAGCACGCCTAGTGCCTTTTTTTTGATGGAGGCACGAATCAGCCTAGAGGAAGTCTCTGTGGTTTGCTGATGTGGATGGTTGTGCTTGTGCTTGTGGGGCAGTGAGGTTTGCGAAACCAAACTTCAGCCTTTAGACTAAACAGACTCTGGGTCTTGCCAACTCACTTGTGGTAGTTCTCCTTCTTCTCGTCTCTCCAATTCTTGTTGAGCTGGTGGATTTTTACGGCAACGTACCTCTGCTCTGTGAGGTCAAAGGCCTGTAAAAGAGAAGAAGAGAGTGAGTGAAGAGAGAAAGAGGGGGTGAGAGGGTGAGATGGACAGAATGAGAGGAAGCATGTGTGTGTGTGAAAGAGAGAGACACACAGAAAGAGAGTGTGTGTGTGTGGGTGGGGGAGTGTGAGTGAAATTGGATGATGAGGTTCAAATGAAGAACAGCTGGCATACTTTAGGACTACCAAAGCTCTCCTCTAACCCCTGCAGTGGCTGATGTGGACTCTTGCTCTCATGAGACGACGTCCATCGCCTACACTGGATTTCTGGCTCCATGTCATCAACTCTGGCCCTACCCACAATGTACTCCTCAGCTAAGAGCTGCAGTCACAGAATGAACAAAACTACCCAAGATGCCATCTTACAAGAGAACAGTTCAGCTCCAACCAAGTTCACTGTTTCTGACAGCCACCAGTGTTATAGTATACATGCCACAAATTAAGACCATGAGATATCAACTAGGAAAAATATATTCTGAATTAACTTGGCTCATGCTTGAGGCACTGAACTACAGACTTGCCTTGTCACAAACTTCTTTTGGCAGATTGATATCCGGCTTGCCACACAGAGGACAGGCACAATTAAGTGATCAAATCACACTAATCTACCCTGTTAAAGTGAAGTAACTGATTTAAATTAGTCAGGTTCACTGAAGCTAAGAGGGGCACCAATGGGTGTGCTGATGGATGCTGTACGCCACACCCACAGAATGGCGTGTGAATGCGTGATGAAACTGGTGGCGTTAACAGGCACGGCTAAAGCCCCACTGTCACAGAAAGCAGGCCCTGGCTTGCTTCAGCACAGAGGATCGGATCTGCCCTCTAATTCCTTCATGACACAGCACATTTGTCTTCGCCTGTTCTCCCAACACCCAGCTCAGAGAGAGAGAGAGAGAGAGAGAGAGAGAGACTGGGGGGGAGAGAGAGAGAAAAAGAGAGAGAGAGCGTGAGAAAGGGAGAGAGGCAAAAAAAGAGGTACAGAGAAAAAAAAGAGGGAAAGAGTGAGATTGGGAGAGAGAGAGGGAGAGAGAGAGAAAGAAAGAGAGCGAAAGAAAGAGAAGACAGCCGTGCCTGAGGATATCACATCTAGCCATCTCTGCAGCTGGCCTAATGAGTGGAATACATCCTCTCTGCCGCAGTACCTTGTAGACTTCACTGAAGCCTCCTCGACCCAGTAGGTGCAAGAGCAGGTACCGGTCGTTCAACGTCGGGTGGTCTTTAAACCTAGGGGAGTAACGGAGAAGAAGAGGGAGGAAAAAAAATTAAATGTAAAATGGCCAGCTAGTTCACTTTAAGGCAATAATAATATTTAACTTTGGCAGACAGTGTTTGAGTGATGGTGGGCAGGGAAGAAGGGCTCACTGGGAATTGTCTTCATTGTGGATTCGCTTCAGCTCTCGGATGTGCAGGTTTCGTACGCGCTCCAACCGTTCCAGCTCCGCCTGTATCTCAGCCTCTTCCTGCAGAGGACACAGAAGACAAACAAACGCTCACATTCATACCCTTCGCTTCACGCCATTCACTGACACGCACTAAGCACGTTAAGGTTAACCGCATAGACGTTAAGAGCAAATGTCAACTCATACCTTCTTTAAGTGGCCGAGTCGAAGTTTGAAGATCTCCTCTTGCTCGTGATACTCCGCTAGTGATAACCTGAAAATGGACACAAAGACATTGAGAGAAGGCTACATGTTACGTGATTTATATCAAGTGTAAGAATAAACCAATAGAGGGATTTTGTCCATGCACAAGTGACAGCCACAGAGACGTGTATCTTTTCTTCGAAATATCAAGTGCGTCTGATTTGCACCGACTTCACGGTCAATGAATATAAGCTGGGATATTCTACAGTGCTTTCTGGATTCCATCTGCCTCCTCTTCCCAATATGCCCTTGTCACCATCCTCCATCAATCACCCACCCTACACCCCCGCCACCTTATCCCTATCCCAGCCCCCCTCCCCTTCCCTCCCCTCCCAGTCCTGCCCTCCTCCCCTGCGTACATCTCGTTCTCCGCGCCGTTGCTCTTGCTCTTGCGCTTGTTGGGCTCCAGGCTGGGGGGCGGGGTCTGGGAGACGCTAGGTGGTTTCCTCTTGGCCAGCTGCTTCCTCTGCCTTTCGATGTCCTCCCTCTGAGAGTTTACCCGCTCTTGCTGCCTACAAACAAACACACACACACACATATGCATGTAAGCAAAACTACTAAGCACAGGCTGCATTTCACTCCAAACACACAGACCTAAGAAAAATATGAGATTTTATGGCGGAGCATGTGTGTGCATACCAGTGATTAAAGAGGACAGAGAGAGAGCGCAAGAGAGAGTGAGAGAGAGAGAGAGAGAGACAGACAGACAGACAGAGATAGAGAGAGAGAAAGATTTTGCAAGTCATTGAGAAAGAGAGCCCTACTTGACGAGGTTCTGGAAGGCGTAGCCGTCAGTCCACTGCTCGGTGAAGGAAGCACCGTGTCGGACGGTGGTGAAGTGACCCAAACGCAGCCGGTCCTGCATGCTCTTCTCTCGACATGCTATCTTCTCCTGCTTAGACTGGACACACACACACACACACACACACACACACACACACACACGATTACATTAATTACATTCATTTAAACCGAGCATGTGTTCACATGTTTCAAATGAACACCCTTCACCCCCTACAGCTGTCTGTGGGTCTCACCTTCTCGATGAGCAGCTTCTTACTCATGGTCACACACTTGTTCAGACGTTCTTTGCAGCGCTCCAGCATCCTCTGCTGCTCGTCAATCTGTCTCCTCAAATCACAGTTTACCTGAAGCGCAAACACACACATGCCAATATTATAAGAGTGTAAAGCGTGGTGTTAAAAAGTGTGAGATAACTGTAGACGGCAAGACCATTCCCATCTGAGATGTTCTATATTTTTCCCATCTGCGAGGGATGCTGAGCGATCAATAAAAACAAGAGCAACACACACACACATACATACACAGAAGACATAAAACAGCTCCAGTTCTCAAAATCTCCTCTCACCAAAGACCGAAGCCTGCTGTTGCTTTTTCCCCGTACTGATCAGAGATCAGCTCAACCCTAACCCCAGTGGGGCTCCCCCAACCAGCTCACCCTGAGCAGGTCGTCGATGCGTCCCTCCTTCTTTTCCAGGTCTGAACTCTTGCTGCTCTCCAGGGCAGCCAGCTTCTCCATGGTCAGGTCAGACTGAGGTGGGGTGAGGTGAGGCATGGGTCGATGAGATGGATGCAGGAGGAGAAGGTGGAAGGCAAAGGTAAACAGGGTAAGGGGCACAGACAAGGCAGGCTGTTGTAGATGATACTTTTATAATACATAGTATAGTATATACAGTATATAGTAGCATAGTATAGTATATACTAGCATAGTATAGTAGTTCTTATACTCAAAATGGCAAACACACATAGCACTTGGCCGTTCTGTGCCAACTGGTCTGGTATCAGGATTTGTGTGAGATTTAGTTGTTCAGTTTATACTATGTGTGTGTATATATATATATGTGTGTATGTATGTGTGTGTGTGAGAGAGAGTTTGTGAGAGTGAGTGTGTGTGTGTTACCTGGGTTGTTCTGTGCAGACAGTGGGTGCTGATGGACTTCTGTGAACAAAAGGAGTGCTCTGTGTTTGCTGAACCTAACGATGATGGACTGCCTTGCTGCACCTGTAAAGCATGCATGCACACAGACAGACACACAAACAAAATAACACATTAATGAATAAATGAATAACATTGCATGTTCCAACACTGTACAAAAAAGTAGCAGCAACTAGGAAAAGGAGCAAAGGCACTCACAGCTGCCGGAGGGTTGGAGAGCGAGTGCTGTGGGGAGGATCGGACCACGGGGGGGATACACCGAGCTGGACTGGTACCAGTCCCACTGCCACCTGCAAACTGGGACGGAACAAGGAGGCCAGACATAAGACAAAGACTCGGCTAAACCCTTACAAACCCACACATCCTGATGGATGCTTCAGCAGCAAGCAAGCATGGATTAGGGGTGGTCCCGAAACACTGAGGTTTCAATAGCTGCAGGAGCATCAATTTTGTTTCATTGGCAAACACTTACAGCAAAAGCAGTGTTTTCAACCTCACAACATTGTTATCAGAGCATAGACTACATGGTTTCATGCAGGAGCTCTTTTGTCGACCCAGTCAATACACAAATATAACACTTCAGGCATGTGCACAGGCCTCAGGAGAGCTAGGTGCAAAAGCATGCAAATAGACATGTGAACAGCCTGAAGAAGGTAGCTAAATTAAAAGAAAAAAATATTTCCACCAAAGTCTAGTGCTTTATGGTACAACTTTAATCTATTGGTAAAAAGAATTGTTTTCAAGTCACAGTGAATTCTTACCTCGAAATAATCACTAATCTTGAGACCCCGTGTCCCTTTCCCTGCAAGGAAAAAAAAAAAACACATACACAATGAAAAAAGGCTCCCATGGCCTGAAAGTAGGATTTTGAGCATCAAAACGCCCGTGTCAAAATCCGTACCTTGGTTGTCGAACATGTCTCCTTTCCTCTTCCGCGTTCTCTGATCATTTGCCTTCTTTTCCGGAGTCTGAAAAGACAGACAGAGGCGTAGAGGCGTGAGGATCTACGAGCTTCTCTCGCTCAACTACGCATCCAACAGCGAGGGGCATTTTCAGCAATGCACCAGCAAAAACCATTTTCATTAAAAAAACAATGACTTTTGAGAGACATGGACAAAAGCCTCTTTACTTAACATGTGTGTGCATAAGTGTGCATGTGTGACAGTATCGTTAGTTTCTGTGGGTAAGAAGGGAGGGCCGCACACACTAACCTCCAGCTCTTTATCACTGAGAGAGCCGACACTGCAAAGACTCTGATTGGATGACTCATTATGTCCCGAGCCCTGAGGAATTGAAGGAGGAGCAAAAAAATGGAAACAATGAGCAGACAAATAACATCATTACCTCGTTACATACTTCTGCAGCAGACCACACCCACCTTTCCCCATGCCCATAGTTCCTTGACCTATGAATTACTTCAGTCCTTGCAAATCTATTTCCATAGGGAAGTAGAAATGGTGTCTGCGCCCATGTATAAATTCTGTGTTTTACCCAGTGTGTTAACTCCAAAACAGACAGTACAATTGCAAAGGGAGTAGAGAACACACACAGCGGCTGAATAATTTTAAAGATCTGTATTGTATAAATTAGACAAAGACAATACAGGCAGTGGAAAAACTACAAAAACATAGCCCATCATCCGCATTTCCAGTTGGGAAAAAAAACAGTTTTTCAATCTGAAAATGATAATGGGCTAAGATTATTTCCATATTCATCCATCCTATTTAGCTGTTCTTCTGTTTGCATTAATGTTACGGATACTGAACCTGGCACCTAGGTTGTCAAGGTCAAGGCATCCCCATGGAACCGTTCCCATATACAGGCTTTCCCAAAGCTTGTGCCACAGTTTAACTGCTAATGACAAACACGTTCCATGCTAAATGTCAAGCAGCTGGCTTCCCAACCCTGACAGCCAGATTGACTATTTGCTCATAGTCTTACACAGGCTTATACTAACCACAGGCCAAAGGGACCACATCAATAGACAGATCGTCTAAAACACAGTGAGAGAAAGACAGGCAGCGAGAGAGGTAGAAGAGGAGGATGGATGAGAGAGATTAGCGGGTGTTCGATATATGCTGATATTTCATCACGATGCCTGAGACTGTATTAAGTAAATAGGGACGGGGCGAAAGGAGCTGATAGGGGAATGACAGAGGAATGCTCCTAGATGAGTACATTTGCTCACCCTGGCAACTCCAACCCCAGTGAAGCGAGCCTCTAGCAGTTCCTGACGTCGCGGGTCCAGGCTATGCAGTTCCTCCATCATGGCTTCGAAGACACAAATCAAACACCATAGGTTAGAATCAGATGGCAAGGCTGTGTGTGAAGTCACAGTGAGGTTGCTACCAATCTTTCACCCTCACAACAAATCATGTCCATCTATGTGTGTGTGTGTGCATGTCACATGGTGACTCATGAATCTCTTGTGTATGTTTCCAGAATATTCCTAGGGTTCATGACTCAGCCTCACCTCTCACATTCATGTCTGTCCCTCTGTGCTGGTGCTCAGCTACATAATAATGAGACAAAATCTAGACAGATAGGATTGTATATGTACTGCTCACGTCTATGTTTATTATGATCACCTTTTACACAATGAATCGACAACAGTGAGTGCATAAAATGTACTTGGTTACATCAGACAACATGGGAGTCGGCAGGACTTCATGACCCATTGTTTTAGGAACACTGATTTAGGCAACCTTATAAATTAGTTTTCCGGACATGAAATTCCTTTCGTAAAACTACTTAGCCAGCTACTGATTAGACTACTTAAAAAAAAACCCATCATACTCGGTTTACATTTCTACAGAAAAATGCACACATCGCATGCATAACTTAGCCTACTCCTCTTAATAAATTAAATATGATACTTTACCTATACACTTACCAGTTTATACGTAGTTTGTAATATCTGTGTATGACTCTAACAAGCAAACAGTCTAAGTCTAAAGAAATCCTACTGAGTCATCTACTGGACCTTTGGGCAAAGTTACCATATAATGTGAGACTAGCCAGTTAACTAGTTATCTAAGGAGTGTCTATCTTCTCATTTACCCTAGCTAGCTAACCTTTGTACACTGCATCTAAGTTAGCACCAACTATGATAAACCTCCCATTTTCTATCTACCAAAATTCCAAAACCTCCCTTCTTCTCTTTACAACACTATTCACAATTTATTTGCCGTTTCATGGAACAAAGGTATAATTCATGTCAAGTGACATGCTTAAGCTATGGGTAAGCGTTACATGTTATCTGACTGCCACCAGCTAACTAGCTGGCTAGCTTACTGACCAAACCTGGATAAGGCGCTAGCAATGGTTAGCAAACTAGCTGACAGCATCATCTCGTTTTTTCAATACTATAGTTACAATTAAACAACGAAACGCTGGCATCATACTTCATCCACGCACAACACAAACAAGTTAACATTATACCTGCGGTATACGGTCTTTTCCCGCAAGGACCTTTGGTGTATCCTCGATAATTCTTCCCTCGTCTCCCGTCTCACCGTTCCTTGGCTACCCCCACATTCCCAGACAAGGCCTCATCCGAATCCTCGCCCCTCGCCTACGAAGAGACACCCGTTCGAGGAAGTGGTGCGCCAGCTCAGAGATCCACAGACTAGCGGAGGCTTACAAACCCCCGGGGCCTATGAGAAAGTTATGTCCCGAACCCGCCTCAGCAGAGCTTTACCCAGCTCAGATTCCCGAGGGGTTTGAGGTTTCTTACACTCTTTCCTTAGACAGCCATTGCATTTTGCCGTCGATCACGCCAGACAATGAACATCACCTGTTTCTGCATCTCTGGTTCATGTATCACGGCTCCGACAAGGATATTTTTGTCATGTTCTTCCCAGCTGATGCCAAACTCGGTCCAGCGAATTGCTCATTTAACTTGCAGACTGCGGTTCCGACGAGCTCACCTCTTGCGCATCAGTCAGTGGTCTACTTGGGAATAGATCCCGTTTGAATCAGTTCAGTTTAATCCGGATCAATTCGGTTCGGTTCTCATGATTTTTTTATTTTTTGCAATGTAAACAATAATCGGAAAATCTCATTTTTTCTCGCAAGATTTTCTTCCCGACCACGCCCCACTTACAAACTATTAACCTCAATGAAATTGAAAAGGTAACCACTTCCAGTCACAGTCACATGTATGAGCAAAGGACACCACTAGCTTATTCATTTCAATTAGGTGTCATACAGGCATCTTCTAAGTAGTGTATAAAAAATCTTCAGCAAGACAAATCAAAATGACCAATAAATGTAACACCCTTCTATGCCGAGGTCCTGATATCTGATATGTGATGTCAGTTTGCATGATAGGCTACTAGCTTTTCCCATGAGATCAAAGTTAAATTGTTATTGATATGATGACTGAATTACACAGACCCTTTTTACACTTTATAAATGTGTCATTGATGATTGAATCACAAGTGGGTAGAGTTAAGTGCAGTGTAAAAGCTAACATTTTCTGAGGTGCCCCAGACAACAAGAGTTCTACTGACTGTGACACAGCAATAAAACCTCAACAAATGTGGTCAGCATTGTCACTCTCTGTTCAAATTAGCACAGGCATATGCCTTGACATATGCCTTGTTAATGTTACATGCATACCCATCCTAGGCATAATCTAAAAAGAAAAAAATCAAATAATCCAAAAGTAATAATGACATTTTTTAATTGCAAAGATACATCAGAATTTCTTCAAAAAGCAATTATGAATAAAAGTGAAACAGGATTGCCAAATGTAAACAGCTGAATGAAAGGCCTCGTAAGTCCTCAATTCTCCATGCTGCTAATTGAGCTTTTTGTGTCTCAGTACTTCCAGTCCCCGTTTATACGCGAGTCTTGGCAACCCATACTGAAGTCTCTGAGCCAACACATGTACATACACACATATGTGCAATGCATATGTGTGCGTCTCCAACTTGGACAACGTCCATCTCTAAAATACTTTGGGTGATGTTAAAACTGATTTTAAATGCTTTTTTGTATACACATACACATCGGTGTGTGTGAGATGTGTGTGATTGTCCATATTAGACAAGAACAATCCATCTCTAAAATATTTTCAATGTTTAAACAGTTTTAAAATGCTTTACTGTCTATGGTGTTAATGGGTTTTTTTTGTATAGGAAGTGAAGAGAAAAAAATCGTAACAGAGACATTTGTGTCAGTCATTGACTTTGTGATTTCAAGTAATTTCAAAACACAGATTGCTCTGTGGCTGGCTACGTGGCACTTCCCCCAGTCCCCATGGTACACCTAAAGTCACATTGATGACTGAAAAATATTTAACCACGCAGTTGACAACATCAGTCCTTTGGCCAACAGCTGCAAATGTCCCTCTTCCAGTCGAAAGCTAAACTTTCCACGTGTCCTCCAACAGTCTCAGCATGCAAGGCTCTTACACTTACTGGAGAGAACAAGTGTGCACCAAAGTGGTGCCCACTCCCTAACTCTCGCATTGCTTTTCCTCAGAGTTCTCCGTCTTTGAGTCCTTGTGGTCTGGATGTGGCTTCTGGTACTTGCACTGGACCCACACTCTATACATGGTCAGCTGCTTTCCACGGTTCACCTGCAGTCTTCGATCCACCAAGTTCTGCACCTTCTTCAGCCCAGCATCACAGAACAAGCTGTGGAGCTCGTCTGAAGAGACATTCAATATATGCTAGTTAACACAGCACTGAGAATCTCTAACTTGTAGCTGACAGTCTGCATTGTATAGAAATGTGGCATGCACCGCATGACGTGTGCCATGTTGGTTGAAGTATTGGTGACAAAGTCGTGCAATGTAATGAAGTTTAAAACAAGCACTTGCCTTGGGTGAAGAAGTAGACGCGTGTACCATCTCCTCGGACATAGAAGTTATCAGACAAACATCTCCCTGAGGGCAAACACACAAAAAGACACACAGTGAAGAGTCTCTTCTTTCTTCCAATATCTCAGACATCAAGCACACACAAGATAAATACCACAAGACAACTGACCTTTCTTGAACCGTAGCTGTGCCATGTCATAGCGTCCATAGTCTCTTAGCAACAGCATTCCACCAGGCTTTAACAACTGAGCAAGCCTAGCTATGGACACCTGCATCCTGATCAGCACAGATGTAAAAAATCATTTTAACATTGTCCACAAGATGGCGGTCTTGTGCAAAAAATGTCTGTCAGAATTTAATTTCAGCTCAGGCCTGCACTGTAATACATATATTAATAAACTTGGATTTATTTGACTGGTCTGGTACTACAGATGACAAGAACACTGATTTATGGAAAACAAAACAGGGCTCTATAGTGCATCTACTTTCATTAATTGTTAAAATTTCAATATATTCCGCTCACAGCCCCTTTCCGAATAGCTGAAGCATTGAGTAAGTTGAGCGATATGAGGTTAAGTATGTGTTGGCATTGGCAGACAAGTCTGAAAAGTGGCACCACATTAACAATAACAGTTAATCGCTTCCTGTTTACAATCGAATTTCACAAGCTTACTTGTCAGGATGAAGAGCAGACAGGACAAAGATGAGTATGATGACATCTAGACTCCCCTCTGGCATTGGGAACTGGGCTGCCACGTCACTCAGGTCATGAACAAAGGCATGGCAGCGTTCAGAGTCATACTCCGGGTTTGACTATGTCAAGACAAAAAAAACCCTCTTATTTAATATTACAATAAACAAACAATATTGATTATTATTATATAGAACTGCAGTAAAGCACTTAGAAAAAGTGTGCAATACTAACTTCAAATATGTAAAAAACCCTCATTGTTTTTGTGTTCTGCTCACCTTCACCAATTCCACCGCTGTGCTGGAGAAATCACAGCAGTAGACGAACAGCCCTGGGTCACTACAAGAAAAGAGACAAGGAGTGCAGAAGTTAGGCGGACGTCCATAGCTTACTACAAGAGAAACTAGTGAGACCTATGCAGTAGTGTCACTCACTTGTTGGTCTTTAGGATGGGAAAGACGGTGTTCCCCACACCACAGCCCACCTGGGAATACCCAAACACACACTGCAGCTGTCAATTTGAACACCAATACAGCATGTCTTCACAAGCTCACTAGTTTCTTGTGACCAGATCAGATAGAAAGACTGAGGAAAATAAGTCTTCTTACTCCCTCCTAAGTTCACTTAGCCATGTAAGACAGACACCCACACAAACTCATGACTGTAACTTCTGATATTATTTTCAACAGTTCTCCACTATATGCAGATCTGCTTGTGTTTACATATACACAGTAGCTCAGATACTGACTCTACAGACGTTGGAGTGATTTTACACCTCAGTAAGTGATCAACGTGAAACAGCAGATTAAGTTTTACTCAGAGGCACCCCAAACCATGAATTTGTTCACACAGAAGAGACATAAAAACAACTATATCTTACCTCCATTATTCGATACGAGCTTGATGCCCCAGGATACTCTCCATCTTGATCAAAAATCTCTACCCTTTCATTGTCGTGGTCAGGTTGAGCGCCCCCCTCCTGTGCAGACTCATAGAGCTTACATTTCGGGGCCAGTTCAGGAAACTCAGTGAAGAGCCAGTGCCGGTCTTTAAAGAACCGGTTTTCGTGGATGGTGTAGAAATCATTCCAGTATTTGTCTGCATTAGTGTCATACTCCTCTGCATTGAGACAAATTTGCTTTAGTTACATTTTCCTTTGTTATCACTGACAATTTACATGGTATGTGGTCTCAGCTGCAATTTGGTTGGGTATGTTTAACGCTTGCACTATATTTAGCCGTTACTCCTACTGACATACACTTGCTTTAATGACCATACGACCAGTACAACTGTAGGTGCCCTAAGCTCTCACCTTGTTTTTCAGCCGGGAGAGGTTGACTGTTCGCCTCAACTTTCTTGCGAGCAGCTGCCTCCTGTTCCTCTGACCACTCAACATTATCCCTTTGAAATAAACGGTAGGGACATCAGAGGTTGCAGTTTTAAAATCACAAACACAACTGGTAACTAATAGACAACACACGTTTATTGCAGGTGCTGGTAAATCACAGGCTACAACTTGAATAAAAACAAACGTGAAAAAAGCAAACTTCAATCATGCTTTACCAGTCTAGTAATCAGTGTCGCACCTTTAGTTAGCTTTTCAGTAAGCTCATTGTCACTGGCTGCCTTTAGTTTGTCTCTGATGGTTGAATACCACAAAACATATTTACCATGCGTTGTGCTGAAAGACTTGACGAGGGTCTGTTAGAAAACGAGTCCCAAATTGTGGTCTTTTCTGATCTTCGATCGTTTGATTAGTCGGTGGCTGGTGATTTTCGACAACATTTTCCTCTACAGACACACCATTTGCAACGGGCGCTGCCATGTTGGAACCGGAAAATGAATTACGTCACAGGAACTAAAGACAAGAAACTCACGCCCATCAGCATAACAAAAATCAATGCAACAATCAGATGACAGTTCTCTCAGGCACTGGTCGATTTCTCGGAACTAATGAAGAGTGCAACAGACGTAGTTACATAGGATAAAACCCATAAAACTAGCAGAATAAAACCAAAAGCACTTATATCTCTAACTTATATCTCTAACTTCTGCCTCAACATTTCATATTTGGGTTGTGTTGTGTGTCACCCGTTCTCCACATGTGAGTACCATCAGAAGTCCTTGTGCGTATTAAAGTTAAACTAAAATTAAGCTACGTGCTCTATATAGGATCAGGTCTTGGTTTTCTCTAGAAAGAAGACAGACCATTGTTTAGTCAACCATTTTGTCAGTGTTAGACTTTGGTGATATTGTTTATATGCACACAGCCCCTTCTACACTGAAAGCTTTTGACAAGGTTTACCTATGCTTGCCTATATGTTTTGTTACTGGTGATGGTTTTAAAAATTGTTAAAACTTGTAAACCTTATGAGAGTGTAGCATTGTGTGTAGATCATCATTTCCCGTGTTTGTTTACAAGTCATTGCGAGCAATTACCTTAATACCATACTCACATTTAAAAACTAGACACAGTTTAATATAAGGTCACAGGGTTTTATAACCCTAGAAACACCTCAAATAAAAGCTGTGGTTGGTAAATTAGATTTTCACTTTTTGACCTAATGAAATGGAACCAACTACAAGAAGTTTTGAAATTAGACCAACTAGTGTCTGCAGACAAACTTGAGATGATATGAGTCCTGTACAGTGCTCTTGTTTTAATTTAATTTAAACTTTATTTCATGAGTTTTTCACTTTTTATTTATACAGTTTGTTTCCTTTATTCACCTGTATTGATTTATTTATTTAGCCTATTCATATTTAGCATACTTATTTCCACTTTTTAAATTGTTTGATTGCGTCCATGCTGTAAAAGAGCTTCATGCTCAATTAATTTTTCGAATAAACAATGGATGAGGATGATATTGTGAACAAAACAAGATGTCACGATACCAATGTAGTCCTACTTCGTATATAATCTCTATTTGTTTAACATTTTTATGATAATGATTGAAAGTTTCACACTACTACAGATTTATTAAGCAATAGGCTAGGTGTAGACTAGTCAATGGAATTTTTGTCAGGGCCTATGCTTTTACTCTTTGTAATGTAATGTTGTTACAAGAGAAATTTGACGGAAAATGAAATTTAAACACAGGAAACAACCCTGGCTGTATGCCACACTGTATGATTGACAGCGCAGTTTCCATACCTTCAGATTTCTGTCAGACAAAGCAGACTGTTATCCTCCCCTATACTCAAATCAGTCACTGAGGCACATAGCCCAATCATCAGTATGGTCTTCTGACCTTAAGTGTATTTTACTTGGTACATGCAAAGGGTCCTTTGCCTGTTCTGTTCCCTATTATAGCCCCTTAATTTATTTGATTAAACATCCTTGGCCTATCTCTGTGAGCTCTGTTCACATCTATGTGATTCCTCCATTGTCAAAAACTGTTTGAACTGAAGGAAGAAATTATTTTTATCATCAAATTTGGTGCTGCAAATATC
Source organism: Setipinna tenuifilis (assembly GCA_030347295.1). Taxonomy (NCBI): domain Eukaryota; kingdom Metazoa; phylum Chordata; class Actinopteri; order Clupeiformes; family Engraulidae; genus Setipinna; species Setipinna tenuifilis. The sequence continues at coordinate 25,777,508 of CM059266.1, read as the reverse complement.
TATATAGAAAACAAAAAACAGACCTGCAAGACTGTTTGTCTCACACATTTTAAACGTTTTTATTCAGAAATTCCTCACATAAAAACAAAATCGAAAGAAACAGTTGACAGTTGTGGCCTCAGTGGATGGATTTAAAATGAGCGAGATAACAAAAAAGTGGATATAGACAGACATTCAGTAAACACAAAATCTTTGGTGACATCATCAGTAGCTTCAAAACAGAAAATAGAGGTATAAAAAGAAGAAAATCTTAATATACAATGTAGGTGGACAAGGTGGTTCTTTGGTGGAATGGAGCAGCAAATTCTGGAACTGAACTATAAATACAGCTCCAGTATCCATGGAAACAAGACAGCATTAAACCAGAATCAAGATGATCCCCTGTCTCCATGGCAATGAAAGTTCCATTTAGCTATCAAACGCAGAACATAATTCTATATATTATGAGCCAAGATTGTAATCAGTAATTACACTGTCAAGTCATTCAAACTCAAAAATAATAGCAGAAGTTTTCATCATTGCAATTTATTAACATAGACTAGATCCTCTTCTGACCTGTAGAGGCAAATCCCCCATTATAATCATAATCAATAATGTCACATTAGTGAATGTTTATTCATCAAGTAAAGGCCTCGTGCATAGGGCATTTGAGTAGCCTATAGATAAGCCGCATGTTTTAAAATTGCGACCAGGTTGGATAGTGCAGTTCACTGAGGGCCTCATGATTTCTTTATTAGAATGGCAACAACTACAAAACAATGGCAAGTTTTAAGATAAATTCCTTGAGCATTTTCACCATCGGGTCCTGACATAAAAAAAAACCTCAAATGTCCTTTCAGTAGAACAAAACACACAATTTCACCAGTTGCACACGTTCCCACCACAGCTCCAAAAACAAACAATGGCAGGTGACTGTGGTTCCTGATAATACTTTGGTTCTGACATGATGGATATTTTTCATTAGGAGTTCCCTCTGTATGTAATATTGGTAAATGTACTGGTCGCTCCTTTGTATAAGGGGTTATTGGCCTGAAATGAAAGAAGAAAAGACATCAGACTAACATTTATCTTTTATGCATATGGAGAGTTTGCACAAGGATAAATGCTACACACAACTCTTTGCACAATGATAATGCAATGCTTAAACTACTCAGTAAACGGTGTAAGGATTTACAGTCCACTACCTCTAGGAGGCACTGTCTATCCAACTTAAGATGTCCTGAAATAGATATGCCTCCGCACAAAACTTTCAAGGCACGCACAAAAGTTTATAACTGCTTGCCTGTGAATGATTGTTTATGTGTGCGTGTGTGTGTGTGTGTGTGTGTTAATGTGCAACTGTTTGCATGTGAAGCCACATAGTTTAATGTGGGTGGTTGTGCCTCACCGTGTCCCATTTTGCTTTGGCTCTCTCCTCCTCAAATTTGGCAAATTCTTTTCGGTCGTGAATGGTGACTAACAGCTTCCATATCAAGAGACCAGCCAGCCCTAACAGCAGTATTGCCCCCATAACTGATGCCAGGACCACGATGATATCAGGACCTTTAGGACAGTCTGCAGGGGGGGGGGGGCAAAGACAAGGGTGTGTGTGTGTGTGTGTGAGAGAAAGAGAGAGAGAGAGACAGAGACAGAGAGAGAGGGAGAGAGACAGAGAGAGAGAGAGAGAAAAGAGAGAGTTAAGGAGGAGAGGGGGTGATGATTGATGTTTAGTAGATCTGATACAGTTTCATATGAGTGCACAGTGGAACAACTCTAGCTCAACAACCTCCTATGCTGCCAGGGCCTGAAATGAATATGTGAGCAATGACTCACACTTTCAACATATTTTTTTTCTTCCTTTGTTACACATGCAATACAGAGCGGGAGAGAGAGAATTAAATTAAGATCAGTGTGGCAGTAAAGATGTGAGAATCATATATAGGCTATTCTTTCCAATGTGCTATATACCTACGATAATCCTAAAAATAAGAATTATACAAATGACTCATGAATCATACATGAGTATAAACTAAAGATACTTGAAGAAATCTGTAGTAAATCATAGAAATCCCAACTGAAATACAAGTTGTACATCATATACATTCACAAATGTTATTTCAGAACTGCTCGGAAAAAAACAATAGAGGAACACTGATATTCATGTATTGAAAATGAATCCTGATGTTGACACTTCCTCTAGGAATGTGAGCCTACTTTATTTTTTTGAAAATGAAAAAAAAACCAATGCATTTTGTAGTCCCTACCAACTCTATGACTACAGCCACTAAAAGACATTTGCAGAGGCTAAAGTAATATTCCTTCTCAAAATGCAAATGTATAACATAGTAAACAGACATTGAGCACCACTGGAGCCGAAACATCGTTCCTCACAGCACAAATGTATGACGTAATGAAGACATTATTGTCCTCATACGTGACTGACAACATTAACTGAGGCACTTGCACCAGGAACAGTGACTGGCCCAGGGCCTGGATTCTGAGATGTACTTTTTGCACTGATAGCTGTCATAACCTGCTTAGCCTACTGCATCGCTGGGCCATCAGTGGACCATGGCAGACCAGGCAGTAAAATGGATATTTGAAGACCCGTAGGCCAATGAGCTCTGGCATTTCCTGTCACGGAGGGGGTAATCACATGGCCTTTAAACGCCCTCAGGGATAAACTTTGCTAAGGGTAACAAATACATGTGGGTAAATGTTTAAAATGCTGCTATACCTCAGTAAGCCAGTTTCTGTGCTCACTGTGTCACTAAGGAATTTCAATGTATTCACAGTGCAACACGTAAAGGAAAGTTGTTTATTGCTGTAAAAGAGCTATTTCTGTCATGTTTTCAACCAGAGACAACATGAAGCTACATACAGTGCACACAGACTTCAAAACAAAAGTTCCAAAAAATCTGTAGCAAAAGTATACCAGGAACGAAACAAAGTCCTCATGCATATTGCAAAATACAGTGGCAACTGCATGGTGGGTTTAAAACTGCTGCCACGTATAAAAGACGACAAAAAACAGCATCAGCATCTTCAGTAAAAGTAATAATAATCATCTGAGACCAATTAGGAAGGCACTGGACAAAAAAAAAACCTAGCTGAGCCACGCAGGCCTCTTTTGATGAAGCCGTTAAAGAGCGGCAGGTGGTCGAAGCTTTTGCTGACGCGTTCCTCTTTGGTCTGCTACTGGTTTGGGACATGTGGAGAAGCTACCTACCACACCCTTAGCAACGTTAAAAGAACAATTGCCCAACCAGTGCTGTTTGATTCATCTGACATGCCCTGGCTTATTGCTTCATCCCTAGTTGCAATGTTTGTCTGTTTTGATTTAAACATCCTGTTACAAATCTGATGTACTTATGATCCTAATCTGACCAACACTCAAGAGTAAAAACAGAAGTTGGTTGGTGAATGGCACGCCCACAAAACACAGGCACACACACACACACGCACACACGCACACACACACACACATACACACTGAGACACACACATCATCACAAACACCTACCTGGCTCTTTAACAAGGTACAACATGGACTGGCCAGTGGCGTCTTCATAGTACTGGAACCTTTGAACACAATCGTCCTGATCCTTATATGTGCAGTTCTGGGCATTCGAGTCACGGTAGCCTGACAGAAAGGAATGGTGCAATGGACATTAAAACAACAACAGCAGCGATGGCGGTAATAGAGCAATGGAGCAATGAAGGAAGATTAGTGGTGGGGCAAGTGAAGGAGAATAAAGACAAGAAAGATTACAAGAAAATACACACACACACACACACACACACACACACACACACACACACACACACACACACACACACACACACGTATCAGCACTGATATATACAATATGCCAGAATATGTAGTTTTGAAGGGAAAACAGACAAATCACTCTCTTCTGTAATACATGGAGATACATGGATTTGGTGCTGGATAAATTTAAGTACTCACTGATCTCCTCCACTAATTCAATGTGATCCCTGCAGATCCGACTACAGCTGTTGTCCTCAAGCAGGCGCCCTCTTTTATAGTGTTTGCATTCCACACACTCACTAAAATATAACAGACACGGTCAGAAACATTGGCTTTCAAAGGGTCCTTGGATGCCTGATCTTAATGTTCCCCTTTTTAGGGGTCTAAATAGAAGTTAACATGCTTGCATGGCTCAATGATTTATTCAATCCATTCATTTACTGGTTCAAATCTACATTTATCTGAAGAGCACGGCAGCTTGTGTCAGACAAAAATGAAATATACATGAAGAATTTAGTATAGTGAGAACCACAGTGAAACAATGTGGCATCACCATCTTTGAGTTTCATCTTATCCTCTCTTGGACAGCATTTTGTTTGTGCATTTGAGTCATGTAAAAACTGCAACGTCAAACTCACCTCTTGGTGGTGCAGATATCGGGGCAGGTGGGGCATTTCTCACAGGTGGCTCCGTAGGCCCCCGACTGGGTGCACTCACAGGCGCCACAGACGCAGGGGCCACGGCTGCTGCACAGGTAGCCCGAGCTGGACATGCAGGTGTCTTTCCTGGTGGAGCAGTTGCAGTTCTCCCCTGACCAGCCTGGGTCACACTTACACGTGCCGCACAAACACACCCCGTGACCTGGGATACACACACATACACACAATCACACATACGCACACATTCACGCGCACACACACACACACACACAAACACACACACGCACACACACACACAGACAGCCATCTTTAGAGAGATGGGAGGACACTAGAACACAGAAGGAAGTATGTATGCTGCATTCTGCAGAAGATGCATGTTTACACGCATATATGATTTTGCTTACATAGGGCACTCAAAGTTGATTTCTTTCCACCCAAACCAATCAGTATTAGTTGTGTTTGTTCTTAAAACTGCTCCTCTTGTTTCTTGTTTATACCTCTTATCCAGCCCCACCTGTCAGGGTTGTGTGTGTGTGTGTGTGTGTGTGTGTGTGTGTGTGTGTGTGTGTGTGTGTGTGTGTGTGTGTGTGTGTGTGTGTGTTTCTGGGGGTTCTGTATTGGTTTTGTCATTAATTCCCCTGTGGTTTGTGGTAGCAGCAGCAGCAACAGCAGTTATGTAACGTTATCACTAGTTTCTCCAACAGCAGCAGCATCTTAGAACATACACTACTGGTCAAAAGTTTTAGAACACCCTAATTTTTCCAGTTATTTATTGCAATTCAAGTAGTGAAAGTTCAATGAATACCCTGAACTGGTACAAAGGTAAGTACTGAACAGCCAGAGGTAAAAAAAAAAAAATTGGTTACCTAAAACCGAAAAATAGTGTACATTTCAGAATTATACAAAAAAGGCCTTTTTCTTTCCTACAGGACAATTGCAAAAGAAAGTCAAGGTGTCAGTGAGTACAGTTTTCTTCACCATCAAAAGGCACTCGAAAACTGGGGGAAACTGTCAGGAAGTGGTCTGGCAGAACCAAAGCCACAACTGAATTAGAGAACATGTCTCTAAGAGTTAACAAATTGTGTGATAGGCAGCTCACAGGACAACAAGCAACCAACATGGCTACCACAGCATTCTGCAGCGCCATGCAGTACCCTCCGGTATGCGCCTAGTTGGTCAGAGGTTCATCCTACAGCAAGAAAACTCAAAACATTAGTCCAAACTATGCCAAAACTACCTCCGGAAAACAGAAAAAGATGGTAAGCTTAAAAACATGGAGTGGCCAGCACAATCTCCAGACTTAAACCCCATCGAGCTGGTTTGGGAAGAACTGGACAGAAGAGTGAAAATCAAGCAACCTTCAAGTGCCACACATTTATAGGAACTTCTGCAACAAACTTTGGAAGAACTTTCTGAAGAATATTTGATTTCCCTTGCAGAAAGAATGCCACGAGTACGCTCAGGTGGCTACTTTGATAAGTCAAAAGTGTAGAATACATTTTGGTTTATAAATTGATTTCATGATTTTTTTTTTCAACTTAAATTGCATGTTTCTTCTGTGCTTTCATTTTTAGAGTGCAATGACACAATAAACTGGAAAAAGTGTGGTGTTCTAAAACTTTTGACCGGTAGTGTAGGTTGATAGTGTAGATGTAGATATACATCTATATACATATAGGGTACAAAGGGTTACACAGACATACACAGCAACAGGACAAATGACGCATGCATTTTGAGTCAGGGGTCTGCGCTTTGGTTAATTTTGGTTGACAAAACTTGCAGGGGAAGTCCATAGGTGGAGGACAAGACAAAACCTCATTGTTGAATGTCCTGTCAGACCTATTCACTGTATAGGCAACCATCACTCACACGCAGATGACGGTGACCACACAAATTGAGTGTTGCAATAGTGGACACAGGATGTCTCATGAAAGGGAACATGATAAAATTCTCCAGAAGTATCAAGTATCTGAATCATCCATGACATCTATCTCGGAACACACACAGGTGCAGACAGACAGACAGACAGACACACACACACACACACACACACACACACACACACACAGCCATCCTCTGAGAGATGAGAGGACACTGGAAGACAGACAGAGACAGAGAAAAGCAGGGCAGAGTAAGAGTCGGTGGGGTTAGAGGGCTGGCAGTCAGCCAGAGGAATGTAATCAGTCCAGTTCTCCTAGTTTACACGAGTGTGTGAGCGCACTTCAAAGTGGATGTTTCAGGTCGTTTGGATGAGTGTTTATGTGGCCTCGAGCAACGCTTGCTGAATCTTGCCCTTGGTTAAGGAAAGACAGAAATGAGCATAGAAAGAACACACACACAGGCAAATACATACAAAGAGCGAGAGAGAGATGGGCTGAAAGTTTGTTTGTAAATGGGGCTGATGATGACATCCATGTCAGTGAGTGGGTGCTATCCCACGTCCTCAAGTCACCATGTAACTGTAGGCTGTTTTTCACCGCTCAAGCTATCAGGCTATTTTAGGGTCTTTATCTGCCAGAGCTGGTTCTGAGGCACTCTTTCAGAGCCCTTTTTGCTTGCGGAATCTGCGCCTACTTCAGGGTACGTATTTCTGCTCAATCCTGACACTGCTGGATAGCACTAGCAGGCATTAGCAGAAAGGTAACTGTGAACATTTTTAAAACAAAGAAGAATTCTTTTTAAAAAAAAACAAACAGACCTTATGAGTTAAAAGGGATAGATAGTTTCTGGTGATTATCTTGTTGAGGTTACTATCAGCACATCAGCTAAATTAGCTTGAATTATTGAATAATGGTGCGGTATCCTCGGTTATCAAGCAATTTGAGCTACTTAGCAGCATCATAACAAAATTCACTACTGACTCAGCTTTGAAGCGTTACTCATGTCATCTACACATTCTCTATTTTAGTGCTTTTTTGCTGGTGCTTTTACTGTAAAACAATTTTATTATTTTGTTGTCCTCTGAACGGATGTAGGTTTTGTCGTAGGTAGCTGACAGGCCTGATTTAAGAGCCCCTTTCCTCTAAACGTCTAGACAAGTGGCAAAGTTCTCCAACTTTGGACATTATAAAATATATATAAAAGACAAACTCACAGCCTTTCTGTCTCCCTGTCTCTCTCTGTCTTTCTCTCTGTCTTTCTCTCTCTCTCTTACTCTCTCTCTCTCTGCATCACACACCCACTTCCCCCAGTGGGTTGCCTTTTGCAGCTGACTTAAACAGAAATAACTCTGGCAAAGGGGAAAATGGGTATGGGGTGGGGGGCAAGAGACAAACAGTGTTAATAATGATGCAAAAAGAAGAAACCACAAAACAAGCAACAAGAGGCAAACAAACCAGAGGAGACAGTAGATGTGTAATGTAATTCAAACTGGCATGAGTTTACAGACAGAGAGCAGCAGAATATTTCAAACGCACACAAGGCGTTTATGTAAAAGTTGCCTGTACTTTTGTGCTTATTACAAGCACAGGAACTGCACCTATAGACTAGACAGGGTCTTTTTTAGGAGAGAAACAAGAGAAACACATCTACCCTGCAAAAGGCACTTCTGTGCAACCCTAAAACTTCTTAGTGGGATGATAGGTTGTAAGGTAAAGCTTTTACTTCTGAGGGGAGTTTTTGTTTTAGGTTATCTGATTTCATACTTTAGCTCCTTCACCACAATGGAAACAGAAAACCTAAACGGCTGATTAGGGTGCTCATCCTGTACATGCTCACACCGCCAGTATGGCGCAAGTTGCTCTAATGAAAAACTGTCAAATGCACATAAAACACACATAATAATGTGCACGTATGTTATGCATAAGTGTACAAGCACACACGAGTACGTCAATACCCACACACACACACGGGCACGCACGTGCACACATACATGCACACACATACATACATACACACACCTCTCTCTCTCTCTCTCTCTCTCTCTCTCTCTCTCTCTCTCTCTCTCTCTCTCTACATCACATACCACTTTTCCCAGTGGGTTGCAGCTGACTTTATAGAAAAAGAGCCTGACACAAGAGGAAAAGTGTATGGGGAGGAAAAGAGTCAAACTGGGATAATAATGATGATGATGTAAAACAAACAGGCAGAAAGAAAACACAAAAAAGACAAGGTGAGAGAGAGAGAGAGAGAGAGAGAGAGAGAGAGGGTGTGTGTATGTGTATGTGTGTGTGTGTGTGTGTGTGTGTGACCCTGACACAGGAGGGAAAGTGTATGGGGAGGAAAAGAGTCAAACTGGGATAATAATAATGATGATGATGTAAAACAAACAGGCAGAAAGAAAACACAAAAAGACAAGATGAAAGAGAGAGAGAAATAAAGAGAGAGAGAGGGAGAGAGAGAGTGTGTGTGTGTGTGTGTTCGTCATGTATGTGGGAGACACAGATGTACAGGCTTTGAGAGAAAGAGAGAAAGAGAGAGAGATATTGTGTGTGTGTGTGTCCATGGTAATACACATCCCTTTCCAGCAGAGGAATGCTGTGAAGAGGACACAGCATAGATAGATACATAGTGGTGACTCTTCATTTAGCATGAACAGGCCAGTCTGTGCTGGCTTTTAGCACCAAAACCTCAAGCCCAACACTCAATCGCTTCATTTCATCAGCTATCACATTTTCATGACTGTAGATTTATCTATGGCAATTATGAGGTTGTGTTCAGGCACGTCATTTAGAGGCTGCAAGGCTGTGTGTGAGGCTGTGCAGTCATGTCAAAGATTCCACTCTCTGTGTCAATAGAATGGAAACTCAGCACTCTTCCAAGCCATGATTATTAGCTCAACAGAAGATGTTCTCCCTTGAAAACACCACAGATTTCTTTCTGAAATTTACAAGAGAAACTGTCCAAGGTCAAGCTCTCAGGCTCTCTTTCAAACACACAAATAACTTCAGTGTTTTAAGCTATTTCACTAACACGATCCTAACCTATGAAAAGATATAAATAGAAACATTTGTGAATGTATATGTGTGTCAGTCTGTAACTGCACATGTATGTGTGTGTGTTGTGTGTGTGTGTGTGCGTGTGTGTGTGTGTGTGTTTGTGTATGTGTGTGTGTGTATGTGTGTGTGTATGTGCGTGTGTGTGCGTATGTGTGAATGTGTGTGTGTGTGTGTGTGTGTGTGTGTGTATGTGTGATGCACGTTTCCTGTGTGAGTTATATCTGAGTGATCTCTGTGTGCCTGTCAGACTGACTGACGGAGGTTGTGTTCAGTGTTTAGACCCACCTGAGCAAAGTTCCCCTTTGAATCGCACGCAGCTGTAGTCATCGCACTCGCAGTGCTTGCCCCACACCTTGCCGAAGTCGTTGGGTCTGCAGCTGCACTGGCCGCACACGCAGTCTCCCTTGCCGCTGCAGGGGGGCAAGCCGGGGCCGGGGCTGCAGGAGTCCTTCTGCGTGGGCTGGTACTCCGCCTCGGAGCACTCACAGCGGGGACCCAGCCGCCCGGCGTCACACTGGCACATGCCGCACGCGAAGGTTCCGTTGCCGTGGTGACAGAGTGGACTGGCCACCTCGGCCGTGGCCTCACAGGCACAGTCGCAGGCGAAGTTCACGGTGATCTCGAGCGCGTCCTTGAAGCCGACCGGCTTGACGCTGAACGTGCGGCTTTTCTTCTCGGGGCAGCTGTGCAGCTGAGCCTCGATGCTGAAAGACACCTGTGTGTGAGGGAGTGAGACTTCCATATAAGAGAGCGTGTGTGGGTGTCCATATGTAAGGGGAAAGGTATTAGTAACAAACTGGCAGAATCAGCTCATTAATTCAGTGCCCTGTCAGCCAGAACACTGTAATGCTTGCTACAAAGGGTTTTTTTGTCCTCACACACATAGTTTATAGAAATTATTTGAATTCGAGCCAACAGTTCTAAATTTCTGTTAAACTGTTGGAGATGAGGTGGACACTGCCAAAAATAGGGCATTCACTGGTAGGCTGAAACGAATGATTATTTAGTGTTCACATTAACTAATCAATTATTAAAATGAATAACAATATTTTAGTAATAATTATTATTCAAAAAAATGGCTTAATCAGTTAATTGTTGTATCTCTAAAGCAGACAATCATACTGTAATTTACCACTGGGGCAGAATTGCTTGAAGTGCCAAGTATACAGCATACTTAAACCTGGCAAATTGTTATAATATATAAAAAACAATACAACTGACTGTATCTCCAATGGTAAGTCCAGAGCAGGATTTGACTCCAGGGAAGATCTCTCCATTCAGGCAGGTGGCGTTGAAGGAAAGGGACAGCTCCTCTGGAAGACCCAGGAGCTCCAGCTCCACCTTGGAGCGGATTTTCTAGAAGCACGGGCCATTCATGAACATTGATTCCAAAACCTTTTAACAACACTACTAAATAAGTACTTGACTTAAGTTTAGTTTAGTAGTCGTGAAGATGTCTTAAATAAAGGACTTATGACTGTGGGAAGGGGTAATGTTTTTGGGTATTGCTGTTCCTCACCGCGTAAGCATCCTTGATTAGTTGAATGACGTTTGAAGAGTCCTTCGAAAGTGTCCCAACAGTTGTTCCAGGAATGAGTTCACTGTAGTTCTTAAAAAAAGTGGAGACAAACAGTGAACGCTGCTATGTTCCATCTTAGTATCTCAGTCAGCTAAACTGACACATTTCATGATACCACAAAGAGTTATATCTGGGCATATGCATGCATGTGTGTTGCTAAAGTGGTAAGGCACTGACATGATACTTGGTCAATATCCCCATATGCCTCCTCCATTGCCTGTAAAAGGGCCATGCATTGATGGGGATGATGGTCATAGACCTTCCAGCGCAAGGCAGAGAAGGTGAATGGTGAACAACACCATTTTGACCTATAGCTGCATACATAGTGCATGTGTGTTGCTAAAGTGGTAAACCACTTCTTCGCATCCTGTTCCTGTACATTCTGTTCCTTTTTTTCTACATATTGGTTATTTTTGCAAAACTGTACACACAAATAAAAAAACCTTTCACCAAATTAGCAAAACATTTCAGATACCTTGCAAAAGCTAAGACATCTTGCTTAACTCTGCAAACCTTTGTAAAAATTGTGTTTTTGTACAAAGCAGTTAACGCAAAACTT
>CM059266.1:25721023-25761023 GCA_030347295.1 Setipinna tenuifilis | reverse complement strand
TTACTGGTCTTCTCAGCCATAGCTGCAGCCAGCTCATTGCCAAGAGATCGCAGTTGATTCAAGTCATCTCTCATAGAGTAGGAGAGATCCATCAAGTAGTAGAGATCCACTGGGTAGTCAGCTACCTGTTTGACTGACACTGTGAAACGTTTGGCATCACCTGAAAAAAAAATTGAGAGAAATTGAAATTGTGAGAGGGAGAGAGAAAGAGAGGAGTACACAAAAAGAGATAATATATACCATTCTTTCAATGTGTCAGCTTGTGTCATGACAGCATTTATAGGTATAACACTTAATAATACATGAAAGATAATTAATCATGAAAAATAACTAATTTCCTAGTTCTACTTTTTCTCATCTGCTTTTTAACTATTATTTTGGATTGTTGGTTTGGCGTAGAGATAGAGTGCCCATTTTGATCAAGAACTCGATTGGGATTTAGTCTTTTCTGATCATTACTTTCATGATACACCACCTGTTTCATTTTTGTTGAACTGCTGGCCATAATGCTTTTTTGTGCTCCAAACAACTAAGAGCCTAATTGAATATCTGTTTTGTGTTTACTCCTGTCAAATACTATGAAAACCTTTAAACATCTCTTCAGAACAAGTATGTTTGGCGTGACCAAAGGTCTATAGCATAGAAAACACTCCATTTTGCATACAGCTATTTATCGAGCTCACACCTTTCAACCCTTAGACCTTCATCAGGACCAAACCTTGTGTTATTGTATACAGGAGTTTCTTCTACACTCTGTATTTACTCCCACCAAACATTTCCTTTTAGCAATGTTCTTGTCTTTCTGCCACCATTGGTCCCTTTTACATGAAGCCAGGATGACCTTCATATAGGCAGTTAAAATGAAATCTCAGAAACTTGCCAGTAAACAGAAACTGTAAACTATTTTGAAAGCATATTGTATCCTCTCCCAAGAGCCTGTATCTCTAGAAAATTATTTTGTCCTCAGTTTTTCTTGTCCACACAAGTTTGGACCAAGTAAACATTGGAGCTCTGTTTCTTAAAAATCTGCACAGTTCTTGACACATCCACTCAAACACACATGAACACACATATGAACACACAAATACACACATGAACACACAAATACACACACACACACACACACACACACACACACACACAAATTAATGAAGTGTAAACAGATTCACTTGGTAGGGCTGCAGAATACAGCTCCGCTTGATTCATTAGTCATACTGTAAGTTTCTCATTGTTTTAATGAGAAGCGGCTTGCAAGGGCCCTTGAGTCTCTCTATGTCTTACAACTGAACAGTATCTTTTAGCCTGGCTGTATATCTCTTTCACTGTTAGCCTCTCTTAATGTCCTACTGTGATTTAACTTCTAATTGATCTCCTTTCAATCTCTCTTACCTTCCTTTCACTATACACCTTTCTCACTGTCCTACTCAACCCTAATTTCTTGTTTTTTATCATGCAACATGCGACATGACCATTATGTTCCTTTTTCAATTTCTCTTCCTGTTTCATTTGTCATTGTGGTCGTACCAGGACGTAGAGTAAGCTGCAGCTTCTGGGGCTGAATCTGAGTGACATCCTGGCTGGCTCCCGCTGCCTGGTCACTGAGGGGACGATTCTCCTGGACTGTCACACTGCTCGTGGGAAACTCCAGAGACTGAGCCCCACAGCCAGCATCAACAAGGTTCTCCTTTAGGTCACAGCGGGATACACTGGAGCCACCCTTGCCAAAGTCCTGATACACACACATAGAAACACACAAGCAAGCACATGTATGTCACACACAGTTTGGTCACTCAGAGGTGTCAATCCTGAGTACAGAAAGTAAAAAAAAAACCCTGCTACTTTTCCACAGGTGACGTCAATGAGTAGCTGATCAACGTCTCTTGAGTGCTCATTACCATCAACTGATTAAGAGCTGGTTGGATCAAATTTGTGGTAGGGTTTTGATGTTCTGTACAAGGGATTGACACCTCTGTTGGTCATTAATTTTTCAAAAGAAAAACAAACGCGTCGGCACTCACCTCTTGACCACACCACGCGCAGGAAGGATGAATGGAGAGACATTCTCTGCAAGTTCTCACTCCACTAGAAGTGCAGACGTTGGCGGCTTCAGTGGAACATACGTGTTATTGATAGGTGAGAGAAAGAGAAAAAGACAGCCCAGGGCTATATATCAAATGCTCTTAAATATACACATAAAAGCCGTACACCAGCGATGCCATTTCCTCTACAACAGTCAAAAGTTTTGACTCACTCATTTCCATATTCGTGTTAGAGCTTGAAAACGATTGTGTCACAGTTGTCCTGAATACGCATGGATTAATCGGCATGCGTGTCCCAGGGTGTGCCCGCACACAAAATGATAAAATACCGAATTTTTGACTAACATTCATAAAACTACAAAATGTTATGACTATAAGATTTGAAATGTATATATGTCTATAATTTCACAGGTGTATTCCATTCTAAAATGACAACTAGGTATACCCAAAAACTACAGACAAACTTCTTAGCCTGTCATCTTGTTATGATGTGGGGGCCTAAAATGTAAAGATCAAACTATTTTGCACGGGTCACGCATATTCTAAAGCATTTTAATTAAAAATCATTCCTAAAACATATGAACAACAACTGAATACATTTGTATCCTCTTGAGTAAAAATAGTCCAAGTCTATAACTTACCATAAACTTTAAGGCAAGGGAGTATGACCGCCAGTATAATCCAATAACGCGCTATTAAACTATCCATATTGAGTTATTGAAGTTCGGATGCTTGGACAGGAATGCCGAGGCGACTCCCAAGTAGCCTACACCACCCCGAGAACTAAGCCCGGTGAGTAGGCAGTTCCCTCATACTTAGGCAAGTCACCACAGCGGACCTTTCGCAAACCAAAGGCACAGCGGAGGGTGGAGGGAGTCTGTCACCGACATACGTAGCCTACTGCTGTTTTACATTTTTGCAAGACGTTTGTAGCTCTTTCAGATTGCCACAAGGTGAAGTAGAGGAAGTGGTCGTTAACCAGCTGGAGAATTTTAGCACCCTTGCCTTTGGGCCTATGTAGCCTCTGTATTGCTAGAAAGCAAAGATCATTTTAGTCAGTTTAGTCTATTTAAATCCACGATGAGGGTTTTCAAGGGGCTGTGCATAAAAGATAAGGGATATAACTAATGAATTGCTCAAGCGCCTACATGACGGACGCATGGCGCACGAAGACGCACAACGGTGATTCTATAATGCAGACAGGAAAAAGACAGTCTTTTCGATTTGTAGGCCTGGAATGACCATGTAGGGGCATTTTTCCAAATGTCGACAGCGTAGCGAATAATCTATACATTTTACAGATCCCTATTCCTATCGCCACAGTGACAAAAGGGAATCACCGGTCTTAAAGATCCCTCTAGTGGTGACCCTCATCAAAATAGTTTTTTTTAGGAATCACCAAAACTGAGGTGCTGAAGCAAATTACACCAAGTGGTTTCTCTAAAATCTAATTTATTTAAGCTTGTAATTTCATAAGGATTGTATGCAGGGACATATTATGGACACAGGCGCCCTCTACCACCCAAAGTCCAGGTGGCTAAACCATTTTATGGAATTCCAGATTGCGCTATATCATATTTTTGGAAAAGTCTGCTTTGGAATGGCATGTTTGCATAAATGGTATGTTCCCACTGGAACATTTGATCCACTGAGCTACTTGTACATGGCTGTACCTTTAGGACTCTTTAGGACCATTTGCTAATTTATCTAAGATAAAGAACTGTACTTTTAGGGGTACAAAGCTTGTCACACCGACAGTACCCTCAAAGGCACATAATTGTACTTTTAAACCACAGTTTTACAACTAGTATGTACCTTCTCATATCTGAAAAGCTACACATCAGTATCTTAAGGTCCAAATATTAGCCTTTGGGGGTACATTAATGCCGATTGTACCTGTACCTCTACTGTCCCATTATTTCTGAGAGTGTACCCGAAGCATGACTATTTACAAAGATAGGCTGCCCTTTAGGTATTGCAGCAGTACACTGACATATAGATAGATGGGCCCTAAATTCTTCCGCTCTGAATCAATTGTTTTGCTCTTTGGTTCTTTTCTCATTTTGTTGCTCGATCTCATTTTATCTCTTGCACCTGCTTCTCTGAAAGCTGCCTGAGGGAGCACAGCAAATAAGCCTCAGAAAAAAAGAGAGAAATCATGAGAATGAGAGACCAGTAAAGTGGAGGATAAAGTGAGATTAGATCAATTTCACCAACCCTGCAGACATGGCTGAACCCAGACAAGGGACGGCTATTCCACTCTTGAACATTTTCTCTCTCTCTCTCTCTCTCTCTCTCTCTCTCTCTCTCTCCTATATCCCGATCATCCTAAACTGTCAAACCTGTTGCTAAGCTACTGGCCCCCGTGTTTTGAAATAGTCAGCGTAAGAATCCATGTGAGAGCAATGATTTTTAGAAGGGGACTCCATTTCATACTCCCATTTATGGCGACTGTGTATGTGTGTGTGTGTGTGTGTGTGTGTGTGTGTGTGAGAATCTTTTTAAAAAAAAAAAAATCTATAAGTCCCCTGCCTTGGCACATTTTCTAATATGTCTGAGATAACACAGAGCAGCATAGGGGAAACACAGACACTGGTCTTTAAAAGACAAAAACGAAGTTAGCGTCTCTCGGGCAGAGCATATTAAAAACAACCTGACTGATGAGTAAGATTCATTAGCCCATATGAGTTTGTGTGTAGTTTCTTCTCCATTGTGAATAAAAGCGAAAGACAGACTAATTAGGAGGCATAAGTGTGGAGAGAGGGGAATAGCTGAGTGCAGTTGGTGTAGATAATGAGGTAGGAGGGGATGCTGGTTGTGCCACTGCTGTTTGTTAACCTTGTCTTGTGCTGACAAGACCGGCCATGCCAAGCAGACCACAGACCAGCGGTGAGGAAACACACACACACCATGCTCAGTAGCATGGGCAGCAGAGACAGGGTCGGCCATCTCTCTCCTTTTGTTACGGTCAGTAATAGGCCTACTGTGACACGGAGCACTAATTACGGCAAGCCTTGTTACTTTTGCAGTTAGTCTTCAAGCCATGTTCAGACCTCTTCTTGCGATTCAGAAAAGTACAGAATTAATAGATAGAGCAATAAAGAGAGAGAGAGAGAGAGAGAGAGAGAGAGAGAACGAAAAACGTGAATGAGTCAGAGAAGTCGCATGAAAATTGCATACCACACACACACACACACACTTGTGAGGCAGGCTGGCTAGTATTTATCATGACAGTAATTAAAAAATGAGGAAAGACTAACGAATCTTTGTCTCAAGAGATTTTATTGGCAGTCTTTGTAGACATCTCATTATGACTTGTTATCTCTCACTTTCCCACAGTTGAATAAGTTTGTTATGTGTCTGTAATGTCACTTCTGGACAATAATAAATAATAAAATTAACATGTTGCGTATTGTTCTAGTCATTCTTTGTCAGTAAATATTGGGAAAATTAATCAAATAGTAATGCAATTGCACATGTATAAAATAGTAAAAGTTCAAAATGTTTTTTTTTTATAAATTCGCACTCATATTTCCACAATGACATCAAAATGTTGTTTGCACTTTAAAAGAACAGTTTGTAAATCCGTCTAAAGGCTTTTTAAAAATCTGAGTGTACAAACACGTGATTAAAACAGTATGAAAATACATGTGTCTTAACGCGTCTGTAAACACGTCTGTGTGTGTGGCGTTTAGACGGTGGAAGGCACTGCTAGCCTGTTGCTAGGGACATCTTCACTTAGTTTGCGTTGCTAGGTTGCCAACTCCCCAGCGCTAAGTGGAAATGTTCCTCATCCAGCTCTCTCATTTCTTTTCCACCTTTCTCCATCTTTCCACCTCTTTCTCACCAAAATAACTTACCCATCTGTCACTGCCAATGCCATGGCCAAAGACACAGTTGCCAAGAAACAAATCCAGGCCTGGTAGACATAGAAGGTAATGTACATATTCAGGTGCTTTCTATCCATATATATAGACACATATTTATAAATATGAACATGTTTATTTATGGCGATGAAGTGGTGTGCAATTGTTTTTGTTTCTTTATCACCAGTGGGATTTCCTGTGAAACAGCTACAGAGAAGTTAAGTGATTTGAGATGATCAGTCTATAAATTAATTTCACAGGAAACCGACTTACTTACAGCTGAAAATGTCTGTAATTGTTAGAATTTTATGTTTTCTTTTTAGGTGACTGCTATTCTAGTTTTTGATTGGCAAGGGGAGACAGGTGACAGGGTTAGTGTCCAAACAGTTAAATTGTGCCGACAAGGTCCATTACCACTAATGAAGAGCTTTGGCATAAAGTTGAGTAACCAAAATCATCTCTATTGATTAAAGTCCCCTAATTTGTCAATTTGACAATAGTAAACCGCAACTCCGACACCCATTTCACAAAACATGAAAAACTACTGGATGCAAAACTACATCATAATGCCACAGCAGACCTTAATGGGAGATTATGATGCTCCACCATATCTTACAAAAACAATTTAATTCCAACAAAATTAATTTGAAACTCTTAAGAGGATTACCTATCCTCCTGAAATACTGTTGCCATGGTGATGAATGAACTTATATTGTTTAATTAGCTAAGACTGTTTATACAGGCGTTGCGTGACGCATGGCTTCTGATTATGTTATTCATTACAAGAGCACTTACTTGTTTATTTGGAAAATTAGTCACTATAAAATCTTTTCTTCATCCCCTGAGAATTGAAAGAGTCAAACCAACATATGGGAATCAACATTTAATTTTGTCTTATGCTACAATTAACATAGTTGATCTTACAATTAACAACTATTTGGTCAAAACCTGTCATGAGTAATTGCACATGAAACCTGACTGATCATGCACATACACTTTGACTGCAAATTTTTAACCCAGATCTTTAAAGGCATTTTAATACAGAAACTACAACAAACTACAACACACGTGCATTTCTATCCTTATGGGGTACTATCATTTTAATATAACTAAAGAATGCTAATCTGTGCCCAGATCAAACCTATCTCTAACATGTCTTTTTGTCGGTAACAACAAAAATAACCAGATTACAAATCACATATCACAATTACAGATTACAGATCATAAATCATCCCAGTGGGGAAATTTGTGCCCCATGTGTAGCTTTACCAGGGGCATGTTCACGCTTAAGCATTCGCGCACGCATGCAAGCATACGCCAAATTGAAAGTCTTATTTGCTTTCCCATGGGAAGTTGTCTAAAATGGAGAGAGCTGCGCCCCCCCCCCCCCCTCTCTCCCCCTCTCTCTCTCTCCCCCTCTTACACACACACACACACATACACACACACTAACAACACAACACAAATGGTCCCTCTACCATCTCCACACTTAATATGTTCAAAACCTTTATAAACCTTGTCGTAAACGTTGTCTTTCCAGGACTTTCATCTTATCTCAGTTCTGTAAAAAGAAAAACATTAGTTTTAGAACCCCGTCCGTTGAGTCCTTTTAACGGAGAACGTCAGCAACACATACGCACATACACAGGTGCAGGGGGCGGAGAGATCATAACATCCCTCTCCTTACACCAGATGCCCACAGAGATACGAGAGGAGAGAGTCAGCATCAGGTTGTTGTCGATATTTTCAATGAGGAAACGATGCCATACCTGAGCTGCAGGTGTAGGAAAGAGTGTCAAATTCTGTTAAGAAACCAACCTAAAATTTAATATTAGTCAAACACAAGGGGAAACTATTCAGCAACTATTATAGTAAGTTTTGTATTGTTTTTATGACATTCTTTTCTGAAGTCGCTACTCGGACGAATATCCCACTAAGATCTCGCACTAAGTCGGAATTATAGGCTATCTCTGCCTAAGCGGCATTTCTGTTTGGAAACATGAACGGTCTTTTCAACAACACCACTTTTCTCACACAAGCGCACGATGCTTTTCTCAACGGAAGCAACGAACTTACCGACACGCTCGTGAGATGCTGCGCGGGAAACGAAAGCGATATTGTAGCCGCGAGCGACGGTGTTGGTGTTGGTGGATCTCTTGCTTTCACACCAGAAGAACGAAAGTTATTTGTGACACGCGTGGTGCAGATCGCAGTGTTATGCGTTCTGTCACTCACTGTAATGTTTGGGATATTCTTTTTAGGCTGCAACCTGATGATCAAGTCTGAAAGTATGATAAACTTTCTCGTGAAGGAGCGAAGACCATCCAAAGACGTTGAAGCGGTGATGATTGGACTGAGTTAGCAGATCCAGATCAACTGATTAGGAGTCTATGCACTTTGTCTGGAAATATCTGGGAGTAGCCTAATCACGGGGAATCGATTTTTTATGGGGCAGAAGATATGCAAATTGTCTATTATCTTCCCCGTGTTAAGCATGAAGGCAAATGTCTTAATGAAAAAAATAAACCATGACAATGTGAATTATAATAGGCTAATTAGGCAAAACTGTGTAAAATATCATTGATTAGACTATAACTGTCTATTTGAAAAGAGCTGCTTACTTTCTACAATATTTTGTTTTCGTAATAACAAATGTTTACATGTTTTTACCTCAACGTTATGACATGAAGATTAATCGCCAAAAACTTGATCTAGTAATGTCAAAATGACTAGTAGCTTCCATTAACGCATGTGGTTATCATGTTCGTGGAAGAAGGAAAAGGTTGTGTTCTACAGCTGCTGAAGTACCCACGTGCAGTTTTGTTTAGCACGCGAGGGTCGAAAACACTCGGCGTGTGTTGCACGTTTGTTTCTATATTCCACTGGCGTTACCGGGTGTTTTCTCTCCCTCAGCACGCGCGATGCCGGGATGTCTGTGGTGGATCTGTGCCCACGTTTCTAGCACTTTTCAAAACAGAGTTGTATGCTGCATGGGTTTTGTACATCATGAATAGTATACTTGTGCAGCATGCTGTTGTAATAAATATGCAGATTTAAACTTGCAGTGTCTCAGTTCACTGTTTTGCGTGAAATTTTAAATAGCTATTTCGGTAACATTCTGCATGACATGTTGATCAATAAACATTATTATTATTATTATTATTATTATTATTATTATTATTATTATTATTATTATCATCGTTGTCTCTGCACTACACATTCAAAAGGGAAACTTGACCAAATGACCACCTTGGCTTTCCCTGGATTTTCGTCTGCTTTCCCCAGTCCAGTCCAACTGAAGTTACAGTTTTACAAATTCCTGTTCTGAAGTTGATGAGTGTTGTTTTTTCTCCTGAAAACATGTTACTCAGGCAGCTGATGGTCAAATGTATTGAAACAAACATGTAGAGACTATGACTGACAAATCAATATTCTTGAGCTGGAGTGAAATGCATGTTTTTTTCCTCAAATACTTTTTCCTGCCATCTCACGCCTAACAATTTTTATTCATTCATTTATGTACTAAAATAACATGGAGGAAACATTATCATGCCAAAGCGCATGGTGACTGTCCCTCCTGTGCTGAATGATCTCTCTTTCTCTCTGTGTTTATATTGCGCACTACCTTATTCATGGGAGCATTTTAGGCCTACAGTAAGACTGATCTGGGTGCTCTACTGAATAAACACAATTGCATTCCTTCTCATAGACATGTTATGTCACAGTGCCGTACATGTTGTATTACAAAGCCTACAAATCATTGAAGTTAAAAACTGTCTTTAAATTTACAGGCTTAGCTGATCTTTTCACTTGGCTGTAAGACATCTAAGAAATACATACATACATATGATGGAATTTTTGAGGCACAAATGGTAAATAGAGTCTGCTTTGGATTTGAGTGCTTCTGACAAATCTCGTGACCCTTGCAGCTTCAGTTGTGTGTGGCATTTTTCAGTAAGTGAGAAAGAAGAACCATTAATAATGCAGTCCCATCAACACATGCAGAAAACAGAACAACACGGACAGGGGCTAAGGATTTGCCAATACTGTGAAACAAATTAAGCAAAACTCTTCACTTCTAAAATTAGCAGAGACAAAATGAAGGTCAAGCCTTATCCTTCTACTAAAGAAGTAGCTGTGGTAATTATTAAGCTTTAAGCAAATATGTAATAATAATTTAGTTCTAAATAATATGTGCTTTACTGATGTTTGTTATCCACACAGAAGTTGATGTTCACCATAGGCCTCAATAGACGGACAAGGAGTTCCTTATACACACACAATACACACAGACACACACACACAGGAAGTAACACACACGTGCGCAGATGAATGCTCTGATTCAGTGAGATTGAATTCTCTGACATTTGTGGTATTTGGGAATGAGGAACAATTCATGGCAAATGAGGTCAAAGCATAAGAGTGAATTCACTGCCAACATGATGTAATCTGGAAAGTAAAACACCAGACAGAGGGAGAAGTGGGAAATTACATAATGCCCTAGAACTGGGTAATGACATTTACCAGAAGTATTATTATTTTTTAATAAGTCAGAAGACAGGAAAATCCACCAATATAACATTTTTCAATTTCCAATTGGCTGAAGTGTGCGTCATGCAAAGGCATCTAAATTATGATTGGCTGAGCGATCTCGCCTTGACGTAATCATAAAAAGGAGGGTTCAGAGTGGCCGGAGTGTATATAAGGTGGGAGCTCAGAACATCAGTTTGAGCCTTGCTCTGGGATACCTACTGAGGCCTCGTTTAAAGTGTGTGACTATGTGTATGTTTATGTAAGCTACCTAGCTGATACTAAATACTACTACTCAGATAAAACTATTTAGGGTGTGTCCTATCTCCCAATAAAACAGAATCTGAAATCCTAGATCCAGGTGCTGTTCTGAATCAAAATTTCAAAAATCAAAATTGTATTATTTTTTCATTGGCCCATTTTCAACCTTCCCAGAAAATGTCATGCAACTTTTAAACATTTTGCCTAAAGCCAACTAACAAACAAATAAACAGTCAAGCACCCCACACCAGCAAGAAGATAACCTCTTTGGTGGACATAATAATAAGAAAAAGTAGATGTAGAAGAATTTAATTGTACGGTATCATTGAAATAGACAGACAGTTTCTATAAAGAAGAAATTTCAAGTGTCTCTTGAAAGCACCAAGGCTGTCACTGGAACAAACCTCATTAGATGGGTCATTCCACCACTGAGCTCTCTCAAACAAATGAAGTCTGGGCTGTGTTCTCTTGCTGACAGAGACAGAGGACGCTCCTCAGTAGAGTATGTAACAATAATGACATGCCTATAAATACTGACCTCGCTCAGGTCTTCTTCATTTAGTCTTAGCCTTGCCTCATTAGACTGAGAATGGCCCAGCTGTTAGACTGGTGCTGACTGCAAATGTTGTTTTAATTCATCTAACCCCAGTTTTTGTATATCTATTTTATAGTTGATCGCTCTCCTCACAAAGTTAAGCAAAGTTAGACGTTCTCTATTATTCCCTATTTTTGTACAGTTTGTTGACCCTCTCGCAAAATTAGCATTGCTATATTTTTTAAGGTAATTAAGCTAGAAGGTTGTTGTCCACAAAAATGGATAGCATTGGAAGCACAAAGAAATCTGGCTGGCTGAGGAGGGTCAAGGTATCGTCAGACCGTCAGTTTTAGAGCGAAGAGTGTTTAGTAGAGAGCTATAAGATAAGCCATAAGATCCCCATGGTTTAAGTTCAGCATGGTAATGGTGCTGACAGGAGCTTTCACTTCGGTTTTTGGAGGCAAGAGACTGAAGGATTCATCCTAACCCACTATAGTCAGCAGAGATTGTGGGGGAAAGATACTCAAGATTTCTCCACATTTATTGACAGGTTTGGGGCAAACAAGTCTTTGCAATAAGGCAACATCTTCAGAAATCGCAAGAATGGAGGCAGGTAGACACAACGTGCACCAGTAGTTTCTCAAGGAAAGCCATAAGAATAGAGATTGTGGAGAAGGTAGAGAGAGGGGTGATGGTGTGAAGGATTCATTAGCTATTGGTGACTACACTGAATTAGGTGTTGGACCTACCTATCACCTAAGGACCTCAGTCAGTCCGTAGGTGAGGAAAGATACTATTCTGTGTACTGTTGGTTCTGTGGCACAATCTGTCAGGCTGTAAATAGTAATGCAGTATCTGTACACCAGAGAGCAAACCGAGATCTGAGTTAAAGGCCTATCTGAGAATACACAAGGCTGGGCTATTTCAATAAAAAGAGTACTTTTGTGTGAGGGCTGGTGACCAGGGACTCATGGATGGTGTTGGTAAATGGAGCAAATCAGGATGCGGAAAACTGATCTTGGCAAACACAAAGTCCTGCAGTGTACCACCTAGCTCGCATACACTGTTATACTGTGCTGGTTAAAATTTTATGCGGTTGACAGGGGTTAGAAAGAAGAAACTTAAATATTCTGCACCACTGGGTGATGCAAGGGGATGAGTTTGGCGAGTACACAGAAAACCAGTAGATGTACGTGCAATATGATTTGTTGTGAAATAATTGCTTCACTACAGATTTCATTACAAGAGGAGGTCAGTTACAGTGCTAAAAGAGAAGTGTCTGAAATGGCAACGAGGCAATGGCAGACTACTCAAGTTGCTGTGTGGCTGGTTCACAGTGACAAAGGATGGCACCCATTTAACTGCCCCTGTGTGAGAGCTTCATTGAGAATGATATCACAGTGGTAGTGTCCTATTGGAGGTGAGGTGAGCTCAGGTCGTCTGTGAGAGTCACGGGAACATCAGTGGCTGTAAAAAGTATAGCTATTACATTTTCATCTCAGAAAGGAAAAAATAACACTTAGAAACTGCAGTGCAGAGCAAATGTCACCCTCCCCAGCCCTTTATGTTGAGTTAGGTTTGTATCCAATGTCATCCCTTACTACTGGGTTGATCTGAAATGCGTTTCCTATCATCATCCCTCTGGATTAGATAAGAGAGCAGCTTATTTAGGTACGTCTCACCCCCTGACACGTCAGGGATTTTTTTTTCTGTTATTCCTTCAAGAAAGGTTTTTGGGTTTTGCTTCTAGTGACAAAAGCTATGTATGTGTTTGACAAATTTGCCACAGGATACAGTATTCACAGTTACCATGTTATCCGTAATGACATACAGATCCTTTGTAGGATGTCTGTCATGACTGCCTACCGAGCTCTCTTCCACATATTTAGCCTACGGACATGTAAACCCCATATCAAATATGACCTGGTTTGTGTAGACAGCCGCTCAGCCCAAATGAGAATCATTTTTTTGTTCCTGCTTCTCTCACCTCGTACACTGAGAAGAGAGCTGATATAGTGCACCCGTGTGATTGGCATTGGTGCCAATCATGCTGTGGAGTGTGGAGAATCCATAGGGGCTGGAACCTGATTGTGCTCATTCTTAAATCTACTGAAGTGGCCATGATGAACTGATTCATCCCGCTTAGTCTGGTGTTACTGTCCTTTAGTGAACCTCAGCTGCAGAATTGCCATCCTTTTATGTGAAGCCATGCACACTAGTTATATCTAAAGATAGATAAATAATATACAATATATTTCATTGGCCCAGTCAATGTTGTTATAAAAACAAAAAACAGAGTAATCAATTGAAATATTCTCTATTTCTTTTTGGTATTTGCCTCTTAGTAATGTTTGAAAAGTCAGATATGAAGATTTCAGAATCAGTTTATAATGGATTACATTTTTGATGTGTCATGCCATATTGATAAATAGTAAAATGCAAGGGCAGTGTAGGAACCTTACCTGGTTAGGCCCGAGCACTCTGCCTTGGATGTAGGCTACTTCCCTGATTGTGCACCTGTCATGTGAGTCGTAACCACTCCCCTTGACGTGCCCTGGTGGCGCGAAGTTCAGGCTTAATTATACCATTGAGAAAGTGTTCAGCCGGTGAGAGGGTGAAAGGGAAACAGTTTTTGACCGCATACAGCATAATCGCATATCGTTATTTGGTATTGTTTGCATTATTTGTAAGTCAACCGGAGTGTTTTAGTTAAATAAACCACCATCTTATTTTACTTTAACTGTCCGTGCGTGCTTTACCGGAATGCGTGTGGAAAAGCTTCACCGCCTGCCTTACGTGGCTGTTAAAAACTTGTCTTGGAAACAGCCACTACATGCAGAATATAATTTTATGTAGATTTCAGTGTGGCAAAAACACAGCAATAGCCATAGTGACCACATGTCTGTAGTGTGGCGATGTCTAACCAGTCAGGGAAAAAAAATCATCAGGAGTTATATTTCAAGGAAAATGTAATAGCCAAAAACAACCCCACATTAAAACAGCAATTTTAATCACAAAGCATGAAATTCAACGTCATTTTTTAAATTAAGAGAATATGAGAAAATGCCTTAAAACATTGTTTGGTTCTTTTGGATGCCCACACTATTCTGTTCTTAATATATCACAATAAAAAGCCTAAATGTAGGTGCTTATAGTTCAAAGGCTCAATTATAGTTCAATTAGACCTGCAGTAATCAAGAATTCAACAAGAAACCATGGCAGAAGAAGAACACTGCCCTTTGCTTCAGCAATCCTGACACTAATTATCATATCAAACACAAGATGCAGGGCCTGGAACAAGTTTTTCAGTAGAAATCAACACTTTGTCCTAGACAATAATTACAATTAGACATGATTAAGGAGCATTGTCTTTGCATGACAGAAATGTTTTAAACTAATAAAGCCTCTTGTGTCTGGCTGGAGAATGATTGCAAATGAAAGCAGCTGATTGTGGTAGTTCCTAGACAGCTAATAAGCATGGCAGTGCCTAATGCTTCAGCCTCTCCTTAATGAAGAGGACAGAGAGCCTGCAATGAGGGACACATATACAACCCCTCTTCAGCTCACCCTCAGGCCTGAGCATCCGGACCTAATCACCTTAACCAAATACAATCTAATACACAATAGCTTCATATGAAAAAATGGCCTTTGACCACATTGAATTGCCATCCATCTTTGTTTGTCCCTCTTCCTCCCTTCCACTCTTCCTCACTCCTATTCTATCTGTCTATCGCACACACACACACACACACGTTATTGATATTGCAACAGTGGCCTTTTACACTAGAAACTGCAACTAACTAGATTGCTATTGAGCTAAAGTAGAAGATGAGTAGATGGGGACAACATTGACATTTAGAGATGTGCAGTTGTTCAGGTAATTTGACAGACTTTGATGAGCAGTCTAGTGGTCTGGGCACATTTTATTGGTTAAAGGTTTTGTGCCAGTGTAGCTCTGGGTATGTGTCACACTTTCAGATCTCACAGAATGTGGACGGCAGGATAGACAGGCAAGTATGCTTGTTAGACACTAAAAGAATTGCACACTTACCGTTTTGCTTGTACCACTGTAGTATATCTGCTGCAGAACACATTTGCACACATACATGCAGTTCCCGTCCAAAGACGTAAGGTGCTTGTCAGTGGGCTGGTTCAGTAGTAAGAACTGCAGGAAATAGAACTTCAGACCCGTAGCTGCAGATTTCAACATGGGATTTCTGTATGTCTAATAACGAATTTGTGAACTTGTAACCTCTATGTATTATGACACACATTTATGACTTTTCACACAAGTACACAATTGATTTGCACGAGTACACATTTTGCTATTGACTTACCTCCGAATGCCTGGTACAGCAAATGACTGAGTGATGGTGTGATATCTGTATGTAGAAATGTGTGTAGATGTCTTTGTGTGACCATCAGGCCTTTATAGCCTGATTCCACAGCAGGGATAGAGCATCTCAATTAACAACTCTGCAGCCTCCTCACACTCAATACATACGTCTTTAAACAGACAGCATGAGGCCCAGAGGGTCCTCACAGTGTGTGTGTGTGTGTGTGTGAAACAGAAAGAGGAAATGACAACAAGCATACTATGTGATGATAGACGACTGGCCTGTTGGTTCCTTTAGACAGTGACATAACACCGCAAAAGAAGGACTGAAAAGAACAATTTGAGGTGCACTCCTAACTCCACTCTGTCATGAGGTATAATGGAGTGGACAGGTCTGTGGACAGTTTACCTTCACTTCCTCCAGCCTCCCCACCAACGGCGCGACACTGTCATGACGACAACAGGCTTTGAGCTATTTTTACAGGCGATGCGTTTTGGCACCAACTTCAAATGAATCTTGATGGGTCGCGGTTATGGGGAGGACAGATAACCCACTTGTCATTCCCACCAGCCACCCAGGCTGAGCACTGTGTAGCCCTGCAGTCCTGGTCAGTCCACCCAGTAGGCACATTAGAAAACCTTTTATGGGATACCCTAATTGCAACCACTGTATATTGACATGAGTTAGCATGCTAGCTTTTAGCAGTGCTGCTAGGCAAGTTTAAGCCCAGGCAATTTAGTTAGCTTACTAGTAGTCTTACAATAAAGCTCATGGCACTACTACACTAAGGCACATGGAGCTTTGGTTTAAATTTAGAAAGCTAACTAGGTAAGAGTCAATAAATTTGCCTTGTGAAAACCTCAACATTCAGATAAAAACCAAGAACAGTAGGCTACCGTACCAACAACAGGTCATTGGTAGCTTTCTAACTCGTGCACTGTATACCTTTGGTGATGTCTTGCTATAAAAGCTGTTATTAGGTATTTTTACTACGTGTTTTTAATTCTGGACCATAAAAATGAGTAATATTTTTAGTTGTTCATTATCAAAATTTGTGTTGGTCGGTCAGTCATTTACAGTCTATACAGGTTTGAATGTAAAGTTTTTTTGTCTTCTTTGCCTCCATTTTCCCACCTCTTCATGTTCTTTTCTTTCCTCTTATCCACTTCTTTTTATTCAGTCATGTCAAGTTTAGGCTTAACCTATCATCCGTCCATCTATTAACCTTTTTGTTTTTATGTGTTGCTGGACCTTTCTCGGATGAAATTTCAATTGAAATATACCAGTATTTGCATTGGCTGTTATGGTGATTTGCAGAGACAGAACTTCCAACAATTTCCAATTCCAACCTTTCCAGTCTTTTATCTTCAAGTCTTGCTAAATGTTTTCTGCCTGTGCACTTAACACAGGTGATTCATCCAAAGGACTGATCTACAATACCAATTGATAACAGCTGACAGTGAATGGTTAGAATTGACACATGGCAGGAATTTTACTTTCTAAAGTGTAAACCTCATGTGATTTGTGACATGAGGAGGTCAGAGGTTGCACATATGTTTTCCTGCAACCTACTGAGAGCAGTGAACATAATCAACACACTGTAAAAAATGTCCGTGAAAAATACGGTGAATAAATGTGAAATGGCAACAAGAAAAAACTGTAAAGTAAGAAGCAGCTTATTGTTGTAGAATAAACATTGGATTACCATAAATTTAAAAATAGTCAGATATTGTATTTTTAACTGTTTTAACATGTGAAATATATGGTGAGAAACTGAAATGGCAACAGCATTGGACAGTAATATTAAAAATAGCACATTACTGTATTATTCACGGTGTGAATACCTTGAATAAAAAACATGCCATCAACATTATTTTTTACTATTTTAGGATGTGAAATATAGAGTGAAAAACTTAAAAAGCAACGGTATTAGATTGTAACATTAAAAATAGTATATTACTGTATAATTAACCTACTTTAGGCATCAGACATTTGACAGATTGAAAGAAGCAGCAACACACATAATGTTGGCCTACCAACAAGTTGCAAAGCAAGGTGCCTTGCAATTGTCTGTGTGGATTAAAGTGACCAAAAATATTATTAATAAATAAATAGCCCACAGTTCCAAGAATAGTCTAATAGTGCAGTATGGAGAAAAAAGGTGTCAGGGTCATTTTCTTGTTGGGGCAAAATTTCTTGTTAGATCTGTTTTAAAAATCCTGCAGTTTGTGTCACTCATTAGAGTCCTATCCAAAAAAAGCAAAGAGACCACTAGCCCATTGGTAACCTATGACTAGGTGCACTAGTGCAGTGTGATTACAAAATCCAATTGACCTTAGTTTTAACTTTGTTTTAGATTTCTAAGAAATACTAGCCCAGTTCATAGAATTTGTTTTCATTTTTTCTTTTATTGTATCCCTTTTTCTTTTATTTATTTTCTGCATTGCCAAAGACAGGCCTATTGTACAGGAACTTTCCTACAGTCGATGTGGGCCTATTTAAAGGCCTCCTTCCGCTAAAAACCACTTTGAGTAGCTCTATTTACAATGTGGTGGGTCACAACAAGCAGTATATGCACGCAGCAGTAGACGCTCCAAGACATGAAATTCAACCCTCATGGGTTCACTGGTCATTGAAGGGTCAACCTACCATAGAAATACAGACATACTAGCGAACCAGAGCAGGCCAAACTTAGCTACGTCACTAGGTCGTAAGCCTCACCCAGAGCCATGTATGGTACGCCCACACCGTGCCGGTGCTGGTGCTGGTGCTGAGCTGACTTTGGTCTGGCACCGGCACCGGCACCTGCCCGCATTTCCATAGGCTTTCAGCACTGGTTAGAATGTTACGTGCGCGTACATCAGCAGCCAAAATGAGATATTGAATTAGCCTATAGCTTATTAAACACCTTCATACTACACATAAACAAGAAAGAATATCGACGCTGAATTTGTGACAAAAAAAAATCAAAAATCTGCCCACATAGCCTATGGTCAGGTCAGATTTTCTTGTGGTTTTGTGTGACCCCCCCCAAAAAACTATGCTAGTTTTGCTAGTTTTTCGATGAAGTGTCAATCTATATTTAAAACACAACGACTAACTTGAACTTGAAGATGAATAATATGAACATATGTGATACGTGAACTACACATGAACAATTAACAGTAGTGAACAAATCTAGTGAACTTGAACAACACTGCCACACGCCCGTACACACGGGTACACCATACTTAAAATGTCAGCTACATACATGGCGAACAACAAAGTAAATTCATGGACGCCTACAGAATTAAGTTGTAAATTAACAGCAGTTAAAAAGACTACAACCCCCCCTGCCATATTCAACAAATTATTACTAGCTAAATAGGTTCACGTGTGCGGTCAAAAGTTTGTTAAGGTGGCGCTAGCTGTCAGACGGTAACTAGCCTGTCATGCTACACTGTAAAAAAAAATCTTCACCGTCAAAATTACGGTGAAAAACTGGCAGCTGTGGTTGCCATTTTTCACCGTAAAAATTAGTGACATTGTATAAGGCTTTACGGTAAGGTATACTTACACTTGTAAAAACAACAGTTTGAAAATGTTCCAATAAAGATGAATTACTGTTAAAATAATGGTGATATTGTATATAGGTTAACAGTATAGCTGTACAATTCACGATGGAAACCTGTTGCTTTTAAAGTGAAATAATATCCATTCCACAGTATTTATTGTCCGATTTTTATGGTCAATTTCTGTAAAAGTAACAGCACGATAATTTATGTCTTGACGTTATAACTGTTCAATTCACAGTTCATGACCGTTGCTTTTAAGACGAATTTCTGTCATTTCCACATAATTTATTACCCTATTTTATGGTGTATCTCTGTTAAAACAACAGCTCAATTGTATACCCCACCTGTATGTAGC
Source organism: Setipinna tenuifilis (assembly GCA_030347295.1). Classification (NCBI taxonomy): domain Eukaryota; kingdom Metazoa; phylum Chordata; class Actinopteri; order Clupeiformes; family Engraulidae; genus Setipinna; species Setipinna tenuifilis. The sequence continues at coordinate 25,741,546 of CM059266.1, read as the reverse complement.
CTACAGTGTGGCTTAGGCTAATTTTACAATTTCAGTAGACTCATCTTGCAGGTTAAGCTAACATTTTATCTCAAGACCTGCACCTATACGGCTTCACAGTGAGACATCCCTTGTCTCCTAGCAGCTCAGGGAGTACAGAGCGACTGCTAGTAAACACCATCTAGGGCAAGTAGCGCAAATTTCTTAACCGACTGGGAAAACGCACTGTGTGTACTGTCCCATTAAAAAGACATTGAACAGATTTGTTTAATTGTACACTCATATGTACTCTACCTTAAATTGGCAAGTAAAATATATGACAGTAACTTGCATACAAGATCTTAAGTAAATGTCTTTAAAGAAAACTTTGTAATTTGTGTTATTTCTGTAAAACATAAGTGTTATGCTTTTGTATATGAGAAATGTAAAGTGCCCATATTGAGTAAGCCATGCATATTATGCATTTGGCTGTTAATATTCTTGAAGGACATGTTGCAGTGATTTCATTTTACCTCAATATCAGATAAATGTGTTTTCACAGCCAGACAATTTAAATTTAGTGGGCATTATACCAAGCAGACTAACATATTCCATTAAGGATCACTATGGACTGGGACCTACATTTAATTTTACCCCCATATCACATATGCACAACTTGTTGTTTTCTCAGCCACATAATTTTAAGGTCATGTGTGTATTTCTGTGGTAACTTATGTTCATATTCCTTAATTTATTTTTATTTTTATTTGTAGCTAACACCACTTTTTACCTTTTAGAAGGAATTTCTTGGAAGAAATTTGTATTTCTTTATTGATATTCGTCCAAATAAATATAAAAATAAAGCATTAGACTAGACCTTTATTTTGAAAAAATCCCAAGTGGCTGCCATATTGAAAATTTCGCTAGTGTCCCTGGCTTCACACAGCTGAAAGTTTCAGAAACAGCAAAGTATCAGTGAGGTGATTATTTTATTTCAGTTTATTGAACTAGGTTTACGAAGGAGAGGAATTCACAAACTCTCTCGTATACTCTCTCGTATACTGTCTTTTGTCCCTATACTGCCTTTGTTTTGTTCATGGGAAATGCAACCCTGCAGATATGCAGCATTCTTTTTTTTCCTGGCAGTTTGGCAGCACTTTGTTTCCCTGGCAGTTTGGCATACTGTTTGTGAATTAGGACATGGTGGACTGTTCCGTGCCATCATTGCTCTTGGTTTGCAACTGAGAACTTATTTTGTCCTTGTTTATTGTTTAATACTGAACAGAGTTTGATCCGGTTTTGGAGTTGAATAGCTGAATAGCTGCTTATTTCCTGGTCTCAATGAAAATATTGATATGATTTCTTTTCTTTGATTTTTTTCATTAGCTGTGTATTGATTATGTCTCATGTGTGTTGATGCATATTATCTATTTATGATATTTAGGATTGCAGCAGATGACTTTGTTGTTTGTGGTTATGTTTAATTGTCTTGCAGCTCTGCAGGAGTGGACTCCGCCCACTCTACCTGGAGTCAATCAGCTGATTGACTTGTTTAACTATCTTGCATGCAATGCTGCTTTGTTCACTTCTTGCCCTGAGGAAGACCCTGTGGGTGGCTGAAACATGTTGGCAGTGTTTTTAATATGTTAAGTTCAAATATGAACTAGCCGTATTATTAAAGCGGTTTTATTCTAGAAGAGTGCCTTGGCATCCTGCTTGTTTGTTCTTATGTCTCTACGTCTTGGCCAAAGAGCACCTTCAAAACACAAGTTTTGTACTGCTTGAACGCCGAAGCCCTCCAGGCCCCTCTCTTTAACTTATAGCTGCTTATTGTGTTTGTATATACTTGTACAGTCTTTGTTTGATCCTGGATTGTAGTGATATTCTGACACCCACGGTAACTGTTTATATATATATATATATATATATATATATATATATCTACTGTCTCTTTTTTTGTTTTTCATACTTAACTATTAAAAAAGTCTGGCTACTGTGTTCAATATTGGTAATATGTTTGCCTGCATTTTAATGGTTTTCTGGCATCCACAGGTGATGGTAATTCATTGTAAATCTTATTACAAATTTTAACTGGACTTCACCCTATAATGAGGTAATATATTATGTGAAATAGATGGGATTTCCCCTTAAAAGCAACAGCTACAAACCGTAAATTCAACAGTCATACTGAGAAGCTATAATTGAGCTGTTGTTTTAACAGAGATAAACCATAAAATAGGGTAATAAATTATGTGGAAATGAAAGAAATTCATCTTAAAAGCAATGGTCATGAACTGTGAATTGAACAGTTATAACGTCAAGACATAAATTATCGTGCTGTTACGTCTACAGAAATTGACCATAAAAATCAGACAATAAATACCGTGGAATGGATATTATTTCACTTTAAAAGCAACAGGTTTCCATTGTGAATTGTACAACTGTACTGTGAACCTATATACAATATCACCATTATTTTAACAGTAATTCACCGTTATTGGAACATTTTCAAACTGTTGTTTTTACAAGTGTAAGTATACCTTACCGTAAACCCTTATACAATGTCACTGTAATTTTTACGGTGAAAAAATGGCAACCACAGCTGCCGGTAATTCACCGTAATTTTGACAGGATTTTTTTTACAGTCTACAATTGAGCTGTTGTTTTAACAGAGATAAACCATAAAATAGGGTAATAAATTATGTGGAAATGAAAGAAATTCATCTTAAAAGCAACGGTCATGAACTGTGAATTGAACAGTTATAACGTCAACACATAAATTCTCGTGCTGTTACTTTTACAGAAATTGACCATAAAAATCGGACAATAAATACTGTGGAATTGATATTATTTCACTTTAAAAGCAACAGGTTTCCATTGTGAATTGTACAGCTGTACTGTGAACCTATATACAATATCACCATTTTTTTAACAGTAATTCATCGTTATTGGAAAATTTTCAAACTGTTGTTTTTACAAGTGTAAGTATACCTTACCGTAAACCCTTATACAATGTCACTGTAATTTTTACGGTGAAAAAATGGCAACCACAGCTGCCGGTGATTCACCGTAATTTTGACAAGATTTTTTTTACAGTGCACATGGAAGCTTCTTAACACTGGGAACACACCACTCTCAATTGTAGCCTATATAATACCCTTTTTTGCCTCATTGATAATTGTTATCTGTAAATTGCTCATGAAATAGATTATCATCCACCTTTAAGCAGGGCTGAGTTCACATTTAATACTGAGATCTAAAGCCAGTGCGTTGAACACTGTCGGTGACCTTTAGCTTTACTTTTTGTCTCACTTAAGGCATCTCTATGTCTCATCTCATGTAGTCTGCCACTGAATTTTTCCATGCTCCTCTCTCTATTCTCTGCACATGGGAAAGAGAGAACCTACTTGGTAATTAATTCTGTACTTACTGAAGTGATTTGGCTTTGATTCTACTTGATTAGAAACTGTGATGAGCATTCACAATGTCTGTCTGTCTGTCTGTCTGTCTGTCTTTCTCTCTCTCTCTCTGCCTCTCTCTCTATCTCTCTCTCCATCACACACACACACACACACACATAGACACACAGACAGGTGAGTTGTACACAGAGATATGTACCACCACAACTCTTCAACACCAATAATGTTATTACCACAGAAAGGCTCATTTTTGGCAAATTATGGAATTAGACTTTCTGTAAACAAGAAAATCCATTTACAACTAATGTAGAGACATTAGCCAGTTTGCCTTTGGAATGATTTTACGATGATTATGCAACTAATTGCAACTAATTAACCAGAAGATGAGTTAGGCATCTTTTAGGCCTTCAGTTGGCATGTGGCATGCTGTTAGACAGCAGTGAAATTGAAGAACCTGGTGTGCTAAACACAGTAAAACAAAGGAAACCAATGTAGCATATGGACTATTAGCCACCTCATTACTTGGAAAGGACAGCACAGACAAAAGTCCTAGAGATTGATCCACCTTATCTGGATGTAAATACCAAAGCATTTCTATCTTGTGGTTGCATTAATAGGTGTTAGATATAACTAGTGTAGGCTATAGTGTTCTGCCTACATACATAGGTGCATTGCTGGAGACTGGTGGTTAGTGGTACCGTATACACAGTAGTAGTAGGGCCAACATTACGGTAATGAGTTTCTATCATCTACTACAACTAGCATAGTCATTTTGACTTGTATGTATGACGTGAACAGGACGATAAAAGGAGAGTAGTACTGCTGATGTTCAATCAATTGTCTTACATAAAGTGGACAAAAAAGTCTATAAAATATAGATCATGTATGTGTAACGGTCGGATGCCAGTGACCCTGGGGCTGGACTGTGCAGGACCACAAGAATCAGGCCACATGTCTATCACTTGACAATTTTCTCAAATTAGCTTGCTGTCTCTGTTTAAGAACTACCACTGCCACCATAACATGATCCGTTTACCAATAAAGGCCTTGGACACATCTACACCAACTTTGCAAGCAGTATTCTACAGTCACAGCTTTCCATAGCCTATCAGAGGCTTCATTCCTTACTTTGAGCCTCCCTTATCAATGTCTTTAAAAGTTAAGATAAGCAACATGAATGTAAACAAACAAACAACCACACAAACACACTCCCAAAGCTTTTTAGGTCAGCTTGACTTGTAACAAAAACCCTGGTTTGCTTTTCTCCCAAGTCCAAAGCCTAAATGTCAAATAAAGATAAAAGTTCTCAAAGAATAGGAAAGTATGTTGTCCAAGGTCCATTTTTACCCATAGTCTCAGTAGTTCTATACCCACACATACTCCTACAGCTCACATAGGAGGGACAGAGACCAAACCAGTGCTCATTATAGTTGAATGTCACCAGATATTGACAGTGAGTATGTGGTAAATGTCAGACTCAATCAGATACCATTTCAAACTTCAGGATGTGTGTGTGTGTGTGTGTGTGTGTGTGTGTGTGTGTGTGTGTGTGTGTGTGTGTGTGTGTGTGTGTGTGTGTGTGCGCGCACGCGCATTCACGCTCGTGCATGCAAACACCTACATATGTTTTAGAAACAGAAGTTAAACTTTTGTGACAGTGGGTATTTTTAGTATAACCACGACAGAATATTGTGGGCACAGAGTTTCTGTCACCGCCACCAAGGGACTGCAATCTCATTGGAGTTGCCATAGGAACCAGCAAAGGGAATGGCTGTATACTGTAGACAAGAACATGTCTTTGTGACTGAGTGAGTCCCTGTGTGTATGTGTGCATGTGTGTGCATGTGTTTCTCAATCTGTGTGTATGGTCGTTAGCAACGACCATAGTGATTGATTAGTGATTAATATGGTCAATCATGAAAACAAGACCTACAGTGTGTTGCATTCACAGCTGCTAGCAAAACATTTACAGCCACTAATGCCATGCCATTTAGCTTAATGCAATAACAATTTACTCAAATGAAGTGCCATTAGCCTAATGTAAAGGGAGAGGGCTGTGTCTGGGCTCTGGTGCCCTAAAATCAAGACAGCCTGACCAGGGAAGCCTGTGGCTGGGCATACTCTTCCTTTAATTATTAACCCGCAATACATTTTTAATAAAACAAATATGCGCTTTATAATGAAGGGGCCTGAGTGTGCTTGTGTGGAAGACTCTGTGTAAAAATCATCAGAAAGGGGTTAGAGTTACCCTGACATCTGCAGGAGGAGAGACAGGTGGTATTCTGTTCTGTGCATGAACTGACAATATATGATGGTCATATTCTGGATTGCCATTGGAAAACTGCTACTGCAGTTATGAAAACTGCTCAGTAAAACCAACATACCAGAATGGTGTTTTTTTTTAAAGAGATGTGTGTACATTTGCTATAATTGTGGAATTGTTAATTATTTACTGTTCAAAATTTGTCCTTGCAAAAGTGTCTTCAACCCTGCTCTGCTCTGTCTGTCATATGGGAAATACTCCTTTATCTCTATTACATTCATCCTTGTTTGTGCTCTCTCTCTCTCTCTCTCTCTCTCTCAGACAGTCCCCAGTGTCAGGGGCTTTTATAAATAGAGGCAATGCCTTCAGATTACGCCGCGCGACTTGATTAATTGCAGGTTTTGAAGCTCTGTCGTGATTTCGGGCGAGGATTGTGTGGGAGAGCTAGACAACACACGGGGATGAGGGAGGGGAGAATGAAGAGAGGCAGAGTGTGAGAAACAGACTTGAAGCCGTAATTAGTGGCGCACTGTCAGCGAGGTGACAGGTAAAAAAAAACCCCACCTGTCTGTTAAAATTTCAATGACTCTAAATGGGGAAACCTAACTGCCTTTCGCACATGTGATCAGGGAAATGAGGGGAATAGGCAATTATGGCAGGAAGAGAGTTGTCACAGGTTGGAAAGAGGACATAGAAAAGTTGTGAAGGTTGTCCATTTCGATGCACAGCCTACGCAAGTTTTAATATGCGTTCTCCTGAGGGAACAATCAGGCAAAAATGCCAGCACCACAACGCGCGTGCAAACGCGCGCGCACAGTCGTTAGTGATTGCAGGTGGCCTGCGCAGACCTGCAAGTATGTTTGCGTCCTGCTGCCTCGGTAACCAACGAGGTTAGCAAGCATATTTGTGCTTGCCTCTCAAATATTTATTGTATTAACAAACGCTAACCTACATGAAAGCAACATGGCATGGGTCGATGATGGTTATGTGGAAACTCAACAGCCGCCGTCAAACGTTCAGATTATTCAGCAACCAGTGAGTTCTGTTTCTTTCAAAATGTACTTTCCAGTGTATTATGCTCACTACGTTAAGATCTCTGAGTATAAAAATACCCACGCTTACATCAAGCCAACGGATTGCTAAAAATACAGCCCAAACTACTGGAATTCTTTTGGAATGTCTTAAAGGCCAACAGCGTGTCACAACCTATTTAGATACGTTGTGCGCATAATATTCACTGTCATTTCATTGATATTGCTCATTTTCTTTCCCGAGAAAATTGCTGCTTTGATATAGATCTCCCCATGCTGCGACCATCTCCCCTTGGGAGTTAAAAAAGTCGCCGTTCGCTGTATTTCAGGGCCAACTTACTGATCCGTCCTGGACATTTGTGGGGGAACGGGAGGCTCATTAGAGCGAGCTTTCGATCTCCTCCTCCACATCGCCTGGAGGGAATGAATGTCCTCCCTCTCCCCTCCTCTCTCTTTTCTGTCTCTTTCTTTCTCTCAGCCACCTGGCTGCCTCCCCAGCTCTGGCACTGTTAGAGCTTTGAGTTTTTCGGGCTGAAGTGACAGGATGTAACACCCCTGCGTCTGTGTGTCCCAGACTCCTCAGCCCACCACCACCATCTTCCAGCAGCTGCCCCCTGCCTTGGCTCACCCACCCCCCGCCGTGCGGCCTGGCCACATCAGAGAAGGTAGCGCCCCAACATGCCCACTGCACTGCCTTGGCTGTCAGTGGATTGTGCATAGCCCGTGTGCCTATGTATGTCATGGATGTCAAACACAGCTGCACAGACCTGCAACACACACACATACACGCACATACTGACACACACACATACACATATACACAAACAGTCTCTCTCATAGAGTCAGACACATGACAAAAGTAATGGAAGAATTCACCTGATAATCTCTCTCGCTCTCTAGCTCCCCTTCCCCTTGTTTATGTGTGTTTTCATGTGTTTTTTGTGTGTACGAGCGTGTGTTTGTGGTCTGTTTTGGAAGCTGTGTAATTGCGGTTCCTAACCTCTCCACCTCTCTTCGTCCAGCTTTCTCTCCCTGATGCCTGTCTCATTTTCAGTGAGCTCAGGCTCTGCCCTCTGTGGATTTAGAGGGGACATTATTCTCACCTCACTTTTATGGGGAAAAAGAAAGAGAGAGAGAGGGAGGGGGGGATTAATAAAGATAGAGAGAGAAAGGGAGAGAGAGAGAGAGAGTTCAGTTCATCATGAAAGGCTTTGTTTTGAGACTAGGCCAGCACTTGCTGGACATAAGAGGTTTCTGCAGCATATTCTCTGTATGTGTGATTGTGTGCATCTGTGTTATTGTGTGTGATATATATATATATATATATATATATATTTGTGTGTGTGTGGTGTGTGATTGTATATGTTTGTGTGTGTAATTGTGTGTAATTGTGATTATTATCTGTATCCTGGTAAACCAGCACCTTTATTTTTGTCCAAAGGGTCTGGCTGTAGTTTTATTGACCAGGTTGTCTCAGGCAGCATGTTGCCTGACCAATCAGCAAACGTATGCAATTAGCCTGGGCATACGCCTGCCAATGCACTACAATTCAAATGTAGCACATAAAGTCAACGTCATCGCTCACAAACACTCCCTCTGTTTGCTGATGGATCAGGCAAGATGCTGCCTGAGACAACCATGTCAGTGAAACCACATCCAGACCCTCTGTACCAAAATGAAGTGTAGTAGAAGGGGCTGGTTTACCAGGCTAGATTATCTGTGCGTGTGTTACAGATCTGGTTGAGCTGATGATGATTCAGAACGCCCAGATGCATCAGGTCATTATGAACAACATGACCATGTCTGCTCTCAGCAGCTTTGGCTACTCAAACAGCCCAGCAACAGAGGTAACAGACAGACACACAGAAACATACACACAGACACACACACACTAATACACAAACCCATATTAACAAGCGCGTGCACACACACACACACACACACACACACACACACACACACACACACACACACACACACACACACACACACACACACTGTTGTGCTTACAGATGCAGACATATATACAAATACTCTATCCTGCCCACGCACAATGTTCATGTGCTGACACAGTTACTGTGGGGAGATACGCACTGTTCCTCTACCTCCAGACAGCAAGGTATCCACCACCTCTGGAAGAAGACCCAGAGGTGTACCACCACCACTACCCCCCTGCGACCTACCACGCTTACCCAGCCTGGGCGCCCTTTTCTCAGCCATACCTCCCCCCTATGACCCCTATCCTCAACACCAGCTACGGGTGTCAGGAGAGTGGGGAACAGCTACAGCCCCTTCAGCCTGGTCCCCAAGCACCCAGGTCAGGTGGTGTGGACACATTTCTTGCTTTTTTCTGTGTTCTTATTACTTGTGTTATTACATTTTTAGCTCCCTTATTTATTTTTACTTTTGATTTATTAACTGATTTTATCATTTACTAAATTCTAGTTCAAGGCAATGTTCGTATTGTGAAGCATTATTGGGTCAACGGTCCTTGTTTTTAAATGTGCTATAGAAGTGAGAACTACTACACCTAATTTTTCTTTTAAACATGCAAATCTGTTACACACATGCTAATACCCCCCAAACACACACAAACACACACACACACACACACACACACACACACTCCTACTGGAAAATTACAGTTACAAATTACAATTTATGCATACAGACACACATTACACACGTGATGGCTGTGCATTGGTTGTGTGGATGCGTCTAACGTATATGGATGATATCAAACAGGCGAGCTGTTCCACCCCCTCCACCTCCTAGTGCAACAGGGACCGTTGGAGCAGACATCCCACCAGCAACAGGTGACACACACACACACACACACACACACACACACACACACACACACATGCGCACATACACACACAGACGCGAGTGCACACAGATGCAAGCACACACACATGCATACGCATAAACACACACGCATGCATGCATGCAGGCACAAACACACACACCTACACACAGCTCTTACAAAAAATACAATAATACACACATAATATCCATCAGGGGTGATCGGTTACATGCCAACGACTGGCTAAAGACAAAAAACATACTTCCTTTCTTTCTCACCCCCACCACATTTTTTCTTCCTTCCTTTCTCCCTCAAGAGTACTATGACGCCACAGAGAGGAGACCGTGACAGATGGGACGGCTGAAGTGTGTCCTGCTGGATCAGAGGATCCATAACAGACAATGAGTGTCAATACAGCATCCTCAGCACTGGGCATCTCCCAGGACATGCAGACTACAGATGGTCTGTACGCAACACTAAGTAGTGTTTTTAACCTTAAAATAATGTTTCCAAAATCATTTCAGTTGTTTATTAAGTCGTAACAGGGTGAACGGCACTTCTAAATTGACTTTGTGGACTTCCATGGGCCATAGCCGCACTATGCAAGTTTGCAAAAGCGAGTCACCGATGTGAAAATTGAATGTGACATAAGAAAGACAGTTCTGCTTCCAACCTGTAGGGTGCCAGTGACCAGCAAATATTGCAACAAAAAACCTACAAAAATATATAAATTATAATATAAAATTACTGTAATATTGCTGCACATACTGTATCAGCAGCACATGTGTTTGCAAAAAATGTGATATCACTCAGAATATTTTTTTAATGTCACTTTCAGTTGCTGTAATGGTTTATTTTATCAAGGGTAATAAAAACGTATAAAAAACAATGTATTTCATACTCACAAATGTAGAACTTTTGTAACCTCTCAAATTGAAGACACTGTATCTTTTGAAGAACTGATAAAGTTCATCATGTAAAAACGTTATGACCAAAGGTTATATTTTGAGATGTGCTTTGTCCAGTGGTTGTCCAGAAGAGGTCAGTATGTCCCTTTCGGTATTGTTCATCAATCTAAGTGTACTGTGGAAAGATCCAGCAGCGAATCTTAAAACAATGTGGAGAATGTCACGAATTGTATTGCATAAGTGCATGCAAGTTAGTCTGACTCTATCAGAATATATCAGTGACCCTGTGTGTGTGAGTTTGAGTCATTTTAACTATAGTGTGTGTGTGTGTATTTCTCTTGTTGCTATGACCTGAATAACTTTGGAGGTTGTTATGCAGTCTATGTAAGGGAGCTTTACAACTGCAACAATGTGCAGACATTGGGAACACACACACACACACACACACACACACACACACACACACACACACACACAGGAATACACATAACAAAGGTAAAGAAAATGATGATGGCAAATGCTCAGACAGACAACCCAGTGTCTCACTGCCTCTGTTTTTCAGGCCATGGTCACTTTATGTAACTTCACCCACATAACAGCTCTCCAGGTTCAAGACAAACACACACACTACCTACCACCTACACCACTCTAGGAGTTTCTAGTTGTACTATCATGGGGAAGAATCTAAAGCATTCACTCGTTTACTATATAATGCACTATGTAGTGAACAAGCCAATGAAACGGACACACTGTACAGTACACGTGTGTTATTAGAGTGTTCCTAAAGTCTGTAATATCACCATTTATAACTATTTTTATGCCCCACAGATTAAAATATTAAAATGTGTGTATGTAAAATGTGAATTTTGACTGTGTTCAGAAGTAAAGAACATCCTGCTTCATAGTGAACAAGTGAATGTTTTGAACAGAGACGATGACATGCATGGTAGCCACTGATTGAGGCATGACAGGGGCCACATATGGACATGTGAGGGTCCACACAGGAGCAAATGGACACGCAAACACACATGCTCATGCATATGCCCACTTTAATGACTTCCATCCATGATTTATACTAATGGCTTTTATTAGTATTAAATGGCGTGGCATATATGGACACATCTTGTCTGCTTCTGCATAATTTACTAAAATGGTCTTGTCGTAATCTGAATAATGAAAAGCCTTATAAAACCATGGTAGACAATCAAGCATCACATGTTTTAGCCATGTGACTTATGAGATAAGTCCAAATGTGAATGTGTGTGCATGGTTTGTATGCATATAGCTACAGTACCTATGTGCAGGTGTGATTATGGTATGTCTAGCCTGCTGCTCAAAAAATGAAGTGAACATTCAGATCACACATTGGGCGTACATTGGACAAAATGATGCAATGACAATCAATGGGAACCAAAATCATAGTCTTTGAGCAGAGTATGTCTATGTATGTATGTATGTATGTATGTATGAATGTATGTACACTATGTCTGTGCATGAACTTACACATGTGTAGAGATGCAATTACATGGTTGATTGTGTGTGTGTGTGTGTGTGTGTGTGTGTGGTACGTATGGTATGGATGACCATGAGCAATTGTTTATATTGCCTGAGTGTTACACCGACCATGTCCATAATAATATAATCTTTCCCCTCATCCAAATCACTCAGTGTCCATGCCTGCCCTCTGGCCCCCCTTTCATTTGCCCGGGGACTGCTGGCAGGACATGGCGGCTCTGTCTAAGCCCGAAGTGCAGACAGGATGCCATGGAGATGGAGTGTTCCAGAGTGCAGGCTGTTTCCTGGCTCCGGGACAAACACAGAGATCAGGGCACAAGAGATGCACTTTTCACCGACCTTCTTATCGTCCAGCCGCACACATGACACTGCAATGTCTATCACTATGCACTAAGTGGGCATGAGAGAGATGGAGATAATTAAAAAATGGGCAGAGAGAAGGGTTAGGAGGCTATCTGTGTGCACATGTATGTTGTGTAACGTTGTGAGACGTCACTTCCAGGGCTGCGGAGACTGTTTTGGTTTTATGCTAGGGGTTAAGGGGTGGGGGCAGACTTGTAAATCTCACTCTGTAAAAAAGGGCAGGAGGGGTTCTAACCAGAAAGGCAATCATCATCACCAGTCCCATTAGGAATATGGTCTCCTATGAAAGAATACAATTTTGGGGCCCCTTGTTGTCAATTTTAATATTTATAGTGTCTTCAAAGGGCCCCCTGTCAATGTTGGGCACTAGGACTGTCCTAACGGTCACCCCGCCATGGTGGTGCCCAGTTTTTCATCACTGCTATGATCATGTTACAGGCAGTTAATAAAGAGGGATTTGTGGAGTTCATATTGGACAGCTCTTCCCCAGGCATCACACAACAACTATAACTTGACTCAGGCAAAACTATATGCCATTGATAGAGTAATATGACGAGAGTCCATTTTTTTTTTTGTTTTATTTGATTTTACATACAGAAAAATAAAACATTTATTTAATCATACAAATATTTAGAAGAACAAAATAAACTATGAATACATTTAATATGTCAAACATCAATTCTTTGCTGACATAATTCCATATCAAAGCAAAAACTTCAGCTATTTGGAAAAAAAGAAAAAAAAACAACCAATGTCAGTTGGACAGCAGTTATGATAGTGTTCTATTTCACACAGCATAGTGCAAAAAAAATTGAAGTAGAACTCACTACGGTAACAAAGCTATGTTCTGGGATGTCACCTCCTAGAACACTAAAGCTTGAGCTATGGTACGAGTGCAGTCACCCCTCACTGTGCTGTGCCTTCATGGCTGTGAGAAGGACTGCCAGAGGACTGGTGTGGGTGCTGCCCATTGCTTTGTTGTGATAGGAGACAGGGAGCACAGCCAAGGAACATTCAGTCTCCTATTTTAACACCGGCAGTTATTTTGTCTCCCTCTTCACTTTCTAATATTACTGATCTCTCAGTGCCTAGCTCTCTTTAAATCTAGCTCTCAACCTTTTTGTGTCTTTGTTTTTCTCTCTCTCTCTCTCTCTCTTTCTCTCTATTTCTCTCTCTCTCTCTTTTTCCTTTTTGCCTGTCTTCATGCTCTTGTACCTTTTCATATTTGTTTTTGACTTTTTTTAAGATTTAAATCTAAAGATTTTTAAAAAGATTTTTAATTTAAAAATTACAATTTAAGTAGGTTGTAGTGGTGACATAACACTATCCAGGGTGGAAAATTCTCTCTGTTTGGCCGTGCGTGCCCACCTGTTCTGTCCCCTCGGTCCCTGGCAGTGATTCTAATCCCGGGCACTTGGTGCTGGGATTACCAGCAGCTGACAAAATAGACAGCCTAGCCTGCGTTTGCCCCTCAGCGGAGTAGATATAGCCTCTGACCTCACACGGTAACCACTCGGGTGCATAGCAGGGACAACTGGACTTCTAACATTCCTGTCATATCGTTTGGCTGCGCTTGGTTAACAGCCCTGTCTTTCTGGATCTTTATTATTTAAAGAGCTACATCTGTAAAACAGTGCAAACTAAATACTGAGCTTAAATTCGGTCAGCCTCCAGTAAAACAGGCCTCAGCCTTCAAAAAACACATAGCTTTGTCAGGCAGGTTGAATAGGGAGGGAATGAGAGCAAAGATGAAACTGAAGCACAGGTCGTTCTATATATACATATATAACAGTAGGTCTATGTTGTTGGAAAAAGTTAAGCACGCCCTTCATATCTCTTCCCTTTAAGTTCCCTCTCACACCATCTACAAAAGTCCATATCTTCTCTGATATGTTCCTCTCTTCAACCCTTCTTTCTCTCTTTTTTTCTCCCTCATTTTTTCTCTCTCCCTCTCTCTCTCTCCCTCTCTCTGTCTTTCCGTTCAGCCTCTCTGGACCTCCTGTGACGTGGAGCGGCCCAGGGTCCTGGGCGCCTTGGCGAACTCCATCCTGGTGGGCTTGACGGGCGGCAGGTCCTTGGTGATGTCGGTGAGCTCCCGCTTGTCTGGGCAGGCTCCGCTGGGGGCCTGGGCCGGGGGGAAGTCCTCGGGGACGTGCGCGGCGCCGCGACCCAGGCGCAGGCCCAGCTCGGCGGGCTTGAAGATGGGCAGGGGCAGGGTGTTGCGGTAGGGAAGGAGCTGGTGCTCGCGGACGCCCATCTCCATGGTGCCCACACGGTACACCCCCGAGGGGCAGTTCTGGCGCAGGGGACGGCACTCCCAATGGCGGGTCATGGACTCACGGCGGGAGCCATCGGACATCAGCATGGACTGTCTGTGCAGGAGGAGATGAAGAGTGAGGATGAGGAGGGCGAGCAGTGATGGGAGTTGGCAAAGCACATTAGAGAACAGAAGGCAAGCATACTTCTGCTTCATGCAGAGTTTAATTATTTATGGATGAGATAAAATAATTATCTATAGAAAAAGTCATTTATAGCTGTAGGATTTACATTCTTGTTATCTCCAACCATGAGAGTTCACAAATATTAATAATGTTTTTTTTCATCTGAATGAATCAACACATGCAACAGGTGAATCTGTGTGCTTGCATATACTATTGTGTGTATTTGAGTATGTTCCTGTGTGTTTGTGTGTGTCTGTGAATATTCTTATTCATCCAGGTCATGGTAGTGAAAGGAGCTTACAACTAGACTTCTTTTTGGAGCTTGAAGACGTTTTACCTTTCATCCAAAAGTTCAGTCTTCAGTTCTGAACTAAAGAAGCCTTTTGGATGCAAGGTGAAACGTCTTCAAGCTCCAAAGAGTCCAGTTGCTTACAACTTAGCTTCTTCAACTGTGTGTGTGAGTGTGTATGTTTGTGTGTGTGTGTGTGTGTGTGTGTGTGTGTGTGTGTGTGTGTGTGTGTGTGTGTGTGTGTGTGTGTTTGTGTGTTTTCCCCTCTGTGCTCACCTGTCCTGGTGCTGTGTCTTCAGGTTGACGCTGTGCCAGTCTGCGGTGTAGCTCTCCCTCTGTCTGGGGTTGTCCTCCCGCACGCAACAGCTCAGCTCGGCTCCCACCACCCTGCCAGCCTGCTTCTCCATCACGGTGCACACCTGCATCCTGACTGCTTTTCAAGTATATGTGTGTGTGTGTGTCCGAAAAGGTGTTTGAAGAGTAGGTCCTCTCGGTCCCTCGGTCTGTCTGCGACTGCTGGGTCTAGTGACGGTAGATTAGACCTGTTAAGCGTCTGGCCTCTTTAGCTGTCTAGAGGATGGGTGCCTTCGAGCTCTTGGCTGTCTGTCTGGCTGTCTGTCTGTCTGCTGTCTGGCTAAGTCTGTCTGTGTGTGAGTGAGTGACTGAGAGGGTCTGGCTTTTAAGCCCGCCGCAGCTGCTATTTCTGATCCATGTCCTCACCGGCCACAGCATGCTGTACTCATGCCCGTCACTCTACACCCCTTCCCGTACACCAGGGAGCGTGCACACACACAAATACACACACACACACACACACACACACACACACACACTCACTCACTCACACACTGGCAGTCAGTCACAAACATACGACCTGCCGAGAAGCTGGCCTAAGTCATTGAGAATTTCCCGTTGCATTGCCAGTTCCATGTACATGAGCTTCTTCCTGTAATGAGAGAGACATAGAAACTATTCAACTTTCCCCCAAATTCCAAAGCGGGTGACACATTTGCGTTTAATTAAGGTACAGCTTACCAGATACGCTGTCTTGTGTGAATTAGTCACACAAACAATGATGATTTACTGTATGCCTACCCAGCAGTGTTACTCAGAAAGTCTAGTAAGCTTTAGCACTTTTACTCATTACATCTTTTAAAAAAGTATATATGTATATATTGCTATTATTTTTAACTATTAACTATGACTATTATTTTGCTTATTACCCAGGTCATTAGTTACTTATTACTAGATTCCTCCACTAGATTCCTCCACCTCCACCACTCCATCCACTTGTCCAAAGGTACTAACCTGTTTAGCCAGCTTCTTTGAAAAATAAATCTACTTTATTGAAGCAGTTACCTTACACAGGGTGAGATAACAGCTAAGCTAAATGACCACAAACATGGCAGTCTTTACAAAAAAAAACATTTTTACTTAATTACAATATTCACTCAAAGGTAGTGTTAATGGGTTTACAAAAAAATGGATGTTTCAATATTCAGAAATAAAATAATGATTATTTTGATTTAAAATATATTTTGGTCCAGTCTGAAATACTGGGCCTCTGAATCAGAATTAGAATCAGTTTTATTAGCCAAATATACGTACATATACAAGGAATTTGACTGCAGTAGATGTAAGCTCTCTTTACATTCAATATATAGACATGTAGTAGTATTCATATAATACAGACTCACACTGTACAATATAGACACTATACATATAGGCACCTAATATAGACAGTAATATACATAGTAGAGTAGAGTAGTAGAGTAGAGTAACTTTATTAATCCCGAAGGAAATTAAGGTGTCTTGTAGCATACACATAATACACATTACCCATAATAAATACACATTACAAAACGAATCAAGACGAATCACCATTTCACACATCAACATACATACAACATTCACTGAAATGGGTTAGGAGGGGGGGGGGGGGGGGGGGGGGGTACTAAGACGTGTCTATATAAGGTGCATTGCCGTAATTCAAGTGAACAGGTTAAGTTTGAGTTGGGGAATGGTCCTTAGTGCAAGTAAAAACAAAAACAAAGTGGCAATGCAAACAGTGCAGTACACGTTGTCCAGGGTAGTGTAGGATAGTGTAGTTTGACCATGGAATAGTCATGTAGTGGAGGATGTAATCCGGGTAGTGCAGTGCAATGTATGTCCAGGAAGGTGTAGGGGTCACCAGCACAGCGTGGTGTGTGAGTGTGAGTGTGTGAGTGTGTGAGTGTGTGTGTGTGTGTGTGTGTGTGTGTGTGTGTGTGTGTGTGTGTGTGTGTGTGTGTGTATGTGGGGTGCAGCTCAAGCAGTCCAGTCAATTATGCCCAGCTCCCTCTGTGTGGTGTTGTAAAGCTGTATGGCCCTGTGAACAAAGGACCTCCGAAGCCTGTCAGTCCTGCAGGGGAGGGACCGGAGTCTGTCACTGATCAAACTCCTCTGATTAATGAAGATGGTGTGCAGGGGGTGACAGTCATTGTCCAATATGGAGTGCAGCCTGCTCAGGGTCCTCCTTTCAGCTATGGTAGAGAGAGCATCCAGCTCCGTGCCCACCACAGACCCTGCCTTCCTTACCAGTCTGTCCAGACGACCAGTATCCCGCTTCTTAGTGCTACCACCCCAACATGCCACAGCATAGAAGAGCACACTGGCCATAACAGACTGGTAGAACATCAGCAGCAGTCTGTTGCAGACATTGAAGGACCTCAGTCGCCTCAGGAAGTACAGCCTGCTTTGCCCCTTCCTGTATAGGGCATCTGAATTAGCAGACCAGTCCAGTTTATTGTCAAGGAGTACCCCCAAGTACTTGTATGTGCAGACTGCCTCAACATTTACCCCATCAATTGAGACAGGTTCCAGTGGTGGGGTGGTTCTCCTAAAGTCCACCACCATTTCCTTGGTTTTGGTGGTGTTCAGCTGCAGTTGATTAGTCCGACACCACCCAACAAATTCCTCCACAAGGTCCCTGTACTCCCCCTCCTGTCCATCCCTGATACACCCCACAATTGCAGTGTCATCAGAGAACTTCTGCATATGACAAGTCTCTGAGTTGTAGCTGAAATCAGTGGTGTACAGAGTAAACAGCACTGGGGAGAGCACCGTTCCCTGTGGCGCCCCTGTGCTGCTGATCACAGTCTCAGATGAGCAGTTCAGGCACATAATGTACAAGTGGGATAAAATGCACAAGTAAGACAGTATACAAGTGGGACATAATATACATAACAGACACGATACAGTACATAAGTAGGACATTATATACAAGACAAGTATGTGTGGAGTGTGACATAAAGTGCACCTGATAGTGTTCAAGTGTGCAAGATACGTACACTGGAATGACAAAGTATGTAATGTGTAGATATGGTGTGCAAGATACAAGAGAATGTTAAGTGTGTAAGTGTGTCTGAGAAGTGGATGAATGGCCAAGTGGGGATGACCCAACTTATCAGCTGTTTAGGAGAGTGATGGCAGTGGGGAAGAAGCTGTTCCTGTGTCTGGTTGTTCTGGCGCACAGGGATCTGTAGCCCCTGCCAGGGGGAAGAGGGTTAAAGAGAGTGTGTGCAGGGTGAGTGGGGTCTTTCATGATGTCCCTTCTCCCCTTTCTGGTCTTTCCAATGTACAAGTCCTGGTGGGAGGACAGAGGGGCACCATTGACACTTTTGCAGTGTGGGGTGCTTTCTAAAAGCCACAACTATCTCTACAGAGTGTAAGAGTGTTCAGCTCCAAGTTGTCGTCTGCAAATTTTAGGAGCTTGACCGCTGGGTCATTAGAGGTGCAGTCACTAATGTAGAGGGAGAAGAGCAGTGGGGAAAGGACATACCCTTGAGAAGCACCAGTGCTGATTGTCTGTGTTACAGATGTGACATCTCCCAGCCACACATGCTGACTTCGGTCCATCAGGAAGCTGGAGATCCATTAAAAGATGGCAGGAGATACAGTGAGCTGAGTGAGTTTGGCAGTGAGATTATCTGGAATTATGGTGTTTAACGCAGACCTGAAGTCCACAAACAGGACCCTAGCATAGGCCCCTGGTTGGACAAGGTGTTGCAGAATGAAGTGCAGCCCCATGCTCACTGCATTATCCACTGACCTATTTGCCCTGTAGACAAACTGCAGGGGGTCCTATTGGTGGCCTGTGTTTTTTCGTGAGGTGGGACAGCACTTGGCATTAAAAGGACTGAAAGGTGTAGTCTTAGGTGTTGTATTTAGAGGAAATTGATTAGTGGAGGTCAGTGTTGGGCAATCCGGCTTCAGAAGGTAGAATTCTATACCAAGTATGTGTTCCAGCCACTAAATCAATTAATCAGTAAAATCAAATCAAGTTCTACTTGCGCCACCAGTACTCCTGTAAGCAGGTGGTTTCCACTTATGAACTGATTCACTGTGGTTAGTGGGTACAGTACTATTCTGTTCTGTTCTGAAGACAAGTTACTCATCACTGGTAACAGTAGTGTCATTACTGCATTGTCAGTTGTTTTGCCATTTACAATACCATACACACTACTTGATATTAAGAAAAGGAATTAACTGCAGCCAAATGTCACTGGATAAAACATCACTGCCCAACACTGCTGGCCAGTTTAACTTGCTGTGTTACATTTCAACTATTAGCTTTTGTATCCCAATACAATAGTTATGAATAAATCAGTCAAATAAAACTCACCACTATTCATGAGCATGACTCATGACCACAATATGGTGTTTATTAATATGAAAAATGACTTGACGGTGTGTGGTGGTAAATATCCACACTCACACTGACAAAAAAGCTGGGAGCTTGCTAAATGATGAGCATTTTTATACATGAAGGAGATGATTTCATGTAGTATTGTTGCAACTCAGAACTGTTAAGTTGTTCTTTTCTGTTCTGAGGAAGGATGACAACACACTCAGACAGAGGTGCGTTACCAGTACATTCTGAACCCAACAGTGACATGTCTCTTGATGTGTGTGTGTGTGTGTGTGTGTGTGTGTGTGTGTGTGTGTGTGTGAATGCCTCTCCACTCATGTGTGTGATGTACCGCGTCGTTGACAGAGGTCAGCCACGGCCAGAGTTTCATGTTACCTACACGGCCTTTTACTCAGACGCTGTCCCCTTGCTGTCACCTACCACAACTCTCCTAATGACTCACTCAGCTAAACCAGGAGACAACGTCACACTACATGGCACATACTGCAGGCCTCACACACACACACACACACACACACACACACACACACACACAAACACAATTACAAGACAAGTTATCACACTACAGGATGCAGTATATAACAGACCATGGAACCATGGAAACCCTGAAACACAGCTGGGAATAAACCAGGTAGGAATGTTTACTTGAGCCTACAGACACACAGTATGTCAGAAACACCAGCTATTGCATCACTGTCATGATGTGCTCTGACTCATGCCTCAGTCAAAATACAATGACATCACCTGTAAGGGAGCACAGTTTCATGATTGCTGTACCATATGTCAAGTGGGTGGGGATGGCAGTTAGGTACAAAACAGAAGATATTTTGTTATTCATAG
>CM059266.1:25696023-25716023 GCA_030347295.1 Setipinna tenuifilis | reverse complement strand
CTTCGCAGCCGCCCACTGAAGCAAGGAAGCGAGGCTGCCTCATGGCCTCATGCTGTAGCTCAGCAACAGATGACTAGCTAGCCAACAGGCAGCACAAACAACTTCTTGGAGCCCCTCTAGGCCACTAAAAGGCCTTTTAACCTTTTAAACTACAACTACAGCAATGCACTTTGCAGTTTAAGGAGTAGGTTTTTCCTTGCGGAGCTACTGGAATCTAGAATCACCTTTGCTGACTGCTGCCGTGAGGGGGCAGCCATCTTTGGACTGGCTAATCAGCAGCCAGTTTAGACTCTGTCTGAAGAGTCTGAGAGAGAAGGAGGGAGTGGGCAGAGGAGGCATAGCTCAGGCAGCAGGTGGCTGTAGGTGTGAGCCTGATCAGACGCAGGTCTGACCCTGAGGGGGTTGATCGCTGGGGGTTTCCTTTATACTGTAACTCTCTGGAAACCAGACTCATGCCCTCCGTGCCGCTTTGATTTCAGGCGCAGGTTTCAGGCACGAGTTACAGGCACTGATATTCAGCCATGGCTTCAATCTGTCATCAGCTACTCATATGGCACAGCAGCATCCCATTCATTTAGCTACAGTGCACCATCAGTGCACCATCAGAGAGCTTCCCAGGATCTCTGGTGCCACCCATTGGTGTTACACCACATTGCAAGCAAAGGACTGGCACTTCAGAGGCAAACCAACATCAGCAGCTTCAGCGGTAGAAAGTTAAAGTGTGAACATTCTGACTGCATGAAGGTTTTTTTGCTGGTTGGTTGCACAAGTTTGGCTACCGGTGAAAACATTATACATGTCATTCTACCATTACGGTCTTTGCTAGTCTGTGGTATACCGGTAAGGGAATTGGACTGGTTACCAGAGGATGGTTGGTTTGATTTCTGGACAGGTACAAAAACTGGGTGGGATAGGTGTTTGAGCAGTACTCTGCCCACAGCTACAGATGAAGCAAATCTCCTCCCCCAAGGGTAATAATAAAGAATTAACTTACACAGCGTTGGGGGGCTGACACTTACCAGTATGAAGAGGTATCTCTCGGGTGGCGGCTGGTTGCTGTTGAAGATGGACGTCTCTGAGTGGAGGGTCTGGAGCAGGGCACGGGAGCGTGGGGCGTTCCGCATGCGGTCCAGCGAGTCGGATGCCGACACGGTCAGCAGGGCCTCGGCCTCAGCCATGAACCCTGAGCCAATCAGACACAGCGAGGTGACAGTGTGTATGACATCACATACCCATACCTCCTAAAAGCATCTCTTTCCTGTCTGTTTTCCTGCCTTGTTTTCATCTCATTTCATATGAACCTTATTTAAATATGAGGAGACCTGAGCAAGTGCAATACCAGGGCAAATGCAACAAAACAACAAAACTATAGTTTCCTCTGCCTTGTAGTGTCAGTACGTCCCTTCTTCTCTCTTCCTCTTATTTCACCTAAGCACACTGTAAAAATAATGCGGCCCGTACCTGTTCTTCAGAGCGATGAAGAATGTTTTTTGGTGCTTCAAAGAACCATTGAGGCAAGTTCTTTAAAGAACTATTTGATGCCAATATGATATAGCATAGCCCATTATGAACTGAGGCTCTGAAGGACCATTTCTAATGTGAAGAACCTGTCACATAACGTAACGAGTTTTCACTCTCCATGTAACCATCCAGAGATTTAAAGAACCTTTTAACCACCTTTATTTTTGCACTCCTCCCCTCCTCTCCCCACTTCTCTCACCAAGGTTTTCCAGGATCATCTTCCACTTGTCCCGCACCTCTCGCCTGACCTCTCTCCTGGCCTCGATGTCCACACTCAGCCGACGGTAGCCCTGCACGGACATGGATGGACACAGAGGATGGATGGTATTTTAGCATGACTTATTGATTGTTTGAACTGTGTGTGTGTGTGTGTGTGTGTGCGTGTGCGTGTGCGTGTGCGTGTGCGTGTGCGTGTGCGTGTGTGTGTGTGGATGTGTGTGTGCTGGGAATGGGGCATACATGTAATAGGATGCAATGGGGTTCTGGGAAGGGACAAGGAATTTGTGTATTTACCTTTTTATGTGTTAGTCACATGTTTTTAGTAGTTATGTTTTTTTTTATCTATAATTAGTTGTATGGTTTGTCCATTTTCACCACATGAATTTCTCTCTTAGGATAATAAAATTGACTTTGACTTTAGATGCACAGATCAAGGCTTTCAAATGTGGTTGGTAAAGATGGCCATCCAGTTTCACTCTCTGTTTCAGTCAGGAGGCTCTACTGCAGATATTAGTACGAGTATTATGAGTTCACACCCATAGCTAACTCTGCATATAAGAGAAAACTGTTTTAAGATTTCCTATGTGTGTGTCTGTGATTGTCTGTATATGCATATACTATGTGGCACTTTAGGAAGGATCAGTGGACTTAAACTTGTGTGGCTTATGATTACTTGACAATAGGACGCCACCTAGTGGAGATCTCAGGAATGTCAGCTGGTTATTGGTGGTTAGTAGGTTTGCAGTAGTTGCTGTATGTCTGTTCACATGGCGATTTCCATCAAAATACAGGTTGTTTACATGCAGGTTTTTTTCAACTGTTTACAGACAACATTTTTATATAGCACACAAATTTTAAAGCCTGTCACTGAAACACCAAAACTCCACATCAAATCAGCAAAACCATACACAATTTCTCAGCCTTGACACAGTTTTTAATTTACCTATTCACTTTTTGCTAATCAATACACATAGTTCTCTACCTGACACAGAGAAATGTAACAGGAAGTAACTTATTTCCAACACCAATTAAACCAATGAAAATGCCACACTTATTTATCAGTGCTTCAGACTCTTTGACTGTCCTTGTATGTGCAAACAATAACTGCTTTACTGAACACCCACTTTCTTTGTTGTCAACCTGTCTTCTTGTGTGTGTGTTTGTGTGAGTGTGAGTGTGTGTGTGTGTGTGTGTGTGTGTGTGTGTGTGTGTGTATGTGTGTGTGTGTGTGAGAGAGAGAGAGAGAGAGAGAGAGAGAGAGAGAGAGTGTGTGTGTGTGTGTGTGTGTGTGTGTGCACCTGCGACCCTGTGCGTGTCTTGGCCCTCATCTGCAGCAGGTTGTAGAGGGCTCGGTCGTCATCTCGCTCCGTGTGGGAGGGGTCTCCAGGTTCACTCCACAGATTGGTCTCCTGGTCCCGCCTCTTCTGGGCTTCACGGTTGAAGTACTCCAGCGTCTCATTACTCCACAGACACACACACACACACACACACACACACACACACACACACACACACACAGTTCAGATATATTCCGCACTACTGCCCCACCAAGTGTAGTATGCATCATACCTTTGCGACAAGAGTGAAAAATCTCAGGATCATCGATGGTGATGTGTGTGTCTTTGTTGTGTGTTTTTGTGTGTGTGTGTGTATGTTTACCCAAGTATGGGTCTCTTCTCTTCCTCCTCATCATCCTCACAGCAACAGCAGCAGCAGAAACGAATACAGAACCTCTTGAAGGCCGCACCCATCACTCATACACTTACACTACAGAGTACAAAACAATGACACATTAACTCACTATAATGATAAGCACATATACACACATAAAACACATTCCCTTATCAATCAAGAGTACAAAGTGCCCTATCTCTAATGAGCTGCTCACTGTTGATGAATGTAGTACAGGAGTGTTAAGGTCAGAGATGACAGAGATGTCCAGGACATGACAATGGCCTTACCATGGACTGCCAGAGAGAAGGGTTGCCAAAATTTGTGTGACCCCAGTGTCATCAAACAAATTAATCTGGACTTTAACTTATCCATCCA
This sequence comes from Setipinna tenuifilis, assembly GCA_030347295.1. Taxonomy (NCBI): domain Eukaryota; kingdom Metazoa; phylum Chordata; class Actinopteri; order Clupeiformes; family Engraulidae; genus Setipinna; species Setipinna tenuifilis. Next base: position 25,712,234 of record CM059266.1, on the reverse strand, counting down.
AAAAAACGTGAATGGACAAAAAAACAAAGGAGAAACTAGAGAGGGTTAACTCACCCAGAAGACAAGAGAAATAATCTGGTTCTCAGATGGTGTCCACTAAGGTTTGCTGAAGCTGCCAGTGGTGTTCTGCTTCAAACCAAGGCTCCTCATGAAAGTCACTCCAAGGCTAATATACAGTAAGTAACTTCTAGAAGGTCCTCAAATCCTTTGATAGGAAGTTCTTCTTCAGTTTCGGGTTTCCAGTGAAAAGATTAAAGAAGGGGGGCAAGTGTGGAGTTCTGTCTGGAGCACTGCTGTGCTCTGCTAGAAGAAAAAGAGATGGAGGACTTCTCTACACACACACACACACACACACACACACACACACACACACACACACACACAATCAAAGGCAGACAGTCATAGCGCAGTCATGTGAACAGAGCCCCCTTAAGCCACAGCTGCCTTAAAAACAGCTCCCACTGTCTACACACATTTCCTCACTAGATGACAGAATCAGCAGGAGACATATCAGCACCAACAGTATGACCATTAGTTAGCTCCTGTTTAGTGCTGTACCATAACTGTGTTAAGGGAATAAATAAGACGTCTTCCAGTGCTTGTATACTCAAAGCATTACGTTCCCCCAGGAAGCAAACCAGGGATCAGGGTTCCTGCAAGGAACAATAACCAACAGCTAATGGTCTCATTCAGAGCATATTAAGGGGAGAAGAACACCCATGTGTATGAATGTGTGTGTGGATGTCCGTTGTGCCTCCTGATCAGCCTCAGCCAGTTACTGGGAGGGGAACAGCAGTGGTGTGCCTCCTGATCAGCCTCAGTTACTGGGAGGGGAACAGCAGTGGTGTGCCTCCTGATCAGCCTCAGTTACTGGGAGGGGAGCAGCAGTGGTGTGCCTCCCTGATGGAGGCAAGGTGCCCCAGGGACATCGGGAAGTCCCATGTCTCACTTGTGTGGCTCTTGTGTTGCTCAGCTGACGAGAGGAGACCAGAGGAACATGGCCACAGTCTCTGGGTAGGTACAGTTAGCAAGAGTAAATTCTGGTTCCCACTGTTTTAGGAGCACATTTAGGCCAAATATTCAGACAAGTCTACTTTTTCCATATGACGTTGCAGAATGAATGCTAAAATCATTTTAGTTTCACACATTTATTTAATTTTCTTAATCCATGCTTAATAGCTACAATAAAGCAAGATCAGAATTTTTTAAAACTGGAACTGAAGTGTTTAAATACGTTGTTGTTTAGGAACTTTATTGAAAACTGCAGTATCACACTGTGGAGTCATATAGTAAACAGATATTCAGAACCATCTCTTGGTACTTAGATGAAACCTTGATGACCTTTGGTTTTGAATAAAGCTTCAAGTCTCAGTTTTGTACGCCTAGATTTGGTAGAATTTTTGCCATTTTCTTCTCAATGGATCATCTCAAGATATGTGAAGTAAAATGGGGAATTAGTGCACTGCCACTTCCCAGATCAGTCATTCAGCTGTTCATCTGTTTTGTTCAAGGCAAATTTTTTAGCATAGCTTGGGATCTTGAGTGCTCAAGATTTTCATCAAGTATACCTCTGTGCTGACCTGTTGCTAAATCCCTGCCACTGAATTATCGTTCCACCATTTTACATCACTAATGAGACGGTGATCTAACAAGTGGTTCCTTGCTTTTTCCACACATACAGGTTAATCCTGATGTCAACAAAAATGTTTTACTCACAGAAGGTAGTGTAGGTATTCTTTGCTTTTTTTTGGCCAAGCGTGCTTCACCACAAAAGGCATCCCTCTAACAACCCCGACATTAGGTCCAGATTAGTGGTGTTGCAGTAGTGGCTATCATCCTGAAGGTTTCCCTCATCTCCACACGACCCCTGGAGCTCAGCCAATGACTGATGACCTTCAGGTTCTTGGTCGCCTCTCTTCTCAAGGCCCTCCTTCCCCACCTCCTGGTTGGCCTAGTGCCCTATTATTTTGATCTAAGATTGATTTTCATAGTTATTTTTTCGCGCTTTTTCACATTTAATCAGACAGGACAGTAGAGTAGCAGGAAATGAGTGTCCGTGAAAGGCAAGATCGGAAAATGACCTTGTGTTGGACTTGAACCCATGTCCCCAGATGTTCTGTACCGAATACCTTAACCAATGGTGCTCCCTGCAGCAGATGTTTTTTTAGCTTTCCCCAAATCCAGTCTCTAAGCTCTGAGTGGTCCATTTGTCCTCCGAGATCTTACCTCACACAGACCAACATTTGCCTCCAAATCTAACCCAACCCGTTAACTTTACCAGTAGGACTGCAATTAAGGTGCAGACATCTCAAAGATGCTGAAAACAGGAGTCACCTGAGCTACATTTTCAATGTCATGGGATCTCAGTACCTGTGTCAATGCAATGTCACATTTCTGCTTAATATTTCAATGCATTTGCAGACTGCACATCATAATATTGAGCATGTGTAAAAGTGGTGGACTGAAGGACACAAACAGGAGACAAAGTGAGAGCATAGCGTGAGAAAAACACTGAAGAAAAGATTAAAGAGTGTGAGGATTCTCAAAGGGAAGAGGTGTGAAAAGACTGCAACATACACACACAGACTCACACACAAAAACTAGTGTGTAAGTCAGAATGCAAAGAGAGCAAGTGAATCAAAAGAAGAAGTAAAATGTTGTTGCAGTTATATAACCATGTTAGAATGCTAAAGCATTTTATCTGACCCAACACAGCTCTTCAGCTTCTTCTCAACCCAGAGACTACGGATTTAAATCTTATTTACTTTTATTAAGCATTTGCACTTGTTCATTTTTAATTTCATTTTAAAAAAGGACATATCCCGACGTTACAAGCCTGATGAAAATGGCCTCCATTAGCATGTTTCATCATGAGTACTATAATCATAAAAAAATTAAATACACTACAGTATTCAGTCTTTTACAAACAAATAGACTTAGAAAAAAACTTTTTAAAAAAAACTAAAATGCAACAACATGAAAAAAATTAGCTATAGTGTACTTTGTAACTATATTGTGATATTTTCTTTCCAGTTCCAAAAAAAATCTATACAGTGAGGAAGGCACAAAACAAAACACTCCTGGCCGAACATGAGAATATTAGCATCCACCCCCCCCCCACCCCCCAAAAAAAACAAACAAACAAAAAAGAAAAAGAAGAGAACAAAAGTCTTAACACATTCTGCTGCTGGTGGAGTGGAGGCTTTGTACATCGCATGTTCAAAAGGCCATATGCAGCAGTATCTCGATATGCTGAGGACAACGTTGTGTGACCAAAGTCATGTGACCAACATGGTCTCCACCAGGTTCAACATCTAACCGATAGCCATTGTTTGTCCTTTGACACCACGGGGTCAGCAGCCAGCAGGAGCAGAAACCTTCACAAATGTCACAGAGCACTTGTCACTTGTGTGGCTTCAGCTTAGAGCCGTGACAATTAGATTATGAAACACTTATTACGGACAACAGTCATGCTTGTGTTTACGCTGCTTTTGTGTGTGTGTGGGTGTGTGCTAGGGCTGGCCAATTGGATTTTCCACATTGAGAAAGAAAGGAAGGAACAAGTGCATCCGCTCACTTTGCTCAAGTTAGAGAATGAAAATGTTTTTTCGGCCCACATGATAAACACCAAGAGATTATTATGTCTTATTAGCTTCTGCGATTACTAAAAATTATGATCTAGATTATGAGTTAGATCTTTGCCTGGGGTCAATAAAGATTTACATTTTGAATTTTTGTTTCAGCACAGATTTGGCCACAGTCACTGCAGTGCTGTGAAGCCAAAGCTACACCATGGCACAAAAGAGAAACTAATCCAGCCACAACCGTGTGTCTGTGTGTGTGTGCATACGTAGATATATTCATGCTTACTTAAGGCAGTCTCACTTGTTCGAGTGGGTTACAGGCATTACCCCCAAAGTCTCGGTCTGGGAAGGTTAAACTTCCTGTTCCCAGCACAGTGAGAAGAGAGTGTGTGTAAGCATCATGTGTGAGTCATGTGCACTGCACAGAACAGTGAGAGACTAGTGGAAAGTCCGATTGAAGGTCCTATTGAACGCTCAAGTCTTACTGATCACATGATGGCGCAACCAGCCCTGCAAACAAGGTGTGAAAGAGGAAGGAGAATAATAATAATAGGAGGATATCAGAGAGAGAGAAAGAGAAAGAGAGAGAGAGAGAGAGAGAGAGGAGGATAGACAGATGTAACTTCCATGACAAGGAGATCAGCAGCAGAACATTGGCAGGTCAGCGAATTGATGGGATTCCACACAGGATCAGCTGCTTTGTGAGCATGAGATGGGGGAGTGCTGGAGGTGCAGCAGCAGCCTTGTGTTCTGAGACAGTGATGACAAGGAGTTCCTTGCATGGAGGTAGGAGTGGGGGGGGGGGGGGGTCTCTCAGTGCTCCAGACCTGCTCAGAGTTTATCTCCCTGATGCTGCATGGCAGACAGAACTCTCAGTTAAGATGGAGGGAGGGAGGGAGAGAGAGAGAGAGAGAGAGAGAGACATGGAAATGGAAATAGAGGATGAAATGGAGAGTGATCACATCCAGGCACTCCTTATTGTTTGAATGATTAATGACTTCACTGGAGGTCAATGGTACACACACACGCACGCACAGTAAAATGTCCACTGAGAGGAAATGCCCTCTGCCTTCAGTTTTTTTTAAACCCATTGTCCAACCTGTACATCCAGTCAGAGTATATAGCAGGAAGTCAGGGTTCTCTTTTACGGTCCATGTCACTTTTTTTCAGAAGGCAGTTCCTTCACTTCACACGAGTTCCCTAAAAGCCCGCACCCCTCAACCCCACCCCACCTCCCCACCCAGTCCCCTGTCAAGGGTTCTCCGAGGATGCAGTACCTCCTCCCGGCCTGCGGAGGAGCTGTGTGCGAGGTGCCCTCTGACTCAGAGTCACCGGTGGGAGGAAGAGGTGGACGAAGGGCGCAGGCCTGAGATGCGCTGGCGCAGGTGAGCCATGAACTCGAACATGGTGGCGGCCAGGGATTGGTGGATGAGGTACCGTGGCAGACGACCCTGGTGAAGGACACGAGGGGATGGGGGGGCAGCGGGTCAGATTCAACATTTGCCACCAGAAATGGTCATTACAGCTTACAGTCACACTTATTCACCTCGCATATGTAAAGCTGTAAAGCAGCTTATGGTTCACAACACATCAGTATACATTTGCTGTGTAAAAAAAAGTCTATTGTCTCTTCCTTTCTCTGACACACACATAAGCAAACACTTGGACAGATATGAACAAACACACAGACAGGAGAGCTCACCTTCAGGTCAGTGTTTAAGATCCAGATGAAAGTACAGACTGAGGGATTGCTGCTGGACTTCAGGACAACGAAGCCACCTGGTCCATTCTCTCCCCTGAAAAGACAAAGACTAGCTTGACAAAAGCAAGAATGGAAAACACAGACATGGCTGCCTGAGTCAGAGGAAATAGCTAAATAACACGCGTACTTTTGCACACTCATGCACGCACACACACACACGCACACACGCGCACACGCGCACACACGCACACACGCACACGCACAGACACACACAGACACACACAGACACACACAGACACACACACACCAAAAAAAAAAACATGAAGATACACTGACCTGACGAAGCGATTGTGGGGAGGTTTTGCGTCATGATTAGTTGCCATGCCAGCAGACATGTAGCAGTCTCGTCTGCGCTCTACGCGTCGCACATTCACAAAGTCCCTGTATGAAGGATGGGGGAAACACAACAACAGTCACATTGGGCCGGTTTCCACTGGGGAGGGTTCTGGTGCATTTTTCATCTCCTTGACTTTTTTTTGCGTGTCTTCATTGCCGGCCAGCTCCAGAATGGACAATCTCCCGTAACGTTTACAGGAGCCAGCAGAATACCTACCTAGCTTTTAGCCTGAGGTAAACTCGATGCTAATAGACGTTTTTTTTTTTTTTTTTTACTTTAGGCTGTTTTTAAACACTGTCAGCCACAGATGATCTGAAAACCACTAAGCCGTATGAAAATATTTTTCATTTTTGAATCTATTCAGCAGATCTCAGAGTCTGGCAGTAGTACTTCAGCTATGAGCTAACTAAATTAGTTGCATGCTAACTGGTCTAATCCGATTCAGTGATTTATGCTAAGTGAACAGCTGAAGTGCAACTGCCAGATTTGAAGATCCTACTGCCAGATACGGAGATTGGCTAAATGGATTCCCCAAAACAGTGGAGTGTTCCTTTAATGCTGGACATTATCCCTTATGTAGTTCGCCAGGATAACGACCACCTCACCTGGGAGAGACCACACCTCCTGCGGCTCCAGCAGACACATCATAGGAGATGAGGGTGTTGTCATCTACTCTCTGTAATATCTGGAGGGGAAGGAACAGAGAGAGGAAGACAGAGAGAGAAATGAACTATGAACTATGTTGAGTAGTCTGATCCGACTAAGACAAGTTCAACATTCTTTAACTGACCTTTCAACCACTAAGCATGTCTCGCTCATGAGACAAATGTCTGAGAGTGTGAGTGTGAGTGTGTGTGTAAGGTCTGTGCTGAGTGTGTCAGTGTTTGTGTGTGTGTGGGGATAAGGTCTGTGCTGAGTGTATCAGTGTATGTGTGTGTGGGGATAAGGTCTAAGCTGAGTGCATGATTGTTTGTGTCTGTTGATAAGGTCTGTGCTGATATGTTGGACTCACCTGACAGGCTGATATTGTTTTGTTCCACTGCACCATCTTCTCTGGCTGCAGAATCACCTCTTGATACACAAGTTCTGCAGTACACTGCATGAAGGCCTGTACTCACACACACACACACACACACCAAAACAGACCAATTAGTTGAGCAACATCCTAAAAATAATCACGTCCCTGTTGCGACTGTGCGTCTATTTACACACACACACACACACACACACACACACACACACACAGAAACAGATCCATCAGTTGAGTAACATCCTACAAATAACTTTTGCCCTGTTTTGACTGCATGAACACGTCTGTCTCACACACACACACACACACACACACACACACACACACACACACACACACACACACACACACACACACACACACACACACACACACACACACACACACACACACACACACACACACACACACACACACACACACACACACACACACACACACACACACACACACACACACACACACACACACACTTCAACTATCCTTCTTGCGCAACAGGGAGAACAACATCTGCCCCCGTCAGTCAAATGCTACTGTAAAAGAAAAACAACAGCAGCTCTGTGGATGTTTAGGAGCTGATCAACACAAAAAAAACAGCAGTGTGGGCTACATCTGTCAACAAACAAAGTTTTCCTTTTGTTTATGTGTGGTCTGACAAACATTCAGGACCACGCCAACCTTCCCGGTAACCTTCACCCTCCTGGAATTACCGTTGGAACTTCCTGACTGGAACATGACTATGCTGTAATGTGGCCTTACAGTGACACTATTCCACTCTTGCATGAAACACTCTTGTGACAGTGTTTCTGACCAGGCCTTGGGTGATGCTGGGCTTTTGCTAGTTTCATTAATTGTTGACCACAAGCAGTCACATACTACTATGACTTATTAAATTTAGAGCGGGACTTTTGAGCGGGACAGAATTACATACCTTGAGGATGAAGGTTTTCCCATGAAAGGGAATCTCAAGGGTGTATACGGAGTCCCCCATGTCCTACAAAAGTGAAGACAGAAGGTATGCATCACATGAAAAAGTACACACACACACACACACACAGACAGATCTGCAATAACTTTCAACAAACACACACATACAAACACACACGTACATTGTTCTTCTCAAAGGTCCAGTTCTCCTCCTGGGAGAGTATCTGCTCCACCACTGACATGGCCTCCCTCCCCTGCCTCACAAACTCCTTCTCCTGACAAAAACAAACAAAGAGAGACAGAAAAGATGATGTTTGAGACATGTTTGTGAAGCTAGAACAGCATGTCATACACATGTTTCTTAAGAGCCGAGTCCTCATGTTGGACTGAGGTGTAGTGTAGTGTGTGCAGTACCTGTACAGTCACAGCTTTCCTGCCCAAACCCTCCTCATCCAGCTCCTCGTCAGAGCCTGTCACACACACGGACACACACAGACGCACACAGACAAAAAGGCATTAATTCTTATATACGCACATCTAACACAAAAGATGGAAAAGAAAGAAACAGATGAGGGAGGCTGGTGTGTTGAGGGCTGAGTTTGTTGAGGGGTGAGTATTAAATGGGGAGTGAGACTGTGTGGATGTGTTGAGTGTGTTGCTAGGGCTGTGTTACCTGCCAGAGACTCAGGGGGAGAGTAGAACTGGCCATCGGAGACGGCTCTGGGGTAGAGCATCGGTGCTCGCTCACATGCTGCATGCACCGCTGCGAGATACACTGAGGAGGGAGAGAGACAGGGAGATGTGTCCCATTAATGATTACACACTTTATTTAGACTGAACGTCACATCATTTAAAATATGGCAATGTCAACTTTCAAAGTATATATTACTTAAAATATACATATATTTTTTCATGTATTCATATACAGTTGGACTCACAAGTTTACATAGCCTGGCAAATTTGATTATATCTTAACCATTTTTTCAGAGAATATGAATGAGAACACAAAAACTTTTCTCCGCTTATGGTTCGTGGTTAGCTGATGCCATTTATTGCCAAACACCTGTGTTCACTTAAATTTAAATCATATTGACAACAGAAACTACCCAAGTGACCCTGATCAAAAGTGTACATACCCTGGTGAATTGGCCTGATAACATGCACACAACATGACCCAAAAGGGTTTGAATGGCTATTAAAGTTAACCATCTTCACCTGTGATCTGTTTGCTTGTAATTAGTGGGTGTGTATATAAGGTCAGTGAGTTTCTGCATCTTTCATCCAGTGCTGCACTGGATTCTAAGCCACTGGAAAAGCAAAGTAATTGCCAAAGTATCTGTGGGAAAGGGTAGTTGAAACAGTAAAAGGGATATAAGAAAATATCAAAGCAATTGAGACTGCCAATCAGCAGTGTTCAAACTCCAATTAAAATGAGGGGTTTTATTAAAACCAAACCACAGTCAGGTAGACCAACTAAAATGTCAGCCACAACTGTCAGGAAAACTGTTCGGGATGCAAAGAAAAACCCACAAATAACTTCAGGTGAAATACAGGACTGTCTGAAAAGATGTGTGAACTATAAAGGCACGGTACATTTGGTCAGAACTGATGGCAAGATGAATGCAGTGAGTTATCAAAAAATACTGAAGTGAAAGTTTGCATTCATCAGCCCGGAATTTCTGGAGTGACAGTCTACTGACCTCAATATCATTCAGCCACTCTGGAAGACCTCAAATGTGCAGTTCATACAAGACAGCCCAAGGATTTAAAGGAACTGGAGGCTTTTTACCACAAAGAATGGACAGCTTTACTGTCTGAGAACATAAAAGAGCCTCATCCACAACTACCATAAAAGACTTCAAGCCGTCATTGACATTAAAGGGGGCAATACACAGTATTAAGAAATCTGTTTTTTTACTTTGATCAGGGACATTTTTGTAGTTTCTGTTGTCATTATGATTTAAATAAAGTAAACACAAGACAAGAAATGGCTTCAGCCAACAACTAACTGAGTGAAAGAAAAGTTGCTGTGTTATCGTTCATATTCTCTGAAAAATGGTTAAGAAATAATCAATTCTGCCAGGTTATGTAAACTGTGTGTATATATATATTCTATTCAGATTACATATCACCATTTTTTACTACTAAAACCCCTGTATTCATCAGGGCATACAACAATACTTTTTCCATCTGAGAGTGGCACTATCCATCACTCACCCCTCTCATCCTCAGCCTCCTGGGGAAGCACTTTGAAGTCCAGGAACCAGGTCTCCAGCCAGGCCACCACAAAGGAGGTGATGGGCAGCACATAGCCAAAGGCATTCTGGGTGAACACCTGCAAGGAGACAGCAGCACACACATGGTCATGTGACATCCCATCCTCCAATGCAGCCTCTATGCCCCTTTGGGTCACATGGTATAGCAAGGCTGATTTTTTGATTTTGCAAGTTTTTTGTTTTCAGGTTTAACCTGCAGTTTATCTTCAACAATGGAAGATTACAACTGACACTGACATGGCTTCCTCTTCTACACTGAACTTAGCCTGCCCTTTTAACGACAAAGCTTTTGTTTATCATGAGAATAAAAGGTTAATTCAATCAATCATTCATTCATTCAGTTATCATGAATGTCAGGTCAAAAATTGTACACTTCTTGTTTAATATTTGACCTGTGGTGTTTGTGGCTTTTGACATCCAGCCAACTTCTGCATGGAGCATGGTCACAGTGCAAACATGGCCCAGTTTATATGGGAAGCCACAGCAACAGCCCCCATTCTAGTGAAGGGTTTCTGCTACACCCACAATGCTATAGTCAGTTTCAGAGGTGTCCTACAAGTGGAGAGGCGCTCTGCTGCATGTTGAAACATGCACCTGGCCCCCGTATTCACAAAGCATTTTATCTTTCTGCTAAGAGTACGCCTACCTCACATAAATTCCTAGCCAAGATAAGAGCTGTGTTGTTACGGTTGATGTCAATTCTCGTAGTCAAGTTTGTTCACAATGACCATGCTGATTGGCCATCGAGTGGCAGGTCTGTCTCGGTCACAAGATATGCAAAAACATCCAACAAACCGCAATGAATCAATGACTAACTAGCTTTACATGAATATCTACAAATCATTAAATGTTTCTAAAACATCCACAGAAGGATGATGGCACCATACAAAATCCTTTCGACTTCTTCTAAGCTCTCCCAGACCTGGTTGCTACTTTTAACTCTAAAAGTCCTAAAGGTAAGACAGACACAACCATTATCTTTCCTAAATTTGTCAATTAGAAGCTACTTTCAGGCTTATGACGCTTTGGGAACACAGAATTATTTATGTACTCATTTCAGTCTATTTATGCCTGATGCCACTTCTGACATTCTTCTAACAGCAGTTTAACCAGCCAGTCAGGTGCGCTTTCTTTATTGATATTTATGTTTTATTTAACATTCAACCTTCTTGCACACTACTGACCAACTACTGTTCCTACTCGGTCACCAGGCACACATATCAAGATCAGATGCAACATAATTGGGCTGACAGCTTTTTTTTTTTTTTTTTTAAACAACCACAATATTTGATTCACATGACCCAACAGCTCTCAGCTCCGTTATTTCAATCAAGTAGTAGTATTATAGACTTGTTTAAGCAAACCAACTAACAAACTGAGGTTTTCTGTACACATCTTCAAAAACCATCAACATTGCATCAACAATGAAATTAAAATAATTGAAACTGTCTCTATAGTCTTTCACACTATCAACACTAAGCATAATAGGAGCAAGAGCTTGGTTTAGAGGGGTCTATGAGAAGCTAGTCATTGCTTATTACTGACTCACTTAGAGGTAATATCAATTCTGTGGGCGACAACGAGTCAGAACATTTACTCACAAGCATTTTAAAGTTCGAATGTGGGGGTTAAATACAGGTGTGAACATTTAAAAAAATGCAAAGAATGTGCGACTGGTTTGCGAACAGCATTTCTGACGCCCAGCAATGTGGAAACACACTTTGGCTATACTGTTGTACAAATGTGTGACATTACACTGTGTTACTGTGACTCAGTGTGTTTCAGCGGATGTGCATGCAGCTGTGTGTATGGTATGTGGATAGTGTGTGAGAGTTGGTATGATACTGTGAGGGTTATCAACAAAGCCTGCTGATACCATTAGCTGTGTAGTGTGCAGCCACACACACATTGTATTTTTCTGTCTCTCTCACACACACACAGAGTTTCACTTCTCCTTTCGAGAGATAAATCTACATCTTGTAAACCGTCCAAGGTCAACATTTGGTCATGATCCAACACCACAACACTGGGCTCAGACAAGAGACTGTAAAGATGGCAGCCTGTAGGAAAGGTCCACTCCATCCCCATTTACAGTGCATGCCCAACGCAGTCTACTTTTGAACATGACATGACTTAAAATAGCTTCTGATAATTTTTTTAGACATAATCTTGAGGAAAGTAAAACACACACACAAAAAGTGGAAATAAATATTAAACTCACTTCTGAAAGGATGACTTTGACGACGAGAAAGGCACTGGTCACTAAAGTGGTTATCTGTAATGAGAGGCCAAACAAGCTGAATTAACACAGGAAGCCTGCCGACCGCACTGGAAAAACCAGTGCACAGTTTCAGCCAGCGTGTAGTCTCTTCGTCATGTGAATGGATTTGAAGCGTATCTGTGTCAGCAATCTGCCATGCCTGAGCACATGGATGTGTGTGTTTGTATGGACGTGCTTACCGCGATGACCCACCAATGCTTCAGACGCAGAGCAGCGTAGCCCAGCTGCAGACATAAAAACCTGAACACAGCCAGGAGCTAAGAGGGTTCATGGGAGGAGAGAGAGGGGCAGAAGGAAGGAAAGTTGCACACACAGAGAGTGAGAGTGAAGGGTATGGACAGAGAGACAGAAAGAAAACCAAAAAAAGAGAAAAGAAAGACACAGAGAAAGCAATACAATGTAAGTATGACATATGTGGAGAATATGCTAATAAATTATCTACATACATCAGTATGTAATTACATATATGTACTCACACACATTCCACATACATGCATACATGGTATACCATACACTGCTGTTACTAGAAAAAGCTACAGTGTTTTTACACAGAGGAGGCACATTGACAGTCAGTATAGACTGTGTGGCCTCATTAACGTTAAAGTATAGCTTTATGGGAAGGAGAGTATAGACTCTAAACTGCCTTCCTGTCTGACTGGTCACCATGGGTACAAACATTATGGAGGACTCAGTGAGATCATGAGTGCTTAAATGCCCATGACCCAGTTTTTCACTTGTGACTTGGCCATTCTCTGCCACACCATAATCGCCCAGCAAAAACAAACACTAGGTTTTCCTTTCCCTTTTGTGTGGGAATGCCCTGCTTCTCTCAGTGAGCCCTTTCCTGTAAGCCGTCATGTGCTTTAAAAGCTGACCTTCACAGCTCTGAGAGGGGGCTTGTCCTGATTTGCAATAGCCACACTTGATTTGCATGTGTGATTAATTCTGACCATTACTAAGAGGAACTGAGCGACTGGATGCTTTTGTGATAACTGCAGCTAGAGAATAAAAGGGGAAAGCCATGGAGTGGGCCGTGTAATCTCGCTGACTCATCAGTGACTCTTTATCACCCTTTTTGATTAAATAGCCCATTGTACTCACAAAGATGTCAAAGAAAGACGTCTTGAAGTTGTATTTGACGACTTCATCCTCAAGACCGTCCTTAATTGTCTTATTGATCTGATGAAGAGACAAGAAAAAAGTTTTAAAAAAAAAGGACAGAATAGAGTGTGTGTGTGTGTGTGTGTGTATCTATATGTTTCATGACATGTCAAGCTTGGTCTCACACCATATTTACATAGGAGGAACAGGAAGAGGAGGAAACAAATATGCATGAAAGCATAAATCCACTTCTACAGACATCGATGTACAGCCTCAATGGCAAATAATAATCCTGTTTTTGCACACAGATGCTTTCCTAAAATGAAACACAATAGCAGACAATTGTGTATATTTGCTTTTGGACTGTTTTGGCTTTAGTCAGAAGACGTATTATGTGACGAGAGAGAAACCAGAACTGAAAACGAGAAATTAGATGGTGCGAGACAAGGTAAATGAGATATGAAATGCAAACAGAGAGGGAAGAGAGAAAAAAGCATTGAAGCAAGAAATAAAAAGTGTGAATACACAACCCCAATAACAAAATGGTACACTTGTAACTGCCAGTCAGATCATAGTAAACCAATTCATCGAACAGCCAGTGTGACCAGTTCGTTTCTTGACCACACTCCATACACAAAAGCAACTTCGAGTGTCTGACAGTATAATACTTGGTCGACACAAAGCATATAGTGATATTATGTGCCACTGTCACTCATGCTTTTATACTGCCTCACTAGAAAACATGGTGCCCCCAGCCACATTTTATTCTGGAATCTAAACATCACAGGAGCCCCCCTATAGACACTGGCACAGGCACTTACATTCAGCTCGATGATCCAGAGCAGGGAGATGAAGAGGAGGTCAAATGTGACGAAGAGGCAGAAGGTGCGGCGGACGTCTGAGACGGCTTTCCTCTCTGCCGGGGGTGTGGGTAGGTAGTACGGAGACGGCAGGGACAGCGAGGCCTGCGAGTAGGAGGCGTTTAACGAGGCGATAGCAGGGAGGCTCCCCACAAACTCGCCGTTTTCCACTCCGCCCGGCATGCCTGCTGACAGGGGTTCAGGAGCAACTGGGGAAGAAAAAGGAGAACCGCTTAGATCGACAGATAAATTGTGGAAGTGGTTCATAAAAGACATGACCGTGTTATTCGTGACAGATTTTTTGACACAAATAAATCAGTTTACGGTTCTACCGCTGAACGGTCAAAACATCGCATATTTTTGCGAATTGTGATGCAGGTTCATACAAAATGTAGCCTAGGCCTACTGATGTTATGTTATCTTCTGTTAAAACGCGGTTTAAGGGAATCGTGACAGAAATACGATATTCGGATATCCTTACTCTGTTTAGCATACAGAAGTTACCCCATCACTTCTTAAAAATAAACAACGTGCAAAAATAACTTCCCAGCATGAACAAACTAACTGGAAGCGTGGACTTTAAACCAACACATGATCATGGTAAAAGGCTCTTGAGTTAAATACTCTAAAATTATATTTTAGAGTACTTGTGTGCACCAACAAGCTAGGTCAACAGCCTATCTACTGTAAACACAAAAGTACTCAGTGACCTGTGCTTATTTACCAACACCTGTATGGAAATTCTGACCTTCATAGAGATTTATTACTCGCAAAACACAAATCGGCTAGAACAGTTAATGCAGATCGCCAACATAGTCTTAAAGGTAATTATCACAGGTTTATGAAGTGTTTGGCATAGACTACTGGCGATGACAGCCAGCGAGCAGGCTAATTTCTATCAATATCGAAAGGACGTAAGGACCACTTGCTAAACCGAGTTAGACAAACACACAAACGTCTATGTACCCCAGGTAAATGCCGGAATATGTTTTTTGAGAAATATGATAACATTGCATATATTCGCCTGGGCTCACATTACATAAAGTTATGCTGGTATCGACTTTGCCTAAGAGTTATCGTAACACAATTGCCACTTACCCTTTCATGCAAATGCTAGTAGGCGAAATAGCCAAGTTTCATCCGGCTTTTCGATACCATTCGCGCTCAAAAGGCTACGACATTTCTTGTAATTTCAGGTTGCATTAACGAAAATATCCCCAACCACACTTGTACTATTTTCCAAACTCACCTGATTACCTCTAAAGCATCGCAGATCAGCTGCTTAGTTTCTTCCGGCAGTGTCGCATTTAACCGGATGTGGGAAACTGTCACTTCCGGGAGAACTAAACATATGCTAGAGGGTCCATCTGTTAATGGTTAATGCCGACTAGTTCATTAGTTGCCATTTTAAAATAGTATATCAATCCTGAGAAAATACTCAGAACCTTACTGTTAGCGCACTATTATAAAAGTCTTTGAGTGAGACACACACACACACGCACACACACATTTCATCTCTACAAAAAAGAACAAAAAGTCTTTGTTACTTTTACTGAATATTATAATTGTTTCTCTGTTTCTACAATTTTACAAGTCTCAGAACTGAGTTCAATACGCATAGATTAAAACAAACAGGAATGAATCCAAAACAAGCTCCAATAAACAAGGGGAATCTGAAGGTTATACATTTCACCAGTGCCATGGACAGACATTTGGTATATTGGAGAATAGGAGAGAAAGTCTAGGTTGAAGAAGGGAGACGAACAAGCTTCAAAGGTTACCTGACACACAGCCCAAAAACATCAGTACAGGCAAAGGTCCCTTATCATTGCAAAAAAAAAAAAAAAAAAAAAAACATTGGCTAGGTCTGAATAGTCATACATGTTCAGTCAAAACAGAAGAGAGTCAGGAAAACAATCTGCATCTTGACTGGGAACACAATTTAAGCGACCTAGTTAAATGATCATTACATTCAATCTTATAAGTCTGTGACAGATGATTTTAGAGAGGTTATCCTAGAGAGAAAGAGAGGGGGGTGGGGGTCTACAGGAAG
>CM059266.1:25686023-25691023 GCA_030347295.1 Setipinna tenuifilis | reverse complement strand
CCCTGTTGTGATTGGCGTAGCAGTCCTGTACTGTGTTGTGATGGGTGTAGCAGTCGTGCACTATGTTGTGATGGCGTAGCAGTTGTGCTCTGTGTTGTGATGGCGTAGCAGTTGTGCTCTGTGTTGTGATGGGTGTAGCAGTCATGTTCCGTGTTGTGATGGGTGTAGCAGTCATGCACCCTGTTGTGATGGCGTAGCAGTCCTGTACTGTGTTGTGATGGGTGGAGCAGTCGTGCGCTGTGCAGCAGCTAAAGCTCTCTCTCTCTTGGCCTTTATCCCCTTCCCATGAGTAAGCCATTGATTGGGACAACATTTTCTATCCCTCTTTTGCACTGTAAATCTGTTATCCTCTCCATTCATCTACTCTATCTCTCTCTCTTTCTCGGTCTCTCTCTCTCTCTCTGACTTTTTCCCTCCCTTCCTCACTCTCCTCTCTCTCTCTCTCTCTCTCTCTCTTTCTGTCTCTCTCTCTTTTCTTCTTTCTCAATTCAGTCCAAGAAGCTTTATTGTCATTACAAAAAGATTTGCATTGCCGAAGCATAACATTTAAAACTTTGTCTTTAAACTACTCTCTCTCTCTCTCTCTCTATCCCTCCCTTTTTGCTTCCTCTCTCCCCTCCCCCTCTCCCCCCCTCCCTATCCAGCTATCTCTTATTTTATTTCACATTAACATACAAAGAAGTGTAACAACCTCAGTCTGGACACCCTAAGCACTCATCTTGATATCCCACATACAGAAGGTGAGTGACCCATCCACACATCTGGACCAATGAGTGATTTATTAGGGCAGGACAATGAATGAATGAATGAATGAATAAATGAATGAATGAATGAATGAATGAATGAGTAAACGAGTGATTCATCAGAGCAGGAGATGACACAGGCCAGGTGATTATATGTGTGTTTGGCCTCAAGGGGTCATGGAGCTGCAGTGGTCATTACTAAAGGTCAGTACTAAAGGCAAAGCTGACTCCGACTCCAAAACATCCTCTCTCCTCCTGCAGGTGAGGCCGCAGCTGCGAGCTGGCAAGTCACATTATCAGTTATGGAAAATAAATCCAGTTAAGTAAAATTACTGATTGGGACAACATTTTTCTAGCTAATTCCAAATCTAGTGTTAGCAGTTTCAGTTGCAAAACTTACTAGTGATCACGTGAAGTTAGTCTATTGGTGCCATTTGCCTGGTGTGTCTAGAATAAATGGTCTAATGACCTGACTATTTACTTGCCTTGACTATTTAGGAGTGCAATCATTATCAGAGTTTTGACTACATTGTTTTAAGACTGTCCACGGAATAGGCAAAAAGATATACCATCAGGCTGACATATACTACATAGACATATATCTACAAAATAATGAATGAAGACTTTAATGGATTAATGCAGCATTGGTTGTTTGGATGGATAGTGTGTGTGTGTGTGTGTGTGTGTGTGTGTGTGTGTGTGTGTGTGTGTGTGTGTGTGTGTGTGTGTGTGTGTGTGTGTGTGTGTGTGTGTGTGTGTGTGTGTGTGTGTGTGTGCACAGCTGTATGGTCTACTTTGTAATCCTGGATGATCCAGGGCCACACAGATTTACACCCACCACAGCTGTCACCACTTCTAATCTCTCTTTCTCTCCCTCTCTCTCTCTTTTTCTCTCTGTCTGTCTCTCTTTCTCTGTCTCTCTCCACCACCCCACTCTCACTCACTCCCTCTCTCCATTCTTTCTTTCCCTCTCTGTCACAGACACATGTGATAGGGCATGCACATGTAGCCTACTGTATGTACATGCATAACTGCATTCTTCAATGCTCATGATGTACCAAGGCAGTCACACACACACACACACACACACACACACACACACACACAGACCAAAATCCACCACAAATGAAGCACCGAGAAGTGTGTTGGCAGCACAAACAGACGGATGCAGGCAGGCAGGCAGGCAGGCAGGCAGACAGGCAAACACACACACACACACACACACACACATATTTGTACACTGGCACGTGTACACAGCACAGCACAACACAAAAGCCCCAGGGGAGACAGTGGCTAAATCACAGCTCACACAACTGCACAGTTCAGCACACCAACGACCTTGCTCAGATGTGTAAGTAAGCACACACACACACACACATACACACATACACATACACACTGGCATACCTTTCAGTGATGGGGGCTGGTATATGTTGGGGTTGACCCGTTTGGGCTTGAGGACACCGTTCTCCCCAACGACCCACTGTAGGAAACACACAGAATGGGTGGAAATGGTGGTTACTTTTTCCCCCTCCTCTCTCTCTCTCTCTCTCTCTCTCTCTCTCTCTCTCTCTCTCTCTGTCTCTCTCTCTCTCTCTCTCTCTCACTCTCTTTGAAAACCCAGACAATAAAACTCACAGGAGAGACGAAAGATGAAAACAGGCAAGCGGCATAAGGATGAAATATTCAACTGAGAGATGAACTGCAATGACAGGAAGGATGTCGAGCCTTTCTTCTGATGTCATATTCATCAAAGAGCATATACACACACCGTGTGTGTGTGTGTGTGTGTGTGTGTGTGGAGGTGTACAAAGACACGAGGACAGGAATGAGAATGTATTCTTCGTGCTCCACACTCAGAGTGTCAGGATAAGACCCTGGTACACGATATTCTTACAACAAAACATTCCTACAAACAAACTCAGAAACTGTGCTTCGCTCTGGTAGAAGTGTGTACGGACTGCCATTCAGGTTTGTTTTGTCAACATAAACTAGATGTCTACAGTGTGTCTTCTAAACATCTCCATATTTACTTGTCTGTTTAAAATCTAATATTAAAATGGACCTGTTCAATCATATGTATGGTTATTTAAACATCATACCACATCAATGACTAC
Organism: Setipinna tenuifilis; assembly: GCA_030347295.1. Lineage (NCBI taxonomy): Eukaryota > Metazoa > Chordata > Actinopteri > Clupeiformes > Engraulidae > Setipinna > Setipinna tenuifilis. Next base: position 25,688,163 of record CM059266.1, on the reverse strand, counting down.
AGTTGAAAATTAGCCTGCTAGCTAACACTGTTACATTTACAATAACCGTTATTAATGTACACTGTCCTGATAAATAAATGAAATATATATTTATGTTCTGAATGTGGGCATAGGGCATGTTGGGAGCACAGACACACAGGTATAGATACTCCGGCCTTCTGACCTGGTGGGTGGAGTTATCGTCCTCAGGGGATGACTGGTCAGCCACTCTGAACAGGGTAGCTGGTGTGGGCCTCCGACGTCGGATCTAATACACAACCATGCAAACGCACACACACATGCACACACACACACAAACACACAAAAGACAGACAGAGAGAGAGACATTAAGTCTAACACAGTACATCAAGTATGTACACACTACACAGTACAATCTCTACCCACGAATACATTGGATAACCAAGAGTACTATGAGAAAGAGGGAGTGTTAGGACCATTCCGAGGCCCCTACACAGAACACGATAGCCAACATTATCATAACAATATTATAGTCTATTGTAGGGCCCGAAATGTCGAACAGTGGCCCACAGAACACAAAATACTTCATTGTGTAACTGAAAAGAGTTGTGCAGGACCAGAGTCATTAGCAGTTGTCATTCAACATCCTGGCCAGCCATGTCCCCAGTTTATTTATTTATTTTCTCTTTTTTTTTCTTGTTGTATCTTTTGGGTTTGCCTAAATCAAAATTCCAGCTGAGGTCAGTGACCACCCAATGGGGGCCCAAGAGCTCAAGCTTAATGCAATCAGAAGTCTTCTGGAATGTTCTGGCACACAAAGCCCAGCCACAGCTAAAGGGCAATTATGTCCCTTAGAAATGACTTTGACATGACAGACTATGACTTACCAAGGGAGGGAATAAGACAGGGAAGGAAGGCTGAAGGATGGAATGGAATTCAACAGTGTTAGATGCTGGCTTGTACTGTTGTGTATATGCTTGAAGCTGTGTGTGTGTGTCTCTGTGTAGTTGAGTGTGTGTGTGTGTGTGTGTGTGTGTGTGTGTGTGTGTGTGTGTGTGTGTGTGTGTGTGTCCTTGATGTGCATGTCTGTCAGTTATCATATCTGTTTCTGAGGCCAGCTTGCCTGATAACCTCCCATGCCTACATGCATGAATTGACTCCATCTTCTCATCTACGCACTCCATCTTGAATCCATTGTTTGCGTTTCTGTGTGTGTGTGTGTAGCAGCCTGACGTGTTTGAATGAATGTGGAGAGTCCATAACACTAATCTCCCCCATCCACAGGTTCTATCACTCCATCCTAGCTCCTCCCCACACTTCCCCTTTCTCCTTCAGGAGAGGACTCCAAAGGCTCTCCCTCCTGCCCAGCAGAAGCTCACTTTCCTGGGGCTGCTTTTCTGCAAGGCCTGTGGCCCCATGGATCTCACCAGGGCCCCTTCTCACAACTGGAGCCCATGTAGTGTGTGTGTGTGGGTGAACAGCACACAGAGCCCAGGAGGAGCCTTACTGACCGGGGCCCAGTCCACTGCTGTGAGGGTCTGCTGACCGTGTATGGACAGCTGGGTCTGTGTGGGCCTGTGCTGACCGCCTCCACGCCAGAGGTGGACACGTGCTAACGGGGAAGGACGTTGGGGTCACACGCTTTTTGCTTGTTTTTGCTGAGGCCATCTGTGATCATGTGAGAGGGTTGCAGGGAGAAGTGAGACAGTTTTGTCTCCCGGGGGGTTGGGGGGAGGTGGGGGTGTGTGTGGTGTAAGACATGGCATCCACAAACACACATATTTGTAGGTGAAAGTTCCTCAAACAACAAGGTCATGTCACTGCTTGCTGGAGAAACCTTCTGGCCATAAAAGATATGGCTCACCATTTCAGACACATTCTCTTGGACACATTCCCTCACAGTAAATTCCTAGAAGACAATTAAACACTATGATAAACATAATTGAAGGACAATGTCCTAAAAAAGCACACTGGGATATTGGAACTTGTCAAAAGGACTTTCTTGTTCTTGACGCACATTATTTTAATTAAATGTCTGCTGTAAACATATTCAAATGTGTCACTGCTGTTTTTCTCCTCTCTTTTGATGCCTCTCTCTCTCTCTCTCTCTGTCTCTGTCTCTCGACATGCTCAGATTGCGGGTAGACTTTTGCGTCATGTTAACAAACCAACTGTTGCCAAA
>CM059266.1:25673523-25678523 GCA_030347295.1 Setipinna tenuifilis | reverse complement strand
GAAACACATGTGGGTGTAAATACAGCCACACGGGCATGTGCTACTCCAAAACACACACACAGACACACACACACGCACACACACACACACACACACAAACACACACACACACAAACGCACAAATGTCAGTGAAGTGTCAGTAACCAAGACAACACAGTGGGGAAGAGGCGAGAGACTGATGAATTCTGGGAAGGTCAAGACTGTATTTTGTACACAAGCTCAAACGCACACAGGCTTAGTTTCGACCGAACAATTCTCACAACGCAATCCATTCCACTGCAGAGAAGTAACAAAAAAAAGAAAAGAAACAGTCCACAGAACCATGTTTAGAGACAATGTAAGGCATAACTAGCATGCCTGGTTCTGAGAGAGAGGGATGCAGGGAATCTCCAGTCAAAAACCCCAAAGCCACAAGTATGGCTGCTCCATACCCCGAGTAAGGGTGTCATTCATGGGTGGAAATTAATTTCCATTAATAATGTCAATCGGCCACTGATAACAGCAATGGTACAACTTACCAGCCACTCAATAGTAAATCATTATTTTCTGTTAAGTAACTACCAACTACTTTTCATATTTTACCAGCAAGGCAGGTGTATTTGTATAGCACTTTTCATACACAGAGGCAATTCAAAGTGCTATAAAAACAATATGCAAAAGCCTAGAAGATCAAATAAGTGTACTGATAAAAAGTAAATGCCTAGAAGGATAAAAGTAAAATAAGTTTAAGGTAAAAAAAAATCTTCTTGGTTGGTGGCTGGTGTCAGTTTCCATCTCTGGTGTCACTCTGTGTATGCTAAGTGGTGTCACACACAGTCACACACTGGGCAGTGTGTGTGTCTGGGCAGTGCGTGTGACAGTCAGAAGGGTGACACAGAACCACCCCATGGCAAGAGCAGAAGGACACAAAGTTGTCTTTTTTTTTTTTCTTTTGCTAGTGTTGGAAGTTCCTTTGCGACTTTTGTCACCTTTTAAGTAGAACAGTCACACATTTCAACCACACACATACACACACCCAGCAGTGCCTGTAGTGTTTAAGGAACAACCACATCTTCACACTTTATAAAGTCCAACACACACACACACACACACAAAGAAAGAAATAAAAAAGAGAGATCGAGGAAAAGCTAGAGACAGAGATAGAGAGTGATAAAGAAACAGAATAACTAGGGTTTTATTGCCTCACATACTGTATACGCAGTAACAAAGTCTGTATTGGGCACATTAAAAGTGATCAGACTCTAATGCAGGAAACATGTAGCTTAGCTATGAGATGTAATGAAAATATGAAAGAGCTATTTTTTCCTGCTCCATTAGTCTGATATTTAGTTACTTGTGAGTGGAAAGTGAAGTCGGCGCTGGCCTAGAGTGGAGAGCCATATGTTTACAGTCTCACATTAATGCACCTGTTCCTCGTGTGCAGCATGCATGCACACACAGAGAGAGAGAGAGAGAGAGAGAGAGAGGGAGGGAGAGAGAGAGAGAGAGAGAGAGAGAGAGAGAGAGAGAGAGAGAGAGAGAGAGAGAGAGAGAGAGAGAGAGAGAAGGAGTGTGTGTGTGTGTGTGTGTGTGTGTGTGTGACACAGAGAAATATGTGCTAGTGTGGCTGTTATAATGGCAAATGTAGCTGGTAGGAGCTGGTAGCCTCCTTTCTTTCATGTGAGCGTGTGTGTGTGTGTGTGTGTGTTTGTGTGTGTGTGGGTGTGTCTGTGTCTGTGTGGGCAGGTGGGAATGTGCACATGTGCTATTTGTTTAATCTTTTATCAGAACATTAATCATAAGGCTGCTTTTACATATTCTTATTTAAACCGTCTCTCTCTCTTTCACACACACACACACACACACACACACTCTCTTACTAAGTCACCCATTGACTCAAACTGCCAGTCAATCTATGTATATGTTCTCCTGTTTCTCCTATTCACTCTCTCACATTCAGTCAGTCAGTCAGTCAGCCAATCACTCTTAAACCCAAAACTGCTAGTCTCCTTCATGTACTTGTGAGTATTAACTTGTTTACTTCGCCTTTACTTATCAGTTTGCCCTTCATTTCTTTAGTAGACATGTCATCTTTCATTTACTGAGCTCCTCTGCATGACGTTTACTTCTTGTTGCTCTCACTCTGCCTCACATTCATTCACTAACCCACACAAGTCTTCCTGACTCTCCACTCCTTTGGCTCACAAACACACTCCACTAAGTTACTTATGAACCTCTTAATTGTTTAAAGGTGTCTGCTTGCTTGTGTGTGTGTGTGTGTGTGTGTGTGTGTGTGTGTGTGTGTGCGTGTATGGTGGTGGGGGTGGTCAAAAAGTATTGTGTATTAAGTTACTACAAGCTTAAGTGTCAGGGTGTGTGTGTGTGTATGCGTGTGTGTGTGTGTGCATGTATACACACATGTGTGAGTGTGTATGTGTGTTAACAAATGCAACTGTGATCTTCTGACAGGAGTGTGTGTGTTGACAGTCCCTTACCTCTCTGTGTTTACACACAAACACTCAGTCACACCAAAGGTCAATCTGTGACGTCTGACACACAGAGAGAAGGACTGAGAGAGAGTGTGAGAGAGAGAGACAGGGAGAGAGGGGGGGGAGACAGACAGACAGAGTGAAAGACAGGGGGTAGAGAGAGAGAGAGAACGAGAGAGAGAGAAAGAGAAAGAAAGATAGATAGATAGATAGATAGAGAGAGAACGAGAGAGAGAGAAAGAGAAAGATAGATAGATAGATAGATAGATAGATAGATAGATAGATAGATAGAGAATGAGAGAGAGAGAGAGAGAGATTGGAGAGGGAAAGAAAGAGAGAACACAAATAACTGTTTTCTATGTAGTCAGTGCTCATTTATATAATTTCTCTTTTTTACATACCTGTACGACAAAAGTGTTTGTGTGTCCTTGTAGCTGTTTATGTTACATACAAACAAATCATTGAGGCTAATTGCCTTAGTTATTCTCTGGCCCTATTACCCATCATTAAAGATAATTAGATAATTAGATAAGGTCTAATTTGTGCACCATTAGAGTAGCCCACATATAGTCTTCCTGCTATGAACACTGCCCTTATTCTAAACATTCAGCAATTACTTTTGGGTGTGCTTGGATTTACTGTGTTTGCTTACCATGACAGATACCCTTCTCTCTCCATCTCTCTCTCTCTTTATCTCTCTCTCTCTCTCTTTGCAAATACACAATCAGAACAGAACTTCCTCAAATGCGGTGTGTGTTTGTTTGTTTGTTTGTGTATGTATCTGTGTGTGTGTCGCATCTTGTGTGTGTGTGTTCTTACATCTTCCTTACGCTCATTACTGTCAAAAAACACAGACAGGCGAACAGCACAGAAGTGCCTAAGTGAAAGGTAGTGAAAGGTAAATGCAGAAAAGGCAACAGAGAGGCCTTTGACAGTCACCTCCCTGCTGTAATGACCAGTGAGTGAGTAGGTGTGTCGTCACCGGACCAGCAATTACACCCATCAGACGTGGGTAGCTCATAAGCAGTAGTTGGCAGGTGGTGGCAGGGGAGCTCATGGCATTAAAAGAGGAGAAGTGTTACACTTGACGTTTTATATTTTTCAGATTTGTTCAGTCGCTTTAGTATAACTGATGCACAAGGTTCTCCTGCAGACTGTGTAAACCGATCAGTCTACGGTTGGTTTGAAGCTATTAAACCGTTTGCAGTGATTGCATCAGGCCAGGCAGTGTGTGGTGTGGTGTGTGAAAGGGCATTTGTTAAGAGGGAACATGTGGGTGTGGGAACACGGGGATGGGGGTGTGTGGGGTGTGAGGGGGGTGGGGGGTGTTTAGGGTAAACCCATTTTCCTGTCCCCAGAGACAGCTTTTAAGCATTTGTCATGCATGCACACACACACACAAACACAAACACACTCTTTCTCTCTCTCTCTCACACACACACACACACACACACACACACACACACACACACACACACACACACACACACACAGCTTCTCAGAAAATGCCTCTCTCTCACTCACACACCCACACACACTATGCCATCATTTACAACAAGAATGATAAGCTTTTGAATATAACCCTTTTCCCTGTGTTAAATGTGTCCTTCAGTCAGCCTACACTCGTCTCTCCTGTAACTGGACATGGTTGGTCTGTGTTGGTCAGGTGTTCACTCCAGCTCATGGCTCCGCTGTTGGATAGCCCAGTACATGAAGGGACAGCCACATGGAGCATCTTATTAGGGCACTGGAGCACTGCATTCCTACTAGGACACCCCCTAAACCTTGGCTCAGAGACAGGGGGAGTCCGGGGCTCTGTGATGATGGATGCTGCAGGGGAGCTCCCCAACACGTCTGCCACCCCGCAGGAGGGGTCATGGGCTGCTGTGCTGGACACAAGCGGCCTTTCCAGCTTCAAGGACATCCTGGGCTTGGCCCAGACCAGATGTACAATTAAAGATGAGCCAAGGATTTGAAGTTCTACAGAAAGTGTTGTAGTGTACTATAAGCTATACTAAGCATAGTGGATTGCCTCAGTTAGACATGTGTTAGGAGGCAATGAAATAAATAACCTACACAACTGTTATTTCCCAAAACAACATTTGCCTTAACATTCACAATGGGCAGGTCCCCCAGCAAAATCATCTGGTTATGCCCCTAGTGAATACACTGTTGAAAGCCGTGCAAAAAGAAGTTTAAAGCCACTCAAAAACCACCCAGTTTGAAGGACTGAGTCTTGATGTAGAGATCTTTGACTGAACACATCCAATAGCCTAACCATTTCCTGACAAAATAAGGTAAAATTTCCGGTAACACTTTATTTGAAGGTGCCTACATAAGGGTGACATGAGCCTGTCATATACATGCCATGACACATCATGGCATGTATATGAAACTTTATTAATGTTAATGACTATTGTCATTAAGTGTCATTCAGTTGTTGTAATGTCAACTTGACATTAGTTTGGGTATCCTCATAATGACAACAGTCATGAACATTAATAAAGTGTCATTAATGTGCCATAATGTGGG
>CM059266.1:25663523-25668523 GCA_030347295.1 Setipinna tenuifilis | reverse complement strand
AGAGAGAAGACAGTAACCAGGTTTTTTATTTATCCTATTCGCATCATTACGTACATTTGCAGAAATTTGGCTACACAAAATGCACTGCCTTTTTATTGCGCTGAGAGTTGCAAGGGTCTTCAGCTCATATTCCTAATTGTAGTGGCCACTATGCGTGATAAAAATTTAAAATAGAAATCTACTTCATGATGATGACCTTTATTTATTCAGAAAGAAAGGATGAATGACTCATTTATATTTAGGCAGATTTTGTGGAAAAGCAAAAGATCATACTTTAAATTCGGTGCACATGGTAAACTTGACATTTACATCACACACCTTAATATAGACTCTGGCGTCACACCCTTACACACAGAAGCCCACACAAGTACATACTGACAAATAGCTCCAATGACAGTGTTGTGTTAGTAACTTTAGATTGTGGAAAACACACGTGGGCTGTATGTGTGTGTGTGTGTGTGTGTGTGTGTGTGTGTGTGGTAGCTCTATGGACCACAATCAAAGCTTCTGTCAGATTTGGTGTGTGGCTCTTTTGGACACACACACACACACACACACACACACGCACACGCACACACACACACACACTAGCACCAGAAAGTTCACCCCAGGTGCACCCCGACCCATAATCGCCGCCATCTGTGGACTCTCCATTAAATCAAGATAAAAGTGAAATCCCATTCTTCACACACTGACTCCACCCCCACCCCCACCCCATCACATATACATACACACTGATTCCAACCACCCTACCACCATCACACAGACACACACACACACACACACACACAGACACACACACACACAGCAGCAGCAACAACAACAACAACCCCTGAGCCTCAAATTCAGCAAAGGCTCCAGCTCATCCTCTCTTCCTCACTCACACTAACACTCTCCCTAAGCCCACAGCCCCATGACTGTTCTGAAGTGTAGCCAGATTTCACATCACCCAAACTCTACATTACTTACAAACTTGCCCTTGAAGACAAAAACAAAACAAACAGCTAAAAAAAAAAAAAACCTGTGAGGCGTCAGCAAGACATTTCAGAACATTTTGTAACATTCTCAAGATGTTCGTTGAGCCTGTCTTGCGACATGAATCACCCTGCAGTTTGGTTGTCTCCAGGAACATACCCCACACGTGACGGGACAACATCCCTAATAACAACAGACAACCTCTCCCCTTCTCTCTCTCTCTCCCTCCCCCTCTCGCCGAGGTATGCGTGTCCCAAGGACATGTCCCCTTGTCAGGAGGCCCCGACTGCCCCGACTGAGACCCAGAGATAAATGTAGGGAATGCGCTCGCTTCAACGGTTACATGTGCCAAGAGGGGAAGGTTAGTGGCACCCCAACCCCCCCATAGTGCAGGACAATAACAAGCCAACCTGGACACACATATTTGCTCATAATCTTAACGTGTACATATAGGTGAATATCACACACCTAGTAAAGTGTTTCTCAGAATGTGGTCTGCAAGACATCCCAAGTGGTCCACAAGCAGTCGTGTTAAAATATTAATTTTTCATGTTTCTTAAGATACCTTTGCTATGCAAAGTGTGTTTAAACAACAAGTATATCATCTTCATGCCATTCCCTAGTTAGGGCTGTGATGCTGCACCAATTCATGCATATACCCAGCCCTGTTAGCCTCAGATGGGGAGTGGTGCCTGAGGATTTTTTAAAGGGGGTCAGAGGCAGTGGTCCTTGGTTTTGAAAAACTTTGAGAAACACTGACCTAGCACACATGAACACTCAGTTACATGCAGCTGGCTGAAGATAAGCGGGACCCCATCTCCAAGAGGCGACCCCCTGCATCCACTCACCCTGAAGTAAAGTACAGGACAATAACATGTCAATGTGGACACACATGCAGCAGGCATCCAGCAGGCACACACAGTAGACATGAACATTCAGTTACATGCAGAACTAGCACACTAGCACACACAAGATAGGAGGCCTGAGGGAAGATATGCATACTCATTATTTACACAGAGATACATGGCAGCACACACACTAATACACACACACACACACGCACACACACACACACGGACATGCACACATACACACAGACGGACATGCACACAGACATGCACACACACATACTCGCTTAAAGACAGAAGGATTACTGGGAGTTGTAATAACTGTTATTATGGCTGTGTCCACTAGCAAGCAGCAGCTCTTTTGCCTAACCCAAGATCCATATGGAATGCGTTAGAACAACAGGCACACAATCAGGGAGCAATGGGATAATCCCAAGGGGGGTGGGGTGGGGAGGTGAGGCGTGGGGGGGTAGGTGAGGGGTGGAGTGCAGGGGGAAGTAGGTGGGGGTGGCAGCAGAGTTAGGAAAGAATGGAACAAACAAGGTGGGGACCGTAAGAGGCTTCCCATGAACCTACTGTATGGCATGTGACGCATGAAACTGTCATTAAATGTGAGGGCTTGTTTATGTGTGTGTCCTAAAATACACAATCAGAGGTGTGTTTTCGTATTTGTGTATATGTGTGCACACACGTGTACGTGTATGTGTATGTGTATGTGTGTGTGTATGTATCTGTGTGCATGTGTATGTGTGTGCATGTGTGCGTGTGTGTACGCATCTGTGTGCGTGTGTGTGTTTGTGTTCTGATACACACTAGTACAGGTGTGCCAGAAAGAAAGAGATTTTGATCGCCTCCACAAACAGGATTTCCCCTTGCTGTTAAGACTGCCACCGGTGATACAATGTGTCTGTCCTTCGAGAGTAGTCCATTCCGGATGTTTCCATGGACATGATGCCGCGGGCCAGGCACTCCTCCTCCACAGTGACCTTCTGCCATGGCCACATCAGTTCTCCTATCCTCTCATTAACAGTTACCCTGATATTGTAGCAGATAAGTCCAAAAATAGTTCACTTGATCGTGCTAGCATAAAATTTGGTGCAAATGTTCATTACAGTCTAAGCCTATGCTTTTTCAAAAAAGGGCATTAGCCATGCAAAAATCCAACATTGCTACCATTTTTTAAGATGGATGCCATCTACAGTAATAATTAATAAATACTTTGTAAGTTGTAACTTCAAGTAAAACAACTTGTTTTATTTCAGATTACAGAGTCTGAAAGTGCAAATCAAAGATGGTGTCCAAAATGTCCAAAACCAGTATTACTCGTATCTTTGCAACTAATTAACATTCTGGTATATTTATTTCTATTTATTTATTTATATTATGACAAACTGTATTTGTTTTTTCACAGAACTAAAAAAATACATTTTGAAAGTTTTAACAAAAGACAGAATTGAAAATTATACCTAAACTCATCACTGCACACAAAATCTGTTTCTTTCTGGCACTGTAATAAAAAAAATCATTTTGTCTTAAAAAATGTGTTATGGAATCGTCATTAGTCTCTAAGAAATAAATGATACTAGTTTTGCAGGTGCCATTTTGGACGCCATCTTCGAGTTGGCCTTTAAAAAAATATTTTACAAAAATAAGAGACCTCTTTCAGACTCATGACATATTAAAAAGGTTCTGAATAGAAGTAAGTTGTTTTACTTTAAGTAGTTACAACTTCCAAAGTAACTATTAGAAATTAGTGTAGACAGCATCCATCTTGAAAAATGGTAGGCATGTTGGATTTAGTGTGGCTAACCCCCTTTTCTGGAAGAGTGTACTGTAAAGAACATTTGTGGGAAATTTCATACTTGCATGATTAAGTGAACTTTTTGGGGGTATTTTTTGCATTTATCCACTGCACTATGAGAGACAAACCAGGAGGAAGAGCAGAGGACAAAACACATGAGACCAGGTAGTCTGAAGTGCACTTGTGCCGTGCAGTAATGTTTCACTGAGAGAATAAGAGCTCTAGCTATCTCATCAACAGATATGGGCAAAGTGGAAGGTCATGGTTTTCTACTTCTTTGCCATCTATGGCCTCTATTTAAGTGATATGAACAGTATCTACATTTTACTGTTGCCTCACCACGTGGTAAGATAGTTTCTGAATTCAAAAGTAGAAGTTTAAACACAAACACACAATAGATAGCTATAATTATCATATCATAACTATAAACCCATACCACAAGAAACAGAGTGCAAAGGCATGCAGCATCATTGTCATAGTAGGCTACTGAGGTATTTTACACTGAACTCCTGACAACTAACATTAGATTTTGTGCCATTAGGCCTACATAACAGATGTTTTCATTTTGTTAGTTTTTGTTTGTTTATTTCATACTCAAAAATGTAAAGACACTGATGGCAAACTGTTGCTCGTCGCCTTTGTAAATGAACTTGATTAATAAACTATTTCAAACAACTCTGTATCCCCAGGTACGGAGAGCTCTTTGTCTTTCAATAATTGTCTACTCTTGATGAATTTGAATGTCGATACCTATCTATCTAGCGTAATGTTTTCACATATCACATTTGAATGTACCAGTAACCCCTTTTTAATGTATGGTACAATTTGACTGTTTTATGTCTTTATGTGCTGTGCTGGGGATTTTACAATAATAAAACATGAAAGACCACCGTCATGAACAGCGAGTTCTGAGGCGAAAACCGCCCAATGGCGTCCTCTGCAGGCGGAGAGCAAGGTTAAATGGCACCAAAGTATTACTGATTGGGTACACTTTCCTAATCACTCCGTTTTAAAGCACTATTTTATATCGCATGTTCATATATTCATATAGTCAGTGTATATTATATTCAGATAAACGCGATTTCCTTTGTAGAAAAAGGGATGTCAGGGGCTGTGTTTTGTTTGCAAACGTCACCAATGCAGCATCAGCATGCACTCACGTGCTCACTGACCACACTGGAAAGATGTTTTTTCACACGTAAGCCCATATAGGTAGCGTAGGGCGCCCTCTAAAGTATTTCTAATAAAATATCTCTGGAATCTGCATTCCAATATTTTAACAAAATGGCTCTTTGAAAACCACTACATGCAAAGGTACAAAACATTCACATTGTCCAGCTAGGCGTCTGTAGCCTATTTATTACAACTTCACTTGA
>CM059266.1:25578523-25658523 GCA_030347295.1 Setipinna tenuifilis | reverse complement strand
AGCCCGATTACCTCTTGTATTAGCACTAATATTTCCCCTGATGTCGCAGGGCAACCATACCCAAATACCAGACAGACAGAGGGACACTGAGAGAGAGAGAAGGAGAGAAAGAGAATGGGGCTTGCACTAAAGACACTAAAATTTAACATTGCAAGCTTGTGTTTAAAACAAAAAAAAAATGAGAGCGTTTGATTTTTGCAACAGTTCAGCCGTCCATGGTGAGCACAGACTAGCGCGTGCCAGACTGTTGGCATTGCCACCAAGCTCATCCCCAGGAGATTCACCCAAACCCCCGCCTCTCACACAGGCACGCGCACACACACACACTCACCCGCGCACACACACACACACACACTTACACGCACACACACACAGAGCCACACCTGGGTCCTTGGTGTTCACCCAGCCCAAGGCACCCATTTTTATTCCCCTCCATCCCTTCACTCCAAAGACTGCGTACCGGTGTGAACCACCATACACACACCGCATTCTTCTGATGCTTTCTTAGGCTTTGTGGTGATGATCTGTAAATAAAACCTCTCTCTCTTTCTCTCTCTCCATTCTCCCTTTCTTTCTTTTGTTTTCTTTCCTCCTCCTGTTCTAGTTCTCTACCTCTGTCATTCTTCTCATCCCTCTCTCTCTCTGTCGTTCTTTATTGAGGGCGAGTGCCTTGATTTTAAAATGCCTGTCTTCTCCACAGACCCTGCACAGAATTTCTGATTGTTTTTCCTCCCCCGCAAACAAGAGATTATAATTTTACTTAATGAGATAAATAAATAAATCATATACCTTCTGTTCACAGGCCTCGGAAATGGCTCCCCCACCACCTACCCACACACACGAAAAACAGACACACACAGATATACACACGCACACACACACATTCCTCCATCACTTCATCTTTTACCACTTGCTTGAATACGTGTAAAAAAGAAGTGATTCCAAAAAAGGTTGAGGGAATGTCTGATTTGCCCGAATGGTGCCATTATCTATGCCCAACGGTTTGCCCGTTTTCCCCCTTCCGTTCTCTTTATCCATCTAACTCCATCTCACTATCTCAGCCTGAGTCTGTCTTTCTCGCATTCTCTCTTTCTGGCTGTGTGACCGCGCAGTGACAGATGGCGAGCTCCTCCTCCCGCGGGAAGGCAATCTCTCCGAATGCACGCGCGTGTCAATCAACCGAGGCTCGTGTGATGGCTCCTGCCGGTGACGTGCCAACCATATGGCCTGGCATCGAGGCTGGTATGTCGCCCTGCCTGGTAGCGATGCCACTCTCTCTCTCCCTCCCTCCTTCTCCCTCTCTTTCTCTCTCTCTCTCTCAGCACGCGGAGAGCGCACACACACGTACACACACAGTCCCGTCTGGCCGCACCTACACGTACGTTCGGCTCGCGGTCCCTGAAGATGGTCTGATGAGCACACGCGCATTTTCACCCCTCACGAGCTCCCGCGGAGGTAAGTTGGAGAGTAAACAAACCGGGGTGAGTCGAGTGACCGCGTGAAATTGGGAAATAATTAATTTAATTAATACATAGCTATTAATAATTCAAACATGAGTTTAACCACGCACGTTTCTAGGTTATCTAGCATGTTTTGTCTTACGCCAGGCGCAATATTATCTCGTTTTAGAATTACTGCATTTGATTAGATGTTATTGTTCTGTACTAAACATGTACGTTACAGTTATGGTTGTATCTCCTCTCAAATCGATTCGTCCTTCAGGTTCGAAAAGCACGGAGCATCAGATTGTCTTTTAACAGGCGGACAATTCATCATTTCACGCCAGTTTGGCGCGGATAACCGTGAAACGCACACCTACCTACCTACAAGCGCAAGATGGAGCGATAAAATCACTTGTCTTTTTAAAACCAAGATTTCTGTTATGGATAATGCGTCTATCAATCATTACAAAAAGGGAAAAAAGAAAACGGAGATGGATGAAGCGATAGAGAAAGAGTCGGAGAGAGAGAGAGCAAGCGCGAGAGTGGTTTCTCCTTTGCTGTCAGCTAATTGCCCTCGCGCTTCATGGCCCCGCTCAAAATGGGAAATTTATTGCCGTATTCTCTGCGCAGTCTGTAAGCTGAGAGGATGGGTGGGACAGCTTGAACAAGAGAGAAACGTGCAAGAAGAGAAGAATGATTTATAGTGATTTTTTAAAATTAACGGTCGTTATTTTATAATCAGAGGATGCTTTTTCCGATCTACAGTTTACTACAAGGCTCGTGGGCTATTCAGCCTCTGAGGGCAAGCTAAAGGCAGAATCCATTTAAGTAATTGTTGTTTTTCTGATTTAAATCTATTTTTAACGAAGGCTAATGGAAAGACAATAATGCGAAACGTTAGGTAAAAGCTGCTTTCAACATCCCCGTGCTTACTTACACGTCTGTTAAATGGATGTCTTGTTAAAAGGCATGCACCACTAATTAAAAGTTTTCCATTGAGCAAATCTGTGGCGCCCTTAATGCAAAAGCTTGGTCTCGCCTCTGGCACACCCTACAGTGAAGAAGCCGACCACCTTGCGATTGGGTCCGATGGGCGCGCTGACAGACACACACATTCTCTCTCTTCACACACACACACTCACACACAGACACACACTCACACACAGACACACACACACATACAGTTTTAGTCTTGCTGTCTGTCACAGATTTGAGAAACTTCCAGTCTATTCTGACTAAGAGATTCCCATTCAAGGGCATTTGTAGTCAAAAGTTGACCACAAAAAAATATCCTGTATGAAATATATGGTCAACTGCTTCTTTGGCTGTCCTGGGCGGTACGTCTATGATCATTTCATAAATAGCTCTGTTTGAGTTTTCGTTGCCTAAAAGCTTACATTTAGGCTGTGTCGCACATAATTAACTTAGACAATTCTGTGAAGAAAATGGATATGTACGACAATAGAAAAAAAATGTCAAAATTGCGCATTTATGTCAAATTTACAGATTTTTCCCATGCCAAGGGGGTTTGCCATTTTAACAAATTACCCAACACATTTACATATTCCAAAATGCGTTATGTAAACACGTAGTAAAACATATATGTAATAATAATGTTGCCTTAAAAATAACATTTATTGATTAAAGTGACAGATGTTGTTGGAAAAGGAAGAGGAAGACTAATGAGCTCAACAGACAGAACACGCGGGTCTTGCAAGGGCTCAGCTGGGGCTTTTTGCGCTGGTGCCCGCAGGTGCCAACGAACAAAAAAACGAAGAGATATCTAATGACCTCAAATTAAGAAATGTTTAATCAAAATGTGACAATTTTGGTGTTGGTTGGTAGAGTAGGTAAATAGCGCCTGAGGAATTATTTGAAATCTCCTCGGGATGTTTTACATTTTGATATCAGAACACTTTCATTCTGCAACCAGCTTTTTCGAAGGAATGATTAGTTGATTCTTTTGGTCGATGGCTGTGGTGTGAATAGTGTTGGAATGTAGCCAGGAACGCATGAGGGAGGCTTTTGGGGAATAGGGGCCGGGCTATGCTTTGCCTCGCGCCCCACGGGATCAGTAATGTGGCTCGCGCCGCCGAGACCCGCTGTGCAAGGGCGCGAAAGGCCACGCGGACGACAGCAGGGAGGTAAATTACCGCGAGGCCCCGTCTGGTGGCTCTGGGTTGCTCGGCAGAAGGCCGTGGGATGGGTTTGCTACTGGTTTCACATCAATCCATGCAGATCCACATTTACGACAATATTCTGAGTGGATGAGATTAAGGCTATTATCGTGTTAAATGACTGCTGTACAGATTATCGATGTACAAATTGCCGAGCAGGATTATATTGAAGTCTTTACGCCAAGGGCTTTATGCACCAAATGGGATTGGCTATGCACGATGGTCATATTTTGATGACAGCGCTCAAAATAATTGCACCCTGAATGTTAAGGTCTAGTTTTACCTAACCTATGTTTTGTTTACATGATGCAGTTAAAATTAGTCTTCACATGATGACAAATATTTAAAAAATGTTATTTAATACAGACCATAGAATGTTTGATGTGTTTACTGTGCTGTACATTTCTACCAGTGAAATCCTTTTGTCTTGCATTTATTTTTAACATTTATTTTCATATCTTTTAAAAATCTATCAGCATTTTCAATTTCCAAACATTTTTGAGATGTTACTGAATGATTGTTTAGAAAAGGTTTCTGAGACTTTATTTGATGATTTTTATCTCTCCTTTGTTCTGTGTGTATGTGTATCTGTCTCTGTGTGTGTGTATCTGTGTGTGTGTGAAGGTGCCATGTTGACCAGACTGTTCAGTGACCCATCCTTACTCTCCAGCGTCCACCGTTTCCCCAGCTGGGCTGAGGACAGCGAGGGGGAAGAGTCCAAGCTGCGGGAGGAGGAGTCAGTGCGGGTAGGGCTGGCCGAGGACAAGCTGGACCGCGCTGGACGGACGCCCTCCTCAGAGGCCGCCCTCGATGACGACGACGACGATGATGAGGAAGAGGATGGCATGGATGCGGAGGAGGAAGGCGGAGGCGGAGGCGGTGGGGACGGTGGGGACGGCGGAGACGGGGAGCAGCCCCGAAAGCGCGGCCCCAAGAAGAGGAAGATGACGGCGGCCCGCGTGGAGCGCTCC
Organism: Setipinna tenuifilis; assembly: GCA_030347295.1. Taxonomy (NCBI): domain Eukaryota; kingdom Metazoa; phylum Chordata; class Actinopteri; order Clupeiformes; family Engraulidae; genus Setipinna; species Setipinna tenuifilis. Next base: position 25,653,933 of record CM059266.1, on the reverse strand, counting down.
AAGGTCCGGCGCCAGAAGGCCAACGCCAGGGAGCGCACGCGCATGCACGACCTCAACTCGGCCCTGGACAACCTCCGCAAGGTGGTGCCCTGCTACTCCAAGACCCAGAAGCTGTCCAAGATCGAGACGCTGCGTCTGGCCAAGAACTACATCTGGGCCCTGGGGGAGATCCTGCGCTCGGGCAAGCGGCCCGACCTGGTGTCCTACGTCCAGACGCTGTGCAAGGGCCTCTCGCAGCCCACCACCAACCTGGTGGCCGGCTGCCTGCAGCTCAACACGCGCCACTTCCTCACCGAGCACTGCCAGGACCCGGCCTCGGCGCGCTACCATGCCGGGGGCCCCTTCGCCTCGGGCGGGGGGGCCTCTGTGTCGGCCTCGGTGCACGGGTACCACCCCTACCCCTGCTCGCGCCTCTCCGGGTCCCAGTGCGGCGATGGGGCCGGTGGGGTAGGGTCGGGAGGGGCAGGCCTGTCCTTGCGTTCCCACGGATACTGCTCGGCGTACGACTCTCTGTACGGTGGCGGTGGCGGCGGCGGCGGTGGTGGGGGCGGAGGCAGGGGCTCGCCGGAGTACGACAGCGGGGAGTACGAGGCCGGAGTCAGCCCCCCGCTACCCCTCTACATCAACGGGAACTTTTCGCTGCGCCATCAGGACTCGGGCTCCCCGGACCCTGCCGACAGGGGCTACCACTACTCTATGCACTACTCTGCCACGGGGGCCGGGACCAGAGGGGGGGGCGGTGGTGGTGGCGCAGGGGGGCCGGGGACCGGCGGTGGGGGCGGGCATGGTGGTGGTGGTGGTGGGGGCCTGGTGTTCGGCTCCAGGGGGGGGTCGGTACACGGGGCGTCCGCGGCAGGCGTGCACGGAGATGGTGCCGTGCTGCCCTACCACCACGACATGCACTTGCACCACGAGCGCTCTGCACTCTACGAGGACGTGAACGCTTTCTTCCACAACTGACCCTGGGTGTGAACCCACATCATCTGTACTGTGTATGTGTGTGTGTGTTTATGTGTGTGTGTGTGTGTGTTTGTGTGTGAGAGATAAGGAGTGACCTCTTGTAAGTGTGAGAGATCCTTGTGTCTCACGTTTTCAGGTGTGTGAATGAATGCATGTGCTCTGTAAAGAATACAAAGTCAGCCTGCTGTATTGTACTCTTTCACACACACACTTGACCCAACTCCATTTTACCTGCATTCACCACTGTGTGAAATACACAGTGACGATTCCCAACAGTGATATAACTGGTGGACACAATACTGTGAAGGACAGAATATTTGCCTTTTCTTTTACATTAATTTCTTTTTTTTCCCAAATATTTATTACACTGGTGTGAATCTGAAAAGATGACTATTTTAATCATGTGTACAGAGCCATGGCCACAGACCATTAAAAAAAAGAAAATAAAGGTCAAACACATCTTTCAATTATCCCAGTCTCTCTCGTTGAAATTGTAAGCTGTCTAAGAGAACGTTATCATTTAAAAAATGAATCTAGGGGGCCTATGTACATGTTGGAAGAAATTTAATCAGAAATTGTAATTAAATGATCAAAGAAAGTTGCATGAAATATGATACACTTGCCAAGAAATGCAAATGGCTTTAATAACTAGTTTTTAATTCGTATATTATAATTGCACATGTCATGTCTTTTTTTACTTTTTAAAGTGTTTACTTCAGACTTGTCAGATCTGTTTTTAAGGTTTTAGGTGTAGCAACATTGACATGTTTGTTTTTTACAAGTAATGTTTACGTTTGCGGTATAGACATTTAGGCACACATCGTTTTTACACTAAATAACGTGCAAAAATGTATATATACAGTTTTTATTGCTTTAAATGTGGTGGACGCTGGTATTTTGAGTAAGCCTATAATAAACAGAAATTTAAACATTTTATTTTATTTTACTACGATTGGCAATACACTGAGTATATCCTTCCCAAACATTTCTTCAGTATTTTCGATTAATAAAATACCGTACAGTGAATCTTATTTCAACTTGTGCCTTCTAGATCCAATGTTTAAAAATCCATCTTAATGTATTTTTGATCTTTAAAAGCCTACGTATTGCTTGACTCAAAATCCGTTAAGATTAACAAAGAAATAACAGACACTACCCTTTTGCAACTTCTATTTTACGCGATTAGTTCAAGAACTTCCATGATGACATGAAACGCTTTTAAAAAAACTGATTATTGAACCTATCAAAACACAAATTAGCCCACTTCATGCATGATAAAAATGAATGTCAATAACTACAATCGCAATAAATTCAAATTACAAAAAAAAAAAAAAAACAATTCCAAATAACATAGGCCTAATTATAGGCCACACTAACACAACAGCCTATTTTAGAATTTTACAAATCGAAATTGGTCTTCACACAAAGTGTAATAACAGCAGAAGAGCAATTAGGATAACCTTGACGAAGTTTTCACTTATGGATTAGCCTACCAAATGGATGATAATGTTCACTGAGCCTCGTTTTTTTTCGGGTAATGGATAAGCTTGGCTTAGGATAAGATATTTGTGAGTGTTAGAGGCCAACGAGGCTAACATGAATATCTGATTCTTACCTCAAAATACTAACCACAAAGCGAACCGGTACCCGCACAAGGTCACCATTAGTTAGCTGTAAGAGAACTAGCTCAATTTCAGACTAATTTAAACCCTGCTCTGTTTTGGCAAAAGAATAACGTTTCAAAATCCCTCATGACTTCAAATGTCGACAAAAGCACGATGTGCCCCGTCTACGTCTCCTCCGTTCTTTTTACCACCTGACGGTGTCACACCGTCCTTTCCGGGGGTTCTTGAAGACCGTGCCAAAATATTTTGGCTTGGTATCCAAAGTGGAATCAAGCACATACTAGCATGTGAGATGCACAATCACGGGTATAGCTCAGTGTGAGTGAGTACCCGCTCGCGTGCATGTGCGTGTTCTCATACCGCGCCGAGACAAAACCGGCGATAAAACCTCTGGATGAAGATGCAGCAGTCGCGCGTTCAAATATTAATGGCACCTCTGAATTATCTTGAGTCTGTATGACTTCAGACTCGCAGACGCACAACGTGGTAGAAACAGATGGACTTTGTTAAATAAAGAAAACACTACTAGTGATCATTTGAAGCGGCGGTGTTTCTTTTGTCAGTTTAAGACCATGAAAGAAACATGTTGCATTAACTCCAAGGAACATTTCAGTGCCATAGAACCACCATCTCATAACCGACTGTGGGCCGACAACGAGGACAGGGTGCGGAATCCCTGTTTGACGGGAATCAAAGACTTGCTTTTCCGTTTGATAATCTCTCCTATGAGCCTCCGACATCATTCAGTAAACATTAAAAGAGTTTGTTGTGAATTCCCCGGTTTATTTACATATTCATAATATTTATACCAACTACTGAATCACAATGAGGTTTATCCGTTTGTTTATGCTTTGATATTTTAATACTTGTTGTCTTGATTCTTGTTAATAATTTAAATTATCTATCACTTCTGAACAACACTTTACGACTCCACCAATTTTTATTCTGCCTGTCTAAACTTCAGTGCTCATTTAGGCCTACAAGCTTTCCGTTGCTTGACACTACAGTGAAATTACAGTGGTTACTATATTCTGCTCCTCTTACTTTATGTTCAGTCGTAATTTGTGGAAAACGATATAAAGTTTGAAAATATAGTTCAACAGTTCAATTTCGTCCTAAATCCTGGATGTCATCTTGCTGCTTATGTCTAGGCCTTACAGTTAAAACAATTTCACTGTTTGCACAATTTCATTTGCAATGAAATATAGCATATACACAATTTTGGCGTGAACAAAATCATATTCAATATTTGCAAAAAAGCTGCTAAAAGTAAATACATAAATGGTAGCGAGACATTTTCAAAAAACGTATAACCTACACCGATATGTTACTTGAAAACCTTATTCACAAGCTTTCACTGTGGAGGTGTCACTTTCAAGGCACTGGCCGGGCCTGTTACAGTCTGAGTGTTATCAGCTCAAGAACATGTCCGAAAGGTTGTCCTCACAAGGTGAAAATCAAAGAATTACAGAGACAGCGCAAGCCTACTGAGGATGACATGTGCAATCCCTTGTTCCGAGTTCTTATACAGTTTGGACCATTGCCCGCGCCCCATATGTTGCAAAATGTCCTCGAAGCGACCATTAGGCTACCAAATCCGCGCTACACATTGTGTGATAGAAAGTCAAAGTGTCTGTGAATGGAGCAGAATATTAATGAAATATTACAATAAAGACTAATATTTATTGATGAAAAAGACGGAACAGAAACAGAAAAAACATCCGCTGTTTAAAGTATTCTTCTTTATCTAATGTGACAAGTTTACAGCAATAATGGATAGGGATTTTCATGGTATAAAGTGGCCTAATTAACCTTGAGCCTTGGAGGAGGTCATACAATATTTTTACAGAATTACTTTTTTAATGAAACAAAAAGAAAATGCATTTCTTTTCTTTTTTGCCATTTACAGCTATCACACTGCTGCTTCAGACTATTGTACAACTAGTGTAGGCTAGAAGTGCATGGCATTTGTCAGTCTGCCACGGTCATGCGGACGTTTGCTGTGACCTGATTCGTTGAAGGTCAATAGCACGTGGGATGTTAAAGCCGCTGCTAGTTTATGCAAAAGTACATTTTTGACTAAATAGCTCAAGTAGGATTAATGTAAACACAGAAAACCATCGAGGAGTTAGAGGCTAAATATTCGAGAGTATGTCGGACATCCATCAATATTCGGGCAGGTTTCTCGGCCTTTAACGGGCAGCTGTGCGTGGTGAGGAGAAGGAGGGGTGGTCGCACGAGCAGCCAGCCAATTTCCTTAATATTCCCCAACACCCGTGCGAGCTCTAGTGCAGACACCCAACAGTCTCCGCCGCGTGCCAACCGGCGCCTGTCCATGCCAGCTCGCGAGGTGCTTCTGGGAGGAGAGTGTGTTTCTTTCCTAATTTTGCGGCATCTGTTCATTATGCTGCATGCTCCGAAAGAAGGGGTGCCCGTGCGGCCCTCCAAATGCTATCAGTAGCGCGTGAGCTTTGGCTGACCCACCTCTTCCTGTTTAAATTATTGAACAAATTGTGTATCATCTCTGGAGCTAACAGATACAACGGCGTTTAGTAAGTCGTTTTAATGCACCTCCCCTATTTCAGCTGCCCCGTTGCTGATAGATGGGCAAAAGGCCCAGTGTAGACTGACGCATATTCTAGTCGCAGTAGGTACCTTTCTTTTATTCTTGACTATGGTTTTGGTTTAATAAAGCTTACTCCAAAGAGTTGTGCTCATTACACCTGGTTGCGTCAAACAGCAGACTTTACACTAATGAAACAGAGGGAGGAAAAAGAGCCCGTGTCAATTACTTTTTTTTTCAGCAGCCAGGCCAGCTTTCCAGAAGTCCTGTTATTCAACGTCACATTTTGCTGGTGAACTTTTCCGTGATTTTTCACGCTCCCACTGACGGATGAATCGCGCTGTTTAAATTAGCACGCGGGCCCGCTCATTTTCTCGCCAAAAGTTGACGAGAAGAGACGACTAGTTGAGGGACAACTGAGGGCCCAATCACGCGAGGACTAGACAAACGCGGAAAATGTTTCAAGTGAAGTTGCAATCCAATTTTAGGCTTGCCAGGATTACAGTTTCACTCTGAGGTGAAAAAACACACCAGTGTCTCATGTCATGTGTGAACTCAAAGATTACTTTAGAGTTTTACTGGAGTTTATGGTTCTTCAGGGCTAAATTATTAATTACAGCACTTTAAAATGTGATTTCAATTCAATAGAACACACTAAAATGCCAATGTCTTATTAAAAAAATATTTTTTCATCACTATTCTATCATCAATAAAAGTGCTGTCCAAAATTTTGGGTGATACATGCATACATGAAAATAGCGATTTTTACATAAGTGAATATAAATCAAAACAAATATGTGAAAGAAAACAGAAAAAAAGCACTTCTAAGACATTCTGTATCAAGAAACTACTCACAGCTGAGAGGAAGTCACATGTGCGCGTGCGTGAAAACACACACAGACACACACACACACACACACACCCTGGCAGAGAATGCCAGTGAAGGGAATGGCAGACAAAAGGGGCAGGGCTGGCACGAGAGGCCATTTCAGAGAAATTCCATAACATCTGTTGAGAGACGGAGAGGTGCAGAGAGAGAGAGAGAGAGAGAGAGAGAGAGAGAGAGAGAGAGATGTGGTGGGTAGATGGGCATATAAAATTAGGGAGGAAAGGTGGTGAAAGACGGAAGAGCAGCTTTATTTAAAAAAAACTTGGCACAGTGTTATCAGTGATATCTTTGAAGCCAATGATGAAGTGTGTTTGTACGAAAAAAATTGAGAGAGAGAGAGAGAAAAAGATAGAGTAAGAGAGAAGGAAAAATGAAAGAGAGAAGCAGAGAGAGACACAGAGAGCAGCAGAGAAAGTGACAGCGAGAGAAAAGGGAGAGAGACAGAAAAAGAGAGAGAGACAGAAGGGAGAGAGACAGAAAAGAAGAGAGAGAAAGAGAGAGGAAGAGAAGAGAAACAATGAGTGGAGGTGAAACAATGCAGGAGAGGTTGGTTGGGTGGAGGCTTTGCCAGGATGGAAAGGTGGCAGAGGTGCCAAGAAGGGAGGGGTGCCAGGCAGAGGGAGGGCAAGGGGTGCCAAGGAGATGACACATGCGCCAGAGCAAAAAGGGAGCAAGGGGGGGACATGGAACACACCTCTACCAGAGAGGAGAAGAATGCAGAGGCGGCAGAAGATGAAACAGGCATGCAGAAAAACTCTGTGGTAAACAATAAATGCAGTGTGGATATATGTACCGATTTAACGAGAAGACTGTTTCAAACACAGTAACAGGACAACATTTTTAGGCTAGTAATAGCTGAGCAATATTTGTACGTAAAGTATATCCCTGAATAGCTACGTGTGTGATGAGGTAGAATGTGTGAGTATGTTTTCATGGTTGTGTGTGTGTGTGTGTATGTGTGTGTGTGTGTGTGTGTGTGTGTTGCCCCAATACTGTGGGTGGCAGTAAATGGTCTCCATATTGACCAATCTTGGGGGCAGGCACTCTCCCAGCTGGCTCTGTCATAGGACATCATATTCAGCTCACTGACCATTCTCCCTCTCTCCCTCTCTCTCCAATTCCCCCTTCTCTCTCTCTCTCTCTCTCTCTCTCTCTCTCTCACACACACACACACACACACACACTCTCTCTCTCACACACACACACACACACACACTCTCTCTCACACACACACACACACACACATACACACACACACAAAACACACAAGATATTGTTTCTACAATACACACCATCTGCGCAGACCACCAACCCCCAATCTCATGGCCTACATACACACAAAAAACCTCAGGTATTTTAGAAGGCACTGTGGATGAGTTCAAATATATTATTTGATATTTGTACAGTGACAGCACTATTTTCATAGGTTAAATTTAATAAAACTAGGTGAGTGATGGAGCTTTTTTTGCTTTGTCAGTGTCATTACACCCTCTCTGATAAGACACATGAGGAGCAAATGATTAACCTCACCAAATAGGGGTCAGTCCCTCTCCTGCAGTGAGTGACGGAGCCACGGTTGGAGTTCCATAACATCAATCCTGTTTGGGGCGAAAGAGACACAGAAGCGTGCGTCAATACACTGCATCATGACTGGAGGAGACCAAACCAAACAGGACCAAACAGGGACCAATGCACCAATGATGTGCTGTTTTAGAACACTGGTCAACATGCTACATCATGACCAGAGGAGTGTAGACCCAGCAAAGATGGTTGTGGTGTTTTTTCTTAGGGTCAGCAGGTAGATGGATACTCGTGAGAGCTAATAGTGTTTCGCTGTGATGCACCATTTTGCCATTTCTGGTCTTCAATGTGATAGTCTGGACACTTTTATTCACTAGTACGATGAGATACTCACAATCACTGCATGTCCTTAACACACACACAAACAAATACACACACACACAGACACACACACTGACATGCACTCACTCCCCTCATCTTCCATTTCTCCTGTGACCTTCTGTAACAAGACATCCTGGAATGTCACTGAGGGGGAAAATTTAGCTGCAGGCAAAGGGGAAGAGAGGGAGAGAGGGAGAGAGAGAGAAAGAGAGAGAGAGAGGGAGGGAGGCAGAGATTGAGAATGGAGGAAGGAGGGAGGGAGGAGTAGTGGCAGAGAGGGAGAGGTCCAGATGAGGATGCTATAGGGTTATATGCTGAGGACACCATCTCCTGCTGAACTCCCTGACACACACACATGGCACGCACGCACACAGACAAACACATACATTCACGCGCACACACACATACATACATACATGCGTGCATGTGCGCACACACTCACAAACATACATACACACACACAAATGCCTACATACATACATACACACACACACTCATATGATGTGCGCAGACACACACGTACACGCATGTATGCATGTATACACATACATGTATACACGTGCACACACACTTACACACACCCTCCTCACTTCCATTCCCCCCCTAAAGTGTGGGTTTTTACGGGAGCGGAGGATATTTAGTTCACCAAAATTCCACTTTGTTGTCTTTGTCTCCAGTCTCAGCTTCAGTCACAGCCTTTCTGTGTGCCTGTCTTTCTTTCTCTCTCTCTCTCTCTCTCTAGCTCCCGCTCTTTCTCTCGGTCTCTCTCTCTCTCTCTTTGATGGTTTTTGGTTGTTTGGGAGTAAGGCATCCCCCCCACCCCCCGCCCGAATGCCAGCCGATGGGCGCACAGTGTGGCACACCATCTGCTCCCCCCACCGTAACACACACACACACACACACACATACACACACACACACTGATGCAGACAGATACCCACAATCCACCTCTCCTACCGAACAGGAGGCTTTCACACACATCACTTCACCCCTGATGCCCCCTGCCAGACACACACACACATACACACACACACACACACACACACACACACAAATACACGCACACACACCAAAAATAACTAGGCAAATCCGTCCATACAAAAATGGCAACAAATTAGTGGAAGAAATTAGCAAATACATTGAGCTCATTAACAGTTTAGAAGCAAGTCAAAATAGTGTATCTAAATATTTTTATATTCCTTTAGCTCTGATAATGTTACATTATTCATCAAAAGTCTCTGTGTTTTGTTTCCTGCAATCATCCTCTTTTTTCCCTAAACTCAGATTCTATATCCTCTATATTTTCTCACTTCTTCTAAACATGAGCAACGATTTTCAGTCACATACTGGCTCTCCTTGTTAGATTTCTCTCCCTCCTTCAATCTGTCTTCTCCATCCATTCCCTAGCCTTGCATCTTCTAGTTAATAATTTAGCTTCTGCATTACTGTTGATCTGGCTTCCCTCCAGGTGTGTGTGTGTGTTTATGCCTGTGTGTAGTGTACATGTGTTCAAGAGTGTGCATATGTGTGTGTGTGTGTGTGTGTGTGTGTGTGTGCGGGTGTGTGCACATGTGTGCATGTGTGTGTGTTTGGACGTGTGTGAGTGTATGTGTGTGTGTGTGTGTGAGAGAGAGAGACAAGTCAGTGTGGTTCCTTCCAAGAGACAGTTGATTCCTGTTTTCAATTTCTTTGAAGCCACACATTTCCTATCGTGGCTGATTGGTGGAAACCAGCAGTCATTCAAACAGATGGAGAGCATGTGATTGGTGGACACAAAAATGCCACCAGTCACTGCCAGATGCCACCAACCTAGAGTGAGCTGGCGAGAGAGAGAGAGAGAGGCGCTCACCTCATCTCTCCCTTCCACCTCTCAGTGTCCAGCTGCCTCCCCTCTTTCACGGGTAGAACCCGACTGACACAACAGCAGATGCTGAGTTCACAAAAAAAAATGAAACATTCACCTTGCTCCATTCATCTGTACATAAATATCTGCATTTCTGAGATGATGAAAGGGTCTGACTGATACTTAAGGATACAGTGGTCATCTGTGTGGCATGTCAATGTGAAAACCACAGCAGTGTAGTTTTCACATGATCAGGGAAGGAAGGGGGGGGGTAGTAGGTGTGCCCGCAACTTGCTTTGGCAATATGGCGTGCACACGGACAGAAAGACATGTGCACTCACAGACAATGAAGCAGAATGGTCATTAAATGTAGGACATCGTGAAGACAGCTGATGTGTATTTGTGTGTGTGCGCTTACCTGATTTACTTACACATACACACACACACAAACACACACACACACAGATCTGGTGTTGACAGGTGGCGATGGCAAAGAGGTGGTCCCACTGCTGTGTGTGTGTTTGTGTGTGTGTGTGAGGATGGAGAGAGAAAGAGAGACAGAGCGAGAAAGAGAGAGAGGGAGAGAGGGAGAGAGGGAGAAAAGGAGAGAGACGGAGAGAAAGAGAGAGAAAGGGTGGGGGGGATCCGGCAGCTGTCGGCCTAATTTTTTCTAACTCACCGCTTGTGCTCTGATTAGGAAACAGATCTGGCCTCTAATTTACTACTGCCACTGGCTAATATCCTATATCTCAATCAATAACATACACTGATCACGCAAACACACACGCCGTGACACTCACACACAGACAGACAGACAGACAGACAGACAGGGGCTTGCCATTAATACATCTTGCTTCACTAATTCCAATTTCGGCAAACAAAATTTTTACGGCAAAGATTTGGTGAGGGAATTACACACAGAAGCACTGAAGTGACTGAAGCCAGTTGAGCTGGAGGCAAGACCAGCCGTGTGAATGCTGCTAACCTCCCATCTCACGACTGGGGTGGAGGAAATAGCAGCTAACAGACAGAAGAGGGAAATGGAAACAAATTTGCCTGGAAGAGGAAAGGATGGTGGATTGCAGACAAGATCTGTGACAAGATTACGTGTGTTGGTGTGCGGCTCCATGTGTGTTTCTGTGTGTGTGTGTGTGTGCTCAACAGAGGAACAGACAGAGAAAGACAGTCTAGGCTAACGAGTGGGAGATATCTACCAAGATATAAGGAATTAAGAGAGAGAGAGAGAGAGTACGAGAGGCAGAGAGAGTGAGCAAGAGAGAGAGAGAGAGTGAGAGAGAGAGACGGTTTAGTTGTGTTCTTCCTCTTAGGCAAGTGGCTCATATGAAGGTGGTTATGTAAATGAGATGGTTATTGCTGCACTGCTCAGCGAACAGCGTGCCGGGGACATTAATGAGCTGATGAATATTCATGTGAATTTGTTAATTGAGTTAATTATTCTGCTGAAAAGCATTCGTCTTCCAAGGACGTCTACCCAGGATTCCAAGCTGCTCCTGTCATCAGTCATGCAGTTCTGAAAAGTGGACAGGGTGTACACAACACAACACTGAACATATGACACTAAACTTAGACTGGAATATAAAACAACGGCAGACATTTATAGTATTGAGCCGTGTTACAACTTACCACTCTTTTACAGTGATCCATAACAATTTGCTTTATGATAAGTAATCAGTGACAATCCAACAAAATCACTTGGCCGTAAAAACAGATAAAAAAATATGAATAAGACCAGAGAGAGTGGCAGAGTGCAGATTTGAGTAAAGATGTATTTGGTAAGGGTAAGTTGGTGTATTTTTTTGTTTCATTTTTCTAAGATGGCTCCTCACAAGATTATTATCAACAGAATGATGTCTGTGCCTGAGGGAAGTTACACCTCACGCATGACTCTAGCATAGCCACATGCACACTTCTCATGGACCAGTGCCCCCTCCCTCCTCTCTCTCTCTCTCTCTCTCTCTCTCTATCCCTCTCTTTCTCCCTTTCTCTCCCTCGCTCTCCTTTTCTCTGTCTCCCTCTAGTTGGCCCCTAATTGCGTATTAAAATCCTCTTAAATGAACTTTTTCTGCCAACTTTCTGACACATTAATTAATTGTTGCAGCCAATTAAATGTCGCTGTGCAAATGAGGCTCAGCACAAATGCTCCTGGAGGGCCAGCACATGCACACATCCACACTCCCAAACACACACACACACTCCCAAACACACACACACACACACACACACCTCTCGCCTCGCCACTACACACACACACACACAACACACACCTCTTACCTCACCACTCCACACACACTCTCCCAAACATATAGATAACACGCCTCTCGTAACTAAAAACACACATACACACTCCCCTTGTACATCCATACATACACAGAGGGTGAGAGAGAGAAAGAAAGAAAGAATGAGAGAGAGGGATAGAGAGAGAGAGAGAGAGAGAGAGAGAGAGAGAGAGAGAGAGAGAGAGAGAGAGAGAGAGAGAGAGAAAGACACACACACACACAAATGAACCTTCTCCTTTAACACACACACACATTAACATACCCTAAACCCCCCCTTCCCACTTCCTCCCTCTCTCTCTCTCCCGCTCTCCCACACACACAGACATCCACACCTGGCCACCTGAATTGTAAGCACTCTTTGAAGCCAATCACTGCCAGAGCACACTAGGGAGAGCGTGCAGCTTGAGTTAGCAGTTTGCGCAGGGACGTCTCCTAATGGCCAGCTGGATAAAAAAGGGCCAGTTGTCCAGCAAAAATGCCCTACGCGCCCTTAACTGTCCTCCACTTCAGCTATCTTCTTTCCCTGCCTACCCTCTTGCCCAGAAGGGTGGAAACACTCTCATCCGGTGATACCGATCTTAAACGCTTCTTCATATAAATGTTTTGTCATTTTAACAAACAAACAAGTAGATAGATAGATAGATAGATAGATAGATAGATAGATAGATAGAAAAGTAGACAGACAGACAGACAGACAGACAGACAGACAGATAGATAGATAGATAGATAGATAGATAGATAGAAAAGTAGACACAGACAGAAAGACAGACAGATAGACAGACAGACAGACAGACAGACCGATAGATAGATAGATAGATAGATAGATAGATAGATAGATAGATAGATAGATAGATAGATAGATATTTGGGTTTAAGGAGGAGCATTATCCTGATGAAGCTGACTGAAGTGTAGCTGTGGTTGTGGCTCTATTTGTAGTCTGAACCAATCGTTAAGGGAAATGTTATTTACTCTTTTTAAGACATTAAGTAAGCTGGTCATGTATTTCGTGATTTTATGAATTACTTGTAAATACTAACAACACATTACGATGTTCAAGCTATGTAATGGTTGATCTCGGTTGGTTTAAAGCTTGCCAGTAAAACTTACAGATACATATGCTGATAACAAGGCAGACATGTAATGATTGAGCTTCATCTTCAACCGTGTCATTGGATTTGATTGAAGATGACAAGGAGGACGGTGATGTGTGCCATATAGCATTATGTGACATATAGTAGTTTACATTTTTAATAGTGTGTTGTCTATGCTGTACATATATTATGGAGACGCACATCTCTTATCACATTTTCCATAATGTAGGCCATGCTACAGGAATGGATGTCTTTAAAATATCTGAATGCTGCAGAGGACATCTATCCTTGAGGCAGGATCATCTACCCTCTATGATGATCTTTTCATTAAGATCACTGCTAATGAGGTTTGTCTTCCTTCAGTTAACATGGCTGTTTTGTGCTGTTATGGTTGGGGGTAATCTATACATAACTCTGTCTATGTGTTTTCCCTCTGTATTTGTTATATGGACTTGTCATGAATATGGGCAAAATCTACAAGAAAACTCATGGGGGCTATGTGTTTGAACATATCCCAGTGCACAGTAATTAGTTTCTGCTGTTCCAGTTTCAAGTGATTTCCATGACAATGGAGGGTGACAAACATTTTATGCTGTCTTTACATCTAAAATGGCCAAATGGCCATTCAACACCTACAATAGCAGGCCACAGGAAGTTGGGGGTTAGGGTGCCCTTCACTGCACATACATGGGGAGTAACCAGCTCTGATTTACCATTTCGACCATAACACTTTTTGGATATTTTACTGGCAGATTCAGGCACACCAGATTCAGGCACGCACACAGCATATTTAAATAAATGAGTCTTTGTGGCAAAGTAGTGGGTGGCTAAGAAGAGTTTGTGGAGTTTTGCTATATTGATAAGGGTTACCCCTGTAACACTCTTGGTTGCCTAGTAATAGTCTAGAATTACAATTTGCATTAACCTATAGACATAACGTCAGCACAACATAAAGGGCCAGTCTAGATTATCAAATATAGTGCTTTAAAGAAAACAGATAAACAGTGATTGATAGTGGGACAGAAAGCCTTTCTTTGCAAACACTCAATTGCATTTCTTATGGACTGTTTACTCTATAGTATCAAAATAATCTAATCAGTCTTAAACTCATCCTTCAATTTATTTATGATATGCCGGTATGTCACACAGTAGAGCGTAGCATCGTACTGATGTTTTTGTTGACTGCAATACACCAACTCAGTGAACAAAAATGTAATAATCTACAGTGAGAAATATTGCGTAAAAGTCGGGGAAACGTGGTAGTCTTTAAGCTAGGGTTGAAACAACAATAGGCCTATCAAGCTAAACAATAGCAACTTATTTGCAACACTATGGCTACACTCAGTCCACGCCCAATGCTAAAGGGCGGTAACTGTCCTGAGGTTTAAAGTAGCTTAAACAAGACATTTTGACCTACCAGCTTGTAACCTTTCCAGATGCCGCCGCATAGAGCGCTACCGCGGAATGATCCTCGAGCTACTCCTTTCTTGCATTTCAGATATGGACCACGTACACATACCCAACCGGCGGTGTCGCCTCTGACCTCTGGGCCTGCAAGTCTACCGACGACACGCTCCATCCCAACCCGACGTCGATCCACTCGTTTAGCCGGACAAGCACCTAGAACCGCAAGGCAACCTGCTGCTGCCGCGCCTCTGGAACCTAATCCGCCACCTCAGGCGGCCCATGCACGACACCCCAAAACAAGAGTTGGAACTGCCAACAGAAGCCGTCCACCACCATTGCGCCTATATGTAAGTTAACAGCCAAACAATACACATAAATACAATTAGCCCTATTTTATTTCTGTGTCGAATTGGCGCATTTTCAATCGTAATATTTGTTTAATGACAGGAAACTGCAGGAACAGCTTCAAGGAAAGGCGCCATGTATAAAGACCTCGAGGGACCTCGCGCAAATTCTTCCGCGAAAGCTACACACAAAACTCTTGTTGCCATATTGAAGAGTCGCGTGCAGCCGGCCCAAGCCCAGTCTCGTCCATCGCTGTAAAGAAATAAACTACAGTGAACAAATAAAATTACACTCGATGGTACAGTTTGGTCAAGTGTGCTCTGTTACTGCATCATGTTTCCTTACAAGAACAGTTACATACAAGTACATAATCATCTAGTTTTGGTCTGGTGAAATTGCAGGTGTGTAGGCCAAGTTAAAGGTTGTCACGATAAACTGTTGTACCAACATGAACAATATGGCGGTCCAATGGTTGTTTTCCATTTCAGAAGTAAGGCAGCTTTTGTGCACATCGCAGCATACGCTTGGCAAGTAGTAAGTAGGGCCTTCAAAAAGTGAAGGTGCTCAGAATGGTACAGTTGTTTTCTGCGTTAATAACACATTTTTTGGATGTACAATGTGACCCAAAAATTGCCATCAAGCTATAAGCTACAACCCATTTTCAACCGCAGCCTTCAAAGGCCATTGGATGATTATATTCACCGTGTGTTTTAACGTTTCCTAAAGTCATACAATCTGCATGTACAAACGCCCCACAATACACTGCAAACATGCGAAATGTTCGAAAAGCATACAAAGACAAAAGTCAGAGACTGCTCTACAATTTAACTTTTCCCCCCAATCAATTCCTGCAAGAGTAACTAATTAGGTCTACGGTCACAGACTAACCAATGGGGCTTGAAGAAGCCCAGACTGAGAGGAACAGATCATCTTTTGGCAATATGTGTGTACAAAAAACCCGTCATGATTTGGAGTAAAATCTGCTACACCAAACCACAGTTATTAAGCCAAGTTAATCCAACACGATGTAGTTTATTTGCATAAAATTAACCCCCCTACTAGGTAGGTTTAAAACATGCCAGGCCCTTACGTCAGGTCAGTTGAGATAGTCATACAGAAATCAGTCAGCATTGGTCTACCGTTTCTGACTATATGAAATATCACTGTACAAACTAATTTCTCTTAACATTAATACCACGTTTTTTTCTGTGTCTGCGGTGATCACAAAGTCAGCTTGTAATGAAGCTTTACCGAAGCCCTATCCTCTCTTACAGTCACCATTCAAACCCTACATACGGCTCTGATTCACGGGGATAGACCGCCATCTGCTGGTTAGTATGAGGCGCACAGTTACTGAAGAACCAAGTACAATAAAGGTCAATATGATTTCAATTGATTTCTTTTAATCAACAGAAAAGAAAAAAAATACATATTACAAAATATCATAGAAACCACATTTAACTCAGTCTGTTTTTCTTCATAATTTGCTGGAGAAAGCATAATTAGGTTTTGTCAGATTTTAAATGGAGAAAATAGTGGGCCAATTTGTTGGATAAACTGGGCGGAATGACTGAACGTGCAGAGAATGGAGTGATTGGTAATCTATGGGTCATTCTCACAGTCAGTCGTTATCTGAGTTTCTATATATTTAGTGCCAGTTGTGATAAAAGGAATAGGGTTAGCAGGAAAAAAAAAAAAAAAAAAACGAAAACAAAAAAACAAAAAAACAAAAAACAAAAACAGGGACGATCTCAGTGACTTAAAGGAACTCCATTGCAACTGAGCTGAGCATCTCTCAAACAGCAGTGCCGGTGCATGAACACACACTAACAAAAGCATTGAATGCCAGACAGATGCCACGTACGAGTTACAAGAGTAACGCGGGAGGGAGGCACAAGAGCAAAAAGGTTCATACTTCAAAGGGAATTTTTTTTAAAAAGCAAACAAATTTCATCTGCTACCCCGCTCCCTCTCAAACATCTTTGTTTGACTCACTTTAATAAACTACCCCAAACATATCAAGTCCCACTGCTTTTGAGCGCCCTTGATGCCACACAAAGCCGTGGCACATTTTGAAATGGTGCGTAAAAGCACAGTCAAACAGAGACATTCACCCATTTCAATTCTTGTCGTTCACTGTATTTTGCAAAAAACAACAACTGCTGATCATATGTCCTGGTGGTGGTGGTGAAGGGGAGAGGGGTGGGTGGGGGGGTACTGCAGGTGTGAGAAAGACAGGATGGTGTTTGGGATGTGGAATAACAGCAATGTCCCCCCTCCCCTACCACACCAGCAAAGCTCTGGCAAGATACTCAGAGTCCATTTCCTCCATCATTGCCGATCTCCATGTGGTCCTCGGCCCCAGTGTTTAAGTAGCCATCCAGATCAGGGTGGACCCATCTGGGTAAAACGGAAGTCCTGGTCCCTGGGGAACTGCATGGAGCTGGATGTAGCGTTAGCCGTCACATTAGTAGTGGAGTTAGCGTCACACTGGGGTTGGGTGGGGTGGATGGATCTAGTCAGGGGCGAGTTCTCTGCAGGCATGGTCCAGGTCGGGGGCACGGCGTTGGCGGGGCCCTGGGGGAACGGCTCCTGGCTGGCCTGGGGCTCCTGCGGAGGAGGCCTGCCCTGGGAGTCCTGCTGGGAGATTAGCTGGAGCAAAGCCGTAGCCATGGTGGGACTGATGTTGTCTGTGAGTCTGTGCTGTGTCGGAGGGAGAGGGGGTGATGGTGGTCGTCGGTCAGAGTCCGCCAGCTCAGAAGCATTCAGTTTCCTCAATGCATCTTCTATGGGAAAACAGCAGAGAGTACACAATCAGATAATTACATCAAAAACACAATGAGGAACGACAGGTACACAATGCTGTTTGTATGTCAGATTCATACAATTATACCCGTTTGACCATTTCGTAAAAGGGTTTGGGTCTTCATAAACATACAAGATCTAGCTAAAGCAACAAAAAATGCTCTCAGATTTTCCACCAGAGGTCGCTAAACGCTATGTGATTTAGAGGACTATCCAACCAGCTTTTGTTGGTTAAACTTCATCTTTCTGTAACTATACCAAAATATCTTTCCAACTACACCAAAAGTAAGAGTCCAGGCTATGTCCGCACCAGGTAAAGTCAGATATTTAGATACAACGTTTATCTAACATGTTAAACGACCATTAGTAGACAAGTTTATTTAGTGAGTTTACCGGCAGAATCCGAATTGAGCGCTTTGGTCCGCTATTTTTGACACGAAATCAACTTATCACTTGATATGCGTGACCACGAAACTTCGGGACACGAGTTTCCCCACAATGCATGCAATTACCTAACTAGCATTATGCGAAGTTTGGTTTTAAATAGTTTCGCATAATTGAAACGTTCACCGTGCAAGAGTAAAGTTTGAAAATTACACAGAACAAAGCCTGGAGATTAGCAAGTTTAACCACTAGCCGCTACAACTTGAAGCTGGGAATGACCTTTGTAATCCAGCTAAGATATGTAGCAACCAGTTCACTCTTGTAGTGGAGGAATGTATTGCGCTTTCTTCTTAGTTATAAAACTGGCCAGATTTATGTGTTTAGAAATTAAGGCTTTATGAAATACTAGTAAATGACATTTACAAGTACCGTGCGTATAGGCGGCAACACAGTTTTAGCATTAAACTGATAGAAAACTGACAAAAAAAACACTAGGTTAAGTTGAACTGAGCTGTTTTTGTAACTTGTGGATATGGGTATCGGAAAATCTAAAGTTGAGGGCGTCTTCAGTTCATGCTATGACGTTAGTCAAAAGTAGTTGAGACTATTTGGGGCACAAAGAAGTAAACGACATAGAAGAACAGTGAACCCCACACTATGCATTCTAAGAATGAAAATAATTAGTGACCTGGAGAAACATGAAAGCACAAAGGAGTTCGTGCAGGTGAAGCTGTGGGTGAAAACATTTATTTCTGATGTAGAATTTATTAGTCCTGTGTTTCAAGTAAAGGCTGACATACAGACTGTGGAATAGCAATGCTATGAAGATAGAACTGGAATCCAACAAAAGTACTTTACACAGAAACATCTACTGTAAGATGGAGAGGCACATAAAAAGAAGAGTGAAATGTTTTTTTAAAAAAAGGATGGAGAAAAAAGATAAAGCATAAGCAGAAACGCTCAGCCTTAGTTGCATCCAGATATAATACTGTTGGTGTAGCCCATGCAGAATCTAATGCAGTGCACGAACCAATAAAGAGGTGTTTCCATATTAGAGAGAGATGGTGGACAGAGAGAGGGAGCAAGACAGATGTGCAGGGTGAAATCATGAATGAGGAAATGGACAAGATGTTTCTGTGGTCCACTTACAACCCTTTGAGACAACCTGGTCTTTCGATCTTTATTACATTATTATCTGGCTGTAAGCACTGATGGCAGATTTGCTGCAGCCGGTCCTCCTGTGTCATGTGATCAGACCCTAGTGAAGCCACTTCCTTGTCAGCCATCTTGTGGAGGCTCAAAGCCTTCATGTGTGTGTGCCTGTCCAACTAACGTGATGAAGTGGGATTGTCCAGAGGGTGAGGTAATGAGGGTTGAGACTAGGGACGGCCTATTCTCCTTATGTAGCCATCTCAGTCAGAATCCTTCACTGTCAAATCTACTTTAACCTTTTGGAATTTCATAAGAGATTTTTTTCCTCCTTTCAAATGAGCGGAATACATTTATTTGCTCAGCCTCTGTTCTTATCTCCGGTAGAAAAGCAACCAAAAAAAAAAAACTTCATCACAAAAATTTTTTTTACAGGACACAGAAGCACTGGACAGACCCTGCAACGAATCACCTACACATTACCTACACCCTAGAGAGGGCTGTATTTGTGATCACCTTCGGTCTTACACCTGAACCCATTCCTAATTCCTCGTCCCAACTTCCCGCCCCAACTAGAGACCGAACTGAGACTTGCCCTTGCGATCGGCGCCGGCAATGGACCCGCCCCGGGTCCCACGCATGGCCTCGTCAGCCTGGATGCCGTTGCTGTCGTCGGAGCCCTGTTCCACCACGCCTGCTGCCGCCGGCTTGATGAGCTGGCCCAGCAGCAGGGCGAAGAGGCTGGCCTGGTCCTCGTGGCTGAGCGTAGGCTCGGCGCTGGGCTGGGGGGGGTGGCGGTGGCTCGGGGGGTTGTCGGACCGCCTGCTCCTCGGGTGGAGGCACCGCGGGCGGAGGCTGGGAGGACTGCAGGATGGAGGAGAGCGTCTGGGTCAGGAGCTCCAGCTGCTGGGTGGGGTCGGGGTCCTGGGGGGGTGGCGGTGGAGGAGGTGCGGGTGGCTCGGCGGCAGGGGCAATGGTGGGCGGGCGTGTGGGAGTGGGGGGGTTGTTGGAGTTGAGCAGCTGGGCCATCTGAGGGAGACTGTCGGTCTGGCCCTGGAGCAGGTTCAGCAGCACAGCCAGCTCGGTCTGATTCAAGCCTGCAGAGACAACCAGGACAGAGAGAGGGATGCCAGAGAGGAAGGTTACTGAAATGGGATAAAAACCATCAAATTCTGCTTTGATATGTTCCCACTGCTCAGCTTTCACCTTCAACCCCATGTGGACATAAGCACTGCCCTAAATTATTCTGCAATGTTTTAACACATCAGATCTGAAACTGCTGCATCAGGAACGAGATGATTGGTGTGATCAAGCACCTTTCAAGCTAACCAATCACAACAGCAATCGGCTCACGTTTACGACCCCTCCTCAAGTCTAACCTGCAAGCTCATTGGCTGAGATGTTTGACGGAGGCGGGCGCGCCGAGGGCGGCGGTGGGGGCGGGCTGGCTGGCGGCCGGCTGTTCTCGCCGCTCGGGGGCGGGACTGGTTCCTTCCGGGGCACTTTGGGAACAGGCACATCCTCAGGCAGCCCACTCGCACGCTGCCTGCGCCGCTTCTTACTCCACAGCTCGTGGCAATCCTGCCAGTGGGGGAGACTAGGGGAGGGATAAGAAGAAACGGTTAAAACAGGAAGTCTGCAACCTAAACGAGGTTGTTCATGTTTGGGCCTGACAGCTAATAGACCTTTCCAGTGGAACCGCTAGTCCCGCCCCCTCCGTAGCGACCGTAACTATGTCCCACAACCACAGCTGACTGTCCCACAAAACGCAGGCAGACAAATGGCAGGTGAAGGTAGCTTGTCATTAATACCAGATTCAATTTATGTGGCCTCGCTACCACGACCAATATCTAAACGGGCTAGTCAGAGAGGACTAAACTTCTACACACAGGGGTACATTCACAACATAAAAATTACAAAGTTACACAATGAATGTAATTGTCGAGGCTTTATTTTGGAGATCGATGAGAAAGACAGAAAAACCTCATTGTCTGTTTATAATATTAAGCCTAGAACTACAGGACAAAATAGTGGAGTCAACTTGCTCATGTTAAGTAGGGCGAGTAGGCCTAGTAAATACAATAACTGAATACATACACTCAAAATATGAATAGTCTGTTGTAGCATTTTTGTTTCGTGTGTTGCAGGTTGAATGGGCATTGCTCCCACGTAGTCGGACTCATTAAGTCTCATGACACTGAGTACAATGTAGCCTTACTAGCATAGCACAGAAAACAGCGCTAACAACATCTGAAACTATTCCCGGTTGTAAGCTAGCATTCTACACAGTTCTTAATTAAAGATGTCTTCAATTTCCTTATCTTTGAACAAACGACATTGTGCTTGTTGATGTTGTTGACGTTGAGCTGCGAGTGTGGCCTTCTGCAACACTTAATCCATCTTAAACACTTTTCGTAATTAGTTTTAGGTTTGGGAAATAAAATAAAGCGACTTCCCTGAAGCCTTTCAGGATACCGCTTATCCGCCCGACATGTCCCCCAAGCACATCGCAACACCATTTTCACGTTTGTTTAATTTACAATCTAGCTGCTACTGTTACCTTCTGCTACGTTAATCAGCTGTTGGCGCTATGGAAACCTGGTTTGTTTGTGGGACAAGGAATTCACCATGTGGGCTTCCACAACTGCTGCAATCTGATTGGCTGCCCTTTTACGTTTGATTGACAGTTCGGAAAGGTCTATTGAGTTACAACTCTCCCTTTTGGGCTCCTAGAGCACAGGGAATGGCTAAGATGGTTTATGGTTTGGTCGCAGGCACAACATTTGATTTTCCATTTACAGAGCTAGGGGCAAGTTCACGATGCACAATGTGCAGCAAAATGTTAAATTCGACAGAAACAACAATGCGCTGGACACCCTGTTGTATGATGCATCGCTTGTGACTACAACTCATTGTGCACTCACTTATTAAATATGCAGAGTTTATACACGTTACTGCTGACTGAGTAACTTCTTGGACATGTCTAACAAACGGGAGAAAACTATGACAGTTGGGAAATTAAAGCAAAATTTAAGAAAATCTTGTGCCGCTGAACTCACCCCAAGACTATCTTAAACGCTGTTAATCTACTGTACTGTTACTCCACTGCACTGTAAGTTATCCAGTGTTGGACAATTTGTTTAACTAAGCACCGTTGTGGAAGAAAAGTGTTTGCATGTGTGCCTGTGAGTACATTCACTGAAGACTTACTCAGGAGGGGACATTTTGCTGGGCTCCACGTCACACAGGAACTGGCTGTTGAGTGCCTGTTCAGCTGTGCAACGCCGCGAGGGGTCAAGGGTCAACATTCTGTCCAGCAGGTCTAGAGCGTGAGTCGGTAAACTGGGGGGAAGAAAGAGAAGATGAGTTCAGCTGATGAGTGAAGTTGTATTGAAGGAGAACATCGGCTTGATTGATTACCACTTTCTAGTAATCACTGCTCCCTTATGGTTGACATGGTAACAGCTGCCAAGAAGTAACTGTAACTCTTATTTCCTGTTAATTGGTTTTAACGTATTTATGCTGCTGCTGTTGTCTTGGCCAGCTCTCTTGTGTTAAAAAGATGTTTGATCCCAGTGGAGCTAATATGGTTAAATAGATAAACAAAAGATGGATGAAAAGGTTTATCCAATTAAAAGGTAAAATAAAATTAAAGTCAAAGTTAACTTAACTAAATTCACATGGTCAAAAGTGCAAATGGACAAAACGGACAACCAATCAGACATAAATACATATAAACACTAAAAACATGACTACTAAAACATATAACTATGACATAAAAAGGTAAATACACAAATTCCTTGTCATTGTAAATATGCCCCACTCCCAGTAATTCAAAAAAATGAGATTGCTACATGTGTGCGTGGCATCCACCAGTGCTGGGGGTACTCACAAGGCAAACTCCTCCCGCAGCCGTCGGCGGTACTGCTTTTTGGGCTTCATGGTGTTGAAGTAGGGCAGCTTGATGACGTCCGGCCAAACGGCGGGGCACGGACTGCCACACAGCCGACTGGCAGAGGGGGTAAAAACAAGAGGTTAGGATCGGGACTGCATGGCATCTCTGGAGCACGTTGTGACATACACTGCATTAGCTGCTCACAGTAGGTTGGTGACACTTGACCAATGGTGTGCCACGTACCTAATGAGCTCTAACTGCAGCAGCTCCTGATTGGCTTGGAAAATGGGCTTCTTTGTGAACAGCTCTCCCAGGATACACCTATATATGAGAAAAAGAGAAAAAACATCTTTTATTATTTTCAATCCTACAACTGCAAGCATGACTTGACTGAAGGAACAATACAGGTTGTTCTCCCTTGAACATACACACTCATCACAGTTAAATGGGTGTATAAAACTGGGTGCAGACAGGAGCTGAAGGGCATTTTGTGGCGCACACACCGATGTGTAAATACAACACAAAAAGAATCTTTTTGATGGGATGTGCAATCTATCTGCACCTGTGTGTGGGTGTCTGTGTCAGGGAGAGAGAATGAGAGCAAGAGAGTGTGAGAGTGTGTGTGTGTGTGAGAGAGAGAGACAGAGAGAGAGAGAGAGAGAGAGAGAGAGGAGAGTTTGTGTGTGTAAGAGAGCAACAGAGAGAGAGAGGGAGAGCGAGACAGAGAGAGAGTGAGAGACAGAGCGAGAGAGAGAGAGAGAGTTTGTGTGTGTAAGAGAGCAACAGAGAGAGAGAGGGAGATCGAGACAGAGAGAGTGAGAGGGAGAGAGAAAGCGACAGAGAGAAAGTGAGAGACAGAGCGAGAGAGTGTGTGTGAACTTACCCGCAGCTCCACACGTCGATGGCAGGGGAGTACCTCTCCTCCCCCAGTAGCAGCTCAGGTGGGCGGTACCACAGTGTGATCACCTTATTGGTGTAGGGCCGACTGAGCAGGGAGAGGCGTGGATAGGGAAAGGGCATGTGAATGCAGTGCCTCAACCAAGTACCAAACATACTACAGAGTACAGAGTATATTTTACTTCTGTGACTTGTCATCTACAGGTGCTGGTCATATCATTAAAATATCATGAAAAACTTTATTTATTTCAGCATTTCCATTCAAAAAGTGAAATGTGTATAATGTATACCATTCATTTCACACAGACGGAAGTGTTTCTTTTCATATTGATGATCATAACTGACAACTAACAAAAAACCCCAAATTTAGTATCTCAGCAAATTAGAATTTTGTGAAAAGGTTCAAAATTGAAGACACCTGGTGCCACACTCTAATCAGCTAATTAACTCAAAACACCTGCAAAGAGCTTTTAATTGTCTCTCAGTCTAGTTCTGTAGGCTACACAATCACAGAGAAGACTGCTGACCTGTCAGTTGTCTCAAAGACGACCATTGACTTCTTGCACAAGGAGTGCAAGACACAAAAGGTCATTGCTAAAGAGACTGGCTGTTCACAGAGCTCTGTGTCCAAGCACATTAATAGAGAGGCGAAGGGAAGGAAAAGATGTGGTAGGAAAAAAGTGTACAAGCAATAGGGATAACCTCACCCTGGAGAGGATTGTGAAACAAAACCCATTCAAAAATGTGGGGTAGATTCACAAGAGTGGACTGCAGCTGGAGTCAGTGTTTCAAGAACAACCACGCACAGATATATGCAAGACATGGGTCATTCCGTGTGTCAAGCCACTCTTGAACAAGAGACAGCATCAGAAGTGTCTCGCCTGGGCTAAAGACTGGTCCAAAGAGTGGTCCAAACTTATGTTCTTTAAAGAAAAGTAAATTTTGCATGTCCTTTGGGGTATTGAGTGCTGTACATGCTCATACTTTTCATGTCCATATTTTTCAGTTGGCCAACATTTCTGGAAAGATTTTTTTTAAAATCGGTAATATTCTAATTTTCTGAGATACTGAATTTGGGATTTTTATTAGTTGTCAGTTATAACCATCCAAATTAAAGAAATAAACATTTGAAATATATCAGTATGTGTGTAATGAATGTAAATAATATACAAGTCTCCCTTTTTGAATGGAATTACTGATATAAATACATTTTTCCATGATATTCTAATTACCTGTAATATCAGAACAAATCACCTTCCTAGTTTTTAAAAGGGGTGATTTAACTGTTTAAGTGTGACTAGAGCTACCACTGCGGTAGTGAAGTGTTTTGGGTGACCAGAGCAAAAACATTGATGCTTCACGTCATGAGTGAAATGAACGACGTGAGCTACAGACAGCGTTGCCATTGGGGTCTCCTTAGCTGTTTTATCTCTTTAGAAGCTGCCGGTCTGAACACACAGTAAGAGAAAGCTGAAGAAACTTACCTCTCCTCAGAGTTATACAGCCGAGCCAAACCAAAATCTGCCAACTTTATCTGACCACTGAAAGAGCAAGAAACAGAAACAACGAGAGGTCAGAGGATGACAGATGTTTCACATAAGCAGACTTTCCAAAGACAAGTAAGCCGTTCACCTGCCTGTTTTTTGTAATTATTAACACTCCATATGTCAGAGATGCAGACAACAAAATACACAGTTTGTATTATATCTAAACAAACTATTACAGTATCAAAAACAAAAAATATAAATCTGTATAGAATCCATGCTTTTTTACAGGGTCTTTTGACCAGGTTCTGCTAAATGCTGTGTTAAATCCCACTGAACAAAGCAACACTGAATGGCTGTGATAAACGATGAGACTATTTTGAGTGTGAGAGTATGCTTGTTCATGCATTTAACCTCTCACAACAACATGTGAAGGGTATACAAAAGATTTATTAATGTATGACTACAGCTGCATTCTTCCCCACACTGTGATCCTCAGCACCCCCAAGTGTTAAATCTAGATATGACACTCTGCCTGGTAGAGTATTTGAAATCACAATAGGGTTGTATTATTCTTTTTTCAAGTAGAATTTTTTGCCTTTTTTATGGCTTTATTTGTTAAAAAAAAAGTCAAGATGGTTATTCCCCAACGCCACCCCATGTCCCTCCCCCACTTATTTCCTGACCAAGACCAGGTTCAAACCTGGGCCCTGATGGACACTTGCCTATTCATGGTACAAGTGCTGTAACCACTGTGCCACAGCACTCCCCCCAGTTTTATTATTTAGTAAAAACAAACAATCACTGTCACAAACAGTGAAATAGCTTAGTGAAATGAATTTGTTTCAGTGTGGTACCTGTTGTTCAGTAGTATGTTGGAGCACTTGATGTCTCTGTGCAGGAAGTTCTTCTTGTGGCAGTAGTCCAGGCCCTCCATGAGCTGCCTCATGAAGCTGCGGATGTGCTCGTGGGAGAAGGTCACCAGGCCCGACTCCAGCAGCCCCATCAGGTCATGGTCCATGTACTCAAACACCAGGTAAAAGGCACCTGTATACACACACACACAATGGCAAAGTCATATTAAGTGGGAAAGACAGACAAGACAGAACACAAGGAACTGTTGAAAGTAGAATATGCTCCACAATAAACAGAATAGAACAGAACGGAATAGAACTTTATTAATGCCTTGGGAGGTCCCTTCAGGGAAATTGGGATTTCATTATGATAAATACAGACCTATTAAGACTTCAGAGAAATACAAGGTACGGATAATTGCTTACACATAAATGTTCAAATCAAGTTTGCTTACATTATCCCATATCACAACTAGGGAAAAATTACAATCTGCCCAAGTTTCCTGTGGTCACCAATCTGACCCTCACACACACACCAGCCTTTAATGGAGGTCACAAAGGCACTGGCAGACACACACACCTTTGTCCTTTTTGAAGTCCAGGGCGTCCTGCTTGTCTGTGACGATCTCCTTCATGTTGACCACGCTGCGGTGGTTGAGCTGCCGGAGGATCTTGATCTCGCGGATGGCAGTGATGGGGAAGCCCTCCTTCTCATTGTCCAGACGCACCTTCTTCAGGGCCACAAGCTCCCCTGAGTGGGTGGACACACACACACACACACACACACACACACACACAAAAACACACAATCAGTAAACAAAAACATATATGCATCACATACAAATGAATTCAGATTGAACATAAAGAGTGTTCTCTATGTCAGGTACAAAACATTGCCTTCATACATGTAGGACTTAACGGCACAAACATACACACCTGTATCCTTGTCCTTGGCTTTGTACACCTGGCCGTAGGTGCCTTCTCCAATGATGCCGATGATGTCGAACTTGTCCACACAGCGCTTGCCCCAGTCGCTCTGGGTCTGCATTCGCTCACCATACCGTGGACAGCAGAACCTGCACAGATCATGCCAGAGGACGGAATTAAAGGCTGTGGACAGGTAGTGCCTTTATGGCTACCAACACACCTGTATAAATACGTGTTTCAACAAAAAAAATCCTTGAACTTTGAGATGCCACCAAGGCGTGACCCCGAATTCTTTTCTGCGAATCGTACCATGAAAGTCGTAAAAGGTACAGCCCACATATTTACACACTACGACTTACTAATTCCAAAATTGTCAGGTTAGAGCGTTGGAGCAGAGCATAATTAGACCCATGATCAAATTTAATACAAGACTTTTCAGGGGTATTAAATGAAGACTTGTCCACACAGGGCAAATGCATGTACACATGCAGGGGGACAGGTTGAGTAAGCAGTACACATTACAAAATGCTCTCGTCATCAGCCAGGAAGTACACTAGAGGGGACACAAGCTGCCATTTCAATCTGTAGGGAGTAGGGAGGACACAGAGGTGGAATGACATCCTGTCTGCAATTTCTGATTCTGGTTCTTGTGTGGTCACAGCCTTAAGAAAAAGTAGGCCAACCTCTGGAGGGATGGTTAAAAAAGAAAACAATGTAATTTACTGACACAGCATTGAGAGCCTATTTAAAAAAACACTAAAGGAAATCGGTCAAGGGAATAAGGAGGAAATTGGCAGTTGTGGGAGGAAATTAAAGCGATGAAATTCTAGGGAAAAAAGGAAAGTGATAACTCATGCCACTCAAAATAAGCCTCAACGTAATGGGCTGAACTTTCCATCACAAACATTAATATATACACAAACCATCTTCAGTACCTCAAAACCATCT
Source organism: Setipinna tenuifilis (assembly GCA_030347295.1). NCBI lineage: Eukaryota > Metazoa > Chordata > Actinopteri > Clupeiformes > Engraulidae > Setipinna > Setipinna tenuifilis. Next base: position 25,625,668 of record CM059266.1, on the reverse strand, counting down.
TCAAAATACCACAAAACCATTTGCAGAATCCATGCAGGAAATCATAACCCAAAAATCTTTTTAATAGACTAAGACCTCAACACCACTTGTAGCTGTAACAGCTTGCAGCAGACATTGTAGGTTCTCATCACTGACTCTGAGGCTGCAAATTTTAAGTCTTTGTGAGCCACATAGAGATAACTACATATACAGTTAGTGTCATCATAGCAGTGCAAGATGATGTCGCAGGATGTTGCAGCTACCAGAATCCATGACACGGCAGGATTCTAACCACCTAACCAGAGGAGCATTCCACAAGTGCTAAGCAGCCAAGAGATAAATGAATACGCTCACACAACATTTGGAGCAACAACAACTGAGGCATTCATGACAGAAATGCTATGAAAATAAATGACCTATGAAATGGTGACATATTTGCAATGACCTTATATTTAGCTAAACCTCTTTTGATACCTTTTCTAGACCCTGAAGAAACATTCTTCTGGCAAACCATTTGATTCAAGCAACAGCCCACTACCAGTTTTTGCACATTATCTTGCATATTGCCCTTAATTACCTTAAAACATGAATTTCATGATAAAACCTACTAAATCTTGGGTTTATCCTGCCATCGAATAAGGAACGATTGAGATAATGTAAGTGTAATGTAGTGTAACAAACCCTACTAACAATCATGAGTCATCAGTTATTCTCATATTTAAAATTATTTAAGGCAATATTAATTTGTTGCTTATTCTGCTAAAACAAGCAAACACACATTAAATGGCCTGGACGTGAATGTGTGACTGATATGCAGTGCTCATCCTGCGGCCTAACACCCCCCACAAACCACAGTTAAGAGTTTAACTGCATTCTATGCAGACAACCACAGTGACCTGCCCAACGGCAATACCAACATCATCAAATTCACTCACAAGCCAAGGTGAAAACTGAGATACGAGAATGAAAACTGAGAACGAAACTGAGATAAAAACTATCTGCATTAGAACATACCGTATCAGCCATGACAGGGCATAATACATGAAGGCCATTATAAACTAGCCTGGAAACCCAGCTGCTCTTACTACACTTCATTTTGTACAGATTGTCTGGCCGTGCTGTAATGTTTTCTTATTGGAGGTGTAGGCTCTGCTTAAGTCTAAAACGATTGGATGTGCCTTTACCCAATTGCCAACGTCAGCAACTAGCCTGGCTTAGGCCTGCCTACACAATTCAAATGTAGAATCCATCCCTCTCTGTTTACTGATTGGTCAGGCAAGATTCTGCCTGAGACAACCATGTCAATGGAACCACAGCCAGACCCTCTGTAGTACAAGGAGCTGGTTTACCATGCCAATTTAAACATACCACACAAAAACATAATGCATCATTAGACCACTATTTTCGCACTGTTCCTTCGATAAACAACAAAAAACTGTACAAGGGGTTTAAAATGTTTACTTATATGTGAATGGTCAACTGCTGTTTATAAAGTGCTTTAGAAATACATTGACAAAGTGCTGATATATATCCCTTTTCCTGGTCAGATGTCGATAATACACAGGTACAACAGACGAGACGGGCACTTACTTTGGTCTCTTCTTGTAGGTTGGCTGCACAGGGGGCGGGGCCTGTTGCGGGGGTGACTGAGGGGGGGAGGAGTCTCCTCCGGGCTGTGTGGGGGGCAGGGGCAGGTCGCTGAGGAGCGAGCGAGGCCGCGTCTCCCTGTCCTTCTCCCGGCGGGACGAGCGCTGAGGAGGGGTGCTCTTCTTTGGGCTGAGAAAGAGAGACAGCGTGGGGACAACCGGTCAGGCTCCTCTGGACATCACTTATGTCACTACTCTTGTCACCTTCATTACTTCCCAGAACACATTTCAGTCACAAAACACAATGTGCACAACATGAACATTGAATAGCTGGATGAATCACCAGCATCCTTGTTTCTGTCGTCTTACAGTTGAATGCTCCTCCAGTTTGGGTCCTGTTAGATTACTTGGTGTGTCACTACTAGCTTCTTTGGACACAAAGACAGCCTTCAGGCTCAACCACATTTTGCAGACCATGTTTCAGTCAAAAAACTAGATGTGTATGACAAGAATAACTAGATGAACTGGAAGCATCCCTGTCCCTGTGTTCTCACAGTCTACGGTTTATTCAATTACTGTGTCGCATACAGATGACATGGTTTGTCTAAACATCCTGCGTGGCCATTTTGCATTGCATAACTTCTTAAACATCAACGTATCTGTTAGAGGTTTAGGACCTTCTGTCAATGTCAAACATTTAAATAATGGTGTGTTTGTGACTAAGGAGGAAATTTAGAAACGATCATGCAAACTACTGCTTGGCCTCTCTATGGCACACAGTTATCACATCCCACACACTATTTAAATCCTGTTTAGGGAACTCATAGTGGTAGGAGCAGTTTAAAGCCTTGTCCAAACATGCATGGACATTTTTAGAGCAGACTTAGTAGGGCCCTATAGATTCCGCGCTGCAGAAAAAAAAACTGCTGGAATTACGGACAGAAAGTCAACCTAGACTTTTAAAAGCACAGTAGCCAATCTCCTGAGTACACCGATCAGACATTTTAGTTTGACATAACCGTTTAATGATAAAATTAATTTAAAAATAGATCTATAAAAGTAAGATCCAACACACAACCTACCAAAACTGAAGCTTAAATTTGGGCAGGAAAGGGAGGCAGGCACACTGGGGGACAGGCACACAGTATTTTCAGGGACCCTTCCCACCCAGAACACTGGCTCTTTGGGCTCCCTGGACAGGCGTTTCAGGACAATAAAAGCAAGAGCCAACAGGCAATAACTGCAGACTGTGATCGTGGAATACTTGATGTGTTGCACATTTTTCTTATTTGAATTTTAACCTTTTAGTAACCTGACACTTTAGGGTTTTACTTTTTGAAATTATTTTTATGCTCATCCACTTTTGAAATCTGTTGTACTCGTACAATGACAATAAAGGAATTCTGATTCTGCATGGGGCACACAGATGAAGGGACCAATGTATGGTTTTTTGCCATGGTTATTCTCACTTATGGGGGCCAATGAAATGGATCTCCATGGTGCATCATCAGAGCTCCACTTCCCCACCTCTTCTAAATGTGCTCTAATTGGTCAGTTAGCTTATTCTGTTCTGATGAATCATGTCCTCTGAAAGACCCAAAAGCGACATTTAGACTGAGGAAACAGAAAATGGACAAGCCTAGGACTGTGGTCAGGACTGTGGTGTCATCTTGTAAAAAGAACGAATGCTAATAGGAAACTAGAGAAAAGTACAGAAAAGTGTTTTCTATGGCAGATGGTTGCTGTGCTGTGTAGTACGAGCTTTTTACTAACTGTTTTGTATGTACAAAAGCTACCGCCTCCCCACAGCACAGTAACAGAAATGGGAAGAACGGGATGTGTTGGCACTGAAACACTGAAGAACAGTGTGTTGGCACTGAAATGTCATTTTTCAGTGCGGATGCTCATCTGGTTTATCATTCCAGTCGTATATATATTGTTAGTCATCGATATTAATGTAGCTCTTGGTGTAAAGGGACTTTTAGGGACTGTTATGGTATGAAGTGTCCAGTGCTTACTGTATCTACTGTACTACAATCAGAGCCTCTGTTAGCACTACAAGACAGATAAGAGCACACACCTGCTGCTTCAGCACCTGATATGAGCACAAACAGTCCCTAATTCCACCCAGTCTTAGCAACGGCAGTCACTGACCCTGCCTCAGTGGGCCTGAATCCCACACCCTGCCCCCACGCGGCTACACTAAATGTAACCAGGCATTACCCAGGAAGTCTCTCAGTGACCAGAGGTGTCTATCCCGGCTTCAGAAACTCTGCCAAGTACTCCTACTGCCTGTTCATGTAACAAAGATAATTTTACTAAGTAGTTCATCCACCTGTCTAATGATCGGTGTGCTTTCTAAATAACAGCTAGTCCAGGAAACGGTTGGGACAAATATACAGCAGGGCTTCTGAAGCCCAGCTCGACATCTGACGACCCCTTTTAGATACAGTTCGTGATTTAAGTGGCAGTCATGGTGTGTATGCGAAATCTGAAATGTCTGTGTTCTGTGGTGGCCACTAAACAACTAAAAAAATTAGCAATCAGAATAAAGGGCAGGAGCTTAGCCAATGAGAATAACAATCCATCTAGCCTATCCACTGTGTTCATGCTGAGTATCCGACTGCAGCTTTATATTCCTGCTACACAAACTGTGATAATGTCCTTTGTAAGAGATGTGTTGTCAAGTCAGCAGAGCAGGTGTGTTTTTTAGGTCAGGTCTTAAATTCTTAGAGAAGAACACCTTCTTCAATAGATGCGCAGAAACAAGAGCAACAGGTGGACATCTATATGTTTTGTTGTACAACTGCAAAGGGCTGATTTTGCACTCCGTGTTTAGCCTATTTTTTTTACTGCTGGGTGAGCTGTAAGTATTCCTGTATTAATGACTGCACACACCAGGAAATGATGTCATAGCAAACTGCACCTTTAAGGTGTGACTGGCCCAGTACATGTCCATGCTTGTGCTTACCTGTCCCTGATCTCCCCCAGGAGCATCGGAGGCAGCGGGAGCGGCGGCAATGTGGAGGTCTTCATTGGCAGAGCCTTGTGGGCAGGGCTGCGCGTGTGGCTCTGATTGGCTGGTGACCTAGGCCGGACCTTGGCCTGGGCGATTATGGAGGAAGTGGCCGGAGACGGTGGCAGAGGAGGAGGGGAGGTGAGGGGCAGCGGCGGTGGGGAGGTGAGGGGCAGCGGGGGAGGAGGCGAAGGCAGAGGGGGTGGCGGGGCCGCGTTCTCCTTCCCGATCGTGGCGTCGGCCGGGCCGTCAGGCGGTGGCGGCGGAGGGGGTTCGGCGGGTGGTGCCGTGGCTCTCTCCACGGGGTTGGGGGTGCGGTCCGACATCTCCACGTCGTGGTCGCGGAGCCGCGAGGAGGGTGTCGTGGGTGTGGCCGTACGCCGGGAAGGGGAGGAGCCGCGGGAGGCAGCCAATGAGGCGGCTTGGCGCTCCTTCTTGCGGCGGCTGAGCTCCGCCCCCAGGCTGGAGGCGATTGGCAGGCGTGAGGAGGAAGGGGAGCGGCTGGTTGGCCGGCTGCTGTGCGAGCCGCTGGCCACGGCTGACGAGCGCTTCTTGCTGCGCGAGCGAGAGGAGGAACGGCGGGAGGAGTACGGGGGAGATCGCGTCCGGGAGCGAGCAGAACGCCTAGATGGGAGGAGGAGAAATCAAAGTTAGATGTAAGACAGAGACATTCATCAAGGTTACAGGTGCTTTCAATAAAACATGTATAGCCAGTCATCATAAAATGGCCCCAATATGTCACCAGAGATTAAGGAAACACAACATGTTAAATTCGAATACCACTGACAACAATAGTACACACAGAGTACTACTATTTTAACACTTCATCTACAGCTCTTAAATTCTGGTTATAATTGGATTTTATGCCCATTATCTCTAGAGGGGGAGTAGCACTTTACAGTATTTTGCATTTAGTCACAGTACATGTACAGCCACAATCCTACATATAATAAAATATTCTACTGAAAGGTATTAACAGCAAGATACCATAGGCCACATTCTAAATAGAAGCTGAAACAAATCAACTCTGACCACAGCCATCATTACAGACAAAAGCACATTAGCATGTACAAATCTGTATTTGTAAATATTTGGCTGATAAGTTTACAACTTTAAAAAAAAAAAAAAGCAATTTCCTTCAATTTTTTCTTAATCCACAAAATGGAGGTTCCTCTTCAACACACAAAGTAGCGCACACAGTTCATTCTATTAAGTCAATTGTGATTATTTTTTCAGAGCGAACAAATGATGAAACATATGTGTAATTTCAAGATGAGAGTGCAAAAAGGGGAAACGGAGTAGAAAAAAAGAGACACCAACAGAGAGGAGCTGGGCTGAAGCCTAACAGCTGAAGCCTCCTTCATCTCATCCTGCCCACTCGTTATAGTCACCCGAATAAATCAACTAACTGGATTAGTCTCACGCCATCTTGGGATATGGTCAAGACATTTTTCAGCATCGAGGCTACTCACATACTATCACAAGGGCACTATCTTAGGGCTAAACCTGGCAGACATGCAGTCAGGTGCACTGGTGGTCACATAATAGGGCATGTGTGTCCACCCAAGGTCACACAGCAGGAAACAATACAACTCTCTGTTTAAGCATGGATCACATACGCAGGACACTGCTCTTTAAGCTCTCCCACACTACCCTGTCACAATATATAGTCATACTTAAGTTCTCAAAACTTTCAGCAGTTCCTGTGTCACTATGTCATTCAGATGTTACATAACTGTTATGACAGTACTTAAAATGTCCAAAGTGAAATATGATAAATGTTAGTCAACAGCTATTTGGAAGTCAGTCTATCTTTATTTTAGCTTTGTGTATGATTGAACCATTGTCTGTTGGAGTTCCATAGTTCTGCACCGTGTTAGGCCTTCATACATGTGAGGAGTGTGTCACTGTTGCACCACTGATGTTTAAGTATAGGACAGGATTCCAGGTGGCCCAGCGCATTAACAACAATTCAAATTTGAATAATTTCTTGAAATACAATAATCCTCTCTAAACAGTTGCTGAACATAGGACATATCCAAGTTCCTTTGCCAAGTGTCCACCGTAGAACAGGCCAAAACATCTCCCAACATCTGACCTATGAACTGAGCTCAGAATGTCTACTCTGGTCATGCCAATGGCCACCCAAAACTGCACAGCAATGAATCAGAAGCTACTGTAAAATACTGACTTTTTTTGTTGTTTTCCGCTCAGGAGTGACTGTAACACTTAATTTCAGCCTAGGGATTAATAAAGTATTGTGAACGGTTTTTACTGCACTGCTTTAAAAGTCTTTCATATTCAAATTGATTTTTGTGGTTTTTGAAGTGAGTATAAAGCCACTTGTCAAGAATACACGGTTCTTATGACTAGGTGCACTTTCAATTACTTTTTTTTACCCAACAGACAGAACAGGGATGTGTAGGTCTACTACTGTGAAATCATGAGGAAGAATGCACAAGTAACAACAGAAACAAATCGTTTTACAAAAAATTCCAAAGCAATTATCCACTCAAACAAAGCAGCAGAGTTGTGACTCCCACACAGTCAGGCCTAATTAAACGCTGTCTTTTTAACTCCCCCTTAAAAGTGTTCACAGTTCAGTGCGCAGTCCAATGTAAAGCAAACACATCTTGTGTGGATAAAAAAAAAAAAAAGAAGAAAAACAAGCAAATGTGCAGGGGGTGATGAACTCCTACCAAAGAAATGTCACTGCTCAGCAAAGAGCCTTCAAGTCATTCATATTCCGCCATGTCAGAGAAACGTTTCCTCAGCAGAAGACTTCCTTTCCTATGCAACAGGCTCCTCCTCCCAGGAGCACAAGTTTACCATGAAGCACTAACCACCAAGACTTTCTCTCTCGCCACACAACCACTATGTTTTAATGACACAGAAAGAGAGAGCTATGCCACAGCAGTGAAGATTCTAACCTGTTGACACTGGAAACACTGTTGATTGAAATCACAAAGTAATATCACAGATAACAGAAGATTTAAAAAATTCTAACAGCCTCTTGTTTCAATATAAGGCCTTTCTGTGATTGAGTGTTGCACACAGCCAAAGTCATAAGAGAGAGGTCGCCATTAACGAATACCACAATTAGCCTATATAGTATAACCTCCAACTAATGGCTGTAAGAACAAATTAAGACTGGTAGTACATTTCCACAACATTCTTCGCTTGATAAAGAGTCAGAATGATTTACTATGAACGGAGTATTTTACATATAAATACAGTACCGTACAGGCCTGCGTAATGCCAACAGCATATTATCACTATGGGCCAAGACATTAAGGGGACTTACTCCCTTTTAAACAGACTTTCAAATGTCACTTAAGCGAATGTTGGTCATGCTTATCCATGTATAAAAAATAGCTAGTGTTTTCTTCTGTTATTTCAGGGAACCTGCATTAAAAGTCAAAGAAAGCCAGTATGACATTCCATACACACAAAGCAACTTCACACTGTAACAGCATCATTCAATGCCAAAGTCAGACCTTGTTTAACCTTCACAAAAACTGACCAAGGTCAAATGGGCAGTGAAAGTACATAAGGCTGAACAATCTTATATATCAAGTTTGTCGAAGATTAAAAAAGTGTCAGGTATGAAATCCATATGACATCAGTCATGAGACACCCAATTTAAAAGTCTTAACGGCTAGAAAGATTGCACCCAGTACAACCAGTTCTCCAGCTGACAGAACCACAAAAGGAGGTACACCTAAAAACGTAGATGTTTGCTTAAGAAAACATTTCATATTCATCATACAGGCCTAAGTACTATATCCCTGTGTTTTCAGTGAGGGGGCTGAATTTGAGACTTGCTTTTGATGTTAACCCCTTAGCTTGTTGTAAAAGATCACTACGTGAAACATTTCAGAAAAGTGTAAAAGGGTAAAAAGTCGCAACAGAAAGAGTGCAAGAAAGGAAGAAGCAAAAGAATGAATAAAAAGAGGACAGAAGGAAAAGAGAGTTTAGAATCTATTGGTACCCACATAACTTCATAGATCATGTTATCACCTTTGTTGTGTTTAAGGTTCCCTTATTGTACCTCAGAAGCAGAAAGAAAGTAAAAGTACGTAATGTGACATGACTAAGTGAAATTCACTGTATCAACTGGGGTGTTCTATGGCAGCCATTGCAATAAATTACATGTCTAATATCCACTTTACCCTTTTAGCATGAGTGAAAAGTACTTTCACAAACCACTGCAGGACACTGTAAAACACCTTTAAAAAGTTTCCTTTTCACCGCAGTCTTATTATATTAATGCTCAAAAATGAACTAGGTTAATACATGGTGGACCATCTAGACCTTTCTGTGATATTTGCAGTGGAGCAAACAACGACCCGTGGCACTTCTTCCCTACCCTTAGTACAGCACAACCTCAAAAAACACAATTCTGGCAAAAGCCGCTTCTTCACAGCACCAAGGTCAATGACAACCATTAGCAAGGCCTTGTTCCATATTTGGCTTCAGCCTGGCCTGGATGTGGAGACACTTATCAGGCATTTCACACATCGTGTCATGAAGCAAGACCGAGTGTGAAGAGACATAAGAGAGCCATTCTCTCTGTACAGCTAGGCCTCAGTGCTCTGAGGCAGGAGAAGGGGTTAGATTTAGGGGGTGGGGCAAGCACAGCATAACATCTGCACAGCCCAAAGCACAGTAGGCCAGTAAGCATGCAAGCAAAGCATGTACTAGTCCCCACAGAAGTGTGCTACTGCATTCATGGTCACCCAAAACAGGCTAGGTGGAACATCAAATGACCAGGATAACATGTGCACACAAGTGATTACATGTGTCACCTTAAAAGACACACACATGACTGTAGCCAAGTCATGACAACTGCAAATTAACCACATTAAACAGCTGAATCATATTAAACAACTTAAGAAGTGATGCGCAATATACATCATAGCATGTATGTCTAAGACAGCGTTAGTACACTCACCTAGACATGGGACTTGCACTTGAGGACCTCCGGTTGCCATAGGGGCTGACCGACATCCGTTTCCGTGATGAGTAGGGGCTGGTGTCCCTCTCGTAGCTGGAGGATCTGTGCCTAGATCCATAGGGGCTGTCTGAGCGCTGCCTGCTCCTTCTCACCGACTCCCGGTACGGGCTAGGGCTCTGAACCCTGCGCCGCGATGAGTAAATGTCCTCTACATCTGCCCCATAGATCCCCATCACCACGGGACTGTCCCCTCTTCGAGGACTGGGAGATAAAGTCGAGCCAGAGGTCTGCTGTCTGCGACGCGGGCTGCTCCGGGATGAGGCCTTGATCTTTGGGCTGGACTTGTGACTCTTGGAGGACTTGCGATGGCTCCTGTCCGAGCGCTCCCCTTTGGAGGAGCTGCTGCCCTGGCTCCGGCTCTCCCGATGTTGTTTGTCTTTGCGAGTTTTAGACCGGCTCCCGTCTTTGTTCCGCGATGAGGAAGTGCTACTCCCCAGGCCAAGCCCTGGCTGGATTGCAGAGGATGGAGAGTCCCCGCTGCGTTTCACGACACCTGGCTCCTGTCTATTCAGTCCTGGCACGGAGGAGAGCTTTTCCTTGCTCTTTCCCTCCCTCTCCCGGTCTCGCTCCTTGCTGCTCTTCTTTTTCGAGTTCCCTCCCCCGTCCACCAGCTCCCTCACTCTGTGCGGGTCCTTGTTTTTTTTGCGGGAATGCCGGTGTTTATGAGACCGGCTCTCTCTTGACCCGTCTGCCCCACCACCGTTATCACCCCTGCAGTAATCCGACGACTCTGACCGCTCATCATCTCTCCGCTCAGCCGCTCTGGCCGGTGGATCTGAGAAGGTGTCGGAATCGGAGCTTATGTCGTCATACTCCACTAGTGGCTTGATGGCGCCGACTGCAGGTGGCGGCGCATGACTCGGTTCAGTGAAAACCGTGGCCTCTGCTGACGCCGCTGAGGACTCACGGCCGTGCTTCGACGATTTATGCCGTTTGTGCTTAGACGTCAAGCCAGACGACGAGCCCGGAGATCTGGACTGAGGTTTCCCGTCTTTACTGGTCATGTTAGCTGAAGAGCTGTGACGCGACCCTGAGGTTTGGTGAGGCCCACTGTTGGCGCTTGTAGCAGGTTGCAGGGGTTGCCCAGAGACGCTAGTGCTGCTGGATTCTGGCTTTCTCTTGGTCCCATGTTGTCGGTCTGATCCAGGCATTCCTCACGTCAGCAGCGGTCCTTCTCCCAGCCTCGGACCTCTGTATCGAAGACAATACATTAACGCTGAATAGAAATCTTAAAGAAAAAACATCCGGTAAAAGTATGGAAACAGTTGTACAAGCAAAAGCACTAAACAAACATCGAATCAAGTCTGCCCACGTTGTCCTCAAGGTTTATCCCCAGCTCATTCCAGTCAGGTCAAGAGGCAATTCTTTAGATATGAAAAATGTGTTCGTAATAAAAAAAAGTCGTTGATCAATGCCTCTCCGACAGGCTTGTATGAAGAACTTAAACAAAATCCCAAGACGAGTATTTCACTGCTCTCTCTCCCCTTGTGTGTAATTTAGCCAGCTAGCCAATGCTACAAAGCTAGCTAGCTAGCTAGCAGTTTTTCGTCAAAACAAAAAGGAAAAAGATTGAAGTCGCCCACTGAGTTGGCTTTCCATGCCCGACATATGGCATTAGATAAGTTATTTTAGATCCACAATTTCACTGCCTTTGATTTCAGAAACAAGTATAGTCCGTTATCAACGGGATATATTCTCTCTCAAACTAAAAAAAACTTGACCCCGTTGGTAGCTACTGTTTACATGTTCGCTTTAATATGCCAGTTTATCTCTTTGTAGTTTTGGTATTGATTAGAAATTATCATATATTCATGTGCAGAATATGTTCCAGTTTATTTTTCGTGGCTCAGGGGAGCAACCCGGCCTAGTTTAAGGGCGATGTTAATGGATTTCAAAACATCCACAGCCCCGGTTATACGACCAAGCTATAGCGGCCATTGTGCCTAGTATTATGGGAACCAAAGTAATCGACTCCTTCAAAACTCCTCCGGTAGGAGGAGCTACAGCCACAGAGCTAAGCTAGACAGAGCGGATTTGGCCTGTGTTAACAGCACCGGCTCCCTCAACACCAATGAAAATAAGGTTGCTGAAATGCCTCGTCACTGGCATATCATCTCCAAAAAGGTACCGTCATTGGCCTCTTCTGGGTAAATCAAGATGGCTCTTCTTGTACAGAATTCAGAATACTGCTCAGTGTAGAATTATCCGATTCAGAACAGTGCACTCTGATCTTCTCTCTACATTTCTTTGTCATCCGAGCTGTCACTCCATCAGGTAACTGAGCGACAGCCTATCCGATGTGAACCTCGAATCCCGCCCATGGACCGCCGCAGTTGCTTCTGCTCACCTGAGGAGGGCCTGAAAATATGTACTACGTTCAACTTTTGAATATCAGCCAAAGTAATAAACTTTCCAAAAAAGAAACCAATTTCACCCAGTTACATTCCACCAAGATAAAAGAAAACGCGATCGACGTATAAATTTGTATTACTTTTATTGTGGAAAATTATCATAACCACACCATTCCCCTCAAAACATACTTTTAGACGTTTTTATCTAATAAATGAAGCGATTGAGATGGTACAGCCAGATCAGACACAGAGAGATTTCGTCCATTGGTCTACTGTAATCGAGAAATCACTTTCTTCCGTCTAGTTAACTGACATTGCCCATCTAAGGTTCTGCGGACGTTCTATCCCCCAATAATATTTAACCGAAAACTAGTCTCTATTAATCAATTGTGTATTATCAAGTCGTGAAGTTACACACACCTACATTGCACCCCGTGATAAACTGCGCGTGGAGACCCAGAGAGCTATGCGAATGCCGAACTAGATAACGTTAGCTAACTTTAGCAAGATGTTAGCAACTCCTGTTGTTACGTAGCTAACTCGTTACCTTCCGCCATTCTGAAAGGGAAAAAAAGAGTCTGGGAGTAATCAACCAGCAACCCTTCCAAAAACAGCAAAATCTTCGACACAAGTCAGACTCAAGTTAGGAAACTGAAAACAAACGTGGATCCGTGATACATGACGATGGGGTAGTTCCAACAGCCTCGTTAACGTTAGCAAGCTAGCGAATCCGTGGTACCGCGGCTTATTCAGCTAGCTGAGTTACAGTAAATTAGATAATGCCTAGGAATGAAATCACAGCTGTAGAGTTCACCTTCATTAGTCTTCATCAGTAAAGATGTGACGAAATGCTGTACGAAAGGCAGCAGTTTTACGAAAGAACGCTATGTACAACAAAATAGTTAGCAAGCACTGGCAACATCCATATTTTCCTGAGCATCCTGTCGTCGCAGAGTTGTGTCGTACAATTCAAGGCGACAGCTGGAAAATTCGTGCGCAGCTCACTGCGCAACTTATCAGATAACACAGTGGAAGCTACTGCTATTTCGAAATAGGCTATTTTATGAGAGCATGTTTTTTGTATGTGTCCCTAAAACAGACCAAGTTATAAAGTAACTGGATCTGGTCATGTACTTCGGTGGGTATAGAATTAAGACCGGAATGGCTTTCTTTAAGTGAAAGTTAATAAGTCTAGAAATCTACCTGGAAGATATCAAGGACCAAAATGAGTCAACAAGATACCTGATATTACGTCGCACACATTAACAGTTACCTCTGTGATTTAAAATGTATCAGGCGGAAAACTCCAGGCTTATAGTATGATTGTGTTTGAACTTTTAATGTCTGAATAATTGTCCATCTTTTTTTTTTTAGTGTAGGCCTTCATTTCAGGTATGCACTAATCAGCATAGGAAAAGTTGTAGGCTATTTAAAACATATACAACATGTAAACATCTACATTAAACTTGTACTCAGTTACAGTTATATTATACATGCATTTGTATGTATTTTTATACATGAATGGGCAGTTAATCGCTGAGATTCAGAATGTATTAATTCAGAACAGCATATGAAATCAGTCATAAAATCCAAGACAACCTCACTGCCATTAGTCTTAAGACATGTGATTTTTATATTTAACTCGACTAGGCTTACTTACTGTCTTGATTAATAGCAAACGACAAAAACAAATACTTATTTACTTCCAGAATTATTAAGTGCATTGTTTTGCAATGTAAGTGATAAGCTATTGGATGGTTAAATTCCACTTGGATTGAATCAATCAACCCAATAATATAATAATAACAACAAGCTTGGGTGGCATGTTGTAACTGGCTTAGGCTATGATGAACTTAGTCTGATACTTTTGCATACAGTGTGTAAGGTCCACATGGCTGTTGTGGTCTATAGACCTTAATGGTGTCATTTAACTTGATGGCTTTAAATGAAAATGTGTTGTATTGTCAATATAATAGTCAAATTAAGATTGGGATGTCAGTGTAAACAGGTAGGTGGAGCCTATCAGAGCTCACGAAAGAGCTGTCTATAAATTTGAAGGGAAAAAAAGCCATATTCTGCCGTTTGTTGAGTGCCGGAGCAAATAACCTGACGTCCGAGGACCATGCTTCTTTTTTCCCGCTTTAATGACGTCAAAATAACAATCTTTTGATTGGACAAATGCGATTTGGGGGCGGTGTTACATCCAGGCGGAAGTGCAGGTTTCACGCCAGCAAGACAAAAGTTGTTGTTTTGTATCCAAATGTTGCGGTCAACTACCTTCCCAAAAGTAAACCTTTGCAAAGATACAATCGCAGGTGACTCACATTAAAGATGACGTTTACACAAAAAAGAATCACAGTCAGTAAAATACCTTCAAAAACTTAATTACCAAAGTAATAACAAAGTGACATTGTACATTGAGACTTATTTACAAAAAAAAAAGACGTTTCAGGCTATAGACTGAGTTACACTGCTGGCATCCAGCTATTAGGTCTAAAATTGTAATCAAGCGCAGATTCACATCGCCTATACCAATCGAGAGTGACTCATAACTAGGACTCAGGCCTCGTGTTTACCAGGCCCGATTTTGCGAGACAGTGGTAGCAATATTTATATGAGGCTTATTTTTTTCACCAAAACCAAAACTGTTTTTACCAGACGCACAATTTAAAGCTTGTTATCTGAGTCTGTGATTTATAAAGGCGCCGTATCTAAGTATAAGCAATGTTTCAAAATGACAGTCCCAATGACACAGATCATCTCAAAAACAAAACATTGGTAAAAGAGAAACTCTTAGTATACTATAATATCTACATATCGACATTGTATAATTGGTGTATTTTTTAAAGTGAAATTGCGGATAAGTAAATTGCCAAATGCGCTTTTAGATAAGGGGGGAGGACAGAGGAGGGGGGAGACAGCCAGGAGAGAGATAAGAACCGGGCTTGTCCATGGTTCGGGCTGCAACGACTCCTAGCCTTTGCAGCTAGCACGTTAGCCTCAGCCTTTGAGAAACAATGAATCACACATCCACGGCTGCCTACTCAACAGTAGTATGATCAGTTTGGATAGGATTGACAAGGAAAGCACGGACACCGACATATTTCTGTTCTTTTAACAACGGATTCGTTATCCTCCCCGCTTGAGTCGGGCAAAACCACCGTACGCGATGGGGAAGGAGGTGAACGGGGTCTCGCGGAGTCGGTTTGAGGTGAGTATTTTTTAATTATTAGGCTGATTGAATATGATTGACAGTTCATTTAAACGTCAACGTCGCAGTGAATGCAACGTTTGATGTGTTTCTTTAAAGGTTTCCTGACTATCTCGCATTGTTATTATCCTAGCTACGCAAAGCTATGGACGGCTACTGGGTTACCGAGTTTGTCAGCTTCCGCAGTCAGCGTTTAGGATTAGGTCAAATAGAATTTTCTGTTGTTTTCGTATTATGAAATGCGTAAAACACCTCTTTGCACGTCTGAGGCTGTAGAATGATGTTTCGTGTATTGAAATAAGGTTATCGTAGACCAGAATTAATCATCGAGCTTGGATAGGAAATGTTTAAAGGCTATTTTGTTTCATCCTCTTTGTGCCATCAAAACAAAGACAACAGAGTAGAGACATGTCTGCAATGAAATTTCTTCGGTTTGATACTGTTTAATATAGTCAGACCGCAATATTTTGGGCCTCCTGCATGGTTTTCGTTCGCCGAATAGGCTAATCTGACGGATTTGGGGACAGGGGCGGTTGTGTCTAATCATGGGACTGGTGTGGGCGCTTATGGCCGCTGCGACTGCAGGGCCCTGCGCCTGCCACTGCAACAAACTCGGCTAGTAGCCCAGAACACGGCCCCACTTTCAACTACCAATTTTTTATTTTCTAACGAGAGAATCGAATGGTTTACACGGCTATTTATTAATTTACTGAGAAAGTAACTCGGAAGTGGTTCAAGGGTGTGTTGACATTCGGGGTGTTTTTTCCTACCAAGGTTTATTTCTATTTGAACACGACAAAACTTTGCGTCGCTATAGGCTATCCTACAGTAAAGAATGGACCATACGGCCGATATTGTGTTTAATCATCAGAAACATGTCATTCCCTTACAGTTTGGATAAAAGCAGTATTTTGTGGCAGGGTAATGCTATGTGTACCCTTCACTGAGAGCTGGGTTGTTGTTTAATCCCTAGCTAGGCGGCGTGGGATTTGCGTGGTTTTATTTATTTTTAACGGTGCAACAGCTGACGGCATCGCAGATCCGGGCCTTAGCCTACCTTCTGGCCTGGAACCCGACAGCTGCGCCTGATACGTGATCAGTGCCTTATTAGCCAATAACAATGGGCGTTAATAGAATTTCGTCTGGGGGAAATCGTTCATTTGCATGCCAGTCATTTATTGCATTGGTTTAGCCCTGCGACGTTATCCTCGTCGGAGGTCGACGAAAATACTGAATCGACAACACACTGTTGTTTTCTGCGTCAGGACGGCATCATCAAAATATCTAACCGTGCCAATAATTGTGGGATAAAATTGATGAAACGGGAGCTTTACCCTTTTTTCATTTGGCACAGACCGAGACAGTTGTTGTGGTTTTGTTATGCCTCCGCGACAAGCCGACGCAGTGGTCGTCTGGACAGCAGGCACGTAGCGAGGCAACATACCAAACACGAAAAACCAGCACTGATATTGCAGTCCACATCTAAGAAACTGTTGCCACGAAAGCGTTCTTTTCTCAAACCCCTTAATATTTAACCAACTCTTCTGCTCATCAGTAGGGTAAATAGCCATTAAGGCTAATGGCGAATGGATGCTGATTGGGTTTGGCTAAGGTCCCACATTTTGAGTTTAGACGAGTAGCATTGCTGAATGATGAATTGGCACAGCAGAACATTGCCCCAAATTCGCGAGCCACTGGTTTTCCAAATCGGTAGCCTACTGACTATGGCATATGTCTGTGTTGTTTTTTTTGTGTGTGTATATGTGTGCGTGCGTGCTCAAGCCTCACTGTCGCCCCAATACGGTGTACTGTGTAGAGGACTAATGTACTATTGACCCAATGTCCAGTGGATTGTGTAATCATCCGACGGATGACAGGCATGTGATCATGTGCTAGACAAAACAGGGGTGGTACCTCTGACTGAGCTAGCGGCACAAGTGCCCCCGTGTTGCCATCCTGTCAATATTATGTCTGCAGTCTGCCCTGACCATGGCATTGTTATTATTTTCACCCATTCACCATCTCGGAAGAGCCAGGGGTATCGGTAGGGTTGAAAGTGTTGCTCCTCACATATATACGTTAAATGAGAGTCAGTTGACCTCATGTGACATGCATTAGAATAATCCAGTCGTCCATATACACCACTTACAGAGAAGCCCCCTCTCTGTTCTACACTGTAAGGGCTACTAGACATAACCTATAAATAATACAGTTCCAGGCTTACTGTTTTTTAGGAGAACAAAAAAAAAGTAATTTTTTTTGCCATGATGTTGCCTTTAGCCTTGACCTGTCCCCTATAATGGGTAGCACATGCTGCCAGCAATGGCAGTGGATTTATGTCTCTATGCAGCGTGTGACCCCTGCACCCCTGAGTAAGTCTAACACCATGTTGTATCCTGCTAAGAATTGAGGGGGAAATGGGTAAATGGAAATGCGTTTCGGATTCATTCCCAAGCCTTTGACTGTGTTGGGTACAGTGTCTGCACAGCACTGTGCTAAGGTCAGAGGTGTGGGAGTCAGTCAGGGCTGCACTGTACTGAACTTGTAGCCCAACAATAAATTGGAACTTCCCCAAAGGTGTACACTGGTTGTAATAAAATACCTATTTAATGTCACACCTGGACCATGGCATAATGTTGCATGGGGCTTGAGCATATTAGAAACAGCGCATGTGCGTGCGTGTGTGTAAAACTGTTTAGATGTCTGAGGCTATTTATGCACGTTATAGCTTGTTGCACAATTTGATGTGCAGAAAATAAACAAACCCAAAAAGCACTTGTCACATAAGGGATTGTTTGATGGTAAATGGGCAGTACAGTATAACAGTGGTCATATATCACACCTTTTCAACTTCTATCTTATATTGCGAAGAGTTTGTGAATTGACTTGTAATATCTGTGTGTGCGTGTGTGTGCGTGCACACATGGTGTTAAATGAACTTTGTGTGTCTTGTGGAGACACAAATGTTTTTGAGTACTAGAGTGATTTATGGTCTAAACAGAAATCAGTCACATAGTAAACAGGAAGTTTCATATGGGCTGTTTGGCTCTCTGACTGACTGACTGACTGACTGTCTGTCTGTCTGTCTGTCTGTCTGTCTGTCTGTCTGCCTGCCTGCCTGCCTGCCTGTCTCTCCTTCTGTCTGATTCCCTTTCTCTTTTTAATTCTGTCTGGGCCCTGTTTCATTACCTCGTTTAGTGTGTCTGGGTAATATAAAGTAAAAGGAAGCAGTAAACCTATTAGATAGAACAGCCCTGCAGCCTTGACTAGTAAGAGGGGAAGAACAGGTGGTAACAGAATTACACTCCCACCACATTTTTTGGTGCCAGTCAGCAATTAATGAACCAGTATTTAAGAACAATACATGTGTGTATGCTTTTGTACTTAAATGGCAACACAGAATGATCGCCCACAAAAAAAATGTTACCAAGCACTTGAATTGAAATTTTTAGTTATATCATTATGCCCTGCCAGGGGACTGCAGATGTGAATTAGCCTGAGGGTAACTTTGGTACAATGCAATGGCAACATTTATGTTTAAAATTGTACAGGGTCCCTAATAAATAAAATAAATTGCAAATTAAGTTACAATTTTTGTGTTGCCATTGAAAAACATGTAGGTACACACAGAGCTACCTTATTGTTTTTAAGTATTGGTTCCTTAATTGCTGGTACCAGAAAACGCAGGGGGAGTAAAACATCGTTACTCCATGATCTTTCCCAGAAGTAAACAGCCAGAGGGCTCCTCAGTTAGAAGGCTTACTGCTTACTCACAGGCAGCCTGCACAGGTGTGCCACTTACACACCCACCAAATTGAAAACTGTATTAGGGTTTAGAAATGTGTGAAATATATCAGAAAACTGTGTTTGAAAAGATGCAAAAATAAAACACTGCAGTCAGTTTCACGATGTTGTGGAGTTATACAGTTAACAGTGTTTGTACACTTTTCACAATTAGTCTTTGTAAGGCAGGACTAAAAAGTAATGAGGTGGTAATTAGTATAGTATAGCATTGCATGGAGCGTGCAGAAGGTACTGCTCTCACCACTTTGTGACCTAATTTGACCTTGTACCAACATTTATATTCACTCAAAACTGATGGGGTGATTAGTAGCAACTCTTTGGTATGAGGAACTTGGAGGAGACAATATTATTTTGACTTCACTGGGTCTTCAGTCATGTACTTGCACAAGGGGCCAGGTGTTCTTTCACAGACCACATACAAAACGTTCTTGCCTCCTCGTCCATGAGCACTTACATTGCATAAGAGCCTCTGTATACGCCTGTTTCATGACTTTTTTTATGGAGGGGTCCACTTCCCAGCCTTTAAATTCAGTCTTTTCCTATCAGTCACCATTCTCTGTCTGATTGTCTGTAATGCCATCATCTTTACCAGACCCAAGTCTTTCCACTGTTTTAGTCTCATGCTCTCTGTCTCTTTAACTCCCTCCACCCCCTCCTCTCTTCTCCAGCTGCTCTGTGATTGTGTTCAAATGTTGACCCTGCGTGAACTTTATGACACATTGTTGCCATCAATCACTGTTTGTGAAAACAACGCTGTTTGTCATACAGACACACACGCACAAACGCGCACACGCCTGCACACACACACACAAACACTCACAAACACACAAACACCACACTCTTGAATGTTGGCTATGAACAACAAACCCCTCAGTGTACGTAAACTTGAGGTTTGTACAGTGCCTGAACTGTGTTGATTGAGCAAATGTTTTCTCTCTCCCTCTCTCTCTCTGTCTCTCTCTCTTCCCCCCCCCCCCCATCCCCCTCAGATGTTCTCAAACAGCGATGAGGCTGTGATCAATAAGAAGCTGCCCAAGGAGCTGTTGCTAAGGTGAGGGGATTGAGCATGTGCAGTGCAGTAGGCTGGTGTTTCTCAGGTTGCCCATTTGGCTCTGCCATTGTGGCTCTCTTTCACGGACTCCTCTGTTTTATGTATAGAACACACACAAGACATCATGTGGTGTGTTTTGTATGTATAGACGAGACACACACACACACACACACACACACACACACACACAAAACACCCTGTGGTGTGTTACAGCAGTTTTTATCGTCTAACTGATCTGTCTCGCACACCTGTTACTCGAGCAGCCCCCTTGTCCAAAAAGGATCCTAATCTAGCTGACACAGTGACCTGATCGATGGAACAAGCCAGGGGCAATGTCTCCTTTTCATACTGCTCAGTGCATCTCACTCTGGCTCTCAGTCACACACACACACACACACACACACACACACACACACACACACACGCACACTTCAAGCACAAACATCTCTTGGGGAGTTTATTATGTAGTCCGGATGGTGGCAATATGGCTTATAAAACACTGAAATTGATTGTGAAGAGAGCAGCACAGAGGACGTGAGCAAACAGTAAATGAAGGCCGTAACTCAAGCCTGGGCCTCGACTGCGGCGTGCGTGCGATCCTAGGTGCTGACGCTGCGGGGACCTTGGCCATGGTGCGTGGGCCTGATTTACACTTGATGAAAAAGGGCCCCCATTGGCTGCCTTGCCTCTCTAACATCAGCACTCAATCACTGCTGTGCACACAGAAGAAACAAACACACTCTCTCTCTCTCTCACACACACACACAAACATCAACATAGTCTGGCTTTTTGTATTTCTCTATTTGCCTAGCTGCCTTTTTGTATTTCTCTATCTGCCTAGTTTGTAATTTGTAATTCCTGATTATCTGTCCCTGATTATCCATGGTAAAACAGGAATTCTGATGTGTTATGGTTTGTCTTTCAGAATTTTCTCTTTCCTGGATGTGGTGACGCTGTGTCGGTGTGCACAGGTTTCCAGGGTAAGCCGAGGGACCAACAATGCTAATGTTACACCAGAAGCATAATGTAGTAATTACTAATTATTAGTAATTGGCAACTTACTAATAGTTAGTAATTAGTCTTTTTTTTGTAGCCACATATCTTGGCCTCAGGCTTATTGCATCAGTGCCACCGGTGGTTCAGTCATCTATCTAACTGGTCTGCAGCATGTGATGCTATGGGGTGTAAAAAAATGGGATAAGCTAAAAGGGCCCAGCATATTTTGCTCTAAATGGCCAAGTAAAAGAATAAGACCAAAATTACACTCTCATTTACTAATTTGGGTAGTAGCCACAGTGAATGAAAATACATTGTGGTTGGTCTTAAGTAGAGACTTAAGGTTTGTCAAGGAGTATTTTTGTGGTGTTATTGTGGATACTGTGATGGTTGGAATAACACAGCCATTTGTGTACGCATTTCTGTGTGTGTGAGGGAGAGAGAGAGTGTGGAAAGAGGTTGTGATTTTTATTATCCTTGTCAGTCTCATGATGAGTCTTATTCTGTATGTGGGTCCTAAGATGAACTCACTGTCTTTCTCTCTCTCTCTCTGTCTCTCTCTGTCTGTCGTCTGTCTTCTGTCCCTTTCTTTCTCTTTCTGTCAGTCGTGGAACGTGTTGGCTCTGGATGGCAGTAACTGGCAGCGCATTGACCTCTTTGACTTCCAGAGGGACATTGAGGTCAGAGATGTACACACATACATACACACACATACATGCACCACATACTCACACTTATTTCTCTTTGGTCATGGTTGATATGTCTCATGTCTTCTGCTTTCTAAAAGCCTGTGTTCTTTTGAATTTACACTAAAAAGGGGTGTGTGTGTGTGTGTGTGTGTGTGTGTGTGTGTGTGTGTGTGTGTGTGTGTGTGTGTGTGTGTGTGTGTGTGTGTGTGTGTGTGTGTGTGTGTGTGTGTGTGTGTGTGTGTGTGTGTGTGTGTTGCAGGGTCGTGTGGTGGAGAATATCTCGAAACGGTGTGGGGGTTTTCTACGGAAGTTAAGTCTCAGAGGGTGTCTTGGCGTCGGAGACAGTGCACTCAGGTGAGACAGTAGAGATGGGTGGAGGGAGACAGACTGGGGGAATGACAGACAGACAGACAGACAGGATCTTTTTCAGCAGCAGAAAGAAAGAAGATAAGAGGAGAAGACCGGAGTTGCCAAAAAAGGAAATCCTTAGTCATTGTTCTTGAAGTTTTTCAGTTCTCTGTAAAAAGCCTCTCTGAAGGACTACGGCATTTCTCAGTGCACACTGGGGGAAATACTCATGAAAGACACACTGTAATTGAAACGTTGCTTTGAGAGATTTGAATTGTAGCCAAAGTTGTGACTTTCCCCATGAGCTCAAACGCTTTTGTTTTGTCCTTGTAGAACCTTTGCACAGAACTGCAGAAACATTGAGCTGCTCAGTCTCAACGGCTGCACCAAGATCACTGACAGGTTTGTCATGCCTACTCTGCACTTCTCTTCACCTTCACCTGGAAGTGGTTGGGTGGAACTCCACTTGGACTAATCGGTAATAATTAAACGGGTCTGTTCCTCACAAGCTCTTCTGTCCCCTCCCCCCTCTGTCTCTGCAGTACATGTAATAGTCTGAGTAAGTTCTGTCCCAAACTGAAGCACCTGGACCTTGCCTCCTGTACCTCAATCACCAACCTGTCACTCAAAGCACTTAGGTAAGTACCCCCTCTACCTTCCTTATGTGATGGATATATTTGCCCAATTATCCTCTTCTCTGTGCATTGGATGTGTTGTGGCCATTTTTGAGTAGTTAGAAACTGTTGTGCCGCTTAAAAAAACAGCATATTGGCCACTTGAGCTCCAGGCAGAGTGCCATTTGTGATATGCTTGTTCTGGAGTGCTGGCTCATGCTGTTGCTGCAGACCAAGCTGTGAAACACTGCGTAAGATAAATATGTACATTAGTCATAAACTGTCCATATGTAATTGGCATCTTTTGTATGCACTTAGTGCCTCTTGTGAAATGGCACATTCCTAACGTCTGTGTTTGCCTGCAGTGAGGGATGTCCTCAGTTGGAGCAGCTGAACATTTCCTGGTGTGATCAGGTCACTAAGGACGGGATACAGGCCCTGGTGCGCTGCTGCCCTGGACTCAAAGGCCTCTTTCTCAAAGGCTGCACTCAGGTGAACGACACATCTTCAGGGAACCATGTCAGCAGCAGACAGACAGACAAACATTGACCAAATGCTTAATGTTCACTTGTTCACTCTATAGTGAGTACTATATTATGTAGTGAATCAGCCAACACCTCTGACACACTATATAGTAAACAAATGTATGTTTAAGGCAGCACCATGCTGAGTTCATAGGGCAGTTTGAAACAGGCATTGTTGTATTATTGCCACGTGGTCCATATCATGGTCTGTATTTTTAAGGCACTAATAGGCAAACATCACAAATGCGCGTCATGTTTTTAGTTATGATTAGATGTCCATTATTTGGTATTGATCGGTCGCTATCTGTTATGCTTTGTTTGACTAAGATTCCAGTCTGTCGTCCTGTAAACAAATGCAAGATGATGAGCTTGATTAATAGCAGGCACTTCTGCTCTGCTGTGGAAATGCTCCGATAAAGGGAGGATTGAATTAGCAAGTCGTCACTCTCCTGAAATTAGAGCCCAAAACCCGTCACGATAGTGTCATAAATTGAGTTCATGTGGGTGGTACAATTCGAATGGGACCTCAGCCTGCTGGAGGATATTTGTGGCAAATGGCAATTAGGAAAATGCTTTCTATCTCTCTTTCTCTCTTTCTTTCTCTCTCTCTCTCACTCACTCTCTTTGTTCTCACTTGTCCTTCTTTGTTTCTATTCTTTGTCTTTCTTTTTTTCTTTCCCTGGTTCAAGCTGGAGGACGAGGCTTTGAAGCACATCGGAGCTCACTGTCCAGAGCTGGTCACACTCAACCTACAGACATGTTCGGTAAGAGATGCCATCACTTACAGCTGGAAAACTGATGTTGGATCACCTGAGACTTCAGTATAAATGACTAAATCAAGATTAAAAGATTAAGATTGAAAGATTAAGAATGAATATTTACAAAGTAAAGGAAAACATGGACCCCTTTACATTTGTTAATCTATCAGTCTACTCAAATCAAATTTAAACCCCCCCTTTATGCAGTAATCTCTGTCGTCTTTTCATGTTGGTGTCTTTACCCTCTGCTCTATACCACATTCATGGCCATTCTGTGAAAACACACATACACATACAATAAAAGGGGATAGGTCAAGGTTAGGTTGAACCTTTCACGAGAGGGAGCAGCTCAGTGATAAAATCTTACATAACTGTATAACTGTCTGGAAGAGCCGCCAATGAATAACTACCATGAATAAACAAAAAGACAGTTAAAAAACAAAAAGAGGTTGAAGACGTTTAGCTGCTGTAGTCCATAGAATATGTGTGGCAGTACAGCCATGATGTGCAGTCGGCTGCTTAGGGTGAGCTAATGTTACTGAGGTCTTCCTGCGCAGTCCAGCCCCAGGCTTGAACCCATGACCTCACAGCAACTTTGATTTGGGAAACAGACGCGCTACCAACCCAAGTGAGCTAAAAGCTGGGCTATTAGCTGAGTCAGTAGCATATCATTTGGGGGTGTCTACTAATTACTAATTAACATTCTAGGCAGAGCTGTGCTAGCTGGCATCCGTTACACAAACAGTTATTTGGCCACACCCAATAAAAGCAAAGTCCTGATATGGTGTAGGGGTAAAATGATGGTGTGTTCTCATGAGTATGTAACCTACACACATTAGTGTCATCATGTCAGTTATGATATTCACTTCCTGGCAGTTGATATGGTTCGCCTTCACCAGAGTCTTATGATCTGTTACTGATCACTTATATTTGTCACACTTCCCCTTATCTGATGACTAAGACTTACAGATAATTGTAGTTGTGCTGTGATATCATTATAATGTTCTTCAGGATGAGCCCGCAATTCTGGCAAAAAGGTTTTGGTTGTTTTAGCCAGTGGAATCTGTGCTTTTGCAGCAACATGATGACTGGCTGAATTTGTATGCTTTGTGGCTCGGGCTGCACCACCATGTTTGTTTGCTATTTAAAGCGCCAGGACTATGTATGAAGGCCAGTGTTTATTTCTCAGTCTACACACTCAACACAGCCAGATGCCCCTACAGAGCAGTTTCTAAATTTGCTAGAATGTGTGATTTTATTTTTAAATTTTTTTAATTATTATTTTACATTTTTCAAGATAATACAACAAGGGTTACTTCAGCGTTTCAAAAGTTTTTTTTCTGCTTAAAGACTTTTATTCAACTGACCTTACATATGAAAGACTAGGTTATGTATGGATTTTGTTTCTCAAAATGTCTGGCCATGACCATTTGTTACTGTGAGATACACTGAAATACCAAACTTAAGTCCTCAGGTTTTCCACTGTTAACTGTGCTATTCTTGGCACTTTTAGGTTAACATGTGTGCTAAATACCTGACACAGACTCCACTCAGAAAGTTGCATGTAAATGTTTAATGATTTGGTTTAAAATATTCAAATGTAGTTAGAGGGGGGGAAATGTATGACCACTCTCCACTCACTTACTCTCCACTATACATAATTATTCATTTGGAACGAAGGTAGGTAGTGGGGTGGGAGGGATTGGAGAGGTGTGGAGTTGTCTGGAGGGGAGGGGGGGGGGGGGGCTGGCTGGCAGACAGACTGGCAGAGGAGAGGAGACGGGGAAAATGAGAAGGAGGGCTGTTTCTTTTCTTTCTTCTGTCTAACCTACATAGTTAATGTTGTGTGAAGTCAAGCTGGGCTACACATTAATCTTGTTGTTTTTTTTTTTCCCTGACACCACCCATTTCCCCTCTTATCTCTCTTTCTCATTTTTTCCTCTTTCTCTCTCTCACTCTGTCTCTTTCTCTTTGTTTTTGTCTTTCTTCCTCTCGCTGTGTGTGTTTGTCGGGTTGTGTCTGTTTTTTTTTTTTTTTGCTTGTGGCTTTGCCCTAAGCAGCAGATCACAGACGAAGGCCTGATCACAATCTGTCGAGGGTGTCACCGTCTGCAGTCTCTCTGTGTGTCCGGCTGTGCAAACATCACGGACGCCATCCTCAACGCACTGGGACAGAATTGCCCACGCCTCAGGTAACCCCTTACCCCCCCAACAGGCCAAACCCACCTGATTCCAGACCAGTCACACACACACACACACACACACACCTCACTTCCTCCAGACAGGCCACACCCACCTAATCTCAGATAGTCAACACCCACCACCCCCCCGCAGACAGGCTACATCCACCTCTCCCCCAGACAGATCACACTCTCCTCCTCACGACAGGCCGCACCCAAATCAAGAAAAGAAACTCATAATAGTACTCATAACAGTAATGATAAACACACGATTATTAGTCATGTGCTTGATCATTGTCGATTAATGGTTACAGTTGACGGTTCGATTAATTACCCAGCCCTAGCTGCCACCCCATCCTATCCAGCAGAACAGTGCTTTATACAGCTGATAACCTCCTAATACCTGCTGCTCCACTCCAGTGCCCCTTTCTGTGGCTAGCCTGGTAAACCAGCCCCTTATATTTCATTTTGTACAGAGGGTCTGGCTGTGGTGACATTCACTGCGTTCACATGGTGGGATTGGTTTGGTTTGGGATTGGTTCACAACGGGTGGTCTGTCCCCCAAGTCCCTGTTCACATGCAGTTCGTCTAAGCGGATTCGGCGAGAGTTCCGGCCCTTTCCGCTACGCTAGGTGGGGGCCCTGTAGTCAACTTCTATCTTTCTATTATTATCTTTTAATACAAGGAACGTCTCTTCCACGCATAACTCTTGAACCACTCATCCGCTTGATCTCAAATTTGGACGGCGTCATCATAATGTTACCCGTGTGTGCAGTACCAAGTTTCGTGTTGTTTGGGCAAAAAATGCCAAAGATATCGGTCAAACCGTGCCGACCCAGCCATGACGACCCAGGCTGATAAGATTTACAATGCTAGCTGCTACAATGTTGGACATAACGCGACTAACGACACATAACTAAAATAATGGACATAACACGAGTTAACATTTGCCCACAACAAAGCTGCTACGTAGGTAAGATGTATCTTATCGTATACGCAACAGCAGACTACAGCACTGCACACATATGCCTACACATACAGACGACACGTAGAGGAGACTGAACTTTTCACCTCTCATTCCGGTTATTCCACATCGCAAAACAGTGGCTAAAGAAAATCTTACAAGTCAGTCAGTCCCCGTTCACATGGCAGTCGAAGTGGTTTCGAAACAGCCCAGGCCTGGCGTCGCAACTGGATAACGAAAACCAATTCCAAACCAAACCAATCCCCGTTCACATGAAGCTGGTACGATCCCAAACCACTTCCAAGTGGTTTCGACTTGTCCATGTGAACGCACTCATTGACATGGCTGTCTCATGCAGCATCTTGCCTGACCAATCAGCAAACAGTTTCTTCTTGGAGGTGTAGACTCTGCAGAAGTTTACAACGATTGGATCTGCCTTTAGCCAATTGGTAATGCCAGGTTGTGATGTATGCAGTTAACCTGGTTATGAGCCTGCCTACACACTTTCAATTCAAAAGTCGCCCTTATCGCTCACAAACACTCGCTGATTGGTCTGGCAACATGCTGCCTGAGACAACCATGTCAGTGAAAGCACAGCCAGACCCCTTGTACGAAACGAAGTGAAGTTACCAGGCTAACTCATCCCTACATTTATCGGCTTTCTGTCTCTGTGTGTTTTTCAGAATATTAGAAGTGGCTCGCTGCTCACAGCTCACAGATGTGGGCTTCACCACACTAGCACGGGTAAGTACACACACACACACACACACATACACACGTGCGCACACACAAGCATGTGCACACACACACACACACATGCACCGCAGCCCCTCAATTCCCTCAAATGTTGTTGCAGTAGTGTTGTCAACATTGCGAAACGTTGTTAACCCAATTATGCTAAGGGAGTTGAGGTGCATGCATAAACAAGCCTTTGGGTTTAGCAATTTCGCATGTCAGGGAAACACTTTGACTCTGACTCATTAAGGGTCAAGCCTTAGAGTGCATAGAGGTCTAGACAGGTCATGTTCTCTGATCAGTTGTGGTGTCAGATGTGACTTATTGTTGCCATCTCTTTGCAGAACTGTCATGAGTTGGAGAAGATGGACCTAGAAGAATGTGTGCAGGTAAGCAGACCAAAACAGCTCCACCCTACATGCACTGTATACACACTTGGGGGGTATACTACAAAGGTGGTTAAGTGATGAACCTGGTTTAGTTAACTCCGAGGTAGATGTAAATCCGTTAAGAGAAAAAAATGAGTTGGAAATGTATGCTAATAGGCTCTTCCACAGTCAGGTTTTGGACTACCTCTGCGTGAAATAAGCCAGGTTTCATACTTGACCGTTTTTGTAATATACCCCTCAGCTGTAAGTTGGTCTTTTATTTGCAGTGAATTTTTAAGCTAAAATTTCAAAAATTATGTTAAATGGTGGGAGAAGAGAGTGTGAGAGCCATTTAACTGCTGATGCATGCATGTACATGAGAGAGGATTTCTTTAGAATGCCAAATTTTCATGTCTCCAAGTCATTGCATGGGACTCTTACATTGTTGAATGACGGATCATTAAGTATGAAAATAACAATATGGAATACAAAATGTTATTTGGGGAACTGTAAAAACAGTTCAAGTAAGTGTCAGTAGGGGTCAGTATATGTGTGCCACTTGGTGACAATGCAAAGGCGAACAAAGATGTCAAAATGAATGATCCTAAAACACCCTTACAGTCTCAGTTTCCACATGTCATTGAGACAAAGCGTTTCATTTTTCACATCGTCTTTGTTCCCTCACTCACTGAATTACTCACATACACATGCAAATAATATACCTTCCTCCTTGTTTTTCCTCCACAGATAACAGATGGGACACTCATTCAGTTGTCCATCCACTGCCCCCGTCTTCAGGTTTTGGTGAGTAGGGACTGCTCCTTTCAAATACTTGGATCCCTTTTTTCACTGCACGTCTGGAGGAGTAGTCCACTTGTGTTCTGTCCTCACTTAAAGGGGTCCTTCCGCTAAAAGCCACTTTGAGTAGCTCTATTTACAATGTGGTGGGTCACAACAAGCGGTCAATGCCAAGACGTGAAATTCGACCCTCATGGTTTTACTGGTCATTGAAGGGTCGAGCTAACCAAAACGAGTGGATCAGAGCATGCTAAATCTACGTTACTAGGTCGTAAGCACCGCCCAGAGCCATGTATGGCAAGCCCACATCCCAAAGGAAGAACAGTGGACAGAAGCTAGGTGAGCGAAAGACAGCGAATTTGCCCAATCAGAGGTGCCTTATTGACACATCATGGATATTCACGAGGGACACCGGAAAAGCCAGTCGTTCAACCACT
Organism: Setipinna tenuifilis; assembly: GCA_030347295.1. Lineage (NCBI taxonomy): Eukaryota > Metazoa > Chordata > Actinopteri > Clupeiformes > Engraulidae > Setipinna > Setipinna tenuifilis. The sequence goes on along the minus strand of CM059266.1, from coordinate 25,596,243 downwards.
AGACCTGTTATAGCTTACAGAAAACAGTGTCAAGCAAGAGAACTAGGACATAATTTTTCACAGAAATGACGCACAATGCATTCAACCATAGTGGCGACACAGAAATATGAATAAAAATAATGATGAAAGGACCCCTTTAACCCTTATCTTGCTTTGTAATAAATTAAGAAACTTAAACTCTGATCTGATTGAAGTCATTACCAATGTTTGGGCAATAGATGCTTTTTACCTTCACTGTGTTTTGCTCCATGTCTGCACTACAATGTTTTACGCCTACGCCCATCCCACCCCACGCCCCACCTCCCCACATACCCCTACAGAGTCTCTCCCACTGTGAGCTGATCACGGACGATGGCATCAGGCACCTGGGCAGCGGGCCCTGTGCCCATGACCGACTGGAGGTGATCGAGCTGGACAACTGCCCCCTCATCACGGACGCCTCGCTGGAGCACCTGAAGACCTGCCACAGCCTGGACCGCATCGAGCTGTACGACTGCCAACAGATCACACGCGCCGGCATCAAGCGCTTGAGGGTGAGCACACGCACACGCACACACACACACACAAACACACACACACACATCCATGCAAGCACGCACATAGGCGCACAGATACACTTGCACACACACTCATGTACAGGTGATACACCTGTACACACATACTGGCATGAGTTTGTGTTTATGTGTGTGGGCGGGTGTATAAAACAAAAACACAAACACAGACCTGCTAGCGCTTGAGGCATTATGAGCTGAAAGGCTGCCAACAGATCACGCTGCTGAAAGTGTGAAAAATCTACAAATATATGCCCAGATACATATACAGACATTTACACACCAGTGCACAAACACACACGTACGTGCGCACACACACATACATATTGCTTCTCAAGCAGACTCACAAACATGCTTACTGATCATCTGTCTCCTCTTGGATGCTTAGCACACTCAGCTTGCCAACAGATTATCCTCAACCTTCCTAGATTTCTAAAGCTAAGTCCACACATGCGCTCACTCTCACTCTCCCTCTCTCACACACACACACACATACACACAGATATACACATACACACACATCACTTCTTCATTTGTGTCGCTAATTTAAAATAAATATACACAAGGACGCAAATGTTGTGACGACAAGATTCAGTTGTGACGACACGGTTCAGTTATGTGACCGTGATGTTAACCAAAGTGCCACTTTATAACAAATTGCATCCATCAGATGATACTGATACACACAACACCTTCACCTCGACATATGTTGACTTCTGATTATTGAAGACACACACAGACACACACAGACGCACAGTCTAAATGTCTTTGTCTCTCTCTCATGACAGACTCACCTGCCCAACATTAAAGTGCACGCCTACTTCGCTCCTGTGACTCCGCCTCCATCGGTCGGTGGCAGCCGTCAGAGATTTTGCCGCTGCTGCATCCTGCTATGATGTTACCATGACAACCACCGCACCAGGATGACGTGACCTCCGACCCCCAGGTGCACGTGGTGCCGCGCCCCTGACGAAGCTGCTGAGAGCGACAAAAAAAGCTGATTGAGAGACGGAGAGCGCGAGAGAAAGAGAGAGAGTACCACTTTATACACACATATATACACAAACATCAGTATACACACACACAGACGCACGCACACACACACACACACTCCTGGTCAATACATGCATGCACAGTAAAACACAAACCATCAGTGTACACATGTTGTCATACACACATACACACACACACACACACACACACACACACACACACACAATCGTCACTGAAACGCCACTACATTCCTGCTCTCCCAGGGCTGTGTTCAAGATCAGTGGTTGCTCTCTGCAAGGCTTACTAAGCAGAGGCTGGAGGCCTGGAGGACTAGAGGCCGAGCGGCCTGGCCTCGGGCGAAAGGCTGTGATCCACTCTAATCTGATTACCCCAAACTACTCCACTGGGCGGCCACTCACAGGGCTGGTTGGCCAAACCAACCAACCAGCCAAACAACCAACCACTTTCACATGCTGGCATGAAGCCTTCTACCTTTAAAATGAGCACAGTCCTAATCTGGCCTTTGTAGAGAGAGGCGGGGGGGGCGAGGGTTGGTGTCAATTGGTGAGTTTTGTTTTTTTTAATATATGTATAGATTATTCAGTTAATAGTTGGGCACATTTGGCTAGTCTGTGCTTCTCTGTCAGTTGAAGAGTGGTCATGTGGTGTTTTGTGCAAAAACGTAACCAGGCAAAGCTCAACCTGTCACGTATGGAGAACAGGCCTACCCTCTTTCTCCTCATGGGAGGGCCCTTATTGTTAAATGACTTTTAATGAAATGACTTTTAATTTAGTCACGGATCAAAGAGAGCCGCTGAACCACTACTTTTGAGCAGCGCCAGAATGACTAAAGTGGCTTTGGAGTGGCGTCAGTGTTAATGGGTGACTAGGTTGAGCTCTACCTCTGCACATCAATGCATGGAGATGACGTGAGCACTCGCGTCTTAAGTGTTTTCACTTCCTGAACGCAGCCCTGGTGTCGTTTACAGCGACTAAACTGCCTTCTAACTTTGTATTCTTATATTAACGCACTGACAAACACATACATACATACATGCACACACATGCACACATACATATTATACACATACATGCAAACCTTTACAAAGACATCAAATCAGAGAGAGAACTGCACACATCCATACCTTTACAAAAAAAAAGAGAGAGGGAAAGAACACACACACACACACACACACACACACACACACACACACACACACACACACACACAAATGATAAGCAAGCATTCGTACCTTTTACAAAAAAATATTCAGAAAGACAACCCGAAACACACTCACTCGCTTTACACACCATCTTCTTGCCGTGTTATATCTAGAGACTGTAAGACACTGCCCTAAGACCGAAAAGATACTTAAAACTCCTCCCAGTTTTGCTATGGACACGTATCAGTCCACTAAAACTGGCACACACAAATCCCTACACACACACACACACACACACACACATGCGCACACACACACTTTTACACCCTCTCATGCTGTATAGTATTCATAGCTAAAAGACATGCAGTTGCACACAAAAAAACATCTCTCCATCTTCTCTCTCTTACCCTTCCCTCTCTCTCTGTCTCTCTCTCTTTCTCTCCCCCTCTCCTGTCTCTCCTTTTTGCTCTCTGTCTCGATCATCTTCAGAGGCTGTGTGGTTCCTCTGAAGCAGGAAAGTTGACTATTTTTCTAAAGCATTGTGACTTGGATGAGGGACCTCGCAAAAAGATGCCAAAAGATGCATGATGTTACGGATCTAGTTTTTTAAAATCTTCACCTATATATGGAAAGTGCTGGGAAAGGCAGGGCATAGGTACCCATAACCAGCCAGTCGGGTTATGACAAGAAAGGAGATCTTTCAAAAACCACAGAAGGATGGAATTGAACTCTGAACTGAACTTCAAAATGGCACACACAAACAAACACATTCGAATAGCCACATTCTCTCACACAACAAAAAACACACACACAAGCAAACACATACACACACACACACACACACACACAGGAGTACAGAAACGTGTTTGTTTGTGTGTGTCTACTGGTGAGGATCTTACCCGAGCAGGAAAAAAAAACAACAACAAAACAACCAGCTTGCACATCCTTAAACTTGGATCTTTGGAGACTTTACCTGACCCAACAAGACTGATGATGATTACAACAACAGAATAATGAAAAAAACAAATAAGCAAATAAATAAACATAAATAAAATAATGAATGAATAACTATGACGGGACAAAGACTTCCATCATGGTCGTCATGGATACAAACATAAAACAAGGAAGAAAAAAAAAGACAACTGATGATCATGGGAAAGAAAACAATCGTTCTATTTCTTTTCTTTTTGCTCCATTAAGGTTTTTCTTTTTTTTCTTTTTTTTAGTTTTTTGTTTTGTTTTCTTTTTTTTCTTGAACGTCAAACTTTTCAACCATGATCCACATAAGTAGAGGAATCATTTGGCAGAGGTGTGTATGTGTGTGCGTGTGTGTTTGTGTGGGAGGCTGGGTATTATCTACACATTTTGGTGATGTGTAGTCCCCTCTCCATTTTCCCAAGGCCCATATGGACGCTGTGAAGATCAGTGTTGCGCTGGACTCTCTCCTACTGGAGCCGACTGGAATCAGTGGCAAGGACTTTGACTGGGCTTGTTGGAGGAGGGGGAGGGGGTGGAACAGTGGAACTTGAGCTGAAACTGAAAACGTACCCAACCCGGTCACTTCATGCACACACACATACACACACACACATCCTCCCTCCCAGGGAAGAGAACACTCACAAACAAGGACATAGGCAACACACACACACACACACACACACACACACATTATATCAGAGGGAGATGGTGACCTGCTGACTCTGTCTGAGAGCCACTCTCCCTGTCTGGTCTGAACCCCCCCCCCTCCCCAACCCCACAACACCCATATGTGGATCTAATGTTGGTTAGTTGGTTCGTCAGATTGTTTTTTTGGTTCTTTTCATTGGTCGTGTTTGTTTTCTCCTTAAGTGGGTTACAGTTGGTTATCTTGAAGTGTCTGTCAGTCTGTTTGTCTTTGTCCACTTGAGACACCCCCCCCCTCCCAAAACTGATTATTTTACAGCACTGTCACGCCCACAGAAGAGTATTTGCCAGCCCACCCCCTTCCACCTGCCCCATAGTGCTTCAGAGCTGTGTGAGATTGAGTGTGGGAGAGTGTGGGATTTGTCAGCAAACTGAAACTTAACAACAACAGTTGGATTACAGGTGGATCTGAACTCTGAAGGTTTTGTGGAAATGTACAAACAAAAAAAACAACTTTATTCAAGATAACAACATTCATGTGACACTTTCTGGAAACTGTTGGACAGTAAAAACAAATGTGGATTTTATGTCAAAAAAATGCATGACAATTGCACTTTCTCAGAGAAAAAACGCTCAGTCTCACATTTTTTTTAAAGCCCCATGCCCTTAAACATGTTAACATCCCAACATGCATACATGCACATACACACAGGAACACTAAAGCTTTTATTTCTTTTGGACTCGTTCTACTCATGTTGGCACTCTTGCTTGCTTAGGCAAATCCTGACGCAGACATGCACATCTTGGTCACACGAGCAAAAACTAATGCACACAAGTCAACGCCACAACACAACGAGTGAGAAAAACACGCATTCACACACTTACACACACAGCGCCCCTCTTGTTTTTCAAGTTTTATAATTCTTTGCAAATGGTGTGGTGTCTGATTTTGTGTTTGTCCAAACAGCTTTTATTCTGACCTCTGATCCATATGTCTCCTGGCAACCTGGTGTTTTGGTTCTATGTCTAAATGTAAAGAGCGGCCTCTATGTAGGTGGGGGTGGGGATGGGTGGGATGGGGTTGGGATTGGGCGGGGTTGTGGAAGGGGTTTGATCTGGACAAGTCTGGTGTTGAGCATTTTGACCCCAGGCCAAGGACACTTTGTGTGCGTGTGTGTGTGTGTGTGGGTGCATGGTTGTGCGCCTGTGTGTATGTTTGCCTGCCTGTGTGTGTGTGTGTGTGTTCTTGGGGGAGGGTGGTGGGTGGGAATGTTTAAGGTGACCTGAAGGAAGTGCATCCTGAGTCGCGATCCTTTGGAGGTAAAAGCAAATTCAATTTTGACAATGACTGTAGTTGTTATAATTACTGTAAATCTCCTTTTACTTTTTCTTTTCTTTTTTCTTTTCTTTTTCTTTTTTTTACAATTAACGGATATAAATGAGTCTGTATGTATGAATAAATATATAACTATATTATTAAGACCTGTGTTTTATTTCACTGATTAAATAAAATATCTCTGGTGTGTGTTGAACAATGCCTTAGGTAGTCACAGAGGACACAAGTGTTTTTGAAACCCATGTTTTGGAATCCTCAAACCCTTGTAGACTATAGTACAAATTGCTACCATTGAAGAGCTGCCTTCTCTGCATACTGAAGAGTAAGTGTAAGCCCAGTGTAGCTCTGTAAAATCTCATGGGGATCAAACCCCTCCGGTCACCTCTTCATCTGTAAGGTGAAGTGTATGTGAAATGTTTCTGCAGAGCGCTAGTGATTCGTACAATAGTTTTTTTTTACTAGTGGTAGGTAGGCTGTAACCTTTGACCTTGTTGTCTCTTGAAGGAGCAGTGGTCTTGCCTCTCTGTGTGTTGGTACCTTTAACCATTCCAGGTTTAGTGTAGTTCATCATAGACATAGTAGATATAGTTTCTGGTAAACATGATGTAGAACAGTACTGTCTTCTAAAACAGTTCTACATGTCCAAGTAGCCTATTTTGTCTCTGGGTTCTTTGTGTTGATAAATGCTAATTTGTTTTGTTAAACTCTGATAATGAATATGAAAAGAATGTCTGTAATTTTATTTACAAAGGACTTAAGTGAGGCACAGTATTGATTTGAGTGACTGTGTTATAGGCCTAAATAACAGTTGGCAGATACAGCAGTTTTACAGAGAGTTACCCCTAGTAGGCTAATGTTATTAGCCTGCTTTCTCCCTATCCATGTTTTCTTCTGTGTTGCTATGGACTTTAAACCCTGTGTTGATATATGACACTGTTGCTTTTCTTTCTTTAAGCAAATCATCAGCATGAAGAATTTCCCAGGGCTAAAAGCTTGAACTTAGCCTAGGCCTAGAACTTGTTTTGTTGTCTACATTTGCAGGTTATCTTTGACTTTAACTAAAAAACAATTTGTAAGACAATTAGTCAGAGTTGGAGACCGTTTTTATTTGCTTTTTAATTGTTTCCAACAGCTCCTATAATTGCATGTCACATTCTCGGGTTCCTCCACAAGATGGCAGTGGCACATAGGATTGTAGAGGTTGCCATAGGAACAGATTGGCAAGTGAGAGCGCAGACGGCTTTGACACCAGGATTTGTATGTGTGGCGGTGTCAGAGCGCCACAGATTTATGCATTTGGGTCGCACTGATGAAAGCTGGGCAGGGACGTGTCCTCTCCCAAATTAGCAGTTCCGGATCCATACACCGTAAAAAAACGGTGCCATGTTTACGGCGTTACACAAAGACCGGCATCTGTCGATCCTCCTAAGGATGAAGACTCGTTTGTCTCCTCCGACCTCGACTGACTTCACTGATTGCGTTCCGTCCCTCCTGACCCGGGTGATATTATATGGCCTACCATGAGTCTATGGGGTACGCGTGTGACACCCACACACACGCGGCAGTCCCGCTGAGTCCCATATCCGCTCGCAGCCTGGTGCCAGGGCACCTTGATGTCATCAAACGCTGACAGAGCCTTTGTAGTGCCTCAGGGGAAGCATTTGGAAACTTTCCTCTCTCCCTCCTCCTCACTGTTCTCTCTCTGACTCTCTGTCTCTCTGTCTCTCTCTCACACACACACACACACTTTTTATCTCTCTCTCTATCTCTCTGTCTCTGTCTCTCTCTCTCACACACACACACACACACACACACACATGCACACACACCTTCCCCACTCTGGGATTTGTGTTTGTTTGTATAGGTGAGAAGATGGGGAGGGGGTTGTATTTTTGTTCAGTAAGGTGAGGAAAGTGTGATGTCATTTGGGAGATGGACTAGTGGAAATAGATGGATGGATTTGACTGGGTGTGTATTTTTTTGTCTGTTTGGTCTTTGTTTGAGAACACATTTGGTCCATTGTGCAGTTTGAAATGGACGTCTGTAGTTAATGAAAGCCGAGCGGCTGGAGGTTGGAACCGCATCAACCCTCAAATGCCACCTCCCTCCCACCCATCTGTTGCTCTGAGCTGAGTTCTAAACATCCAGACGTATTGTGTGGTTGTAGTGAGGCCTTTTCTACTGTGTCTGCAGTATTCATTCACTGTGTTTATGTGTATTTAAAACTGGAACATAGCCTCTGTCTACCCTGGCCTGTCTCTCTCCCCTGACAGCTAATATCTTAGGGATTAGCAATACTGTCTTTTTTATTCTTCTTTTATTCTCCAGAGCCGTGGTGAAAATGGAATGCATACAGAGAAATGTTCTGGTAGTCAATCATCAAATGTAAAACATACACACGCACTCTCACTCTCTGTATCGTGCTCTCGCTCTCAATTTTTCAACTGGTTCTCCTTTCTCTGTGTTACACTGTAAGCCACCTCTGCTCCTTGTGTGTAATATAATGTCATTCACATTTGTTGGCAGGTAACATTCCTTGACATTTATATTCTGATATTGTCCCAGTCTCTCTAATACTGCCTCCTTTATGCCTTGATCTCCAAAACCTCTCCACAGCCCTATCATTTGCCATCTCTTTATATGTATATAGGCCTACAGGTGTGGGGGGAGTAGGTGGACCAAATATGATGATGTAAATTAGTAGTACATATAGTAATCTCAGTAATGTAGTATTCTATACATCAGAATTATGTAGGCTAAATCTGAATCACAAGTTCCGTCTCTCTCTCTCTCTCTCTCTTCTCCCTCATGCCCACATTGTACAAAGAAAATAGAACACAAATTCTCTAGGGAAGTTGACAGTCTTTGTGAATGGATCATGTGGGCTAGTTTACTTACTCATCCACTTTCAGTGTTTTTTCAATGAATCTTTTTCGCTGTCCGTGTTGATAAGCATACTGTAGGTCCCTCTGTGCACAACCTGAATCCCTGTATTTATTGGCCTGTCAGCCTATAGGGCTGCACTCATACACCTCTGTTCAACCTTACTAGCACTCCTACTGTGAGATTGATGGGTTACATTTTGTACATCATCCCACAATGTCAGTTTGGCGGGAAGAAACGATAATTCGTTTTCTGAACAGAACAATCCATTGTCTTGCGTAAAAAAAGAGTCATTTTGGTCCGCCTGAAAAAAATGGACAGGGACTTCGAAAAAGTTCTAACCAAAGGGTTGATTTGCCTGAACGTCGACCTTTCAGTCTCTGGTTACCCGATGCCAACTGACATATGGAGGCGCAGGTTAGCATCTTGAGAATTCAATGTTCATGTCTTCAATGATGATTAAGAAGGCAATTTCTGCACAGTGCGTTCCATGACGCAAAGACCGACACAGTGGAGCACAAGGGGGGTTATGAGATGTTTAGTGCGGATGGTTTTAGAAGGCAGGCAGGTTGACCGGTCAGTTGATTAAAAATGGGTTGAGCTGCCCTGACAACAAGAGTAATTCACATGACGAATCGATCCACCGTCCCCGTAGACTACTCTTCACTGCCACGGGATGACGCAGAAGACCTTCAGACAAATGTGGAGGATGAACAAGTGGTTTATTTGCTGATGATGCTCACTGTGTAGGCCTATATTATCATGACAATGTAAGTTCTGTATTAATAAGTCTGGCTTTTGGACAGCCTTGTAACAATGGACTCCATGACCAGTTGTTAGGATATTAGAGTATTTGCTTGCTGTATTGCACAGTAGCTCAAAAAAGCTAATTTGAGGCGTTTTCGTGTTACTTAGGTTAGGTAGAAATTACCTAATTACATAACATCCTCAAACATTTTGAATATCCCACGGCGTGTGATTGAATTTAATAAGTTATAGAATGTAACATCGTGTCCGAATGTGCTCGCCTTGTGTTTTCTTGGACAACTCCCATAGATTTAACTATTGTAACTTAGTTTAGATCCGGGCGCAAACTAAATTGATTACTTTTAAAGTTTAAATGGGAAAAGAAGCAAAAGATCCGTGCCATTCCATTCCAGCCGTGCCATTATAAACATATCGTCCACATGAGAACTACAAAAGAGGTGTGGTTTAACGTGGCGTTAAATTGGGTTACCTCCCCGAATGCTTACTATTGCGCCCCCGCACAGACACAAGGGCGCAATCGGCAGTTTTAGTTGCAGTTGGCACGCAGCCAGCATCCTCCCTTTACTACGCAGTGTGCTTTAAGAACCCAGTTTGTGGATACTTAATGGGCTGTGCTCACACAGCGGGTCCGCCGGTACAGACTAGGTTCCAGCTTTTTTTGAGAAAGGAGGCAAACAAGAACCCGCTTCAGAGCGCAGCACCCAGTGGCTGCTAACCACAGAGTGTCACCTGTCGTGGAAAGGAGTGAGCTATCTGAAGTAACACGTCACTTTGTAGATATAGAAAGATTCATCAGTTCTTTGTGCTGAGTGGCCACGGTCCTCCCTTACCCCAGCCTGGAGAGCTTTCTCGCTGCCGTTGGATACCTTCCGCACCCTTCCGGAGAGAACAGATGCATGGTCAAGTGCCGAGTACTTCTCAGGCTGTTGACTCTTCATCCGCGAAACACCTTTGATGACAGACCCTCCTTTGGCTACGCAAGTCAAGGATTACTTTGAGGCGTTTTTCACTTGTGCGTAAAACTACAGAGCTGAAACTCATAAACCCACAACTGTCAAAATGACAGAAATCAGCGAGATGGAAAACGAGTCTCAGCCTCACTGTACACTTCAGCGGTCACCGAGCTCCATGTCCATCACACCCGTGTCCAAGGTAAGTGCGAAACTTATCCTTGGAGACAGGGATGGTTAGCACGCGCAAGCAACGAACTTCAGTACAGCATATCTCTGTAATCCTACATTATCTTCGCAGTTCATTTTTGTGCAAAATCTGTGACACTTAATTGAATAGAACAACAACTGTGGTTTGTCTAATTACTTTTAGTTTACTGATATTGTATTTGCAAGAGTTGACGTGAAATTAAATGTGTAGGCTGTGTGTATTATATTGGAGTGACTGATATGTTGAAAAGTAAAAAAAAAAAAAAAAACTGCACATTACTCGATCCAACTATAATTGTTGTGCAAACTCGTGTGCGCTGACTGCCAGTCAATTTCCATTAACCTGCCCATTGCCTGCGCGCATCTTGCGTCAGTCCCTTCGCAGGAGGCGCCTGACGTAAGCGCAATGATAACTGAAACATACTGAGACCACAGTCCTACTTTTATGTGCCCCCAAATGTGTTTTTTTGGGTATTTGCGCATCCGATCTGCGCATGCATGTGCGTCAATGCGAATCAGTTCAAAGCTGCCTCTCAAGTCCGTCAGTGGTTATTGATATGATAAGTACTTGAAGGGAATATTTTTTTTCTGTCACACTTTAGAAGTCCTTTCCTAGTAACAACCTTACTAAGGTGTGTGAGAGTGCCTGTGTGTTGTGATATTCTTGGCCTAAAGTGGCAATAGGCTTAGAGGAATCTGCAAGTGGACATATTGAGGTGCACATATAGGAAAAGGGTAGGTAATACATGCAAGGCCTCCCCTAGCCATAAATTGTGTAAAATGTGTGCCGATGTATGGTGATGCTATGTCTATTTTAACACGGGTAAAAATCTAGAACATTTCCAGAGGGTATTGCAACAGAAACAAGTCCCTTGACAGATAGGAAATGTTATCGGTCCTCAAATGATGAGGGTCTGTGTCTGTCTGTCTGTCTGTCTCTCTCTCTCTCTCTCCCTCTCTCTCTCTCTCTCTCTCTCCAACAGCAGACCAACAGCAAAAGCAAGAGCACTGAGCAATAATGTAATATGTTGCTGTCACATGCATCAGGGAAATTTACACCTGCAGCTGGGTGACTCAAAAGTGTTCATTGATACAAATGCACTGTGTATAGTACATCCATGTTTCATTTATTTTCAGAATAGTCTCATAAACGACTCAAAATGGAAGAAAACCAAGAGGAAAATTGTTGTTTTTTATATTTTCTAGGAAGTAGTAAAGCAGACACAGTCATTCATCCCATATAAATTCCATCCCAGACATTCTTTTTTTATATTTTAGTCAACCTAGTTGTTCGTTGCCTCTTTAACCTAGGCAAATTCAGGCTTCTCACACATCCGACACAATTTCAGTGCCGAACAGAAATCACCTCATCAGGTCAGTGGCAGGAACTCCTCAACCCCCCCACCCCCCCGTATAGTTCGCTGGCACTGATTGGCAGATTGGCAGTGTGTCAGCGGGGTCACTGAGTCAGCGCTAAGAAGCACTGATGAGCTGTCACTGTGCAAGTGACAAATAGAAGCTTTTCCTCCCCCTCTTTCTCTCTCTGTCTCAATCCCTCCATTCCTGTATTTCTCTCTCTCTCTCTCTTGCTCTCTCCAATCTATATGCAGGTGCATGAGTGTGTGCATGCACACACACACTGCCTTTTCCATTTCTGCACTTTTCTTCTCTCTATACGTTCTCTCTCTTTCTTTTTCCTTTTTTCTCTTTCCCTTCTCCATCCTTCTCTCTCTCTCTTCTCCTTCTAACCTGCCTCTCCCTCTGTGAGGGTAGATGGCTGAAACCTCATGACCAGATAATGAAGACAGAATGGCAGAGGGGCATCTTAACTGATAAGCTGTAAGGCAACTGGACTTCCTCCTGGAGATTGAAGAAGAAGAAGAAGAAGAAGAAGAAAAAGAAGAAGAAGAACAAGAAGAAGAAATCCAGCTGCCTTAACTCTTATGACTTGACTTATGACCTGAATGAATGAAAACCTACACAGACAGCTTGTTTCAGCTCTGGTACTTGCTGTCGACCTCAGAATCAACAGAGAGCATGGTTGGGATTTCACAGCAGTAGCACATAACAAAGTCCACTAATGCACTCACTCATGGAACTGCAAACTCTGTTTTCACTCACACTCACTTTCCACTAGTAACATTAGTGGTTGTAATTCTGCTATTTAGGCCTCACCTTAAAGCAGCACTATGCAACTTTGAGTGCTTTTTTCTTAACTTGGAGCCCTAGTGTCTCTAAGTAAATGGACACTCGTAAATGATTTTTCCTTCCTCTCACCCTGTATATGTGTTTTCAACTCAACTGATTCGAGTAACCGCCGAATGTGAAAGTAGTCATGTCCACCGGGGTAAGTAAAGTCAGAATTTCTTCAGAATTTAACGTGATCCTGCTTCTTGTGATATTGCTTGAGACTTTGTGAGTCTGAGGGTGCCAGGAACGACAACCATATATTGCAGACATGGTAGTCTGATCACAGACAGTGGTGGGGCGGTTGCGAATGTCTTCATTCACTTAATAATGACTCATTTAAGCATCTACCAACTTATGAAGATAATTATTTAACTCGAAAAAGTTGAACAGTGCTGCTTCTCAGAATGTCTTGTGTTTGGTCCTTGGCACAAAGGCTGAAAACTGCCCCATTCATGTGTAGTACTGCACACATAAATTCTCCTCCTTGAAGAACACTCTCACATCTTTTGCCATTTAGGTTTGTACTTGTGTTATAATTACACAAGACCTTGTTTTGTGACAGATGTCACTGTACCATCATTATAGCCGGACTGAACTGAATTTCATGGACAGACCGTGAAAGTCATACATGGTGACAGAGCTTCTGAAAGCATCTTTTTTTTTTTGAGGGAGCGTTGTGAAACAGACCATGTAAAGGTACATCATTATGTTTGATAGATGAGCAATAAGGTTGCCCAGGAAAGGTTGCTGATCCTCTTGCCTATTAGCATGAAGATAGATTGCAGCGGGCTCATATGATCCATCTCTGCCTCCGCCACTTCCCCACCCCCACCCCCACCGCCACCCCCACCGCCACCCGAAACCATCCCACCCCTCTCCCTAGCTCTCTATATGACTGTTTGGGGTTGCTGCTGTTTGTGAAATAAACATAATTACATCTCATCAGTGTTATTGATGTGGGCGCCTGAAATGATTTCAGTACTCTACCGGTGATCATGTCTATTTATGTTTTACACAGTGTGTGTGTGTATTTGTGTGTGGTGTGTGTATGTGTGTGTGAGAGAGAGAAAGAGGCAGAAAGCAACCGAGACAGAGAAACAGAGAGCGAGAGAGAATGAGAAAGGAAGGAAAAGAGTGAGAGAGAGAGAGACCGAATGTGAGGATGGCATTTCTGAGAGCACGAGACAGAAGACGACTGACCCGCCCAGCCCCTGGTTCACTTCCTCATCATCAGTCATGTTGGGAGCATCAGATCGCCGGCCCAGTGGCCGAGCAATGGATCATTGTTCCCATAATGAGCGCCCGTTATCTGCCACCTCTCCTTCATCCTCCCCCTTTCTTTACCCCTCCACTCTGCCCTCCTCGCTCACTCCTCTCATATGTTCTTGCCTTTCTCTCTTTTCTTTTTATATCCAATTCACATAGTCTCATTGCTTATCACGCAAAACAGTGTTTACATTCTTGTAATCTCATCCCAGGATTTTATTAAGAGTCATGTTTAATTGTAGCAGGCAGTACATTATATCACAGCACTGACTCATTTATGACTCATAAGTGAATGTTGTACATCAGGTGTGATAACATTCCCCCCAAAGTCATTCTCAACAATGTATAACATTAATTTAGGATCAGTGTTTAATTTGTTGCAATAATCAGGTCTATTCATAAACAGACAAGTTATTAACATGCATTGTTATCATCACCACATGTCATCTCCACTCTCTGTTTTGCACAACATGGTTAGCTATGGTTTCGGTACAGTACTACAGTACCTGTGTGTGTGCGTGTGTGTGTGCGTGTGTGTGTGTGTGTGTGTGTGTGTGTGGTGTTGGGGGGGGGGGGGGGGGGGGGGGACTGTGTCTGTGTTTGTGTGTGTGTGTGTATGTGTAAAAATCCTTAAGAAAATCCCCAGAACGATGAAATAACTGAATGAAGACAACTAAAGCCCTAATAGTCAGAGAGACAGCAAACATGTGCTTCAGCAGATGTCTGTGTTTGAGAGACAAAGAGTAAGAGAAAGGATGTTTAATTTGTGACTGAGTGTGTGTGTTTGTCTGTGTGCATGTAGGGATAGATGTGAGAGGAATAAGGTTGGGCTGTATCCTGTGCTTATTGCTTTAAAGATAAACTGTTCTACACTAGTCTGCATTATTAGCATGTATTGTTTATCAGTGTGTACTGTTTCACATGAAAAACAGCCAGTCTGATTTGTTCCTCTGGGTTGTTTCTAGGTGTGTTTGTCCTTTGCGGTTGCTGTTCGCTGTGTCTGTTTATGTGTTAGGACACACACAAATACCTGGAATAAAATGCCTCTTCCTTCTTTTCCATTAGAGATAGCACAACAAATCACCACCACCTCTCCCGTGCATGTACACACACACACACACACACACACACACACACACACACACACACACACACACACGAACACACACACACACACACTCACCTAGACACACACACAGATAGCACATATACATCCCTATGCTCAGTTCTGTGTTCAATTATTGACTCACTGGTAGTAAAAGCAATAGCTTGACATTGGAAGTAAGTGCAATAGCTTGATTTACACACAGGTAGTAAACACACGCACACACACACACTGATTGAATCAGTGGCAATTAGGAGATAGTCTCGCAGTGTGATGTAAACACCTATGCTCATTTTCTCCTTTTATTTGATCCTATTTCAGTCCAACACACAAGAACAGAGGACATGTGTGTGTGGGTGTGTGTGTCTGTGTGTGTGTGTTTGTGCATGCCTATCCGTATCCAAAGCACAAACAGAAACACATTAACCTCAGAGCCACCGAGAAGCAACCGCTCACTCAGATGGTTTTGACGGCCATTCCGCTGAGACACAGAGGCCCATGTTCTCCTCCTTGCACACACATGCATGCATTAACCTTTTATCCTTTCATCTCATGGGCGCCAGGCCATGCGCTCGTGGCTTTTTTGATTGGCTGATTTATACATCACAGGGCCCTCGTCTAGCCCTTGGGCACACCATGATGATATGTGGGGACTCTGAGGGCACAGTCTCAGGGGCTCGTGATGGTGGCTTTGACTAGCACGCTGCAGTTCATCTAGTTGTAATGCAGCCTTGTGTTGCTATACCTACACTCTCAGAAAAGAAGGTACAGAACTGGATGTTTACTTGTCACACCGGCAGTACCCTCAAAGGCACATAATTGTAGCTTTTACCCACTGTTTTACAGCTAGTTTGTACCTTCTCCAGAGCTAAAGAGGTACACATTGGTACCTTGAGGTCCAAATGTTAGCCTTTGGGGGTACATTATTGCTGATTGTACCCTAGGATACAGATTTGTACCCCTGCTGTCCCATTATGTCTGTACAAACTAGTTGTAAACAGTGGATAAAAGGTACAATTATGTGCCTTTGAGGGTTCTGCTGGTGTGACAAGTAAAAGTACACTTCTGTCCCTTCTTTTCTGAGAGTGTATAGAGGAACCTCAGATGTTTTGTGAATTTTTTTTAGAAATAAACACACTTGGTACTTGGAGCATTTTGCTTCTGCTTATCCTTGATTCCTTCCTTATCCTTTCCTTTCCTTTCCTTCACTGTGCCCGCGGCCTTTTTTGATTAGCTGATTTCTTATGTATCTCTGAAAAATGGTCCCACAGTAGCAGGTTAGACTAGCATGCTGTGTGGATCTTAGCTGTAGATCAGCCTTGTGTTGTTTTGATTCCTATATAAGGAATTCTGGTTTCTTTTCAAATGTCTGTGATTTTTTTTAGAAATAAACAGAAACACTGGGCGCATTGTGATAGCTTGAAGTGGCTCTTCTACACTGTAAATTTTAATTAGTAGACCTTACTCTAATGGATAATTGATCAAGTTGCTTGTAAACTCAGTTTTCAATTCCAGGCCCACTTTGGTTTGATTTTTCAAGGTAATCGGTTTTCTTGCTTTTTTAAGTAAGGTATACTAATTAGAATTATACATTACAATATATATAATACAGCTTTGTGTTGTTTTGCTACATACAGACTAATTCTAGTGTCACTTCAAATGCCTGTGATTTGTTTAACAATAAACAGATACACACAGATGAGCATTTTGATTGCTTGAAGAGGCTTTTATCTCATTAGAGAATAAGGGTCACACTATTACCATTTGCCAACGCTTACAGTTAGAAATTACGGAAATTTCCTAGAATGGTCTGATTTACTCTGTAATTGTTTTGATGCATTTTTGGGAAACGATCAGCAATAGTCTTAATGCACTTTAGCAAATGAGCAACAAATCAATTTTAAGTTCGTTCAGTGCAGCTTACGTAAATGCAGTTTTAAAAATGCCATTAGGAATATATAACCTCAAGCTGAATTATAAAACTCAGCGTTTGAATGTCCTGCAGTATTCACAAGGGCACAGATTCAAGTGCGTTGTCATTATGCAGGTTCGTGTCAGCGGCTTCATTGACCTCTATCTGCATTTAAATGTTGAGAAATTCACAAGTACAAAAGAAGCATAACCTCCTGCACAGTCGCACAATCCCTTTAGTTACCTCGCCTCTCGCTGAGCTGTGGACAAGTATGTGTTTCAGTTCAGCCAAGGACAAGACGTAAAAGTCAGGTCTTAAAAGGATTTTCTTCTTTTTTTTTCTTTAACAAATGTCGTCACCCTTAAAATACAGCAATCTGACCCCCCATGGATGCCTTCTTCAAGCTGGTTGGTAAATGGATGTTTTTGTGACAGCCAAAGGAGCTTGAAAGTGTGAATGGAACCATAACAGTATCTACTTGCAAAAAATACAGCATGTATGTGCATGTACAGAGTGATTTTTGCGATGATGTTTGCAGTCGACCGGAACAAAATGAAATGTCACAATTTCAGATGAACACCACTATAATTTCCTTTCTCTCTCTCTCTCTCTCTCTCTCTCTCTCTCTCTCTCTCTCTCTCTCTCTCTCTCTCTCTGTTTACATGTCTGTCTTTCTCTGCTCCCCACCTCTCTTTCTCTCTGTCTCTCTCCCTAGACTGTATGAATCATCCATCTGTTTTGTAGTGAGTGGTCAATCAGTAAAAATAATG
>CM059266.1:25561023-25573523 GCA_030347295.1 Setipinna tenuifilis | reverse complement strand
AAAAACAACATAATTTGTGTGGATGGGTTGATGGGTAGCTGGATAGATGTGAGAAGTTTAATAGAGTAGGATGGAGAGGTAAATAGATGGATAGATTTTTAGCTGCATTCATTCTGTGGTCTTCATTTACTGATAGACAGATCTCTCATTCAAGCTCAGTGAGTATAGATCAATCCTTAGTAATGGAGAGCCCAAGATAAACTGTGTGTGTGTGTGTGTGTGTGTGTCTGGGGAGGTGAGTGTGTTTGTGTGTGTGTGTCTGCAGGCTTGTATGTGTGTGTGTGAGTGTGCATGCGTGTATGTGTGCGTGTGCGTGTGTGTATAGTGACACACTTGCAATAGCTGTCTTCAGTATTGACTGGTAATTAGGTCAGTTATGTGTTGTGTTGTGTTTGTGTTCACCTCAGCAGCCCAGCAGCCTGTACACAGAGGAAAAACACCCAAGAGAGTGCTTGTTTACGTCTGTGTGTGTGCGTGTGCGTGTGTGTGTGTGCGTGTGTGCGTGTGTGTGTGTGCGTGTGTGTGTGCGTGTGTGTGTGTGTGTGTGTGTGTGTGTGTCTGTGTGTGTGTGTGTGTGTGTGTGTGTGTGTGTGTGTGTGTGTGTGTGTGTGTGTGTGTTTGTGTGTGTGTGTGTGTGTGTGTGTGTGTGTGTGTGCGTGCGTGTGTGTGTGTCCACATGTTTTGGCAGTTAATACCTAAGCAAAAAATGTATTACTTTAATAAAGGCGCCAATAGAAAGTAAACTTTATTTTGTTTACATGCGTGTACCTTTGTGAAATGGCTCTCGGTGGACCCATTCCACTATTGTGTCCCTGGTGGATGACTTGCCAGATTGTTTGGATGTTGTTTTTGTTTATTACAGCAGTAATGCCCCACATTACCCCAAATAATTCTGAATCATCTTCTTCTTCTCCACCCACCCCCCTGTCTGCCCCCCCTCCTGTCTGCGCCCCCAATTCTTTCTCCTGATCCCCAGTCTGGGATGTTCAAACGCAATTTTAGCTCCCCGTTACTAGGCAACGAGCAGCTAGGCGTGGTCAAGGAGACTCAGCCTAAACCAGGTGAGTTTTCTTCTCTCCTACCCCCTTCTCTCCCTCTTCCCTTCTCTTTCTCTCTCTGTCCCCCTCACTCCTTTCCCTCCCCTCCCTTCCTGTCTCTCCCTCTCTCTCTTGTTGTCTTCCTTTCCTCCTGGCCTCTTTCTGCTTATGTGAGCAGTGATCTCAAAAACCTTTTGTGCAGGCTGTCTTTCTATCTCTCAAACTCCCCCGTTTTTGTTCTCCATCTTATATTCTTATATTCCTTGGTCTTATTTTCTCTGCTCTTTCACTGTATGCCTCCACCATTTTTTTTCTTTATCTTCAATCTTAGTTCAAATAACCTAATTTTTTCTTTTTATCTCTCTCATGTTTCTCTCCCCTCCGATATTGTGTGTATGCATGTTTGTGTATGCATGTGTGTATATGCGTGTGTGTGTGTGTGTGTGTGTGTGTGTGTGTGTGTGTGTGTGTGTATGTGTATTGTAGACCCAGGGGTTCGGGTGGACCCTGTGTATGCCGCCCTGAGGTACGGCACAACTTTGGCCCACATGAGTCGTTCCAGTTTTGGGAGTGTGTCTGAGTCTCCCACCCGCAGCCTGGTACGTGCCTGTCTCTGTCTGTGGGTGGGGGATTTAGAGAGTGCAGTCTTGTGTGTGTGTGTGTGTGTGTGTGTGTGTGTGTGTGTGTGTGTATGTGTGTATGAGAGTCTGTGCATACGTGAGTCTGTGTGTGTGTGTGTGTATGTCTGTGTGTGTGTGTGTGTGTGTGTGTGTGTGTGTATGTCTGTGTGTGTGTGTGTGTGTGTGTGTGTGTATGAGAATCTGTGTGTACATGAGTCTGGGTGTATGTGAGTCTGGGTTTGTGTGTGTGTTTGGGTGCATGTGTGTGTGGGTGTGTCTGTGCAGGTGTGTTTGCTTGAATGCATGAGGTCATTTGACCAAAGCATAACCAAGTAATAGATACAAAGTCCTTCAGGTGCCATACCTTCGTTTGTCAAAGCCTCAGCCTCTTAATCAGCCACGTCCTTGTTCCTTCTCTTTCATCATCATCATCATCATCATCATCATCATCCCTCTCTCCCCCTACCTGTCCATCTGCAGGGTGAGGGAGGGGATGAGCAGGAGGAGAGAGAAGAGAGGGAGGAGGACAAGGAGGAGGAGAAGGAGGAGGAGAGAGACGAGAGAGAGGAGGGGCAGACGGCCACGGATGAGGAGGCGGTTCAGGAGGCGGGAGACAGCGGTGGTAAGAACTTGACCTGCGACCTCAATCTCCAGTGTAGCCCCGAGGACCTTTGAAATGAAAACATCTCCAAACACACATCGTCTCTAACACAGCACGCTTTGATAAGACGGGCCAAGAAGAGAAGCGATAACAATGGCGGCGTTACTTTTTTTGCTGCTGATAAGGCCATAGCCCCCAGCCTTAACCGAGATCTCCAATCAGCCAGCCAACACTAGATACAAGACAAGGTTATGTTTGGAGAACATGGCTATGATATATATAGGGGCAGTTCCATGCAGAGGTTATCCCTGACATAGAAAAAAAAGTTGTGCACACAACACCCAAACGATGATAGCTTCCGGACATTTCTGGGTTATCAAAGGCTACAGTTACAGCTATAGTTTTCACAGTTGCTTTAACTGCACGTTTTAGATTAATTTAGAAGCCTATTGTTTTTAAGTCTGTACATTCTATGGTAGTGTCACATCCATAACGAATTTATGGTTAAGTTTACACTTCTCAAAAAGTGTTTATGCAAGAATGTTCTAACTTCATTTACAAAGTGTATTTATATCAATGCTACGAATGATAAATTAATGCTACGAATGATGAATCATTCCCAGTTCTGTTTGTTGTTTTTAAATACATAAATGATACAATACGGACATTACATAATGTTATTTTCCTGATGTATAAGGCGAAACGTTGCCTTGTTCTTGTTAAAGTAATACATTTTTGGAGCAGTGTGCAGACCTTTTTCTGTTTTTTAGTCTGCTGTAGATTTTTTTGGATGTGCACACCCTGTCACTTTCATTTGTTTTTAATATATACATAAATGATGCGTTACAGAGTTTCCTAATGCATTAGGTCTGTGAAGATTCTCATTTATTCAGGTGATGGTAGTCGAAGGAGCTAAGTTGTAAGCAATTTGACTTCTTTTTGGTGCTTGAAGACGTCTAACCTTTCATCCAAAAGGCTTCTTCACGTCTGGCCAGATGATGGGGAACCAGGAGCTATATTTCTGGACTACTCAATTCACACCTTGACAGCTGATTCCTGTCACCCTTTTGTCACATAATGAGATGTGTGGTCTACAGCTCCAGCTCCAGTGGTCCAGAGATATAGCTCCTGGTTACCCATCATCAGGCCAGAACTGAAGAAGCCATTTGAATGAGATATGAAACATCCAATTGCTTACAACTTCGCTCATTTGACCCTAATGCATTAGCAAAGCCTAGCCTATAGGCAAAGCTGAGATGAAATACTGATCGTGTGTTACAATAACACAGAAGGCTCCGTCACAAATCACAATCATGGGCAAACGTTTTCTTGTGTCTGCCTGTAATATCTCGATTAACGATTAACGACAAACTTTGGTGATTCAGTGATACAGATCTATTACTGCATTGTTTTTTTTGTCCTTCTCTTTTATCTGTTCATATGCCTCAATCAATCGAAGACATGTAGCCAAGGTCTGCAGCAGCACTGGAGCTGTCTGAGTCATAAAATAAACAGTTATTACTGAGGGCTAAATCTATTTTATCTGACAGACAGGAGAGGTTTGGGCACCGCACCTGAAATGTCAGTTTCGGCAGAAACAAACACTCCACCATGTCAGTGCTCAATTGAAATACAACAAAAGGCAATATCAGTCCCACCACCTGACATGGGCTGAAACACGGCTTTTGAATTTGAGCATTTCTTCAGCACAGAATACACATCTATATATGCTGCCTTGCACTGTGTACTATATTACACTGTATTTCATTCTGTGTTGTATTTTCAATTCAGCTGTTACCTTTCTTTGATAGATATGTTTGTCAGTGCTGCAAAATAAGTCAGCCCTTTTGGAACAAGTAAAGTTTTACTTGACCTGAATTGACATCTTTCCCTCCTAGATTTCCCCCTATCTGAGCCAGAGAAGACAGAAGAAACAGAAGATACTGTGAAAGTAAGATATTCCATATGATGCGGTGTATGATGTAGATATGTAGTCTTAATATAATATGCACACCCTCATTATCCATATTGTTGCTATATCTGTCCTGAAGGTTGTCTCTATTTAAAATAAGTTTTTGTCACTTAGGTTCTGTTTTTTTTGTAATTAGAAGTACAGTTTAGTGTATTGGTTTTTCTTGTGCCATGGTGCTCTTCCTGGTCTGTGTCTCTCTGACACTGTTGCTCTCTCCCTCCCTCCCTGTTTCCTCTCCTCCCTCAGGTACCCAGACTGGTGCACTCCATCCATACTTATGTTGCGCTCTACAAGTTTCTACCGCAGGAGCCAAATGACCTTGAACTCCAGTGAGTGTGTATTTGTGTGTGTGTGTGCGTATGTGTGCGTGTGTGTGTGTGTGTGTGTGTGTGTGAGTGTGTGTGTGTGTGTGTGTGTGTGTGTGTGTGTGTGTGTGTGTGTGTGTGTGTGTGTGTGTGTGTGTGTGTGTGGTTTCTATAAGCATGATTTCAGTTAGATTACACAACATTTTGGGAATGCTGTATCACAAAATTTGTTTTGACTGAAAGGCAGGGAAAATAGCCTGTGTTTTTCCTTGAAATGGTGACCTCTTGTGAATGTATATGTTGTTGATGCATGTGTATGTTTGGATGCATATGGATGTGTCCTCTCAGTTACGTAAGCGAGATAGAGACACAAATAGAAGTTTGTATGATGATAGAAGAGAAAGACAGAGAGTAGGTGTGTGTGTGTGTGTGTGTGTGTGTGTGTGTGTGTGTGTGTGTGTGTGTGTGTGTGTGTGTGTGTGTGTGTGTTTGTGTTTGTTACACCTGAACTTCTCCCTGTGTCTTTCCCACAGTCCCGGTGATAGGGTTCAGGTCACTGATGATTCCAATGAGGAGTGGTGGAAGGTGAGTATTTTGGGGGTGTGGGTTAGTGTGTGCGGGTGTGTGTACGTGTGTGTGTATGTGTGTATTTGCGGGTTGTGTAGGTGTATATTGTATTATTGTATGTTTTACGTTGTAGGTTAATGTAGGATTTACATATCCTACATTATATGTGATAGCGTGTGTGTGTGTGTGTGTGTGTGTATCTGTGTCTGTGTGTATGTATATATCTATGTGTGTGTGTGTATCTGTGTCTGTGTGTGTGTGTGTGTGTGTGTGTGTGTGTGTGTGTGTGTGTGTGTGTATCTGTATCTGTGTCTATGTGTGTGTGTATCTGTGTCTATGTGTGGGTGTGCTTGCACATGTGTGTTTGTGTGTGAGAGAAAAGAAAGAAATAGCAAAAAAAAGATAAATGAGTACACACCTGCCCCAGTTTCAGGTCATATAAATAGGTTTGCGATAGAGGCTAATTTCCTCGGGTTCAAGCTGTAAAGGGAGAACTAGAAGCTATTTAATAGCCGCTCAACTGGAATGAGCCTCCATTGAATGCATAATGGCCTGTGCCCACTTAAAATGGACTCGAGTGGCTGGCCAATTCTCCCTCGTTCAGACTCTTTCTTCTCCCCTTCGCCATCTTTCTTGTGCTTTGTCACTTTCTAATTTGTTAGGAGTGGATGATTTTATGAGAAATAATGGTGTTGGCAGCTGAGAGCACAAGTGAGCATATTGGAGGTTTTACATGATGCTTTGCTAGTGCTGAGTTGTACCCTCTCTGACCTTTTCTTTTCTTTGTTTGCTGTGTCACGAGTCTAAACTTGTCTTTTAATAAACTGTCTTCTGAAAAATATATATATTGAAATTGCAGATAGGCAAGCTGTTCAACAGGGCCAAAGAAGCAAATTGTCATATCAGCAGAGCTGAATAGTGTTGTTAATGTGTTTATTTTAACTTTGAAAATGTAACTAAAAAAAATATTTTACACCATCGTAAGAGCATGTGGCAGCTTGCCTGGAAAGTTCTTGCTTTTACACAGTTTCACTTTTGTACCTGCAACTACAGTGACAAATGTAATGACAAATGCTAATCAGTTGTCACATACTTCCTTCATTTTCCTCCAATTCTTAGGGCAGCGGAGAGGAAAATGGGGCCGTGATACTGGGGCCGTGATACTGTTGACAGCGAGCTGAATATGTGTGCTGAACGTAATGAGAAATGATCAAGCTGTAGGAGCCTAAGAGCTGTTAGGGCCAAAATAGGGCCAGGTCCCTGCCAGATTAGTGTTGGGTGTGGTCTAGGTTTAAGAGGTGTTCGGGGTTGAAAGGGTTAATGAAAAAACATTGGACAAAAATGCAAACAGTTCCCAGATAAAATGTGGCTTAGGGCACAAAATACAACTAAAAAAATGCCCCTCTGGACTCAGAAACACCAAAAACAGAAATTCTCGAAACAGTCACAAGTTAAACATACATAAAATGGCTGTTGTGACGTCAAAAATCTCGCACACTGAGTGATGCATAGTCCTGGATTTTTAGCAGTACTGCAGGGAGAGGTGATGGCCGTGACGAGCAGGTAACAGGTGCAGCTATTGACCATAAACTGTATAAGAGAACTGGACAAACCCTCTGTGACGTCACGCATAGACTTTTCCAGATAGACTTTTCCGGATGAGGCTGAAATTGAAGGTTCTTGGCGCAGCCATTTTTGCCAGTTTATTTTATTGATATCAATGTTAATTATCTGGGCATTAAAATAATACATTTTTTTAAAAAATGCACCCCCCTCAGAGTTATCATGTACGGTGGCCGACAAGGGCCAAACACGCTGCAAATGCCCAATACCTCTCAGTTAGAGAAAATAGCTACAAGTGCAGAAGCGATGCAAATTCACAAACACAAACACAACTTTAAACAAGATACAAACAAAGGACCTGGTGCAAATGAGAAAAACGCGCTGCAAGTAACAAATTCATCATCATCAAATGCGCTGCAAATAGAGAAACGAAGCAAAGCACGAAACAACGAAAACAAAGAAAACACCTGCAAATGAAAAACGCTGCATAAAAAGTCACCACAAAGGAAGTGCTCCAAACCTGCAGGGGGTGCTCTAAGTGTAACAGCTTAAAGAAACAAAGAAACTATCTGTTAATGCTGTCACGTCGTCAGTCTGTCAAAAATAATTTTAGTAGCCACTATTACTTTGATGTTGATGGTTGGTTTATCACATCGTGTATGAAAGATTATAACTGCCCACATTAAGCATGTTTTATAGATTAAACGTGATGAGATTTTGCCGTCTGGAAAGGCGTTAATTTAGCTAGCGCTGCTGCAATGACGACAGTCACAGAAATAAATTGTGCCTTTTGCATTTAGTGAGACAAAATGTTGGGCCTAAAAAGGTAACAGGTGCCTATTTACTCAAAATTGACACAGAACGTACAGACCAATAAAGTGTATTTATTTTATTCATATGAAGACAAGTAGCCAGAGGTAAACAAATAGCATTAGCGACCATGCTACTACTCACCAGCTATTTTGGCCAATTCGCCACGTATTATTTTTCCTAGTTCTAAAGCGACGCCACAGATTAAAGGCACGATTTCATAATAGGATTAAAAACTCATTCTGTGGCGTCGCTTTACTAGGAAAAAAATATCGCTGACGGGACCACAGAGCATTTACCTATAACCAAAGAGCATAGAGCAATGTAAGCTCTTTGCTATAACTCCCTCGTCATACGTCACACCAGACCATGCCCCGTTTTGGGCGTTGCTGTTGGTTGTTAACCCTTTCAGTGAAAAAACTTTTTATCGTGATGTTGAATGTCTGTATAATTTTACGATTTTGATATTTCATCATTGACATTAACAATGGTCGATAGTAGTGCTTAACTTGCAAGTGACCCTTTAAGCTGTTACACTTAGAGCACCCCCTGCAGGTTTGGAGCACTTCCGTTGTGGTGACTTTTTATGCAGCGTTTTTCATTTGCAGGTGTTTTCTTTGTTTTCGTCGTTTCGTGCTTTGCTTCGTTTTTCTATTTGCAGCGCATGATGATGATGAATTTGCTTTTGTTACTTGCAGCACGTTTTTTTCATTTGCACCAAGTCCTTTGTTTGTATTTCGTTTAAACTTGTGTTTGTGTTTGTGAATTTGCATCGCTTCTGCACTTGAAGCTATTTTCTCTAACTGAGACGTATTGGGCATTTGCAGTGTGTTTGGCCCTTGTCGGCCACCGTAATAATGGACTTGAAAACTACCGAAACATACCAAAACCGTTTTTTTTTAACCCGACTGTAAATATGTTTATTTGTGCTGTGAAAAGCAGTCTATATTAGGAGCTGCTCACTTCTGCAGCCAAAAAAGAGGTATTGCACCTTTAGAACTTTATTTTTGGTTTCATTGCTTAGCCTGGAATGTTGGCGCTTGGTAATTACTCACTGAGGGGGAAGTGGAGCTGAATGATGAGTGTTCTGGCAATGCTGGGTGCTGATTGGACGATGAGGGCAAAAGGGAACAGACGAGGGTGTCACAGAGCCGCTGTTTTTTTTTTTTTTTTTGTGCCGTGTGCAGGGCAGGTGTGGAGACCGTGTGGGCTTCTTCCCCGCTAACTTTGTCCAGCGAGTCCGTCCCGGCGAGAGAGTGTGGCGAGTGACCCAGGGTAGCCAAGGCAACCGCGGAATGGGACACATGGCCGTAAAGGAGGCCCAGGTGAGTGAGAGTGCATACGAGATTCCTTTATTACATTTTAATAAAGATTCTAGTTCTATATGTCTGTGAAGATTCTCATTCATCCAGGTCATGTGGTCAGTCAAATGAGCTAAGTTGTAAGAAACTGGATTTCTTTTAGTATAGCTTCAAGGTGTTTCACCTTTCATCCAAAAGGCTTGTTCAATTCTGGCATGATGGTAGGGAACCAGGAATTAAAACTCTGGATCACTCTGGAGTGGAGCTTACAGCTATTACTTTTTATTATACTTGTATAATGGCCTGATCAGATTACACAACATCAGTCCAGTTTTGTCACAGATTGGTAGTAATTGACTTGTTCCAAGCATCATGACTGCTTTTAAAATGTCAGGAATGTGAACTCCCACACACTGCCCATTCTGCAAGCAAGATTTATTTAATTACAGCGTTTCGGTCATGGACCTTCGTCACCTGAAACATTGTAATTAAATAGATCTTGCTTGCAGAATGGACAGTGTGTGGGAGTTCACATTTTACTAAGTTGTAGACTGTATGTCACCTCTAACACACCTGTCAAAAGCACATGTTTTAAAGAAATGTCAGGAATGACACAAAATGAAAAATGAGTCTTAGAATGTAACATACTTGTTGTTTGCAATGTTCTATGACACCACGAGGCAAAGACTAGCTTGTCTATTGTTTACATCAGAACTCCTGTCACGATCAGTCAGTCAATGGAAAGGTATGATATATGCCACATTGTCTTGTAATATGGCCAGCGTCCTGACCAAGACGTGACACGAATTTGAAGTGGGTGGACTGTAAACGACAATTGTGACAGACAAAAAAAATTGTAGTCTTACCTTGCCATAATAGGGTAAATGTTTTGGCTCCTCATATTACAGCCACAAACAAAGACATTATACTCTGCCATTGGATCTACACACATACGTCAGATTTCACCACTATTTTACATAATAGCTCACATTGGTGTGACATGGAGTTATAGCTACATCTCTCCTCTTTCTGCCCCCCCCCTCCCTCCCCTCTTCTCCTTTTCCCTTCTTCCTTGGCAGATTTGCGTTGGGAAGTGTGAGGACAGTGACGGCTTTCTAAAGCTAACCAGTGGGAAGAAAAGAGGTCTGGTAGCGGCTAACTCATTGGAGGAGATCTGACAACCCTGCCCCCACCCCAAAAGGGTCCTCTTCAGTGTTCCGCTTGCCCAGTTCCTCTGATACATGACACATGACCCCTCTTATTTGTCCCAGCCGGGCCTCTGTAGGCCAGCCACCACTCCAATCAAAGCCCTCCTCTAGTGACTCCTAGCCCTCCTCTAGTGCCTGCTCCCCCCCCCCCCCCTCTCTTTCTCTCTCTCTCTCTGTCTTTTTCTCTGTCTCTGTCCCTGACTCTCTCTGTCTCTCTCTCTTTTTCTCTCTCTCTCTTTCTCTCTCTCTTTTTCTCTGTCTCTGTCCCTGTCTCTCTCTGTCTCTCTCTCTCTCTCTCTTTTTCTCTGTCTCTGTCCCTCTCTCTCTCTCTCTCTCTCTCTCTCTCTCTCTCTCTCTCTGCATTAGCCCTGTGTACTGTAATCTCATGTGCATTTGTCATGTGCTGGACTGAAGCCTCCTCATGGCTGCTCCGTCACGCAGACGTGATCCTCTCCTCTCCTCTCCTCTTCACTCTCCCCACCTCCGCCTCTGATCTTCCCACCATCCCTTGCATCTCAGAAATATTCACACCGCAACAGAGACAGGTGTGGACGTAATCACACACACAAACACACTCACACACACACAAATACATTCATTCATCTACACACACACACACACACACACACACACACACACACACAAACACACACACACACACACACACACACACACACACACACACACACACACACAAATACATTCATTCATCTACACACACACACACACACACACACACACATCTGAATCTGGAGACTAGCCAACAGCCAGCACCTGCCTTTTTAATGTCCTTTGTCCTGAAGCCCTCCATGGAGACGAGTAAAGCTTCTCTCTCAAGACTCTAAAGGCTGCCCCTCGACTTCATGACTGCGTTCCTCAGCCAATGGGATGCTGTGTGACTGTGCCCTTTAGCCAATGAGAGGAGAGGAAACCAATGAAGAGATGGGCAGAAGTGGATTTGCTGAGTTGGTTAGAGACTTTATGGAACAGAGTCGTTGCACCTGGGGGAAAGGGATGAATGCTTATGAATGTATGAATCACATTTTTGTGAAGCGTCTGAAGTTAGTCGAGCTACTGAGTTTGAAATGTGTAACGTGTCCTGCCATCCTTTGATTAAATCTTAAATGTTAGTGAAAACTTGTGATGAACACTCACCTCCCCCCTGCATTTTCTTAACTGAAGCTGTACATCTGTACATCTTTGTTGTTGCTTTTCTCCTTTCACAGTGTCACAGTGTCTGTCTGTGTTATAAAACTCATGGATGGCTATGAACAGTGGGAGGGGGGATATGATTTGTGTTTGAGTGAATGTCAGTGTGAGTCTTTGTATATGCCTGCGTGAAAAATTGGGTGTGTAGGTGTCTGTGTGTGTGTATGTGTGTGTGTGTGTGTGTTGAGTGAAATTCGATGTACGTGTGTATAAATGTCTGTGTGAAGTGTGTGTGTGTGTGTGTGTGTTTGTGTGTGTTAGTGTGTGTGTGTGTGTGTGTGTGTGTGTGTGTGTGTGTGTGTGTGTAAGACATGCACCATGAGACTCCCTGTGCCAGCGTGCAAATCTATTCTCGCTCGGTTTGTGTTTAGAATTAACAGCTAGCACCCCGCCAGCATCTCCTCTCCTCTTGTCTTCTCCTCCTCTCCTCTCTTCTCCTCTCCTCTCCTCTCTTCTCCTCCTCTCCCCTCTCCTCTCTTCTCCTCCTCTCCCCTCTCCCCTCT
Organism: Setipinna tenuifilis; assembly: GCA_030347295.1. Taxonomy (NCBI): domain Eukaryota; kingdom Metazoa; phylum Chordata; class Actinopteri; order Clupeiformes; family Engraulidae; genus Setipinna; species Setipinna tenuifilis. The sequence goes on along the minus strand of CM059266.1, from coordinate 25,561,827 downwards.
CCCCTCTCCTCTCCTCTCCCCTCTCCTCTCCCCTCTCCTCTCCTCTCCTCTCTTCTCTTCTCCTCCTCTCCCCCGTCCTGCTCTGTGTTCTCCGACGAGCGTTTACATTGGCCGAGTGGCAGCTTGTGTTTGGGAGAGTTTAAATAGCAGGTACACAGGTGATAAATCCACTAATGGATCCCGAGCCGAACACTTCTAAACAGTCTCAGGCAGCAGCAGCAACATAGTAGAGGTGGAGGAGGAGATGAGACAGAGAGAGAGAAAGGGAGAGAGAGAGGGAGAGAGATGAAAGAGTGAAGTGAGAGAGAGAGATGTTTGCTTTTTAACTAAGTCCCCCTGATGGGTGGAGTAATTGAGCAGAAGCTTAGAGGGAGATGGTGTGTGAAGTGGCCAGGAGAGCTGGGAGTTGAAATGGGGCAGGAGCAGAGTCTGTTATTGTTAGTGAGTCACGAGACCAAATGTAGTAAATACAAACCAGAGAGAAGGACAAAATGGAAATGGTGGCTGATATGATAGCAAAGGGCAAACAATTTACTTACTGTGTGCAGAGACAAAGAATTAGGAAGGATGGGAGAGTTCATGTGCTCTACTGTTTGTTTGCCTCCGACTTTTTGTGTGTGTGTGTGTGTGAGAGAGCATTTGTGGGTGTGTGTGTGTGTGTGCGTGTGTGTGTGTGTACATGTGTGTGTGTGTGTGTGTGTGTGTGGGAGCATTCGTGGGTGTGTGTGTGACCACCAAACAGCATAAACAAAGTCCGACAAAGCATAAACCAGAGCCAGAAGGTCTGACTTAGCTTCTGACGTG